>JABFEA020000138.1:19958433-19981767 GCA_019775915.2 Cyphomyrus plagiostoma | reverse complement strand
TTGCTTCCGGGATAGGCTCCGGACCCCCCGCGACCCAGTAGGATAAGCGGTTTGGACAATGGATGGATGGATGGATGCTGCTATTGAGCTACTTCTTTAGGATGTGCTGGTAAAACCACGATGGCTCACCTGATAACTACGCGCCAATTACCGACCTAAAGGACTGCCAACTCTCACGCATGTGCCGTGACACTAACGCTTTCAGACTCTCCCGGTCATTTTACGGCAAATCTATATTATTCCATTAGAAACATAAAATTAGGTATATCACAAGCGTAGTGGTAGTGTGCAAATCCTACAAACTATTTACAAGGTAAAAAAAAACTGCTAAACACATGTAAATTTGTTGTTTCCAATTGAAAATATCAGTTCAGTCAGCTGACCCGCAACAATGGCAGTATTAAATATACTGGTTGAAAAGACTCCACAGATTAAAACTCCGACAAATACCCAACACGTAAGAAACAGCGAATTATATACTGTATATCACTATACAGTTCCTTAACTATAGCTAACCTTAACTCAGCACGCATTTCTGTGATATCGTGAAAAGCAGTGAGCCATAAAACATTTTAAAGTTAATCTTTAGCATCAGGCTTAAATGGGTCATGTAATTTTGTTACTGTTTTCTCTTTTTGATGACATTACTTCAACCTCGCGGTCTTACGTCTTCCATCAGGCTCGCGTCCGTTCCCAAACAAGGCTCGCGCCGGGTGACGTAAGAACTCGGCCGGGAAAGGCAAGCTAGCGACTGATCTCGTCATGGCGTTAGAGGAGGAGTCGCCGCGGGTAAATCGTATTCGACTAGGTCATTAGCTAGCTGTCTACATGGCTAATGTTTAGTTAAAATAAGGATTCCTAATTGGCCAGTGAGACATACAGCGGTTTCCCCCCACGACCTGCGATTAATCGCATCCGTATGGTCTCGAGTCTCTGTCCGGCTGCCCGTTGCCCACTCGATGAACGCAGTCTGACTAGCTAGCTAGCGGCTAGGCTAGCCGGCTAGGCTTTCAGGAGTAAGCCGGTTCGGATTTGGACTTCGGCGCCGCTGGATGTTTTTCAGTCAAGCCGAAGGGGTCTTTTTGTGTCGCTTTCGGCGAAGAGGATGGGGGACTTCTACGACCCAGAACACCCAACGGAGTGAGTATCTGAACCGTTGTTAGGGGCTAGCTTGGGAAAGCCTGCGAAGCGCGGAGCGATGGTAGCCTCCGTCCGACACACTGTCTTGGCGTTCAGTTGTCAGACCTGTAGGATCTTAACTGAGGATTAGTAAGCGGTTTAGCCAACTAAACCGTGTCATATCATGAAACCCCTAGCTGGTTAGTTATCCGGCGAGTTAACGGAGCGTCCCTTGCGGGCTGACAGCAGGTAAGCGGAGTCCGTGAGTGAGTGGCTAAGTTAAGCCCGTTCATAGACGCACACTTCAGCAGTTTCCTGGAGGGGCAGCCGTCCGCTTAGCCCATAAACAAACACAACGAGAGCGGCATTACGCGGGTACGCTCTGCAGCCGGGTAAATGTATCGTTTAAGTTGAATTGGAGCGACCTAAAACTACTTCTGGGGGTGCTGACAGGTCTGAAGAACGGTTGAGATGGGCTAGGAGTTGAGGTACTCAGTCTCACAGGCCTCTGTACAGGCCTTGGGATCCGCGGTGTAAACCACACGAACCCCCTCCTCTCTAGTGTCATCTCCGGGGGGCAGTACTAGCGCCGAGCTCTTATTTGAAAGACTTTACGGTGTGTCGTGTGCCAGTCAGCCGGCTCCCCGTGTCTGTTCCATCTTTGGGGCCGTATTAAGTGTCCGGCTGGCTGCGGTGACTAAAACAGACGATCTCTGGCATGAGTGCTTTTTAAACACCGCGACTCCATTATTAGCCGCGTTGCTACATTTGCAGAATGAACATGCAGTAATCGGCATAATATTTGTAAAACATCTTATTTTTTAATTGGATGTGCAGCCCCTGTTTAATTCGCGTATTCACTGATAAGTAGGTAACTTGGTTGGTTGTTACCTAGTTGATCACCCGCCTACCTATACGCGTCCGGAGCAATGGCTCCCAGTGGACACGCTGAAACAATAGAAGCGGCCACCTAGATGGAGGCGAGGCATTCCTGACATATCTACCAAAGATCGACCAAGAACGTCAAAAATCGTATTGCATTTGCGACGTTCACGTAGCAAGTTAATGGCGGACCGGGACGCGGTCTCGAGGATCAAACAGTGGGGGGGTTTGCGATTTCGGTTGTGATGTGAACCTGAACAGCCTCTCAACACTTGCCCCGGTGAAAGGGGCCACGGCCGGACGCATCATGTACATTGAACGCCCATTTATATGCTTCTGATTATTTACCTTGTCACGAAGTGCACATTTCGGTTCAGTTTTTACAAGCTTTTCCTCCTTTTCAGAAATGTTGGAGATTCCCTTCCAAACTTCCTTCCAAGCTGGAGAGTAGCAGTCGTACCGTTCAGTCTGGATTTCTATAATCGTCAAGCTGATTTTTAAACCAATGGTCAATGTCATCTCGATGTCATTTTTGTGTCTTCTAATTAGGTTTTGTCTTATTGAACACTTTGCGTGTCACAGACAGACTTAAAGTTGACTTGCAGCCACAGCTTTTTTAAAAAAAATCTTGCATTTGCCTTCCTTCTAGAAATGGATATTGTCCACCTGTGTATCTTTTCCTCTCGTTTTCAATGGGCAAATAGCTGAAATTTAGCACGTAATATTTCGAATTAAGGAATACGTGTAATTCAGCTGTGTTGTCATGCACTTTAACTGATTAACTATAATGTATTGTTAATAATTTTCTTATTTGTTGGTGTTATTGATTGGATACTAAGAATGTCTCTCTACTATTCTCGAATGCAATGGACGACCACCACCTACATCTTTGACAGCATATTGAAAATTAATTATCGATGCAAAACTTTAAAATTAAAGTCTTGCAGTTAACATCTGTTAATAGTTTACCTCATATTTGTGTATCTGCAAGGGTAATGTGGATAAACAAGGCATGAAAGACAGATTTGTAAAGTGAATTTATATGTTAATTGTAATGTCGTGTTGCACCATTTGGTTGTGAAGTTAAGCCAAACGTGAGCCAAACATGGCTTTTGTACAAACAGTGTGGAAATGTGGGCTGAACTGCCACTGGCTGCTCAGTTTTGGTTTCTGAAGGTCAAAACATATTAGCTTTGAATTGCAGTGTGCTCAGTTTGATACAGTACCTATCTAGTAAACTAGAAATACTGTCCTACAGCAATGCTCATTTTAAGGCTCTCTTTACCCTAAGGGATCGTCTCTAAAAGTATACTTATTTCTTGGCGTTTTGTGACTTAGGTTTTCCGTTCCAGTCCCTGTAAGCTTCTGGTAAATATCTTTGAAAACCGCTGGAAAGTAATATTTTGTAATATTTTTGTATCTGTCGGGTATCTGTTGAACTGCTGATTAGCCTAGTTATATTACTAGTTTTGCATCTTTATTGTGTATTGCGTGCCAGTTCTTTGTGTTTTCATAGTTTCTCCTTATCTTTTCCTTACTGCACACTTTGTAGGTTGACTGTAAGCACTGTATAGCTTTAGCCAGCATGTGCCTTGCAAAGGAACAATAACAGGCCCTGTTGCTGTTCTACACCCTTTGCCTCCATTACTCTTTGGCTAGCTAAGATCCTATGTGGTTTTTGAAAATTGAGTGGTTTTTATTTTGACACATTTTTTGTGATATCTGCTTGATATAGTCGTTGATCGACTCCTGTAGTTATCAGTACTATTTTGATCTAGTCTAAAATTTGATCACACATGAAGTAATCAGGTTTAGTAGTGAAATCTCAATTTCGTAGGGTCATGTAAATAATTCAGTTGGTCAGGAGTGTTTACTTGTAATGATGTTTGGGCCCTTTTTTTTTAGTTCTGGTTGAGGTAATATTAGGTGAGTCAAATCTATGGTTTCATATACAACTCCATTGTGGCCATTAAGACTGAACTGTTTGTATATGGTTGTATGAGAGTTTATGCACAGTTTAGTCGAGTCAGAGCTTTGGAGCACTCGCCCCTGGTCTGCCTGAGTAACAGGCAGACAGTATTTTCCTGGTCCAGTATCTGGTAGGCTAGGGGGGAGCAAACCTACAATTGAAATGAAAGCACTTGTTGTTTCCCCCTGCCCTCGCTCTGGGAGGGCTAGGGCGCAGTGCGGAGTGCTTAACTGGAGCAGTGTTTCTCTAATCCTACCAGGTGTGACATCACCTTGGAGAGCACACTGCTCTGAGCTGGTTTGTTCCGGGCCGGCAGCTCCACCGGGCTGCTCAAGCCAGACCCATCCCTAAATGGATATGGTTGTGGAGGCGGAGATCAGGTACCATCATCCTCTCACATTCACTCCCTCACTCACTCGCACGCCCTTGCACTCATGTTATGCGTTCCAATACTAAGCCCAGTCCACACATGTCTGCATCTTTTTGGCCACATGGTTTTGCCTGACTGCACACCTCTGGAGTACAGACTAGTGTCACAGAAGGCATTGCATGCTTTTTCATTAGGGAATTAACAGTAACTATGTATTCCCGTGACAAGGCATCAAGTTTCTATTCAAGGTGGTCTCTATACAGGGTACTTCAAGGGTTGTTAACCTGATCTGTCATTGCTGTAAGAACTGTGTTCTTCAGAAGACAGACTGCAGCATGTGTTCCATATTTCTGTGTAACATTAATATATTTGTATTGTATTTTTTTCCTGGACATTGAAACAGTTTTCCATCCCCGGTATAGTGCTTCCATGGGATCTGGCCTTTCTGGAATTCTAATCTTGGTGCTCCTGTTGCAGAGCTGAAGTGGTTCTACTGCTCAGTCAATTCTAGTCTGCTTTGCCCCCTATCTATGAATAGTCGGGCTCTAGTTGTTGCGTCGATTCTCAGGCCTCTATCTGTCAGTGGTACCAATCTGCCTCACACCTAACCTGAAGTGTGCTGTATGCACCAACACGGCCTTTTAGGGATGTCTTCATGGTCTCCGATATTATTTCCCGGAGCATTGCTGTGTTTGCTGTTGTGGTGTTTGAACTTGTGACCTAAGTCTTGTGGTTGAACTCTAGACCTGTCTCATCAGACCCTTTTCTGCCGCTCTTACGAGGCACCAGTCATGGCTGCTCTCCCATGTTTCAAGATTCAAGAGATTTATTTGTCACATACGATACAACATGCAGTGAAATGTATCTCTGCGTCCCTCGCACCTGGCGTTCTCTCAGCCCTACAGCTCTCCAAAACTGCCAGGTTTGTCTGCTTGGCCAGTGCAACCTGGTTTCCCGGGACTCCGACGGAGCGTTGGTTGCCATGGCGCCACTCGCTTCCTGTCCTTGCTCATCACATCTTGGCGCAATGTCTTGTGACTTTAAGATATTATACTGCTGTTCTTGTATTGCATCGACACATTAGAACAGTATGTGTTTGAACATTTTCATACATATTTTAGTGTAAATAAAACTTATTCAAGCACTTGGGTCTTTCAGTGTTTTAGGAGGACTGGGGGGGGGCTGTCCACTGACATCCACCAAGTAAGGTTATGGCAGTCAAAGCAGTTATATTCAGGGTTATATTCAGGCAAAACATGAATCTGGTAATAGGTCATTTTAGAGCCCTCCTTGCCTTTAGCCAGAATTCTTGATGCTCCTGAAAAAATAAGCCCCCATCCAGCAGTTTTCCACGTTTCACACACTTTCACACACTTGTATCGGCTTAGTTTTTATATTTATTTCCATGGAAGTGCCAGCTGAGTTAGACACACAGCTCTTTGTGCTGTTACACATTGAACTTATTTTTTTCCATTTACAGAGACATTCATTAAGCTCTCTTTAGTGTAGCAGGAATTTATTGGATTCATTCTTAAGCTCCGTGTTGTCCTTTAGAGAATTTTTTTTGCTACTTGTTCAAGGTCTGCAGTGACTTGCTACAGCCCTAACAGAGGAACAGTTATTTCAAATGACAGAAGAGAATCTCTTCTCTCTCTTTAGACCAAGAGAGGATGTATGTGTATTGTAGCGATGATTCAATACCTTCAAACCCAGAATAATTATGTTTGTTTCTCTTCCTTTAAATTATGCACCAGTTTTATGTTTTTTAATGAAGTCCTATGTGTGGTAATATCATGATAAATCTGGCAGGTGCCTTGTTCATATATGAACTTGGAATAGCTGCTTAATTCCTGCAGAGGTCTCCTATAGGCGCATAACTCCCGTGGTGCCTTCTGAGGAGTGAAGACTGGCATGACCTTCATTCATGTGTATGTTGTCCTCTACTTGCTTATTTCCTTTCCTGTACCACACCAGAAGGGCTTTGTTCTGTATCCTGCTTGGAGTGTAATGCTGTTCACTCAGTTTTGCTCTGGCCCTGTAAGTCCCCCAGTGACTGCATCCTCTCTTTTAGTTCATCTGATGGTTCAATCAGTGCAACACACTGCCAGTTTGTGTCCAGTCTTTTTACCTTAGTGTCTTCCCTGTTTGTGGCTGTGCTTTGTCCTGGAACTATCCTGTTCTGGAAAAGTAACCAAAAGTGACTGGGAACGGTATAACATAGGATAATGTTTAGCAAGAAATTGAAACTGCCGCAAGTGACACTGTTTTATTGGCATTAGCCCTTTAGCGTTTGGACTATCAGTGAACAACTTGACTGCATTGATCGCTATATGGAGAGTTGAATTTCATTTACTGGAATTTTCTACAGAATTCCTGTCCCCCCGTTTCGACTGTGCCATGCTTGTTCATGTCATGCACCTTGAGAATTTCTGAAATTCAGTTCTAAACATCTGCTTTTGTTCTGCCTCAAGAAATGTGTGCCGCAGATGCTCTTCTTACTGTCATAACACGCCCTCTGGAAGCTCTGTAAAATCGGCATGTTTCCTCCAGGTACCGACTGCTCAACGAGACGTGAGTGCTGCTTTGTTGGCTTCTCGCCTGCCTTGCCTATTTGTCGTGTGGTTGGTCTCTAGTGTTGACTTTAAGGGGTACTGCTCGCTAATATGGGGTAGATTGGGCTTTCCTTAATACTTTTGCTTGTGGGTTGATCAGCAGAGCTGCCTGGTTTTAGCCATTGTACCCAAGAGTGATGATTTGCTGTATTCTTTGGCCCTTTTGACAGTAACTAACAAGCAGGCTTCACAGCTGTCTGTTCTGCATTCTCCAGTTACCATTCTTTTAAATTGACCTGAAAATGTGAACCGTAATGGTGAATGCAGCTGGTGCCACACAACTGTACTCTTGCATTAAGTCTCCTATCTCAGTTCGCTGGTGCACAGTGGTAGTAGTATGTATTCTTCTTGTTAACGTGCCTTTCTGTTTATATTTAAATGTGCTTCGTGCAGGTTTAGCCTGGCATCGGTGAGCATTGATCTTTTGCGGCAAACTCTGTCTAGATAGTGGAATGGCTGACTGACTGCCCCCGTTGTCATTCTAGACCAGGGCAAATGTGAAGGTCACTGAAGCAGCGTCAGTCCTCCGGGGCTCCAGTAGGCAGGAGTGTCGCCTAGCAGCCACACTGTGCTAACAGAAGACATAGCTACAATATTGTTTTCATTTCCTTGCCTCTAGAAATGAAATGCTAGTGGGTAGACAGTTTTCTGAAAACTGTGGTGTGCAGTATACAGTATAGGAGAGCCTGTTGAAAGTTGTGAGAGATGCTGAGTGTCTGAGTTTTTCTTTCCCTGATTAGACAGGTTTTGGTTTTGATCAGGCTGCGTTATCAGCAAGCCATCATTCGAAAATGAACGAGTTTGTTTCACTTTCAGCTTTCACACGTTCTGCTGTATGGGATCCGTTCTCCCATCAAGTGCTTAAATCGAAGAAAGGCATGTCAAAAGTGACATTTTGTCACGTCAGTGTGACCACGCCCACTGCTTTTAACCCAAAAAAGAAGGCACTGCTATGCACAAAGTGTAATTTATAAAGCAAGAAAAGGGGGTTACACCCTTAGTCATCTTAGTGACAAGCAAAACGTGGTACATGGACTCTTTCATTTGCATTATGAACCTTTTTGAAATCTACTGAAACCCTTTTATTTTGAAAGTGAAAGCATGGCTGTAGCCTACTGTACTTATATTTGGTAATTCTCACAAGCACGAGAATCAGTGAAAACGAAATGTTACAGTGAAGTAGTCTTTGAATGTTGTGCTGAGCATTTTACATTATGTATTTTAATTGAAACAATTGTTTGCATTTTGCATCACCTACTTGGTGTACTGACAAAACAAATATCCCTTGAATCCAGCCTAAATGGTAATATGCTTGTATATAATTACATATTTCTAAATACTGTTAATTTTCATATTATATGAATTATTTGCATGCATTTTGTATTTTAGCACATCAACATGTAGTTTTTGTTTTGTTACTTTTGGCATTCAGAACACTGCTGTATAGCGTTTGGCCATATAGAGTTGTGACTTAATAGAGCCCTCCCAAGCAAATTGTGAAAAAATGCAATTATTGCAAGTCGGTGGGAAAGTTGTTTTATATGTAACACATCTGTATTCTTCTATTGCTCCACTGAAATCTATCCTAAATGCATGTCAATGCCAAACTTCGGTCAATGGTAGAATATGTACTTTTTTGACTGGAGCACATAGGAGATTCAACCCTTGAGTAATAACTGAGTACTGTGACACCCCCCCCCCCCCTTTTTTTTCTTGTTATAGTGAAGGGATTCAAGAGGTTTATTTGTCATGTACACAGTTGTAGACATACAACATGTAATGAAATGGTCACCAGAGCTGTGCATGACAAAATATAGAAAAAATCAGGTAAAAAATGTGAAATGTTCAGCTGTACATAATTTGTGCATAAGTGACAGGTAAGAGGCACACTGCACTTATATTGCACAGCAAAATACCTGAGGTGTGTGCCAACAATTTGGATAGTGTGAAACCAGTACTTATAGGGTTATGTCAGTGTGAAAGCAGCACTCATAGGGTCATGTCAGTGTTAGTGACTGAAGAGTCACTGTAGAGTCCGGTGGAAGATCTAGAGGCCCTGAGCCTTGTCCCGGTTTAGGAGCCTTATGACCTGGGGGAAAAATCTCCTCCTTGACCTTTTCGTTCTGGTCATAGGGCTGCGGAAGCATTTACCTGATTTCATCAGGCAAAACAGAGTTATTGGGGTGGATTGAATCCCTGGAGATTTTTGTTGCTCCGGTCCTACAGTGGTAGTTGTAGATGTCTTGTAGGTAGGGCAAGACAGATCTGGTGTAGCACTCAGCTGCTCTAACCACCCTCTGCTGGGCTTTCCGGTCCTGGACAGAGCAGTTTCCGAGGCACGATGTGATGCTCGTGGTCACTATACTTTCTACGGCAGCCGGGTAGAAGGCCTTAAGGAGAGCAGGAGAGACCTTAAACCACCTCAGCTGCCTCAGATGGTAGAGCCACTGCCTCGCCTTGCTGACCAGAGCACGTGTGTGTGGACCAGGCGAGGTCCTCCTGTATGTGGACGCTGAGATATTTGAAGGGGCTCACCCTCTCCACTGTAGCACCATTGATGTGGACAGGTGTGTAAGAGCCGTGCTCCCTTCTGTAGTCTACAATCAGCTCCTCTGTTTTGCTGACATTCAGCTGGAGACTGTTATGCTGGCACCAGCTTTTCAGGTTCTCCACTTCCTTCAAGCAGGCCGACTCGTCATTGTTGGAGATTAGGCCGGGCACTACTGTGTTGTCAGCAAATTTCACATAGGAATTTGAGCTGAGTGTAGCTACGCTGTCGTAAGTGTAGAGGGTGTACAGCAGTGGGCTGGAGACACAGCCTTGCGGAGCTCCCGTGTTGAGGGTAATTTAGATGGATACACAGTTGTAGATGTAGAGGGTGTACAGCAGTGGGCTGGAGACACAGCCTTGCGGAGCTCCCGTGTTGAGGGTAATTTAGATGGATACACAGTTGTAGATGTAGAGGGTGTACAGCAGTGGGCTGGAGACACAGCCTTGCGGAGCTCCCATGTTGAGGGTGATGCAGTGGATCGTTGGAGGGATCGAGGGATGAGGTTAATAATGTCCTGGTACTCTGCATTTATTATTGCATTACATTTATTACTGGTTAAAAAAACAGGACTTGTCAATTATAGTGAGAAAGGATACTTTAACACCAGTTTTTTTTTTTTATTCAGATCTTCTGGTTTGTACTTTGCCTAATTTTGACATCTTTTCCCTCTTCATTTATGCACCTCTCCATGGGTGGCCTCAGGGAAGAAGGAGGAGATGCCAAGGTAAGTGATAGCTGAAAGAGCACCGGCAGATGGCTTAATTTTATTTGCAATCTGTAACGTAGTAGAGTACATGAATAGTAGCTTACTAAAATAAAAAATAACTATCTGCTATATAGACTTACTACTCTGAATCATTGAGACAAATAAAATAAGAAATGCCTGTATGATTTGTCATATAAAATTTAATATTTAATGATTTTCTAGAGAATTTGAAGGATGGGGAAAAGCAAAAATCAAGAACTAATTTTTGTTCTGTGTATTTATTTAAAAACTACTTTTTATCTCTGTAGGTAGAAGAGAGGATTTCCAAGTCAACGGCTGTCCTCAAAGGCCTCCCTCCACCCAAGAGCGTGGGGTCTAACCGACTACTGCCCAAGGGCACAAAGTCAAAAGTGAATTTGGAGGAGCAGGGTCGGCAGAAAGTGTCATTCAGCTTCAGCCAAACTAAGAAGCCTCTTCAAAACCTCTTCTTGGCCCCTCTCAGCCCAGAAAATCCACCATGTGATCCTCAGTTCTCTCTCCTCTCCACTGTTCACTCTCCTCCACAGCAAAGAACAGAGCCAACAGCAGAAAACAGAAATGAACTTATAGAGCTGCCAGTGGCGGCTTCTGTAGCTGAGCCCACATCGTCACTCACCTCACCTTCCAAATCTAAATTGGACTTGGGGAAAATGCACTTCAAAAAACAGCTTCTCAATGTCTCTGCAGGTTTTGAGCAGCAAATTGAGAAGGAGTCTACACCTAGCATTATGCTTGAAACGCTTTCCTCTTTGGGTGAAGCTGAACTCAGAACTACAGTTAGATTAGAGACCCAAGCAACTCCCCATGCCCAACACATAGTCAATGAAAGCACCACTGAGGAACTCAAAGGTTTCAGTGATACTTCCCATATTGGGAGAGAGGACAGGGAGAAGGCCAGTGGTACAGAGCATACTGATGTTTTGGAGAATCGAAAGAGTCAGTCTCAGTCAGACAGCACACTTCCAGGATCTGAGTCTGATGGTGATTCCGTACGGACGTCTTCCAGCTACAGATCGGGTGAACCCAGAGTCACTGCTAAAGTAGACGGTCAGAACAAAGATGTGAAACGGAATTCTGCTTGTTACAAAATGGAAGAATTGGAAAAATCTAATGTGAGGTCTGATGAAAGGGTGAAGGATGAAAGATCCTCTACACATTCAAAGTCAGATCGTGAAATGAGACACACATCCTCTCGATCATCTCGTTCTGACAAAGACAGGAGAAGGACTAAAAGCCGGTCACGGTCTAGATCTAGAGGTTCTCGGACAAGTTCATCTTACTCCAGATCTGACCGGTCATCAAGAATCGAGAGGTCATCACGGTCAGAGAGGTCCCGTTATCATGATTCTGAGCGAAGGTTGCACCGGAGTCCTCACAGAGAGAGGAGGACATCTTGGTCACGAACAGATCGTAGGTCCCGTGAGAGTTCCGATTCTGAAGATGATTATTGGAGGACACGTACTCGGACCAACCGATCATCAAATCATTCTAGCTCTCACAGAGACTCTAAAACTGTTTACACAAAATCCGAGAGGGACTCCAAATCCACAGAAGTATCTCGGTCATCTGAGTCTGAGAAAAAATCACAGGTATACCTTGAAAGGTGCTCTAGAAAAACAGACTGTGAATCTGTCAAGAGAAGCTCCCCAGAATTGGAACCAGATCGCTGGAAACTCAACACCCACAACAAAATAGAGATAACTCCCAAATCAACTCATTGTAAATCCGTAGTCTCTTCACAGTCCTCTGATAAAAGAACTGTGAGAAATTCTAGCTCTGACTCAGAAGGAGACCAGAAAAGGAAGTCTCCAGTACAGGTACTAAGTAAGCTCTCCTTTTCCTCTGGTTTGGGTGAGTCACAGGCAACATTGACTGAAAAAACTGGTAATTTGTCATCTTCCAAACTTATAGTTACACCTGGCACCCGTTGCCATGTAACACATGGTTTTAGTAGAGACATTGCCTTGTCCTCAATGGACTGTGTCCAAAATAAGAACATTGACCTTAGTAAAAATGCTATTTCCCAAGACTTCCCTAAGGAAATTAATCACCTAACTGTGCCTGAACATAGCTCCACTGATGGTTCAGTAGGTCAGGTCTGCGATCAAACAAACTCTCTTAGCATAGTGATGTGTGGTAGGGAGATCCTCGCATCAGGATATGCCCTATGCTCTGAGTCTAAACCTCAAAAACTGGACTCATCTCCCTCACGTAATTTTCCATCACTCCATGTGGAACAGTGCCAGCTCAGTCAAAGTTTGGGTCAAACTGATACATATGCCAGCTGTTCTGAAACTGGCAGCTCCTCTGAAACTTTCAGATGTGAGCAAATTAAGGATGGGGGCTGCCCAGTCAGTCACACTGATTCTGATAGTTCAGGTATGGGGAGAGAAACCAAGGATGACCCTCAAAGTGAGCCCCGTAATACATCATGTTCAGTAGTACTTGGTTGCAAACCTTGTCCAAAAGATAATTACTTATCTGGGACTTTGGAGGAATCTCTTAATTTAGTGTCATCCAAAGGGTTGTGTACTTCAAGTAGGGTAAAATTTCTTGCAGAATCTGAGATTGCTTCAGGTTCAAACACTAACACTCAACTGAATGATGAGGTTGCAAATGGTATTTCCACAAACAAGCAAGGTAATGGAGCTGTATGTGAAGGTGAGCATTGTGCACAGCCTCTCCACCAGATATCAGAATCTTCAGAAAAGACCTCCACTGCTGATATTCCAAGTAGTGGCATGTGTGTGGTACCTAGTAGTATCCCCCCTCAAATAGGGCAAAATCCAAACTTGTATAAAAATTTCATTCCTGTAAAAGAACTGCCATTTGGAGATAATCTGCAGCAAAACACTAAATCAGGGGATGTTTCTAACCCAAGTGAGGTCAGCTCACAGTGTTCTATCGCTCCACCTAAAATTGAATCCGTCATAAAAGTTCATGAACATTCAGCTGCTGATATGAAATGTGGGCAACAAGGTCCTGAAGTGTTGAAAAACAAAAGTAACATGAAGAAATCTCGGTGGGATATTGTTGGACAGGAAGTCAGTGCTACTGAAACATCTCAAAAAATGCCCGTTTATGAGTCTAAATCATTGGTTAAAAAAATTATTTCTGTTAGAAAAATAGAGTTCTCAAAAGAATCAAGTATGGAAGATGGTTTAAAGAATGATGGGCTAGTCAGAACCAATGTAAGCAAAGACACGTTGCCTACAGAACATCAGTTTAAAAAGAATGAAGGAATTATTAGCAATGAAGACGGATCACTCACAAAATCTTGTGAAAAAATTAAGCTACTCGAACAGATGCAGCCATTAAAAACATTTGCGCAATCTCAAGCATGTGACACCAGCAACACAAAAATGGACATCAAATCTCATGGTGATATGAGCAACAAAGAGCTGCTAAAAACAAGATTTGTGTCTGGCTCAGGAGATGAGGCTAGGATGAAGGATTCATTTGGAGATAGCATTAGAGATTACCAGCAGGAGAGTCATTTACGGAATAAGCCCGAAAGGAACCGTGTATGTCTTGGCCAGGATCTTGGCAGCCGCACTGACGACAGTGACTCTGATGATTCTGACTGTGACTCGGATGACAGCAGTATCCCTAAAAACAGGTTGCACTCTGTTGTGGTTGTGCCAAAAAATTCCACACTCACTCATCCTCATGATTCAAGGGCCATGTTAGCATTATCTTCCAGCCCTAGTAACAGCCCCCGACATCTGTCTGCGGATTCGCAGGAGCATTGTTGGAGGGGAGGCAGAAGTCAAGAGGCTGATCGTGGAGAGGATTATTGTAGGGAAGTCCCTGGCACACTCAGCCCTACTGGGAGGCAGAGGGGTTACTCCGACTGGCTGCCCGAGAGCAGCAAGCGCTGCCTTGATGTCTTTTGCACTGACAAGTCCCTCTTCACAACCCCTCCAAGCATGGCCTATCAATCGCAAAGCAATATGATTGATAGCACTAGTCATGTTGAAACTTCCCGCACCCTTGAGGTCCAGCAGTCCAAAGACCTAAAATCTAATGCTTATGAAACCCCTAAGATCCCAGCAACACACAACTCAATGGGTCCCTTCTACAGTCAAGAGAATTCTTGGAGGATATCTGACCCAGCACATTCCCGGCTGTATGACAGGCCTGATAGTTGGCATGATCGGAAGAGGTACGTCCGGCATCAGCAAGAGGGAGATTTTTCTGGTTCTGGCAACTTCGGCAAGAAGGATACTTACAGTATGAGCTGGGATTTTTCACAGTGTGAGCAACCCAGCAGTACATTTCAGCAGCCAGATAGCAGTTATGGGATCCAAGCACCGAATCCACCTATTGTTGGAAATCCAGCTTTGGGACCGGTTGTCCAGCAAGGTAGCTGCTGGAGTCAGCCCACCACTTCACAGAGTTGCAGACCTGTCTACCTCCCTGTGCCTTCACAATATCATGAGACTTTAGATGAAGTGCACCCTGACTCTCTGACTAATGACTGTGAAGAAGAAAGTCCCAGAAGCCACATAACCATAGGCTCGGGTAGTCATCCGCCACCTGCTTCCACCTCTTTCGTTCAAGCCCATGAAATCAGCAGCAATTGTAGAGGTCTTATGGGTGGCATCCTAGACACACCCAGAGAGGAGAGCCAGAAACCACATCGGGGTAGGGGGCCTCCCAAGAAAAGGCGGCCGGAGTTTGAGTCCGACTCTGAGAATGAGGCAGAACCAGGGAACTGCAGCAAGAGGGAGCGTCTGAAAGAGGCGGCTGTCATCAGGATACCAAACCAAACAACGGAGATGGAACGGCCTCCCCTCAGTTTAAAGGACTTCTTGGACCCTGTTGCCTGGAAGGAGATGGCTAAGCTGAAAAAGATGCCTCCGTACTTTGATCTCATTGAGGAGAATGTGTATTTGACAGAGCGGTGAGTATCTGAAAGGATGCAAAATCAAATGGTTCATGATTCTTCTGGTGTACTTTGTACCAACTATGGACCAACATTGTAATTAAGTCACTCTCTAGAAAATACATATTTTGAGCCTTTGTTAATGAATGGATGGAAATTCAAATGTTATATATTTTTGAATTTTAAATATTTAATGGTACTGAAGATAAATTCACAAGCCTTTGATTTTATCTGCATTCTAGTCACATCTGTTTCTTTGCCACTTATGCGAGAGATTATGTGGCCATTCAAAGTTTGTTAAAAAAAAAAAAAAAGGACCAGTGAGAGGCTTGTGAAACGGTGAATCTGCTTTTTCTGTTTGCAGCAAGAAGAACAAGTCTCACCGGGACATAAAGCGCATGCAATGCGAGTGCGCTGTGCTGTCGAGAGAGGAGCGTGCGCGTGGGGCCACTGCCTGCGGTGACGACTGCCTCAATCGCCTGCTGATGATTGAGTGGTGAGCCTTCATCTCTGGCTTGATGTCATGCTGCGCAGAGGTGGTGTGGTTATCATGAGGGACAAGAGCAGCTGGCTTTATGTATATGCTCTGGTGTTTACGTCCCTTGTGTTATTGACATCTGTATTGTGGGGCGGGGCACCAATCAGAAAACCTTCCGGGGGGATATTGTAAATGTTTGCCATTTGTGTATATGGAGTGGGGGCATGTGTGATTTCTTACTGTTAATAACATAGCATAATGTATCCTCCTCAACAAATACAATATTCCCGCTACATTAAACGGACCCTTTAAATAGGGAATGAACATTCCAGCTCTGCACAATCTGCAGTCACAGATGGCTGTTTAGACAGTGTTGCCGGTGTACGCCAAACCAGAATAAATGTAACACTTTTTTATGCCGGAATATAATCGTGGAAAGGCATGATATTTAACGTGGCTATGAAATAAGATGGCAGTCTGTCATTTAAAATGTGATTACATTTTTTTGTTACTTGAAAAATCTGAATGGTGTGTTTTTGCCGAAGTAGTTGTGGGGTAATTGGTGTTGTCGTTTACCTCCGTTGTATTGTGAGCGCCGGTGATATTTCAGCATGAAATAATGATGCTCCCTCCTCATCTCCCTGCCTGTCTGCCTGCAGCTCATCACGCTGCCTGAATGGGCCATATTGCTCTAATCGTCGCTTCCAGTTGAAGCAGCACACAGACTTTGAGGTCATCCTGACCGAGAGTAAGGGCTGGGGGCTTCGGGCCGCCAAGGATCTTACACCGTGAGTGTCTGAGCTGCCCTGCAAACTGTTGCTGTTAAAGGAGATATGGGGGGGGGAGATAAATGTTACACCCCTGTCTTTTTGTGTTACAGGAACACCTTTGTTCTGGAGTACTGCGGGGAAGTACTGGACCACAAGGAATTCAAGGCTCGTGTAAAGGAGTATGCTCGCAGCAAGAATATCCACTACTACTTCATGGCTCTGAAGAACAACGAGGTGAGCCTTGTGATGGAAATGTCCTCCTGGATTGACTTTGGGGGTTTGCTTGCCGGAGGCCTTTTCCACTTTGGCATTAAGGCCCTTGAGAGGAGAATGCAGTCATGGAGGATGGTTTAGTAATTGTGAAATCCTCTGGATGTGTGTGTTGCGGTCCAAGGCAGCCACTTGTAATTGGCCTGACATGCTCTGTGTGCCTCACAGATCATCGACGCCACGCTGAAGGGGAACTGTTCCCGCTTCATGAACCACAGCTGTGAGCCCAACTGCGAGACTCAGAAGGTACGCCCTAGGGCCATTAGCTTTATCAGCTTTGTCACCTGCCCTCTCAGCTTGCACTTGGCCGCTGCAAATCCCTCACTGTGTCCCGCGTGTCCCTCCGCAGTGGACCGTCAACGGGCAGCTCCGGGTCGGCTTCTTCACCACCAAGGGCGTACCATCCGGCACAGAGCTCACCTTTGACTACCAGTTCCAGAGATACGGGTGGGTGTGCTCGCACCATCGGATGCCGCTTCATGGCAAACACGCGTGTCGCTGACGTGCCCGTGCGGGTGATTCTCCCGCTGATATCATGACGTTCCATGGGAGTGGGACCTCACCTCACCTGTCCCGGGTTGGCTCACCAGGAAAGAGGCGCAGAAATGCCTCTGTGGGGCACCCAGCTGCCGGGGTTTCCTGGGTGGAGAGAACAGGGTGAGCATCCGGGCGGCAGGGGGCAAGATGAAGAAGGAGCGGACAAGGAAGAAGGACACTGTGAGCGCGCTCACTACGGTGAGTGCTGCGGGCTGCTTCTCTCTCTGCTGCGGTTTTGTTTATTTGTCCGTTCCAACTTTTCACTGTGAGTGTTGTGGATGTGGTTGCCAGTGAGTTCTGATCTCTGGCTGTACTTTACATAGAGGTCTCCTGCGGATTTACAATTTTTCAGGGATGACTTGTGGTCATATACACCCTACACTTTTCTTATACAACCATTTTTGGTGCCGTGGTATTAGCTGTATGCCTAAAACTGCATTTGTCACTAAGCAATTCACTAAGATACTATTTGACATTCCTCTCTGTGCTGGTGTGCCTTGGAAAATTCTTTCATTCAGTGCATTATGGGCATCTTTCTGAAGCAGTTTAGGTTAAGGGCATCAGCTAAAGGGTACAAGGCCACAGCAGGACCCAGTTGCCCAAGTGTTTGTATGAATCCTCTGATTGCTGGGCACTGCCAGCTTAACACGGCTGTAGCCGATGCCAAATGTCTCTGCGCGGTTGGACTATATTAACTCCAGTAATTTTCAGCAGTAAAAATGAATTGTCTGCTAGTTGATTTGGGTCAGGTCTCTGTATGCTTCAGGCTAATTGCTCTGAAATCTCCAGTGAATGGTTTATATAATTCCTAAAATAACACCAGCAGAATTTTCTCTTTAACTGATAAATATTTCAGGCCTGAGTGATTTAGAAGGGGAGTAAAATGAATAATGCCCACTCCCTCTTTGAAAGGAAGAGGCAAGGGGAGTGTCTGGCTTTCGGACTCATGCCTCCTTTATTTGTGACTTCTAGGGGTCTGCTTGCTCATGTCAGTGTGCTGGCTGGGAGGGATTTTCTTTGTTCCCCCTAAAACCCCCCAAAGTTACATGGCTATTCACTGCTGCCTCTTTCAGGTGGATGAGGAGCTGGAAGCATTACTGGAGAACGGAGAGGGCCTCACAGACGAGAAAGAGGTGCTTTCTCTCTGTAGGCTAATGGTGCGAGTAGAGACCATGGAGCAGAAGCTCACGTGCCTGAAGCTCATCCAGGTGAGCTGTCCTGCTTTGTTTAGAGGAATACCAGCTCTCGTCTAAATTCATGTGCTGGTATAAAGTGGTCACGCGAACAAGTACATAACGTGTAACACTTCTGTCAAAATGCATGTTTCTTTGATCCTGGAAATAAGATTGAGGCTTGTACATCGCTTCACAGAAAAATAGCAGCCCACATATTGTGGTACAGTGCATGTGCTAGATGTTGGACCATTACTCAGCTGTCCTGAGACATTATGCAATGATATGATAGTTTGAGTATACCTGTAGTGGAATTTAGATGAACTGGGCTGTGACATGCATTAATGGATCCTCATACAGAACACGCAGAATCCCGGATGCCTGAAGCAGTTCCTGGACCACCATGGCCTCTCACTGCTCTGGATCTTCATGGTGGAGCTCTCAGAAGCGAAGGGCAACTCTGGCAACAACATCAAGCTACAGTTGGAGGTAGGATGACAGCCTCCAGGGGTTAGTCGCTGGTGCACCGACCCCAAAAGGTCACCGGTGAGGGGTTCCGGGGAGGATGGCCGTGGGCTGATGTGTGTGTGTGTGTGTGTGTGTGTGTGTGTGTGTGTGTGTGTGTGTGTGTGCGCAGATCATGAAGAGCCTGGAGGTTCTGCCCATCTCCACCAAGAACATGCTGGAGGAGAGCCGGGTTCTACACTTCATTCAGCGCTGGGCCCAAAGCCAGGCCCTGCCCCAGGCCCCCGAGCTGGATGGCTACTCGAGTGAAAACACATCCCGTGCCCAAACCCCACTTAACACCCCCGATGGGCCCCCGGCCAAGCAGGGCCCCGAGCTGGACAGTGACACGCCCAAAAGGGCTGTGTACCGCCGGCTCAAGATCATCAGTGAGAACAGCCTGGACAGCGCGCTGTCGGATGCCAGCAAGGCCTCAGACGGTAAGGAGGATGACGAAGAGGAAGACGAAGAAGAGGAGGATGACTCCCTGCCCACGGAGATTGCTGTGAGCGACCAGGCCAGGACAGAGGCAGTTGGGGAACCCCAGGCCGAGGAAGAAGAGCAGGCAGCTAGTAAGGAGGAAGTGTCAGAAGATCCGGGGGGCTCTGAGGTCGAGGTCAAAGCCAAAGTTCTGGAAGCCAGTCAGCCAGAGGAAGAGAGGACAGAGGGGCCCAGTCTCAGTGAGGAGGGGAGTGACCAGGACGGAGACGCAGAGGGGGCCCTGCAGGTGACCGCCGAAGTGGAGGCCAGCAGTGAGAATGAGACGCTCACTGTGGAGGAGCTTCCCAGACTGGAGGGTACTCAGGTAGCTGCTGAAGAAGAGGCCTCCAGCGTGATGGAGGTAGTGGTGAGCGAGCCCGTGGAGGAGGCCCCACCCATTACGGCTGCGGACGCCGAGGCCACGGAATCGGCCGACGCCACGGCGACAGAACCTCCTGGGTCATCGGCCGTCGACATGGCCGAGCCCGCCGCTTCCAGCGTTCCTGTGGCCGCCGGGCCTGTGGCAACAGAGTCTGTCGCTGTGGAGACCCCATCGCAGGATGAGGAGGAGGCTGTGTCGGACGTGGAGAGCGAAAGGAGCCAGGAGCCTCCCGTGCGCGCCGCCGACGTCAGCGACATGGCCACCCGCCTGCTGGACAGCTGGAAGGAGCTGAAGGTAGGCCGCCTCTGCAGCATGGCCGCCCCTGCAGCTGGTGTGAGGGCGACGCTGACCCTGTCTCCCCTTACAGGAGGTATACCGAATCCCCAAGAAGAGCCAGGTGGAAAAGGAGCCCAAGGGTAGGACCATTTGTGCCAGTATATGCTGCTGTCTTTGCTCATTGCTGTAACAGGTGTTATGATGAAATGTCCAGAGCTTATGAATATATCAGCAGAGCCAAGGTGTTGTCCTGGCTCATAGGCTCATGCTAATTTTTGCCACAGAAATAAAATAAAACAAGGGAACTTTGAGGTGTTCCAGGAGGACCGGCCTGTTGATTTAACATCATAAAGGGTGTGCAAGACAGATGAACCGATGTCCAAGTCTGTCTGAAATTTAGAAGCAGTGTGTCAGGGCCGGACAGCGTTTTTGAAGTAGAGTTCTTTATGTAGCTAAGATGTTAAATTAGGATTCAAGAATCGTCATCGTTGTCACGCAACAGAGCACAACAATGAAATGTGTCCTGCATTTAACCCATATGTGACATAGCAGGGGGCAGCTAATTCAGCACCCAGGGGCAGCACCTTGCTCAGGGTACCTTAGAGGTGCCTTGCTGGTCGGGGATTCAAACCTGCAATCTTTCAGTTACAAGTGCTCTTCCCTAACCATTAAGGCACCGCTGCCCACAGTGGCTGCAGTACAGCCGAGTGTAACACAGCTCTTCATTAATGCTGGCCAAAATCTGTTTGCCTGATATGGCCGCAGACGGCCGTATAGTGTGTTAAAACAATCCAAGTGATGGATATTAATGTGTCTTAGAATAGCCGTAAGTAGGGACGTCTTGCTTTTTTCCTGCTCAGATGTTGCTGCTCTGCTGAGACGTTGCCATTTTGGGTCATTAAGGAAGTTTCGCTGAATGAAAGGCTTCCTAGTTTGTGTAATGCTTTGGGGAGGGGGGGGGGGCAGCGGCTGATTGTCTGCTCATCTGGCCACCGCCCCTCTGAGCAGAGCGCAGTTGGGAGCGAGATGGCCCTCCGGCGACCCGCACCTCGTCCGCTAGCCGTGACCGTGACAGGGAGCGTGACCTGGAGAGAACGCCACGCAGCACCGAGCGCCGCCGCCGCCGGCCCTCCCTGTCGCCCCCCCCGTCCGCGTACGAGAGGAGCAGCCGGCGCGCTGGCGATGACCGGTGAGGGAGGGACGGGCGCCAGCATGCCTCTTATCCGCTTGGCTGTGTGCATGTGTGAGGCAGTACTGTGGGCGGGACTACGGGGCCTTGACTTCGAATGGCGGTCTCCTCCCATTGGCTGAATGCGGTAATGATTGGATGCTTTCCGATCCCACCCGTAGTGGGTCTGCAGGCCTCCGTTTGCACGCGCAGGCCTAACTCGCCTGTCGTCGCCCTTCCCACAAGCCTCTGCTGCCGTGCCCGTGGGAGTTGCATGCGGCGACGCTCTAATAACTGCCGTTCTCTCCAAGGTACAGCAATCTCAACGGCAGCAAGAAGGGGAGGACCAAGGAGCGCAACAAGCTTTCCACGGAGGAGCGGAGGAAGCTCTTTGAGCAGGAGGTGGCTCAGAAGGAGGCCCAGAAGCAGCAGCAGCTGCAGACCCTGGCCTATGAGACCCTGGGTTATTCCCCCAGCCCGCACGGCTTCATGGGCTACCCTCCAGGCTACCCCATGCAGACCTACGTGGATCCCACCAATCCCAACGCGGGCAAGGTGCTCCTGCCCACCCCCACGGTGGAGCCTCTGTGCGCCGGTGCTGGCACCGTGCCGTATGAGCAGACGCCCCCCCAGCCGCTGATCTCCGAGCTGGCTCTGACTTCGCCGGCCCCCCCACAGGCCCCCCAGGCCCCGGCCGTCGCCGGCGTCCAGCACGCGGCGCCCCCGACGCTGGAGCTCCCCTCCGGGGGGGCACAGTACGCCCAGCCCCGGCCGGCCGGCCAGGACCCCGCGGCGGTGGCTGTCCTGCCCGTGGCGGCTCCGCCGGCCGCAGCTGGAGCGCAGGTGCAGAGCCAGCAGAGCTACGCCCCTCTGTGGAACGCGGCCGGCGTGCCGCAGCCGCTGCCCGTGCAGGCGCAGCCAGCGCAGCAGTACCCTGCCAGTGCGCAGCCGCAGACTGCTGTCTACTACCAGGGCCAGGCTGTGTACAGTATCCCCGCGGCCTACCCTCAAGCTGGCACCCCCGTCATCCAGGTGAGTACCACTGCCCCCTTGTGTCCCCAGTGTGAATATACCTAATCAAGATTGTCATCAGGTGGCTTACAAAGCATGATGGGAAAGCGGTTTGCTTGTCACTGGTTGTCTCTCTTGGTATTCTTTCGCCATTGTTCCTTACTTTGCCTGAGGCTGCATCATCGTAGGTTTGTTTCTCCAGTGAATTGGTGTTCGTGTTTCCCCGCGTCTTCCTTCAGCAGGCCTATGCAGAGCCTGCCACGGGCTACCTTCAGGGCCAGCCGGTCTACAGCAGCCATCAGCAGGGAGTGGTGCTGCAGCAAGCCGGTACCGTCACCACCATCGTCACCGCGCCGGCTGTTCAGCAGGTAAAGTGCTCGTTCGGCCACTGGGTGGCACCAGAGTGCCTTTTTTTTTATTGCCGTTCACAATAGGCACAGATGAAGTCTTGGCATGTTAGAGGCAGCTCGACAGCCTGTTGTCCCAGTTCAAAATGTTTTAGTCCAAGAAAGCCTTCTGATGGCACCCGATTGCCAGGCCAGAGAACTAAATGTTATTGTACTGCACAGTGCCAACAAGGAAAAACTTTGATTCTTAAGTCTTAAAATAATTACTTAATTTCTGCCATTAAGAGCTGAAGAGGGAGTATCCAGGCTGACTGCACCAAACCTGTCATCTTGGTCTTTTTAACCGCCTGGGGTCGAGTGCATCGTCGGCGATGCAGCGTACTTTTCGCATCTATTTCAGTTCTCGCTGAAATCTTAATGTAGAATCATGAAAAAACCGCTGGCTAAATCCGCAATCTGTCGTCTTTTCAAAATGTCTATTGTTGGAAGTATTAAGGTTTAAATCAGGTTAAATTGGCAAAAAATAAACCATGTCATCTTACTTTGTTTTACCTGCATCGGGGGCGTGTAGTACCACTCTCACCTGAAGATCGCTATTCACATTCTAAATAGCCGCATTAGCGCGTATTCAAATCGCATTCGCATGGTAATTTGATTAACGGTACAACGGTGAAACGCGATCCAGATACATCCCCATCAGCGCCATAAAAGGGGGGGCCAGGTAACACTGGCTCATTCATACACATGAAAGTTGCTACATATTCAATGAAAGGAGCCAGAAATAGTGACATGAGTTCGGTTTT
>JABFEA020000138.1:19910023-19929282 GCA_019775915.2 Cyphomyrus plagiostoma | reverse complement strand
AGGTGAGGGTCAGAGAGGGGAACGGGACGATCATGTTCAGGAGGGAGGAACAGGTGAGGGTCAGAGAGGGGAACGGGACGATCATGTTCAGGAGGGAGGAACAGGTGAGGGTCAGAGAGGGGAACGGGACGATCATGTTCAGGAGGGAGGAACAGGTGAGGGTCAGAGAGGGGAACGGGACGATCATGTTCAGGAGGGAGGAAAAGGACCATGAGCCCAGAGGTGCTCAGAACCATGTGACTCGCTGTCGACATTCTCAGAAAATCTGACCTGCTGCTGGACCTCCCACACCATGCAGGTGGTGTCCCGTGAGCCGGAGATGAGGTAGATACCACAGAGGTCCAGAGCCAGGCATGTGACCACGTCTGCACAAACAGAGGGAGAGAGAGAGCCACACTCCATCAGCACCCAGGGAACCCAACACTGCACCTCAAGTATGTGGTGCGCAAGGGACTGTGTTAGGATCTGTGCGCATCTACACCCACTGGTAACCCGGTGAGAACACTCCGCTAAGCTAGTAAGTTCTTAAAATGTACCCCAACCCCTGTGTGCCGTCAGCCTCACCAATGTGCCGGCAGATCCTGCCCACTAGCTTGCCCTTGGCCAGTGCCGTCACCCGCAGGCTGCAGTCCCAGTGTCCCCCGCTGAACAGCAGCCGTCCATCATTGGACACCACCAGGACCCGTGCGGCCAGGTCCACCCCGGGGGAGAAGGGCCCGCCCAGCACGCGCTGCGTCCTGCACCGGGAATTCAGAACCGTGACACATGGCACTGGGTGTGGGGAGGCGGGGGGGGGAACGCGGACAGGGAGGAGGGCACTCACTTAGGGTTGGACATGGTGGGGTCTTTCGTGAACGTGAAATAGTTGGCGATGGTCTTGTCATATGGTAGCCAGCTGTGAGTTCCCAAGAGCCCACTGGCACTGACTGTAACCTTGGGAGCAGGTCACAAAGGTCAGGGGTCACTTAAAAAAATGGAGCCAATTAAGAAATGGAGAAAAACAACATGGGAAATATATCCAAGGCCCCAGAAGTGCTGAAATTGTTTGTTGTGACAGGGCGACAGGGGCTTCAGGGGCTGTGGGGGCTCTTACCAGCACATCAGTACCCTGCGTGATATAGCGGGTTTGAGCCCGGGGCACCACAGCCTGCACCAGTGGCACGCCGTCACTCACCACCTGGGGGCGCCGTAGAGCACAGGTCACCACATTAGTCAGAAACCTGCTCAGTTGCAGGTCTCCTCATGCCGGAGCTGATTGAGTTCTCACCTCCACAAAGGCCTTCAGCTTGCTGAGGTGATCGAAGAGGTTGGGAGGCAAGGTGTCGATGCGGGACTGACGCCGCGAGGCGCTTTCTGCGGACATGCGGGGAGGGTGCGGCTCCTGAGGAAGGGGGTGCCCAAACACAGTGTGAGTAACAGCACATCCACATACACTCTGTCCTACATACCCCCCAGTGACGCACCTTAAGCAGCTGGCAGGGCGTCTGCCCAAAGTTGCTGATGATACCCTCGTGAGCCTTACGCTCAGTCTCATTACGAATGGCGTCCAGGTCCACAGCACCTGTGTGGCGAGAGGTCAATCAATGCACAGTCAAATCATACCGACGGCAGCCCATGGACGCCCCTGTCACAGCTTCGAGGAGGCCCTGAGGATCAGACTAAAGGACAGGAAGGTCCCCGATAATCCAGTGTGCAGGGGGGAGGCCCTCGGGGGGGTTGCGTGAAGCGTCACCTTCGTAGGTGCAGTAGTAAAAGACGTTGAGGGCTTCCACGGCGTCCGGGCCCCTCTGCTTGTAACCGAATATCAAGTCGATCCACTGGTGCAGATGTGCAGAGACATGTTCACTTTCCTGCGGGACACAGAGCATATGACCCCCCCTCCCCGTCAGAGACTGGTGTCCCACTTGGACTGGCTCGTCTGGGGCTCTTGGCTTGGGTCGCTCACCAGGGCTTTCCGGTGCTTCCGGATAAAGTCGTCCCGGGATTCTGCCCACCGGGGTAAGACAACGTCGGACACTGAATCTTGGGACATCTGAAGCATTCCCAGGTCAAACTCTAGGACACACAGAGGGCTGCTGAGCTGCAGGGCCCTACCCACAATCCTTTAAAATCCATCCCATCATGCTTCCCAAGACCCAGCTGCAGGAAGCATTCTCCGGAGCTCACCATTAATGTTTTGAAGGAATTCTGGGAAGTAGAAAAACTCTGGGATGAGTTCCTTGACATCAGCAGGGCTTTCCATGCGAGCCTGCCAGGTTGCGGCCACCGAATGGAATTGCCTGTCAGCACAGTCGAACCTAGGCAGAGCACAGAGC
Organism: Cyphomyrus plagiostoma; assembly: GCA_019775915.2. NCBI lineage: Eukaryota > Metazoa > Chordata > Actinopteri > Osteoglossiformes > Mormyridae > Cyphomyrus > Cyphomyrus plagiostoma. The sequence goes on along the minus strand of JABFEA020000138.1, from coordinate 19,926,967 downwards.
TGCCGTGCTCAGGAATGCACAGCTCAAATACAACACAGAGTCAAGGCACAGGCAGGAGTTAGCACAAAGCCATGACACAAAATACCAGCTTGGATATATGGCACAGTGACATAGCACAGACATATGACAGAGTCACAGCACAGGTATATAGCATGGAGTCAGCACAGGCATTCGGGACCATATCACAACACAGCATCACAGCTTGGACATACAGCACTAACTCACAGCTCAGATATACAAGTCACAGCACAGGCATGCAGCACAGTATTACAGCTTGGACATATGGCTGAGTTGTGCCTCTGTACTACAAGGCACTGAATCACAACTTTGACATATGGCACAGAGTCACAGCTCATAAATACAGCCCAGAGTCACTACGCGACATCACAGCTGGGACAGTACAAAATCGCAGCTTGGACATACAGCAGTCACAGCATAGGCTTATGGTGTGGAGTCACAGTGAGAACATATGACACTGGGTCACAGCAGAGTCAAAGCTCAGAACGCTTGAACACACTACCTGCCGCTCTGCAGTTGGATGTGCAGCGTCGTGAAGGGCTCCATGCGAATCATGTAGTGCATGACGCCTGCTGCGTTGGAGTAGTGTGTGCCATAGTGAAACTTCTCAATGGTGCCGGATGGGTCCTCGAAGCTCTCATACCTGCCAAGGGTGTGAGTCAGTATCAGCTTTACAGCCGCTCCGCAGTTTCATTTCTGCACCACGAAGCTCACCGAACACACATCACACTCCATTAGTAACTGCAAACTTTACGGGTACAACCATACATCCTTAGCTGCTACTCCACCTTCTGCCTTCCCTGTGAGCTGTATCCCGAGCAACGTTCGATTACGAACCAGGATCACGGAGCCGCTGGGTTACTCACTTCTCCCTGACAGCCTGGGCGTGCCGGGGGTTCACCACGCCGATGGGTTTGGACAAGTCCCTGAACACCGATGGGTCCTCCAGGTCCAGGGTGGGAGAGGTGTAATCACACAGCACCCAGGGGAACTGAACACCACATTGCAAACGTGGTAGTTTACGAAAACCGGAGTCTTAAGTAGTCCAGGCTCACCACTCCAGAACAGCTTATCTACCAAACAGAGGAGAGACTCACGCTGGTGACAGACTCACCACGGGGTACTGCGACAGGTCGTTGTAGGTGCGGCCAGCAATGGTGTTCAGCTGCATGAGGTACTCAAAGTTGGAGATCTCCCTGTACACCCATTTCTGCGGGAGAACATGGGAGATATAAGCTGGCACCAAGTGGCCATGCAGAACAGGCACAAATCCAGGATCATGAAGCAGGATCATCATAACGAGGCGGCTAGTCGGATAATCGAACCTGTGTGAGTCCAGAGGCCTTCAGCAGCTCCTGGGGGGAGCGGGAGCCAAAATAGAAGAGGTTTGGGGGGCGCAGGCCGAGGATGCGGGAGTAGACTTTGTTACGGACCTGGGTGGGGGGCGGGGGTTAAAGAGTCAGCTGGCATCACTCAGAAATATCCAGAAACACAGCAACAGGTAAAATAGAGAAACAGAACTCTGCTTTAATACTTTATAGAGTGATTATAGTGTTAGATCATGTTTGGGGGGGGGGGTGTACGGCAGGATGCCCCTGTGAGAGTCACCCTAGAGCAGCCGGGAGCGAGTACCTTCTTCCTGAAGTTGATGAAGTAATGAGCCTGGTCGATGAAGAAGAGCTCCAGGGCGGAGCGCCGTAGGTTGTAGCGACGCAGGTGGACCTCTCGGAGGTGGGACAGCGGCCGCTTGAACTCAAAGCCGATGCCTAAAAGACAAGGTGGCTCCTGGATGCGTGGTCAGGGGATCAGACTCCCCTCCCCCTCGAGACAAGCATGGTCTAGGCACCCAGACCACATCCTTCCGGGCTCTCAAACGTGTGTGTGTCATTGAAATGAAATGAAATGGCGCCATTTGTACAAGTATGAGTTCAAGTATGCTGGAATACGCCCGTTCATCCAGTGTGCCTAGAGCATTTCCAGGGATTAAGGGTCTTGCTCAAGGACTCAAAGACTCAAACCAGCAACCTTCTGAGCACGGGCACAGAGGCCTAACCCACTGAGTGAAACAGCACTCCCTCAGCAAAGATACCAGGTACGGTCACACAAAGGAACGTGCTGGGGTCAAAGGCGGACAGCGGTCACGGTTGACAGACGGATGGCTGGACCACTTACCCTCCTCGGTCTCCTCCTTCTCGCAGCTGCCGTCGTAGAAGTAGAGATGGTGTGTGGTGACCTCCAGGCGCCCGGGCACCACCGCAATGATGGTGATCAGCTCGCACTCCTCCGACAGGATCAGCTTTTCCTTCTGGCTCTCATCCTCTGCCTCCACACTGACGGAGGGAGAGACAGAGGGGCACCGGTGAGGCTAAAAACCCGCCGTTCCCCGCAGGAGGTCCCCACACCGGCATATGCGCACGCTCACTGGTTGTCCAGGTAGTTCAGGTCCTCGTCACCGAGTTGGTCATCTTCCATGTCGCTGACCTTAGCTTCCTTAGCGACAGCCAGGGGGAGGGACTCTGTGAGGCTGCGGGGGCTTTCGGTACCTGCGAGGGTGGCCACAATCAGTACACCGAGGAGAGATACATGGCACTGGAAACGGACAGGTTTGGCGCCCCCTACAGTACACACCCATGTTGTCCCGCTGGGCGCTGGCCTCAGTGTGAGGATCGAAATTGTAATTGGGGACGAGCTTCAGCCGCATCTTGGAGTACGTCTCTGCGCTGGACAGCTTCCACTTCACCTCGGCTGGGTCCCTGACAACAGACGAGCCGCGAAACGGGCAGGTAAATAGGGATGCCGGCGTGACCTGACCGGTGGGGCGGAGCCAAAAGGGTGGGGACTCACCTGAGCGCCCAGGCGCCCCTCTCGCTAGTCAGCAGCCTCCGAAGTGCCACCCAGTGGCGCCACACCACCCCCTGATGGCTGGCGAGCTGCTTCATCACCCCGTGGTAGCGGCTGTTCTCGATCCGCACACGCTTCAGGTAGGGATTCACCACCAGCTCCTGTGGGGACAGGGCGATGGTCAGGAGAGGGAGGCCACAGCCAGCAAGCTCCATGGGAGGGGCAGAGGGAGGGGGTCGCACCTGGAACTTGTTCCTGCAGTCGGTGCGGTCCCTATCTGGCTTCTGGGCCGTGCTCATCAGGGCATCGAAACATGAGTTCCAGAAGTTGGACATGAGGTCGTGGCTCTTGCCAAAAGTATCCAGCTCATACTGTATCATGGTGGGCTCGATCTGCATGGGGAGGAAGAGGGAGAAAAAGAAGGTGTGCGAGAGGGAAGGCAAGAGGGAGAGAAGGTGAGGGAGAGAGAGAGAGGGGGAGAGGAGGAGAGGGGGAGGGAGGGTGAGAATGGGAGTGTGTGAGAGAAACTGGGGATGCCTGTCTGGGGATACTGGTCTCTCTAACAGGAACATTAGTCTGTCACTCCAATTCAGATGGAGTACAAGCTTCTAGAAAAACAAGATGCACACATATGCAAGCATGGAGACGCATGCGCACACGCACAAATATGCAAGCATGCAGACGCATGCACACACGCACACACACATATGCAAGCATGCAGACGCACGCACACACACATATGCAAGCATGCAGACGCATGCACACACGCACACACACACACATATGCAAGCATACAGACGCATGCACACACACATATGCAAGCATGCAGACGCATGCGCACATGCACATACACAGCCAGGGCAGGGAGCTGGGGTCCATGGAGTAAACTTGTGTAACATGGGGAGGGTGCAGCTACAGTGCTAATCGCTAAGCCGCCCCACCCCTGACCTTGCGGGGGGGGGGGGGGGGGCCCCCGCACATGCTGCCTGTAGAAGTCCTGCCACTCCGGGGTCATGCAGGAGGCCTGTAGGTCCGGGGCGACAGTGGGGGTGCCGTTAGTGGGGGGCAGGTGGGGCAGGAGGCCGCGGAGAACCTTCGGGTCTGCGTGCTGGTCCAGCAGCGTTCGCACGATGAGCACCAGCTGCTGGAAGGCCTTGGGGGGGGGGCCCTGCCAGAGACGGGGGGCCAGCCGTCCGAGCAGGAAGCACACCTCGTTCCAGCTCAGGTCCAGCACCGTCTGCAGGAGGCTGTGCAGCTTCACGCAGGCCATGACGCACACCTGTAGGGGGCAGCGTTCAGCGACCGCATACAACAGCCTAACACGAGGGGTCAGCACAGCAGTCTCCGTGGTTACCTGGGCGTGGTCCTGCTGTATGTAGCCTGTGATGATGCGGAGGCCGACCTGTGCCATCTCCCGCAGCTCTGGGCCGTGGGTGGCGTTGGCGCTGCTGTGCCACGCCTGCAGTCTGTCCAGCAGGTTCACCACGCCCTCGAAAATCTGCCAAGGGGATGGCAGTGGCGGTTAAGCGGGGGGAGCCATGGTGCCAGATCGAACAGCAAGAGGGGAGGGGCGGCGGCGGGCGACTCGTCACCTTCTCGCTCCACAGGGTCTGGTTGTTGGTGCCCTCAGCAAACATGAAGTCCTGTAGCAGTCGCAGGAGACGCACCAGGCTGGGACAGTGCTGCTGGGGGGCGCTCTGGGAGTCCCTCAGGTCTGACAGGGAGGAATCCAGCATCATCTCCAGCAGGCTGGGGGGGGTTAAGTCAAACTCACGTAAACAAACACTGCAGGAGAGGGTCGCACAGAAAATGCTAAGTATATAGCAACAGTGCTGTGCAAAAGTCTTAGGCAGTCAGAGGAAATGTTTAAAGCTGTTTATCTGAGTAGTCAGTGTATAAGTGCTCAGAAAAAACACAATATTTTACATCGGAACATACGCCAACCAAGAGTAACACAATGAACACTAACTAAAATTACTTCTGTTTTCCAAAAACTTACTGATATCTAGTTGGATGGCTAGATGGTTCCTGACCCTCATCTCATGGGCACCTCAGTCATTCCAGCACCCTTTCAATCATAGTTTTACACTAACATCATTTAAATATCTTTTCCTTCGGCTAGCTAGGCCTTTGGCACAGTTCTGTATAAAAGCCAAGGCAGGGGACCCCAGAAAGGATGCCAATCCAGAGAAACACCCAGAGTGAATATTCCCGTGTTCTTTTCCTAAATATTCTCCAGATTATCCAGAGTCTAAAAACAATTCGGTTGACAAATCAGGCTCTGGGGAAACACCAGGGGTGCAATTCCACGTGCCAGCCTGCAAGTGGCACTGTTACTACATGGAGCAGCAATGTCACCGACCGCTCTGACCAGCGATCCCCCCCCACCAATTACCTGTGCTTGATATCATCAGGGGGCCGCACCAGCTGGCAGGCGGAGCCCAGCTTGGTGAGCACAGAGAAGACCTGCCCTCGCTCACGCCAGGCGGCATCCTCGCCGCCCTCAGCCCCATTCCACATGACGGAGAACACGATGTTGGTGAGGACGTTGCAAAGCTCCTCCTCCGGGGCCTGCTGCATCGCAAGGAGAGGGGGTAGGGGGCGGGGATGCTGATGTGTCACTATCTGCAGTTGGGACGCAAACGCCCGCAAACGCCACATGGCACACAGACTCAAACCACTAGTTACATTGGCATCATGTCACAAAGTGGATTGTGATGGGAGAAACCAGGACCGATCCACCCTGCTATGGCTGCCCCACATGGGCCCAGTCTCTGAATGGTTCAACCCACTTCCCGCTGGTTTTCCAGCATGATAGCGTTAACTGTTTTTGCCAGTACCTGCGGGTTGGAGGTGTTGGAGATGTCGTCGCCATGCGCAGGTTCATTGCTGTAGCTGGCATCGTCCAGCACGTTGGACATGCTGGAGCTCTTCCGGGCCGTGAAGCTTGGGAAGGGGTGGCCGTGCTCCAGTGGCGACGGGGTCTCGGGCGTGCCCCCACAAGCCCGCTGGCTGCCGGCACCCCCGGCCATCCCGTTCAGCTCCAGGTCCAGCGGGGACGAGCCGTAGGGAGACAGCGGGTTGTAGGACCCCTCCTCCTCAAAACGGCGGCCCGCTGGCACATCCACGATGTTGGACAGGGAGGACGATCGACTGCTCGGCTCCATGGAGTCGAACGACTTGAAACTGAAGCCCTTGAGCTGGCGGCTGCTGGGTGACGATGGGGACAGCTCATCATCATCATCGCGGGAGCCATACGAGAATAAGACATCGGGCCGCGCCTCCTCTGGCATGCTGTCGTCCCTCTTCAGGAGTCCCTGTGAGGGGTCCAGTGGACAGCTGGCGCCAGAATGCCCAGCAGGCTGGAATTTGTAGGAATCCATGACGTAGAGCTTGGTGAGCACATCCTGCCAGCCCGGCTGCCGGGCCAGCTGACGCACGTGGTCCTCGTTGCAGTAGATCAGGTGGAAGAGCTGGGAGGGGCAGGGGGGAGGGGTGTTACCGGGGAGGGGTAACAGGAGACCCGCCAAAGCTCAGAGGGGTACAGCGTGTGCATAGAAGGTTGCAGCTTAATCTGAGCGATAAGAAGATCTCAGAGGCGCACGTTATTTCAATATCGGTACTGACCTTACGGCAGACCTCCAGCCTTACTGCGAGTTCTGCACGTTGGGACAGGTAGACAACAGCCAGCACATCCCGGAAGTTCGGGGAGTCTAAACACAAGATGACACACAGACATGCACAGGGCCCATTATGTTCTGTAATGGAACTGATGAACTTTAGGTACTTTGAAGGAAAAAAAGCAGTCCACTAAAAACGTTTCTTTCTCTTTGTCGTTTACATTTTTTCTGTATTCTTCCTCAGTAACACCCGCCCTGGCACTCGGAAGCTCCCACACGTATGAAAACCAAAACACGCCGCCCCCGCTCACATCGTTCTCTGCGTCTGCCGCCCTCACCAAGGTTCTATCCCTCCGGGATTACCTGCAGAAAACACCTGTTCAGACAGGAAGCGGATGGTCGCCATGGAAACCGGGACATCCTCCAGAAGGCAGACCAGGCCAAGGTAACCGGACTCCTTGAGCTTAACACGCTGCTTACTGCGCTCGGAGGCGCGCTCGCTCTTCAGGACTCTACTCAGCACCTGTTGCGGGTGGGGGGGGTGGTGACATTAGTGACACTCTATGTGACACCCCTAGGGGCAGGGAGGTCAAGGACGCACCTGGAACACCATCTCCCGGGCCTCGTCCCTTAAGCCCGGCTTGAAGAGAAGGCAATAGAGCTGCTCCACACCCCAGTCCAGCAGCAGGGCCAGAACAGAGTCCCGGGACGGGCTGTTCTGGAGGAGGTGCAGCAGGATGTTCAGAGCCCGGACAACCTGGAAAGAAGAGAGAGCAAGACTGTGAATACACCGCATGAGATGGACAGAGGCAGGGTCTGCCCGTAGAGGGCGCTCCTAAGAGATTCGCACCTGGAACTCCTCCCCAGTGGTGATGGAGAAAGCTAGCAGACTGTACATCTCTTCCAGGAGCGGGGACTTTAGCAGGTCCTGCACCACCTGGAAGACGGCAGTCTGCACCATCTGCATCTGGTCTGAAAGGGGACTGCTGTCTCTCTCCAGGCTGTGGTGGGGAGACATGTGTGTGTGTGGGGGGGGGGACCTCAAAATCATGCCATGGCCCTTTAAGGAGGAACAACCTTAAAATGACCCAAATAGCCCGAGGGCTGCAGTCTCATTACTCCAAAACGGCAGCAAAAATGATAACTAAACGAACGTGGGTTAATAGACAGGCTACCCAACACGAGTACTCAGCATTCCTATTCTATTCAAACTATCTATTCTGTTCCAATCCCCAGCCAAGTCACCTGTAGTGAGTTCTGATGGAGTCCAAGAGGAACTGCACTCCATACTTCCGCCGGGTGCGCTGCTTGCTCTCAGATAACACTGGCGACAGGTTCTGCAGGTGACCTGCAAGGGGAGCAAAAGGAAGAGCGGGGAGGGCATAATGAGGACACAATGACCATTTCCTGCAAGGCCTTCCTATGTGGCAATGTCACTTTGGTAAACAGGACATGCAGCCGACCAGCAGAATCCAAAATAGACTCATCAAGACTGGGACCTCACAAATGTAGGAATTCCATTTACATCAAAGCATGTCATTAACTGGACATGGGCCAAAACACCTGGGAATAACATGCACATGTTACAGCATGTAGTGGAAGGAGGTTCGCTGGCTTTCGAGGGTCCGTCTCGGGGGTTGGGAGGACGGCGACGGGGGCGTACCCAGACGAACGGCGAAATGGCCGTTACTCCAGATGCGGAAGTCGAAGAGCAGGTGCTTGTAGAGCTGGGAGAGCAGCGAGGCGCTACCCTCTTCAGAAACCTGCTGCAGCAGGGCCTGGCAGGCCAGGAGGACACTCATGTCCATCAGCGAGCTGGGTACCTGCAGAGAGGGCAGCACCCAATCAGAGCTCCCACATCCCCAGCTACGCCCCCCACTTGCAGGGTGGACGACTCACAGTGCCTTCCTCACAGGAATTCCCACCCCCTGCTTGCAGACATGTGCTGCGCCCCACCCTTCTTCACCCTGGGCATCACTGCTTTGCTCTTGGGGCCACGTTCTCTCATCCCATGAGTGACACTTCGGGTTGCACATTGAGTAAGGAGGAATAAAGCGTCACCATGGCCGAAATCCTGCCTGATCATTGCGGGCTCTGACTGCAGAGGTAGCGGGATGTGGTGATTCATGCAGAGAAAAGCGGTGTCCCTAGAGGGCAGGGGGCATGTACCCCAAGATGGCATGCCAGCCCACCTTCTGCAGCATGGCGCCGATGATGGCCGGCCCCTGGCACTGCAGCAGGCTCTCCTGGTTTGCCGGGTGCTTCCTCACCATCTTCTTCACCATCAGCAGGAAGGCCGCCACGCCGTTCTTCTCTAGACGCACCTCTGCAGAGAGAGGCACGTGACACACCCACAGCTAACATGCCAATCGCCCCCCCGACAGAAAACAGACACCTGCACTGACCTGATGCTTTGGTCAGGGGCAGCTGTATGCCGGCGGGGCCCCGGGATGATGTCAGCTCGGGCCCCACCAGGTCAGATGTCTGTTCAGCGTCGGCATCCTTCATCTGTTCCGGTATGCTGACCTGCTCCAGGAGGGGGAGCAGGGCCCCCATCCCGCCCACAGAGTTCACCGCATCCTGCCAGGGGAGATGCCGGACTCAGCGCTCGCTCTCAAATGCAGGTGCGCTTACATCCCGACACAGGGCACAGCAGATTCATTCATTCATTTGTTTTTTTTGTTCATTCATGCGGTCGTTCAATCGTTCGTTTTTTTTTTTTCTTTTCCATTTGCTTGGTCATTCTTTCATTTCATTTGTTCATGAGACACCTGCCTTGATGTCCCAGTTCACCACCCTATGCCCGGTCAGTCTGCCGTCATATTGGTGGTTTGGCGACAGGTCCAAGCAGATCTGGTTCTTAAAGGCCTGGGGAGACAGTAAAAGGACGTTCCACATACGTTCAGGCGCGTTTACAGGCACTCACACGATACTATCCATTCATTCCTGTTGCTGATTTCAATATAACTGACAAGGAGGAAATCCAGAAGTCTACAATTATAAATTGACTTCCAGCGCCACCTACTTGTGGAGTATAGTACAACAGCAGTTTGCTGGTAATGTCTGAGAGCTCCCCGTCAGGCCTGAAGAGGGGGACGCTGTTGGGGCCTGTTTGAAACAAGAAGCAAAAAATTATAACAAACAAACAAAAAATTTTGCTGCTTCCAAAAGGTGGTTTGGGTGGGACGGTCAGCAGCAGGGAGGAACCTCGCACACTGGGTGGGGAGAGGAGGCTTACCTGCAGTGTGCAGTGCAAGCAGCTGGGGGGGCTGCAGGGCCTCGTGGCAAACAAAGGCTGTCCCCAGAAGGCCGTCCAGTGACGTGGGGGTGCCCCACTGGGTGTCCTGCAGGCCGGCGGGGAATGTCTGCACAGGGGGGTCCGAGGGCTCAGGGGATATGGGGGACGTGGGGGAGCTCCGGCGGCTGCTGGTTGCAGGGATGGAATAAGAGCGCACGAGAGCGGGTGTTGGGTACGAGGGGAAGGACAGCTCCGTCGGGGTCAGCGGCTGGGGGGTCAGCGTAGGGGACGTGATTGTGGTGATGGCAGTCCGGTGGCCCGCCGAGCCGATGCAGCAGGAAGTGAAGGGCTGGGGGCACCGTGAGAAGGCAGACACAAAGGTCATACTCAACACAGTCAGCAGGAGGCAGCTGACGACCTGGAACTCAAGAGAACTGCTGATGCATCTTGAGTAACATTTAACCAGATCATTCATTCATTGCTTTTCCATACCCCCATACAGCGTCAGGACTCACGCAAGGGACTCGCAGGGCACATTCACACCTCATTTCACTCACACACCGTTCACTCACACATTGACATCTATGGGCAATTTGGTAACTCCGATTAACCTCAGCATATTTTTGTGGGGGGCCTGTGGGGGGAAACCGGAGTACCTGGAGGAAACCCCACAATGGCACAGGAAGAACATGCAAACTTCACAAGCACGGAGCCGAGCGGAGACTCAGACCCGGGTGTGAGGCGAATGTGCTGCAGCCCTATGCAGATGTTAACCTCTCAAACCTTAGGACACATTCTGACGCTGAGCAGATCTCAGCATCATCCCCACTGACCCTGTCCCCAGTCCCCGTCACCGAGCCCGTCCCCAGTCCCCGTCACCGAGCCCGTCCCCAGTCCCCGTCACCGAGCCCGTCCCCAGTCCCCGTCACTCACCTCCCCCAGCGAGGGGAACCGCAGCTGGACAGCCTTCTGCTGCACTCCGTCCACGTAGATCATCACTTGGTTCTGGCTGAAGGGTCGGCGACCCGGGATGTGAACCACACCCACAGAGTGCTGAAAATAGGGGATGGGGCAAACAGTGAGAGGTCCAACAGCGGAGAGCGGCGGTCCGGTCCGGCTCGGGTTGGGCACAGCGGGCCAACGCAGAGGCTCACCCAGGCACTGTCCCTCAGAGGCAGCTCCTTCATCCGGACAGCCATGTACTCCTTCTTGGTGCACACAGCCACCACCAGCTCTCCCTCGGTGGTGAAGAAGGCCTCGAACCCGGTGCCGCTCGCAGTGAAGAAGCTGCCGGGGGGAGGATGGGTGTCACGTCACCGTCACTCTCTCACGCGCCAAACAGGAACAGAAAATCACCCATCAATGTTTCCATTACGTTTACATCATATACAATGAAGCTGAACAAGTCACTAACAAACCTGAGCAAACCATCACCATAAAAAACTAACAAGCAGGAACATGTGACACTGCTAGCGTCAGCCGCATCTCCTGCCCCCAGCCGCACCTGTACAGCTGCTTTCTGCGCAGGCCCTTCCCCAGCCTGGGATACACGGGGCTGCTCGGCGAGGTGGGGGTGCCGGGCGCCGACGAGGCTGAGAACACCCCCTGAGGGAGGGGGCCGTCCGAGCTGAGGAAGAGCCAGGCGTGGAAGGCAAAGCCACTGCCCGGCCAGCGCTGGATGACGGGCACCATGATGCCCGCCATGGGTGGTGTGAGGTCGAAGTACTGCAGTGCCCCTGCGCCCTCACGCGCCGCCATGGCTGACAGAGCGCGCACGGCGCGGCCGCAGTAGGCATGTGAGCCCTGCTCGCATCGCAGGAGCCTCAGCAGCCCTTTCAGCTCCTGCGGCCGCAGCGACAGCGAGCCCAGGTCCTGCAGCAGCCCCAGTAGGGCGTCGGCGCAGCGCCTGTCTAGCCGCTCCGGTTGGGCCAGCACCTCCAGCAGGGTGCCGGGGAGCCCCGCTTCCACAGCCACGGTGCGGCACGCCAGCGAGCCGCCACAGGCGCCCGCCAGCCACTGCGACACCAGCAGCTGCAGGTCCCGCGACTCCAGGTCGGGGAGCCACTGCAGGAGCAGGAGGAGCGGCTGCTCATTGGCGATGCCCAGCCAGGCCGCCTGCACGTGGTCGCCCTCTACCGCCTGCCCGAGGAGAGGAGCGCATGTGAGGCAGAGGAAGCAGCAGGAAGATGAGTGAAAACAGCCCTGGAAGTGGGTGTCTGAGGAGCAACATCTCACCATGTTCATGAGCTCCTCCAGAAGGCGCCTGGTCGGCTGGCCCTGGCTCTTCAGCACGTCGAACAGCTGTGAGTATCCAATCCTCTCCTTAAATACCTCCTGCCGGGGGGGGGGGCAACAAACCACACAATGGCTTAGTTACGTGCGCACACACAAATAGCAGAATTTCAGCAGACGCAGATTTTTACCAGGCTAATACAGATTTTTGCAGTGTTTGTATGCAACAGCGACAGTCCCTCTGAAATTTAAATACTCAGAAACTAAAGCTTCAGCATAAACATGGGAAATCAAACCGATTTGAACTAAAAGCTGCCACATGTTGACAAGGTAATATTTCCAGCAAATGAACCAGCTAAGCCAAAACAAACAAACATTAAACACGCACGGGCCAATTAGGCCAGATCAAAATGTGGAAAATAAATGTCTCAAAAGGTGCCGTTTTCAGCTTCAAAAAGTTAAGCCAAAAAAAGAAAAGAAAAAAAAACACAAAAGCACCAGGTTCTTCAAGTCAAATATCGGAACCTTGGCTGTAAGCAGGGGAAACGTGCATGAGGGGGGAGCCAGGGGAAGGGATGGCGGGGCGAGCCCCTCACAGGAGAGCTTACCTTGGCGGAGGTGGAGCTGCTCATGATGGCTGTGAGGACTCGCAGCGCGTGGACCGTAATGGCATCGGAGCCTTTCTCCCAGACCTACACGGGATGGCACGTCACACGACTGACCGGGAACCCCAAATGGGGAAGCTCGACCAATGGGAACACAGCATGCTACTCTGCAGGGGTCACGGGGTCAGGAGCCAACAAGTACTCCTGTGTGCCACGTTGTTTGCTATAGATCTGCCTGTTTATTAGGATAATGTGGACATACACAACACTGCATAACAGAATTTTTACAAATAAGACTCTATACTAGAAATTTTCAGTTATTAGCTTTTCATATGCAGTTTCATTAACTTACACGCCTTTGGTGAATATTGACCTCAAAACATCAAACATACTTCCAGAAGATGATTTTCATATAAATGTAATTTACCCTTGAGTCCCATTTAGGGACTTAGATCAGAAAAATGATTGAGTAAAATTTCTGCAGGTTCCCCAGAGACCATAAGGCGTAATACGGGTACGCTACACTTTTTTTTTTTTAAACTGTTTGTGGACAAAGTGAAAGCAAGGAAAATCACAGGAAGCAGAAGCTTAGAGCTAAGGAGGCGAAGCCTGCAGCCACCACACAGAAGGTACAAGCCAGAGCTACAGCCATGGACCAGTTACCCAGCATGCAACAGAAATCAGAGGCACCAATCTCTCACTGCAGCGAGTCAACAGGAAACTCCTGACCAGTCAGACATTTATGATTCTTTACTTCCAGATCCTTCTAGGCGAGTATCATCATATCTAACCCCCTCTAGGGCAGTATCAAAGTGATCACCTTCTTTGTGAAGAAGCTGATTGGGTTATTGATGGTTGCTGTCCAGCCCTGGGTTCCAGAAAAAATCCAAGGGCAGTGGCATACACAGCAACAGGCTGGAACATAACGGGCCATAATAGCTCTGACTCAAACATAAAAACGCAGGATTCTGCCTAAATCTGGGGAGAGGCACCTTTTACTAGACAGAAAAAGGCTCCCAGATTCTAAAATGCTAATGAACAGCAGGGGTATGTATGGAGGCAGAGCCATGGGGGAACTGGCCGCATCTGAAAGCTGATTGGCCCACAGATTGCCCCCTCCCCTGTCACTCACTCATTCAAAACATATCATTGGCTAATAAGGAGCGGAGTTTCCAGCTGTCAGGCAGTTGGAGTTTAATCAGCAACGTCATGCATGCAGACACAGAGCAGCTGAGGGGATACCTGGTCCACCTGGGTCTCAGTGAGTAAGAGTGTGGCGAGGTCACGCACGCCCCCCTGCTCCGGCCGGGGCCTGCCACTCTGATAGAGCTGCCAGAGACAGACACAGAGCCGGAGGCCACGTCACAGGTACAGTCAGCGCGCACACACACACACACACACACACTCGCACACACACACAGTCAGCGCACACACACACACATAGGTACAGTCAGCGCACACACACACTCGCACTGACAGGCACAGGTACAGTCAGCGCACACACACACACACACACACTCGCACAGGTACAGTCAGCGCACACACACACACACACACACACACACGCACTGGTACAGGTGCAGGAACACGTGTGAGTGTGCAGAGCTCAACCTCCTCAGGGCGTCAGGTGCTGAAGCGTATGAGCGTATACACACACAGACAGACACACACACAATATTGCAAGCCATGACACACTGAGAGGAATGGAAATGAGGTACACAGACAAAGGGCCCGACGGACAGACATGACAAAGGGCCCAAATGACAGGAAGATGGGGGGCAGTGGGCTGACCTTGCTGTTCTGGATGAGCCGCAGGATGTGCTCAAAGCAGTTGTTGTTGAGGAATATGGCCTGTAAGGCAGGCCGATCGGAGCACTGCAGGATCTCGGGCACGGTGTCTGTGGGGGCGGCAGGGCAAGCTCAGCGGCCTTCGTACGCAGCCCTTTTGCTCCGAAAATGGCTCACCCACCCCTTACACCACCTCACTTACACATACAAAAGCAGGTCAGGGCGTTATCAGTGGTACAGACAGGCTTCGAGAGAGAGAAAGGTGGAGGACGATGACGGAGGGTAGGAGGGAGGGAGTGTGTACCAGGCTGAGAGGGTACTAACTTAGCATGTGGGCCTGCAGCATGAGCAGACTGTCCTCCAGGCCCCGCCCATCCACTTGCTCCGCCCCCGGGAGCCGGTTCCAGTTGAGGAGCTGGAAGAAGCCATCCAGTATGGAGCGGATCTCCACCTGGCGCTCGGCTGGGCTGCTGGAGTGCAGCAGGTGCACCATGGCGGTGAGGGTCTGCAGGGCCAGCCGGACCTGCTGCGGGTCCCTGGGCTGTGGGGAGGCCCGGCAGCACCAGGCCCGCAGCACTGCCAGGAGGTCCATCACGGCCTGGGGCGTGGTGGTGGCCAGGCCGTTCTTCTGCAGCGGAGATGGAGAAGGAACACTGACTAAGATGAAGCCCTCGTCATAGCCCCCCCCCGGGCCCCAGGAAGCAGGACAGACTGCGTCTGTCTGTCACCGATGCAATCACTCCTGAACCCCCCCCGCATGTCACACACCGCACTACACAAGCAACCACACTAACAGGTCACATGACATGACGTCTGCTCTGAGACAAACAGGGCAAGCTGTTCTTTTTCCATGGGGACTCGTCAGACAGTTTGTGACTGTCTTGAGGGTCTGGGGGGGGGGGAGGGGGGGTATTACCTTGCAGCCGCTGATGACGGCACCCTGGAGGTGAATCAGTCTCGTTATCATTGTCTCCGTGAGCAGCTCACTGTCCTGAAAACATTCTGGGGGGGGGGGACATCAGAGGTGACAAACTTGAGATGGGCAGCTATCAAAAACATGCAAACCGCAGCCGTTTCCGCAGACCAGATGGAGAGCAGTTAGCAGTGAGTAATAACTGCTGCGTGTGTCAGGCACTACGGGGGGGGGGGGGCTGCCCTCTGCCCCCCCCCTCCCCTTACGCAAACAGGAAGTCTGCTGTATTGCTTTGACAGCGTGTGCTTTGGATGAGATCGCTGCCTTTATCACGGCAGGGGGTGGATGCAGGCTTAACTGAAATCTTTCGGCTTGGGAAACGAGGAGTTCAGCAATCGGGGAGGTGGGGGCTCACCATGGAAAAGGGCGGGGAGCTCCTCAGGCAGCGGCAGAGGGGAGAACTTGTACTTGCTCCTCTCCAGTGCCGACACCTCCTCTCTGCCGCAGAGAGAAAAGCCCTGAGTCAGCAGTGTGCCCCACGGTGCCCCCTCCTGATAACCCCCACGCTGAGCCATTTACGGAAACGCGGCACAGCTGCCTGCCTGCCGGGAGATGCGGCAAGAGACGGCGAGGGGGTATTAAAATGAACAGAGCGGAAATGAGCCCCGGAATAATAACGCCGCGTAGATGACGGCATGGCGGCTCTTAGCACTGCGTTTCTAAGCGGGCAGCGGGAGGAGCAGGGTCCCCACACACATGCCCATCAGCTCCCCAGAGAATCACAGCATCAGAAGGTTGCTAGTCTGAATCCCAGGGTCAGCAGAAAGACTTTGCGTTGGACCTTTGATTTAGGCCTTTAACCCTGAATTGCTCTATGGGTCTGACTAACCCAGCTGTTAAATAAAGGCAAAACATAGCAGGTCATGTGGGAAATCCACAACCACTACAGCGAGATTCCCAGAGATCACAACAGACTGCCACCTGCCGCCCCCGAACAACCAGTCAGGATCCCGCACGCCACCACCCAGGCCCCTCCCCCCGCCCTGCTCACCCCGTCAGCCGGCGTCTCCAGGTCTGATAGGGATCAAAAAGGCTCTCACACAGCAGCAGGCCATACTGGGCCACCGTCTGTAGGGACTCCAGCTCTTGGGGCTGCTTCTTCAGCTAAAAGCCAGAAATGCAGAGATCCTGCTGTTACACAGACACACACACACACATACATACACACCCTTAACCAATACCCAGCCCTAACCTTAATCATTAGTAACCAGTTCTTTGATTGCATTCACAGATAAAATTGAATGTTTCCCCTTGTGGGGACCGAAAAGATGCCCCCACAAGGTCAAAATAACAGGTTATCACAACCCAGATGGCCTATGAGCCTCAACGGTATATTGATGGGCCACCCCAGGTGAACATTTGGCTTGTTAATGGTTGTAAGGGGGGGTGAGGGGGGGGACTGTTTTATTTGTACATGATCTAAACGGTCACATGGTCAGTTTTAATGTCAGTTCGCACTTCTTGTTTATACAGAAATACATGTGGCCAAGCAGGTCCCACGTCTGTGGCGGCGAGCTGTACGAGGAAAGGCCGCCTGCACCGCAGCCATGGGCGAAGGACGGCGGGGGGGGGGGGGGGCCGCGCCATATACGGCGCGGTCGAAGGGGGGGGGGGGGGGCGCTGGCGAGA
>JABFEA020000138.1:19886414-19909923 GCA_019775915.2 Cyphomyrus plagiostoma | reverse complement strand
AGGCGGAGACCAGAACCCGGGTCCCAGAGGTGTGAGGCAACAGTGCTAACCACTGCACCACCATGCCGCCCCCCCCACTGGCTCCAGTCAAGGTTAATCTGGAGCACATCTGATAGGGTACCATGACGTGCCAATGTAGGCGAAATGCAAAATAACTGATGAATTGACTTTAGCAACATTGGCTCAGAAGTGGTTGATGAGGTTTAAACCTAAAAGGAAAACTATTTTTCAATGGCACAGAGGAGGGATTGTGAACCTGCAGTACAGTAATCCCACAGAGCAATTGCAATGGATCAGCAGGGATTAGGGTTACAAAATTCTGAAAGTTCCCTATTAATTCCCATATACTCCCATCAATTCCCATGGAAGGTTTCCAACTTGGAAAATTTCCAAAATTCCCCAGCTTAACTTTCTATGGAAAGGAAAGCTTCTGGAAAGTTCCCCAAAATTTTCCACCCCTTTGCAACCCTAGCAGGGATACACCATAAATTAACTGGACGTCAATTTGGTATGAAAAATATTTAAGAGGCACTTCCCTTTAATTTTAGATGAAAAATATTCAAGGGTGACTCCCTCCTTATTAGTCGTGAAAAATAATCAGTGGGGACTCCCCCCTCATTCAGGGTAAAAAAAAATGTCAGTGTGGACCAAACCCTCAGAGAAATAAATACAAAACCTCACGGGGCCAGAGTTCTTAGTCATTTGTGCCCAGAAAGGCACCAAAGGTTTGGTTTTACACCATTTTGATCAGCTTATTCTGAAGAGTTGAAACACAACCACATCCGTTTTGTCAGCAAAGATGATTTCCTGCTCTTTCCTTGTGAGGGCACTTGAGGATCCTGTGTAATTCATACCCCCATTATCAAACAACAATCTCGCTACTTCAAAAACATCAGCTTCAATCACCATTTCCACCTGCACAGCTGTCCAAGCATCGGAGCCACATTACCTGCGCAAAGAATCAGACACTCGCACCTTCTTAAAAAACTGCTTCACTGGCTTCATTTCTAAATCACTTTTAGCACCTGAGCTGCTCCTTCTTCACTTGATTAATTAGCTTGTTAATGAAAA
Organism: Cyphomyrus plagiostoma; assembly: GCA_019775915.2. Classification (NCBI taxonomy): domain Eukaryota; kingdom Metazoa; phylum Chordata; class Actinopteri; order Osteoglossiformes; family Mormyridae; genus Cyphomyrus; species Cyphomyrus plagiostoma. The sequence goes on along the minus strand of JABFEA020000138.1, from coordinate 19,908,852 downwards.
CATCTCCCCTTTCTGTTGTTCAGAGCCAGCTGAAGCGGTGAGAAATAACTCAATCAGATAAAAATAATAAAACAAGCAAGCAACCAAAATCTAAAGAGAATTTGCATCCGAAAAGTTTTATTTTTTTATTTTTTATATATATATATACACACACACTTTTCACAAAATATCTGGCAGACACAAAGACAGCAGGAAAGCTGCCCATTGATTCCCAGAAAATGCTGTAGCCAATGGGAATATTTTAAGTACCCTGGTCATTGGCGCCGTGGCCAGATCTGTCCATCATGCATCTTCCCCATGTACTCCGCATTTCTGCAGTGACATTTAAGCATTCCTCTCCCGTCATTGTATGTCGTCTCCAAGCTGCATCCATCCATATCGCCCTAAGAGGCGCTGAAATCTGCCAAAACCCATTTAACTCGTCTCTAATTCACAAAGGCTTGCTACAACCTTAACCCTAATATTGAAGGTGCCTGCATCTACTCTGAATGAAGTGTAATGGGGGGGGGGCTTCATTCAACACTCCTTCCCCTGACAAGGACCATTTTAGGAGTGACCCCCTCCCATAATTAGATAACAATCCTACAAATCCTGCTGACAGGCTACACCTCCAAACATTGTGCCGTGTAAATCCGTCACGAGATTGGGGGGGGGGGGGGTGTCCTGTCAGTGAACCTATTCTCAGACACATTCGTGAGATACCACTGGAACACTTTTCACACTGTAGGATAGGACGACGACCCCCCCCACACACACACACACACACACACACAGCTGACCTTTGCAGGCTCTTCCTTAACATGGGGGCTGGGGATGGATCCAGGCAACAGCCAGAGGCTGTATACAGCCTTACAGCTGACGACTGACAATCCTGGATAATGTAACGCCCTCTATCAGGCTCTTAGACCTGCATAAACACTGGAAACTCACCACGGATACAAATACAAAAATAAAGGCCCAAAATTCACTCAGACGATCAAAACAACCACTGCCTTAACACTCCAGGCATCTTAAACCCACATAAAGTTAAATAGTTAAATATTTCATTTAGCAACGTGATTCTGCTCCCTCGCAGTCTGCCAGAAAGTGGGGAGGCTGGACGTCTGAGCATTAAGCAGCCTTTATAAGCCAAGGTCCCCGCAGCATTTCATACCTGCGATGAGGACATCGCTTTGTCTGACAGGTGCTGGTGGGGAGGTGTGATCAGTAGCAGAGCAGGAGATTAGCTCATTAAATGTCACCTGAGACTCTTAGACCAGCTTTCAGGTCATGGACACACTTTCCATTCATTGGTGACCTTTGCTGGTCAGCAAGTCACCAGTGTTTCCTAACAGCACAGGGCCAAAAAAAATATTAAGACATTAAGATGTAAATGTCACTGACCTACATAACCAAACATAACCTCCCTAAAAAGTCAGGAGAACACAGAGGCACCGGTACGTTTGTTAAGTTTCACGTCACCTTGACCCCAAACAGGCAAAACTTGGACTATAAATAGTATCTAGAGATTCTGACATTATCTGGATTCACTGGATGCTATTAAATAATTTATCCCATCATTCACTGATACGTGTTATCAAATGTACCTCATCGGTTCTAGCTGTGGAATGCATAAATAGTTATGGAAAACATTATGAGCCTCGAAAACACAAAGCTGCTAAATTCAGCTGCAGCTTATTGGAGAAGTTCATCACTGCCATGAAACCATCTTACAACACAGAGATATGAAGGATTTCTCTACATTTACACACTTTCTATGCAGCTACCTGGAGGTCAAAGACAGTACCAGCATAATCTCAACGTGAGATTTCAGGGCACATTTTACTTGAAAATACCTGCATCTCAAAACCTGCATTTTCCGTGACCGAGATGTTACACAACTGGTCCAGAGGTACACACCCTGTGTGTGCTCGTCTCACACGTTGCCTGGTGATTGTGACACCTTCCCAACTTAATAAAATGGATTAAATCATGTATAGTTTTGTAACAACACACAAAAAAAGATGTGAAGTTTCCAAAAAATGCAAAAATAAATAATTATTTCCCACACTGTAATCATAATCTGCACACACACAAATACACACTGATACGTAATGGAATGAGTGTGTGTACAGGAAATTGAAGACATGCTGCGTGGGTGGACCATAACGTAAGCAGAATTCACGTTTTCAACTCCTGCTTGCTGAAACAGATTGAGAGAACAGGTCTGTCTACCTTCCATAGACTTTGGTTAAGCCCTCCACCTCTCTCCTGAGCTCACCAGAGCAACTCCCAAGGGGGGGGGTCAATGGAAAAATGTTGGTGTGCCTCCCCCCAGGAAGGGTGACCAGGGCATACAAAAACATCTCTCTTATCTGAAAGGCACGTGTGCCAGTGAAGCCAGCAAATGCTCTCTGGAAACTCACAATGACATGTCATGAGTTTCCAGCACCCCGGTTCCGATGCCAGTAACATATCACAAGCCAGCCAGTCAGAGGAAAACCAGCGCGTTTACCGACAACTCCGTACTTTAGATATACCGTATCCTCATTTGAACCCTATTTATAAAACCTTGTTCCGCGCTTATGTGCAGTAAAACAACTCTTTCAAACTGAGAGCTTCCCTTAAAGTCACATTTGACCTGATGTGCGGTCATTTCCGTGGAGATAAGGAAACGGTTCGTTAAATCCTGGACTTGGTGAGGAGTGGCTGCGCGCCATACCACATTGGGGGGGGGGCTATGAAAGCCACGGGCCAGATTACACCTGCTGTTTCCCGTTTCCATGGTGCCACTCCAGGGACAACCCACCCCCCAGCAAGCAGAAGGTGCGGATCTGAGCAAACGGCGTGGACATTAAAGGGGACCTCTAAACTTGCACTACACATACTTTAGTTAACACCTGTCACGTGGCCACATGGCTTTCTTATCGGTCAACCCTTCCTTGCGTTTAATTTTTTCCCCAAATGCATAAATGAAAGAATCTGATTAGTCTGTCGACTTCACAGCCACAGAAAGTTATTAATCGTTTTTCCGTATCCGCACAAACAGCACGGCCAAGATTTCTTGATTATTTATACTTGCAAAGAAGGGCATCTTGATATATTTATATATTTTAAAACAGGTCCAATGGAACAAGAGGAACTCGCCCGATTAAAAGCAAGACCTTAATGTCAAAGCACACATAAAAACAAAAGCCACTGATATTTGCTCCAGAGAAATGGTAGTGACGCTTTAAACGATGGGTTTGGAATATTGCCCTTTAGCGCGTCCGTTTGGGTAAACTAACCAGGAAGTAACATTACCTGACCCAAGCAGGTAGTTACGCGCTGCTACTCAGTCGCGCTACTCTCCGGAGTGACGCCGCGACTCCCTTTGCGATCGAAGTCTGCTCCTACTAAACGTCATATAATTATAATGATAAATTCGGTGTATTGAGCCGTCGCGAAAGTTGACTTCGTATCTCCTACTGGTACTTCCTCATACACGCCTCGATAAACAAACCTGACAGCGGCACTAAGTGCGTTTCGCCTCAAACAACCGGATAAAGTGCGGAGCCTTGAATATGTCGGATCAAACAGGTGCCCCGCGGCCGTGTGATTGCCGCTGGTATATTATTATGAACTATTTATTTATTTTGCTTTTTTGGTTTTGTTTTGCTCACCTTGGTGTAATACAACATCCACAGTTCGTAAAGCCGGTCCTTGGAAGCCATCCTCTGCCGGTGATCCAGTTAAAACATTCGGCTCCCGCTTCAGTCCAGTGTCGTCGCGTCGATCCCCGCGAAGGGTGCAACCGGCCGTTGCCTCCGGGGTGCTCGACTATCCACCGGCAACTAGTCGTTGCATGATCTTCCGTGCGCTCGTCCAGCCTTTCAGTCAGCTAGCGCCCCCGAAGTCATCGGATAAGTGCTGGTGGATGACATTAAAAAAGACGCACTAAAAGTGGCGTTCGTGTTGAGTGCGACTGCACGAAGCAGGGAAGCACTGGATATAAAAAATAGTAAATACTAACATGTACGCCTGCTGAATAAACACCAGCAAAGATGTAAGACAACAGTGACAAGCCCGACTGCAAGTACACGCACAGGTTGGTATAAAACAGCCCCCATGCGGTATCCGCCCTCTTGCTTCGCAGATCTAATGATTGGCAAGGGATCCTATCCAGAGTGCCAGCAGCTCTTTAAAAACAGAAAGAAACAATGACAGATTAGTCGTCACTTGTACACTTGTAAAGAAGTGAGGAATTCACCTCCGGTCGATTTGCTCTGATTCCACCGCGAACTGCGTAGATTACAGACAGACAGGTAAATGACTTAAAGGCGCAGTGGCGTCTATTAGGAGGGTACGGTTACTGTTGCACCCAGAGTAACTCCTGTTCTGTGACTCGAGGTCATACGCAACATAAGCCTTTTTAAGATGGTCGATCTTCAGAAGCACGCCGCCATAAGTGGGAAGTTCACTTACACCGACAACAATGTTAGGAAACCAGGAACCTGAAAATGACAAGCAGGTAGAACGTGAATGTGTGGGAAACTTAAAGGTTTGTTATGTGATGAAAATTTACCGAAATGCTTTTCGAGCAACTGCACAGTTTCCAGGTGAGATTGGTAAGCAACTACTCATGGCTTTTTAGAATAAATTAAACCAGAAGTTTGCGTCTGTGGTCTATTTTATTGTCTAGAAACCCCGTTTGCTACACATTGGTCTTACCTCCCCCACATTTTAGAATGTGGACCATGACGCACAACATAATTTACCTTTAAAATTATTTTATGACCATTGCACCTTTCGCAGTTTCAGCTACATTTGGCGAATAAAAATCAGAATCAGCTTATTCGCCAAATGCACACAGTACAAAGTAGTTAGATTTGATTAGACAGCGCAGTGGAAATTGAGAAAAAGAATTAAAGGTTAAAAACAGGTCATTAAAAAGTTCATGTTTTCTGTCCGTAATGTTACGCTATGTTTTAAATACGTTTTTATGTCTAGTGGGTGAAACGCGCCTGGTCAGGATGCCAACCACACACCCTTGGAACTTTACCTGCTGCGGGAAGAGAGACATTCATCCAGATTCCGCTTCATGCCCACAGCTTGGATGGCAGTAACGACCCCCTGCAGACTAGCCAATACAGTGCAGAAGTCGGCAGTGTCTATCGGCAGGTCATCCAAGTAAATCGAACAGCAGCTGCCTAATGTACCCACGAACAGAGGTGGCAATTTCAGGCCCAGAAAATAAAAATCCAAACCACGATTTACTTTCAACCAACGAGTTGAGCATAAAGAGTCACAATCACAGAGTACTCAACTGGTTGGTTGAAAGGAAATCATGGTCTGGATTTTTACTTCCTGGACCTGAAATTGCCAGCTCTGCTGACAAACACCTCCTCTGTCACTGCACTGCCTACACCTTGCCTTCCTAAGTGAATGTCACCTGCTAATAGCCAGGGGGGGTCAAGGGAACCCAGCAAGCCCAACAATGACCCCAGAGGCATCATCGATGCAGGGCGTAGGAACCAGTCTGACTGATGGTATTGAGCTAACAGTTATGGACACAAGGCTGCTGTCGTCACCTGCAGCTCCTGTCTCCCTATTTTGTTTTTCTTCTGCCTGCCTCTGTAAAATATCTTCTGTGTTGTGGTCAGTCTCTCCTGCCTCTGACTGCAGTTCCTCTCCACCCCTCTGGTGTCTGTCTCTGTCCAAGCACAGTTCCACCACAGTGACGGAGAAGGTGAATAATTGACGAGAAAAGCAGTGGTCCTCAGAGCTGCTTAAACATTGAGGCTGATGTCGGCAAACCAAGCCTTAGTCAGCTCCCAATACCACAATTCATATAGTGGGTTACATGTGGAATACCAACTCAATTACCATATATCTTTTTAAAATAGAAATTATTTTAATTAACAGGACTTATGTATGCAGTGGATAAATGCTACGTGATAAATTTGGCAAAGGTTAGGCCTATACCTCAAACTAACCATTGTAATTCACCACTAATGAAACTCAAGCATTTCAACTTTTTCTGTGACTTTAAATGTATGTTACAAATTTCCTGGGTCATGTGACCCCTGAGTTTATGCAGTAGGCAGTCAACCACATTCTGTGTGATTCTGATCAGTGCTGCTTTGCATTGAGGTGTGCAGCTGTGATATTTGTGCGTAAAATAACTCAAACATCTTCTGAGGATAAACATGTAAAGAACAGCTAGTCTTCACAATGTACTAGGAAAGATAGCAACACCGCTAGGCAGTATTCATCACCCTAGTGCAATGCTGGTGGATAATTTTACAAATAAATATATATATTATTCTTAATGTATGGAAGTATTCAAGGAGTGGATGCTTTAAATTCTTTACACTGGGTAACAGTTTCTGTAATTGGCACTAGGGCTTAGAACATTCAGGTCTGCCCCCTAAGCCAATGGGGCTTGACTGGAAAGACAGCTCCAAGATGAGGGACACAAAAAACGTACTTGGGCAGAGAGAACTAGAAAACCAGGAAATGGGAAGTTGGTCTCATTACTCACAGCCCTGTTTAATGAGACTGTGAGCTAACTGTGAGCAGCTCAGAGCGAGATCACAGAGCAGGCTCGATTTCCTGATTACCAATCAGGAACAGGTATGACTATAATGGTACTGGTAGTATTCTTGGAAACACACTCTCAGAAAAAACAGTAACAATTTGCAGCTTTGCTTGTCATTGGGCTGTACCCTCAAGGGTCTGCCAATGGTACCTTTTAAGGTACAGAAATGGACTCTGTGGAACATCCCCAATGAAAGAACAAGATTAATGTACCCCAATGGTAAAAAATGTTTCTGAGTCTATTTCTGTACCTTAAAAGGTACAACTAACTACAGTTAGGGTACAATTAGCAGACCCTTGAGGGTACAACCCCAGTGACAAGCAAAGGTACATATTGGTAGTCTTTTTTTATGAAAGTGTAGAAACTGTAATTGGTATGCACCATATATGAACTTTCCTTTAGTTTTCTTTACCAGATCTTTTGTGATATTAACCAAATTATGTATTTTTTATTCATTTGTTTCATAGTATATTTAAGGTCTCCTATCACCCACATTGTGCATTAGTGCTACTGCGTAGACTTCAGCAATCAGATGATGAGGGTGACCCCAGCTCTGCCCAAGTCCTATTTCAGCTTATAAAGTAAATCAATAAAGAGTAAGCTCCCCTGGTGCTTCACCCAGTAGAAGCGGCGCTTCGTCCCTGGGTGGCTTTCTAGCTGCCACTGCGGATATGGACCAAGCCATTCCAAAGCGGGACTGTTGATGTTTTTGCAGAAGGTGGAGACTTGCCAACCGTGACGGATGAGTTAGTTTCCGGTTGACCTCAGCTCTTTCTCAGCAGGGAGAATATCAGGAACACGCACCTTGTGTTTTATGGTCAGCCAAGTCTGATAAAAAGGTGGGAAAGTATTACATTGTGAAACCAGGAAAAGGAATATAAACACAGGCTAGAGGCCAGAGCAGAGTGCCTCCCAAGCTGGGTGTCGGGAGGGAGCCCCTGACATTTTTGGGGAGTCCCAGTAACCAGTCTGTGTTGACCAAACCCCCCGCACTGTCATCGCTCTCCAGCGGCGTGTGCTGTCAGCTGAGTGGCCAACGGGGGTGGCGGTGGGGGGGCATTGAGCCATTGTCCTGGTTTGTCACTGCAGTTTGATACAGCTAACAGAGTGAAGTAGGAAAGGGAGGCAGGCAGGCACTGGGAGCTTAACTTCACTCCTTCCTGTTCGATGTGCACACCAGTCGTTTGGGAGGAGATTTATGAGAAATGGGGTAATAGGCCATTCCTAATATGAAGAAAATAGGGATTTATTTTAAGTGCATACAAAAAAATGGGATTATTCCCCAGCAACATATCTGTTTTCAAAATATACCATTACAATAGCATCCCGATCCAAAAAACACTCTGAACATGTTTTAGGGTATAGAAATCTGCTTCTGTGAAGAATAAAAAGATGACTCAACAATATCTGCACCATTAGGTATCTCCCACCTTGCAGAAAGTAGTCTAATGATGTGAGGCACAAGCTACTTCAGCACCAATTTTGCATCCTTATCCTGGCTGCTTCTTATGCTTTCGATTATCAGGACCCCCCGTGTGAGCTTGTCTCATTTCAGCACTTTCGTCAATGGGATGAGGTATAGAAAGGATCTCCTTGCTGTAGTATTGCCATGGTGATGTCCTACATTCCGCACTGGGCATGGCTGCATACTCTGTGCAGCTCTGTTCTCCTGATTGGGTCTCTGCATCTTTTCTAGGGGGCCGGGAGTGTGAGCGTCTGTGTGTGTCAGTAGCTTTTTATTTATTTATTTTTTTTGCTCACAGTTCGCATCCACAGGTGTTCATTTGCAGTCATATGCTGAAACCAGCAGGGTACATGGGTGTGCTTTAATGGAAACAGTGGTACTTCAAAATGGGATTCTTAGGTGATTACACTGTAAAAATGTGAGCTCATCTTTAGAGTTGCACAGAAAATGTTTAATGTCAGAATGAGATCATTTGTAACAAGTGATTTATGCAGCAACATGGAGGAAGTCTCGTATTTAGAGCTCATTGTAATGACCCATGTACGGAAGAATGCCTTGGGATCGATAAGGTTTATCTAATCTAATTTCATACTTTGTGTAGTATACAATACAATTTCGTTTACTTCAGATTTTGAGACTATACGCACATGTGTGGTCTAACAATACTCACCATTGAGGTTGAATTCTACATAATCATGAAAGTTGCCACATTGATTGATAGTGTGGTAATAACAGATGAATTAACATGTACATGGCGTGTGCTGTTTACTAAATGTGTGCAGATCCGTACACATGAAGCAAGGATGTAGATTCGTTCATGGCCGGTACTCACCTCTCTCGACCAATACTGTGGGAGCAGATGTAATTTAAAATACTTTAAAATGCAGATGGATTAGGGTATGATATAATGTAGAAACATGAAAATGAAGCAATCGCTTTACAATTGTACTGACCTAACAACTTCTAAGCGAATTAACAAGTAGATCAGAACATAAGATATTATATTCTCTTTAATTTTCAAAATGTCAGTTGTCGAATAGGCTAACGTAGTATTCAACTAATCACTGTGAAGTCAGCTCGGTTCACAGCTCCGCTTTCACAAGTGCATTCAAATCGACCTACTCGGCACTCTTTTGCTTCTGTCTGTATCGACTATCTGGCCTTCATCTTCGTCAGCAGCGCGGCCAGACTGTAGTTATGGAGCCGGTGGTTGGTGCGCTTCAGGAGCAGGCTTTGAAAAGGAAAGAAAGATTAAAGGCACTAAGATCCAGACAGCTACAAGTGAGTTTCCAATAACAGCTTTCTGTTAAATGGCGAGTTTAAAGAGAGGAAGTTGTAAGGTCTGTGAAGAGCTGTAGTAAGATTTCCAAGTGCTGCGGCCTAAGGTGAAGCGTGCTTCCTGCTGCTAGCCAGCTTGTGTTGATTTGCACTAGTTACACAATAAATATCCCGACCTAACGTGTTTGTACTTCTTAATAGATTTCAGATATATATGTAAGAATAATACATGCACAACAGCGTAGTTATTCACGTAGTCCTGGTGTGGTTTGTTTTATTATACACATACATTCTGGCGATATTGCTCGTGTTCTGTTCCCGTTTGTCTGTAAAATTAAGTTTTGATAGCTTGGAAAGAGAGCCTGTTAATTTATTAGGGAGCTAGTTTACCCATGTTATTGTGGTAGAGGCCGCAATATAAATCTTTCACCACTGTTCAGTAGACATGGGCGTCGGTAGACCTCTTTTACTGGGGCACGTTGCCCCAGTAAAATCTCACGCTCAGCTCTCGAAAAATATGTGTAATGGGGTGGTGGGAGGACTTATGCCCCAATAGGGCTCTATGTCTAGCAACGCCCCTGCCGGCAGGTTTATTGTGGAACCATTAATTAACAGTAATACATTTCCTAATGACTTTTTGTTGGTCCGTCAGTGGCGCATGCCTACACGCGCCAGTGTTGCGTTATAAAATCCTACCTATTGAGACGTGCTATCGAGCCTTTCTGCGCATATGCAGTTCCACCGTCTTTAGATTAGGGTTAGGTTTTAGGGGTAGGGTTAAGGTAAAGGTTTTGGGGGGTTAGGGTAAGAGTTAGGGTTAGGGCTATCGATTAGAACTACGGTAGCATTTTTCGACAAGGCAGCAAGTGTTGACAGAACATCGGCTGTCTATGCGTGACGCCGAGGAGTCGGACTCTAGGGTCGGAAAAACCGGTGCATCCTTTTTCACTAAAGGCAAGCGGTAACACGCTTATTACAATCAAGTGTGCAGGGAGAAACCTTAGCAGGACGCTGCGCTTGCAATCAGGATACCCAATAGCATTAATTAAACGATTTCATATATCTAGTACTTGGCTGCCTACAAAGGGGAACGTTTTCCATGTTAATACTTCTACCTTTCATCATTCTTATGAAAAAGCAAAATCTGTGAAATGGAATTTAATCACAAAATGTATGTTTAATTTCTCCATCTTATTTGAAATGCAGTTTGCATTTCTCAGTTCGTTCTGGAAAGTTTCTGTGAGATGCCTGGCAACCAGATATTTCTGTGTGTGACTTCATACATGGCTTGCTAGCTGAAATCTGCTCGGAGGCCAGCAGGTCGTGGTCCAGACCCTGTCACAGCACGAAAAACGTGCCCAAACACGAGGAGTTGAAACGGGAGAAACGTGACGTAATCCCTTAATGTCGTCGATTTGTGCAGTCTTTAGCAACTGGCCTGTGTTTCTCAGTCTGTTACCTAATTAAACTGATGTGTAATAGCCGACTGAGTGCACTGCACAATTGACATTACGAAACGTTTTTTGTTTCTCTCAGTACATTACGTTTTAATCTTTATTTGATCGTTAAAGTAAATTAAAATTAGATTTCAGATTAATAAATCTTAATCCTTTATTTCATAAAGTTAATTTATTTGATTAAAACACAAACAATGATTTTCTTTTTGAAGAAGGCGCATGGCTGTCTGCCATCCCTAAAGCCTTGGGCCCCTTTACGTCATTGCGCTTGTACGCGTCCATACGCACCCATGTAATTCGCCGTAGCTTTCGTTGACACCGTATACACATTGTAGCTGGATTTAGCGGCAGGAGCAGTGTGTTCTGGCTCCTGTGCTGTGGGCCATTTCTTGCATCGGCGTCCAGCTGCAGCGGGCGGTTGCTGCAGTGCCAGTTAAACCTGCTGCGGCGGCTTTGTTTGCCTTCCAGTCAGCGTCGGCTGAAATGCGCCCGGATAAGTCCCAGGGCAGGTGTCATGTTCGGCATCGTGTTTTACATGGCTCTCCGCGGGGCCTTCCTACAGCCTGCAGTGTTCTCAGCGCGGAGCGCTCGCGGCTCGCCTTAAGTATGCCTCCCTGTCTGCTAGCTGAGAGCTCGACTTAACTAAATCTGCGTCACTCAGCCTCAGAGCCTAGCAGATATACTTTTGTATGATGTTTGAGTCGTTCAACTTGAAGGATGCAAATACTGTTATCGGTCGGTGCCAGGAGGAAAAACGCGCTGGAAAGAGGACGTTCAGAAAGCATTTCACTTGTAGTCCCCAACCATTTTTGTTTTGATTGATGGCAGATGCTATTACTGAGGTAATGAGTCTGAAAGGGAATGGCGTTGTTTGGTGCGTGGTCGCGAGGTTTCGCGTTAGTTGCTATGACGATTGTAGCCCGCGGTCAGTGAACGGACAGCAGCGGCGGGAATGTGCAGGAATCAGACAGTGTGCAGATCCAGATGAGGTTTCTGTTTACTGCAGACCCACACTTTACCTCCTGCTTCTAATCCCACAGGGGAATGTTCCAGAAGATGGGGAGCCCGACAGGAAGAGAGTGCTGGAAGAGGAGGGTGTGGAAGAAAGACACAGGTGTGCCAACAGCACTCCTGTATGTGTACTGAAACACACAAACGGCAGAGAAATTTATTAGGTTTACAGTTAATTTGATAATCTGACACCTAATGCATATGTAGGCAGCTGTATGTGTGGCATCAGTGGTGAATTTTGACGAACTTGCCTTGACATTCTAGCAGAATGACATTCTTTTGTTTTCCACAGAATAACAAAAAAGTCTCTCTGTGGGCCAGATTTAATAATGAATTAAGATCATATTGTAGTCCAATGCAATTATCTTCATTATTTTACTAGTTATATCTTTAGCTCTGGTGCTGCTAACTTTGAATATTGATAGATTTTGAGTATGTAATTTTAAGACAAGATTGACTCATCAGACTGATGTCAATATGTTGATTTTTAACGAATATCAGCTAATATATTGTGCATCTCTAGGACCTGTAATGTGGAGTGTTTGGTTTGTGGTTCAGCAAAAACGAGTAGGTAGACGGGCAAAAGGAGGACGACTCTTCAAATCTCCATGTCATTGATGTTTTGGAACTCATGAAGACATTCTGTGTTTAACTTCCTTTGGGGTTCTATATAGATTTCCTGTGATTTTTATAAAATAGGGGTACTTTTTTCCTAAGCTTTTATTTGTTTTTAGTGGTTTAAATTCTTATATATATAAAAATCTTCTGATGGTTTTTGGTTCTATAAAAGGTGAAGGTAAAATAAGAGGAGGACTGACGGTGGGGTCTGCTGTCTGCGGCGCTCGGAACAGGAGAGTCGTCTCCTTGTCCGCTTCATTGAATTGTGACCCCTATCTCCCCCACCCCCAGTACCCAGTGCTAAGCAAAACGGGAGTCAGATTTTACCCTTAAGTTAGAGAAGGGTGCAGTATGCCTACACAGCCCTGGGCCTGGTTGCCAGTTAAGAAGCTTCATTACATGTAGACCTTAATCCCTCTGTTTACCAAAAACATCGTCACTCCCTAGAAAGCCTCTATCCTGTTCTTATAATCTTCCATTAGACAGCTTTAATGTAAGGCGTGTTGCCTGTGTGTTAATGCGGATCATTTCTCTCACCACCTCCTGGATACTCCCTTAGTGCAAGTGTCTACCCTGCTTACACAATCTATTGGTTTTATGTGACCAGTTATCTGGGAATGTGCTGCCCCCTGCTGGTGTCTCACAGTACTATATAGCAGAGGCAGATGGTGGTTCACTGTGCTTGAGTCTGTGGTCTTGTTTTTTCCCATTATTTTAATGTTGTCTCCTGTGTTTATAGAGAACTAAGACTGAGAAATTACACCCCAGAGGATGAGGAACTGAAGGAGCGGCAGGTTCCCAAGGCCAAACCTGCGTCTGGTGAGGACTCTGAATAAATCCCAGCTATTACACTAGTCGAGTTGTCATGGGGTTGTCAGATTGAATCCCACAGCAGCCCTGTGAGTCTTGTGTCTTACCTTGTACCTTTCCCATGGAAGGAATGATCAGTAACTTTAAGACCTGTCTAGACGCCGTACATCATGCTGGGTTTAACCAAGCGTGTGATTGTTGTTTCCTTCTACACCAGTGGAAGAGAAGGTTAAGGAGCAGCTGGATGCTGCGACCCCCAAGCCAGTCATTGAGGAAGTGGTGAGTGGGGTGTCCTAGGGGGTGGTGTTGACAGTGGTAGGGAGGGAACATGAGTGTTTGTGTCAATAGTCACACACTGTTCTGTGTTTCGGCTTTTACTACAGGACTTGGTTAACCTAGCACCCAGGAAGCCTGACTGGTAAGGATTAGTAGTAGTAATAATTCCTGCTGTTAGCATTTGTTTCATCCTCTGTTATAGATTTCATTATCGGCCCTAATTGCGGTGAGGCTTACATCCGGCCGTGACGCACTGTCTCGTTTTCTGCTGCTTGACATGCAGGGACCTGAAGAGGGATGTGGCCAAGAAGCTGGAGAAGCTGGAGAAGAGGACGCAGAAGGCCATTGCTGAGCTGATCCGTGAGTCCGGGCCCGGGAGCTGCCAGGGTCAGGTTTAGAATCCCCGGCAGCCAGGATGTGCCACTCCTTAGTGCGTGATCAGAGAGCGCCGCGTGCTTTTCCAGGCTAATTGCTCCGGGGGTGACGGGGAGACCGGAGGGGTTTAAAGGCACTCTGAGATTACGACATGGTGGTTCTTCAGCCAGACGTGTGCAGAAACGCTCTCAAGAGTGGCACATTTCAGCAGGATGCAAAGCAAGTCTCATTCAAGGTCTTGAAGACATTCAGCATTGGAGTTTTCCACCACCAGCTGGTGGCATCTGGTGGAAGTGGGAGGGAGATGTTCGCTCCAGGGGCTCAAATTAATGTCCCTTCTGATGCCCGTACGCCTCTATCAGCCCTTTGTCGCAGGCAGTAAACGGGAGCAGGCTGTAACTTGTTAGGCAGTTTCTGTGAATGGAAAGCTAAAAATGAAATTATATTTTCTGCTATATATCTGCAAAATGTCAGCTGTATAGCTGTAGTGTTTTAGCCTTTAATTCCCAAGGAGATAATGGTGTGTTACAACATCCATAATCGTTACGAACTAAAGTAATGAGCACAGTGACTCTCACATAGGCCAGGCCACATTGAGTCTGTTGGGTTAGCATTAGCCGAATGTTTGTATAAGTCCGCTGGTGCTGTGTTCCTTCAGGGGAACGTCTAAAGGGCAGCGAGGCAGAGCTGGCCGGCGCCGTCGGAGCCGTGAAGGAAGGAGAAGGGGATTCGGACTGAGCCCCCGGGACCTGGTCGAGGGGCCCACTGGGAGCCGACCCTAAAGCCCCCCCGCCATCGGGATTGGATGTCTGGGTGTTTTGCATGGAGGCCTAGTACCTTCAGCAGCCAAGGCTTTGAACTACCAGCCCTCTATGCTGGAGGCCGGACAGAGAAGGTGTTTGACTTCAGCGTGACACTGGAGTTGCTGTTAACCCCTCAGCTGTTCTCTGTATTATAGATAAAAATAACCTGTTCAGAGGTGAATCTGTTTGAATTTTGTACATATTTTTCTAGTAAACATTTTGAATTTTCAAAATTTCTGTCTTATAGGTGCAAGCCAACTTCATGAAGTATTTTTCTTAGTTCCAAATTATACACAACTGAAACAGCCAACTGTGTACATTTGTTTTTACTCGTTTATTGCTCTCTACATCGTCGGCACATTGGTCACATAGCTGACACTGTTTCACTTGACACTCATTTAACTTCTTGAAAAGGTGATGATTTGAGTTCGGCATCTTTGATTATGTGTGGATGTCCCTGTGGTTCCGATTCGCCCCTTGCAGTCCTGCGTTACCCAGTACACCCTGCCACATAAACACTAAAGGTGCTTTTTTACCATTTGTCTTAGCAGCGTTTCTCAACCCAGTCTTTGGGGACCCCCAGATAGTCACCATTTTTGCTCGCTCTACTCTCAAGGTGGCTGTACCTAATATTTGGTGTTCTTGATTGGTTTGCACTTAATTACTTGGTTCAGGTGAGCTAGGTGGGAGCAAAGATGAGGACTGTTTGGGGGTCCGGAGGACTAGCTCAAGGGATGCTGACTTGGAGAGCTTGTCTCAAGTCAGGTGTGTATAGGAATATATATATATATATACTGTACATATACATTTTAAAGGGAGGCTTTATCGACTAAATAGAACTACTTTTAAATATACTTTAGAATCATTTTGCCAGAATAAAACATACCAAATAATCACTGACTAACAGCAGTTGCATTTAAAAGCCCAAAAGTTATTCTGTTTAGGATTCGGTTGAGGTTGAAAAGAATCTTATGAATGCTTTTAAAGCCTAATGCTGTACTACAGATGTAATATGAAAGCTGACTAAATCTCTCCCAAGGGCTAAAAATCACATGTAAGAAATGCCAAATATACTAAGGTTCATGTTTGGCTTGTGTTGCATACCTGCTGCACTTAAAACTTCACAAAAGCAGAGAGTCTTAAAAATGTTACTTCCTAAGCAGATGCTTCTTCTATATGATGCTATTACATTTCAGAACCTCCACTGTCAGACCTGGTCAGGATACAGTCTGCAGGTGAAGCCAAATATTTTACGGTTGTTTTTTTTTTTAAATAACATTGCAACCGTGTCTCGGGCAAATGATGGTTTTCTTTTGTACCTCATTTCTAGAGGCTGGCCCCCTTCACAATAGCAAGAGAGCGATAACTCCTGTAAGACAGGGCAGTCTGCTGTGACTGTTTTAAGTGGGGATCAGCCAACCCTGCCCTGGTTTCCTGTAAATGCAGTAAAACCAAGAATGTTCACTGTTAGGGGGTCTGGGTACACAGCAGGTCAGTGTGGTACAGCTGGTTTTGGCACTGAGGCTGCAGCATTGAAGTTCTTCGCATGCAAGTCGGCTGAGGAGCGGCCATTTCTGAAAGCCAAGACGTGCAAGAACCCAGATGTTCTGCACTCACAGCGCCTCCTGCTGACCAGTGTTAAAAGGAGGGTTTCTTATTCTACTTAACATGAGTATCTGCTTTTAGGCTGCAGGTTTGTAAAGCTGTTTGGTGTTGTCCTCTTCCTCTCTGCCCTCATTGTTCTGAGCCAAGGTCTCGGTTCCCGATAGAGCACCTGTGTCCCTGCATCTGCTGGAGAACCGCTGATGATGACGGAAGGTCTCCGCAGGCAGTCCATCTAGGAGCCGGCAGATCGGCTCAGAGTCAGTATTGAGGTTTTTGGGTTTGCCTTCGAGGCCTAGCAGTTGTTGTTGTCCTCTGAGATAGTTGGTGGCACTGGTGAATTCAGGAGCACTGTTCGCACAGGGCTGTCCTGTCGATCTTCTGCGTGGCGGGTCCCAGCTCCACCTTACACACCCGCTGGGCAAACTTAAGCGAACACATAGTCTCCCCCACATTCCTCTCCAGGGCAGAAATCTGAACCACAAACAGTATTCAATGGATCAATCTATTTAAATTAAATTACCAATATGACGCACAAAATCAGGTTTTCCAATAAGGTCGGAGAAATGGGGAACAAAAACGATACAGATACTCCTCAATTTACGAAGTTGAAAATATCTTAAGTTGAATATGAATAATTACTAAATGAAGCATTAATTAAGGCTATTTCAGACTTGCTGCCTTCATACTGAGCAATAATCTTAAATTTCATCCCAAAGTAATTTGTTTTCCTATTTTTCTTCTCGGCAGAAGCAAGTAACACACTTAAGCATATTGTAGACATTTGGGCTTGGGGAAAATTTGGCTAAACGGGAAAAAAGAAATCCACACAAATTGTTGTTAAACACTGTATGAGATGTTTGTGCTCATTTGCTGCTTTCTGAAAGTCTGGCTGCATGGATGCTGCCATCTCCTGGTATCGGTAGAAAGTACAGACGCTCCTCTACTTACAAACTTTCAACATACGAACTTTCAGACATACGAACGAAAAGGACTGCAAGTCCAAATTGTGTTCATTGGGCTCCTATTTCTTGTCCAAAAGATCCGTTTTTTTCTGCATGCCAATTCCACTTAGTATGACTTCTGGCCGCTGCTCCCGCTGTGCAGTAGCGTGGCTTACGTACTCCCAGCATCCTAGTTCTTGTGTATGCACTTAAAATGATGTTGAATAACAACTTGCGAACATTTCAGGTTATGAACGGCCAATCGGAACGTAACTCTTTCGTAAGTACAGGAACGTCTGTATAGTTCTGCATGTGACTAAACTAGGAACAGATCAAAATTCACTACTGAATATGCAAAACTATCACACCATCGTAAAATGAGAAGCATCTGTACATAGTTGTAGAGAGAAACTGAAAATCACTGCAAAGCAAGGTAATCGAGTAAAACTGGCAAACACAGAGCAGACTGCCTACCTGCACTACCATGGCTGTTTTGTTACCCTTGCCCAGGGAATCCTGTAGCAGGTAGGTGAGTCTGGAGTTCCTGAATGGCACGTGTGTCTGGCGGCCCCTCAGGGCCTGGATCACATCTCCCAGCGCAAGCAGGGAGCGGTTGATGTTCTGGGCTTCCTTGAGGCGTTCACCCTCTGCCCCGGACTTCCACACCCGCTCTGAACCAGCCAGGTCCACCAGGTTCAGCTTGCCTGCATGGTTGTGTATGCAGTGGAGATTGTGGCACAGTGTTCACAGTGGGCAGTGGTGGGGTAATGGTTAGATTAGTGCGCTTGTAATTGAAAGTTTGCAGGTTCAAATCCCCGACCACTGAGAGCAAGGTATCACCCCCAAGCACTGCTCCCTGGGTGCTTAATTAGCTGCCCCCTTCTATGTCACATTGTCATATATGGGTTAAATGCAGAGAACACATTTTGTTATTGTGTGTCAACAATCACAATCAATCACTAAAGTCTAAACATGCTCTGAAAATACCATGAGTCTCCCACTATTATACCCTACATCAGTATTTCCCAATCCAGTCCTTGGGGACCCAAAGACAGGCCAGATTTTAATCCAGGCTGTCCGGCAGGGATCACGGAGGGAGCAAAAACACGGACTGCCTGGCAGCGATCTCGGAGGGAGCAAAAACATGGACTGTCTGGCAGGGTTCTCGGAGGGAGCAAAAACATGGACTGCCTGGCAGCGATCTCGGAGGGAGCAAAAATACGGACTGCCTGGCAGCAATCTCGGAGGGAGCAAAAACACGGACTGCCTGGCAGGGATCTTGGAGGGAGCAAAAACACAGACTGCCTGACAGGGATCTCGGAGGGAGCAAAAAGACCGACTGTGGGTCCCTGAGGCCCGGGTTGGGAAAGACTGCTCTACATTAATGCTATGCATACATTTCAGTCTGCATGTCGTCCCCCTGCAGTCTAAATACATGCAGTTAAGCTAATGACGTCTCTGAATTGACCACAGAGTATTACGGTGTGTGTGTTTGTGCCATGTGATGGATTGTTATCCTGGACATTTATTTAGCAGACACTTTTGTACAAGGAACTGGCAAACTTCTGCTCACGGACACCACCTACAGAGCCACACAACACCAGGCCTTGTGCCCTGTGCTGCCTTGCCGAGGTACATGGTTCAGGTCTAGAAAATTTAAATCCAGACCACAATTTTGTTTCAACCAACTAGTTGAGTATAAAGAGTTAAAGAGTACTCAACTGGTTGGTTGAATCAAAATCTTGGTCTGGATTTTTACTTTCTAGACTTGAACTGTCCACCTCTGCTGCCTTGAATGAGTTCCAGGCCGCTATGATGCTGTCCGGGATTAGTGATTAGAAGATAGGTGGATGGATGGAGAACACTAGTGCTTGCAAGGTCAACTTGGAGAAACACAGCTATAACTCATTCAGTTTAATGACTTTTTCCATGACTTTCTCATCAGTGTAATTGCACTGTTACATTCTAAAGCAAATGCAGTTCATCCAATACTTCCATCACTAGGCACATTGCTAGTGTCTCACCGCATGTTTTGGCGCCACTGATGAGGTCTGTTCCCAGCACAGTGATGGTCAGCAAGGCGTGGGAGCGAGAGCTGTTGTGGTTCATCTGGGTCCCAAAAGTTACCCGGTTCCGCTTTGCCATGGCCAGAATCTGCACAGAACATGAATCGAGTACAGCCATTTGAGGAAGTGATGAAACACAAATAAGAATTAGCATAACACTTTTAACAGCACTAGGTGAAAAGTATGCCATTTTTTACAACTTTTAAATGGAACAAAAGAGCACTTTGCACTTTAATGTGGAAATATGTTTTAACAAAAGATTCAACTTTATAGAAGGATTGTGATTAGTGACTAGACTTCCTTAACGTGAGCCCAGCTGTTGAGTAGCCCACCTTCTTAATGTGCTTGAAGTTCTTAACCTCAATAACCCTAAGACCAGGGACATGGAGCTGGCCAGTGCCATCTGGGTTCATCTTGATGTCCAGTTTCTCTCCATCTTTACTGAGCAGATCCCTGCAGACCACATGAAGAAGTGCACAAAAACACCTTCAGATAGCTGACCAACAGGATTAAACAATACAGTGTTCCTCCACCTATTGTGGAAGTGACATTCCAGACCCATCAGCGATAGGCGAAAATCCGCGATATAGAAAGACCATATAAACAGACATTTTTATATTATTTAAGTCTTAAACTACCCCTCCCACACAGTTTAAAAGCAATAGGTGAAAATCCGCAATACAGAAATACAGTAAAAAAACTTTTTTTATAGTTTAAGCCTTAAAATACCCTCCCACACAATTTAAACACATGTAAACACACTTTGGAAACACATATGATATGTGGATGTCGGGCTAAGGATATGAGTAACTTAATTCACAAAAAGTTTGCTCACAACAATCGGACCACAAGCAAAGTATAAAGAACTATGATGCGTCAGGGGAAAAATCCACGATATAGAGGGGGCACGATAACTGAACCGCCATATAGCGGGTGCACGATAGCTGAACCGTGATATAGGGGGGGCACGATTGCTGAACTGTGATATAGCGGGGGCACGATTGCTGAACCGTGATATAGCGGGGGCACGATTGCTGAACCGTGATATAGCGGGGGATCACTGTATAACACTGGGAAAAATGGTCATAATGGCTTCACTGAGACTTTCTGTTGTCAAACTGATGAGGACAAAGGTGTTGATACCTGAGAACTTCATTGTGGATTTCTACTGAGCTGACGTTGACAGAGTAGGTCCACATGTCCTTCTTGTCTTCCATCTCACCGAAGAGATGCTTCAGAGCACGCTGGTTGATACCTGGATTCTCCACGGTGCCCTGAAAATGGTCCAACATGCTCTCCATTCATCTTTTCATTGATATGACAGACACCACCAGGGTAAGTCGATCAGTATTATGCATCGGATTGTATCACTGACCATGGACGGTATCATTGTTTCAAGTTTTGCTGGAGGTCTCTATCTCAAGATTTGGTACTGGACAAACAACAACCTACCACAGCACCCATTCAGTCTGAAGCTCCCATATTTTATCATGGCGGGGGGGGGTGCTGCTTCACCTCACCTCCATGGTGTATGTTTTCCCAGATCCAGTCTGCCCATAAGCAAAGATGCAGACATGATATCCGTCAATGCAGGAGGTCACAAGGGGTTCGATCTCCTGGAAGACCTGAAGCACAAACTCCAGTCAGTCGCCAGAAGCTCGTGTGCATCATTACGGCTTTTGCCAGAGGCAGCCAGAGCTGTGGGCTGCTCCGATCTGCCATACAGGAAGGTGCTGCTGGATCAGTGACAGAGTTCAGATTTGGGTACCTCCTCCTGAGTAGCCTGAGGCTGGAACACCTTATCCAGTTCAAACGTGCGGCTCTTCCCCTTGTGCAGCACGATGATGGCCGACTCGTTGTCGGGGTCTGTTGTCACGACGACCGCCTGCCTGTCCTCCTGCTGGTCCTCCTTCAGGACGGGCTTCACGCGGCACAGCACGCGGATGTTCCCTGAACGCACGGCATAGCAGTCATGTCAGCCTTGGAGACATTTTGATGGGCTCACCCCGCTAAGTCAGCACGCTGCTTTTTTCTGCACATACTTCATACCATGTCGTGACTTTAGCAGAGGTGACCACCTCTTCTTTTACCTTTAAGCTCCAGCACCTTCTCGTGGTACTTCCTCCTCAGCGCCACCTCCTTTCTGTACTTCTCCAGCAGGTCCTTGTTGGCCTCCGACATCTCACTGATGACCACAGAAAGCTGAAGGGGAGGAGTTACTAAGCATGTTACCAACTGTTACCGACACAGCGCTGCCAGATTCATCGTTACGTCGACGGCTGCAGCAGGCAGAGCGGAGAGAGAAGTTCCCCTCACCTGCTTTTTGGCCTCCGCCACAGCAGCCCCGTAGAAATCGGAGAAGTTGCGGACTTGGCTGCGCAGGCTGGCGTAATCCGTCTTCATGGAGCGCAGGGTCGGGGGTAGAGCAGCCAGACGCTTCTGCAGGCCTGCCGGGTGACAGAGGGACCACTCAGATTCAGACACTCAGAGCCCCATCTATGGGTGTAGATTATGGGGGATGTAACCCCCACAGTAATCAAAACCAGCCAATATAAGCCCCTGGACCCCCTTAAATGTTATGTCGTTGCCCTCATCTCTACCACCTCCACCTTTCTGAATACTTTCATTTTATTTATGTTTTTTTGTTTATTTTGATGGGACAAGACTATTTTATATTTATTTTGCAATGTGGGATATGAACTTCCTATCATGATTGGGCTTCTTATGGTCTTTCGACAAGTGGTCGAGGACATAATGGTGTGTCAGTGAAATTCCTTAGAATGCGCAGAGGTTCACTGCTGAATGTGATGTACCTTTCAGAGAAGACCATGGTGACTCTTGCTCAGCTGTTGTTTTCTGCACCTGGCATCCGTAACCCATGTGTTACCCCGCCACGGCCCTGCTTTTACCCCGAGGAAAACGACTCACTCATTCTTGTTCAGCTGTTGTGTTCTACACCTGACCTCCAAGGCGTCCAGTATGACCCCACCATGCCCCCTACACGACCCCACTACGACCCCTGCATGAGCACATTATGACCCCACCATGCCCCCTACACGACCCCACTATGACCCCTGCATGAGCACATTATGACCCCACCATGCCCCCTACACGACCCCACTCTGACCCCTGCATGATTCCCAGGAGGGCGACTCACCCGTGAACTGCTGTTGC
>JABFEA020000138.1:19858101-19880838 GCA_019775915.2 Cyphomyrus plagiostoma | reverse complement strand
AAACGTGTACCGTACGCAGTGGGCTGAGCGGGCCACACAGCACTACACACAAACGTGTACCGTACGCAGTGGGCTGAGCGGGCCACACAGCACTACACACAAACGTGTACCGTACGCAGTGGGCTGAACGGGCCACCCAGCGCGACACACAAACGTGTACCGTATGCAGTGGGCTGAACGGGCCACACAGCACTACACACAAACGTGTGCCGTACGCAGTGGGCTGAACGGGCCACACAGCACGACACACAAACGTGTACCGTAAACAACCTAAGAGACCACTGCTGTTGCTGTTTTAGTAATAAATAATTTAAATATAAATTCAGTGATCCCTGCTGCACTGAAATTACACCAAACTGTGAACCCACAACTGAGGTTTGTAACAAACTACAAATTCTGTGGACCATTACACCCCGATTCCCAAGCCATTTCTAGCAGGAAAACAAAATCATTTGTGGATGGTAAAGAATCATGCAGTGGCCCGGTGGCCTGAAGGTTGATGCATGTGTCATATAACCAAAGCTAGCGTCAGATGGCGTGTTTTCACTTACAAATTACAGTAAGTTTCTTCAATTCAATATAGAAATTCAATATAGTCTCAAGTACAATAAAATAATTCACAGTGGAACAAGAAGCTTTCATAAGTTTCCAGGAAAAGTCTATTGGAAACGTTGAGGCAGCTTTCAACACTGTATCCTTTAGGGTTAACATGGTGAAGCAGGAACAGTTGCCGAGGAGACTGTTATGAGCTGGGGGCAGACTGTAAGACAGCAGAGCAGGAACTGTGAGGTAATGCAGAGGCGGAGCTTGTCTGAAATGACCTCATTCTGACATCCGATGCATATCTGCGAATGGAAGGAGCGTGTGCGCACTGAAGACCATGCAGCATATCCAATGAGCCTTAAACTGATTTATACCGTCCAGGCTGTCGACAGCCATCCAGGAGTCTGCAGCTTCTGTATTTTCAGCTTTCCGGCTGTCCGATGCCAGCCAACATCTATTCTGACCTGATTGTAAGGGAATCTCTCAGGCACCCAGAACTGCAGGGCTTCAAAATGATAAAACACAGAGAAGTGGAACATTCCACCAGAAAGCATCCTCATTTCCTCCATAAGTAAGAGACTACAGCTGACACAATTGGTTTCGTAATGAGTGCTAGTCTCGTTTAATTATTAGAAGACGCTCCAAAATCTGTGACGGCCTTCAGCTCATGGGTCATGTGACCGGTCAGCAAGGGACTACGGTCACTGCCCAGCTAATTACTGCTCATTACAGAAGCCACTCATTTAAGTCAACTGAAGGACACAGGAGGTTCATGCCAGGAGGACAGGGTACAGCTCTAGTAAAATATCTAGCTGTACAAATACAGACGCTCCTCTATTTACGAACTTTCAGACATACAAACGAAGAAGAATGTAAGTCCAAATTGTGTTCATTGGGCTCCCGTTTCTTGTCCGCAACATCAACATTTTTTTTCTGCGCACCAATTCCGTCTAGTACGACTTCTGGCCTCTACTTCAGACACGCAGCAGCGTAATTTGCGTACTCTCAGCATCCTAGTTCTTTATACTTGCGTGTACCTTTAAAATGATGTTGAATAATGACTTACGAACATTTCAAGTTACGAACGGCCATTTGGAACGTATCTCATTCGTAAGTAGAGGAGCGTCTGTATGCAGGATGGCACATTGCCTTTGATAGGTGCACTGATTAAACAACATTGATATATTATATTAGAAACAGAGCCTGTATAGTGGTAGTACTGTTTTGCACTCTTAGCCAAGAAGATCTCAGTAAAATGTAGGTAGCTCACACATTCTACTCCACAGTGGGGTTTTTTGGGTTCACCTGGGCTATTTATAACCCTGGGCTGGTACCTTAATGCTCTCTGTGTTATTCATGACAAGCCATTTCCAAGCTGAGTGGCTTCCAGAGTCACACGCTTTTACAATTAGATAGTTTATCAGCAGTTGTGGGGGAAAAAAGGGGGGCATCAGGTAACTCCAGAGATCTGATTTCAGATCATTAGTCAGGTACCCAATGCTGCATCTGCATTTATGTGGCACTTTGCTCATGTGGGATTTGGCTGAAAGTCAAGTCATTGTATCCATGTTTGCCTGACTCTGAAGTGCTTCCTTTGGCATGCTGTGCTCCACTGATACAGTAACAACAGTGTTCTGGTGCAGTTCAGCGGGATGAGGATCTGTGCGCATGTCCACAGTGTCACTGGTTTGAAATATTTCAGCTAGGGTTTCCCAGTCAGGTCCTCGGAGACCCACAGACGGTCCACATTGTTGCTCCCTCGCAGCTCCCTGCCAGTCAGTCTACATTTTTGCTCAAAGCAAAAACATGGACTGTCTGCGGGTCCCCGAGGACTGGAGTGGGACACACTGTTGTAGACTTCTTATGAGAAAGTTACTAAGACTCAGATTGGAAAAAATCTCCTCTCTCTTGTCTTACTGTGGGTTCTAGTGAGAGTTATTAGTTGTCGTTGTTGACTAACCACAGCACACAGTAATGAAATGCGTCCTCTGCATTTAACCCATATGTGACATAGCAGCAGGCAGCTAATTCAGCACCCAGGAAGCAGTGCTTGGGGGCGGTACCTTGCTGAGGGTACCTCAGTGATACCTTGCTGATCAGCAAACTTTCAATTACACGCACACTTCCCTAAGCATTAGGCCACCACCAAAGCGGAGTCGGGAATGGTGGCCGACCGCTTAGCCCGTTAAGCTACGAGGGATCATGGTGTCTTGGGATTTTATCCTAATAAGTATTCTTAGGAGTAGGATTAGGGAGTCCCCACGAGGTCTCGCCCATCCCGTGTCTCACCGTCGCTTCCCCGGGGGGCGGCCTGCTGCACCATGGCCTCCTCCAGGCTGCCGATGACGCTGTTCTTGCCGCGGAGCCGCTGGCGGTAAGAGGCCCGCAGGGCCCGGACCTGGCGCCTGTGCCGGGCGCGGCGCTGCTCTAGCTGAGAGCGGTACCGCTCGGCCTGCTGCTGCAGCTGCTGTAGGTGGCCGTACTGCTCCAGGAAACTCAGCAGGTGTGACATCACCACCACCAGTGGGGACTCGGGGACCTGAGCCACACACAGCCCTGTGTCAGCTCACCCCACTGGGGCCTCAGAGACTGAGCCCACATCAGATTCACTCCATGTGTTACTATTAGACAGTCGCTGCTCCACACCGCCCTCTAGGCTCCAGGCCCAAATAAAATCTATGAGTAATTCTGGGTACCTTTCCTCCGTGTTCCAGTGAGCCCTGGAATCCTGTCGTCCGATCCGCTTCCTGCTTGAAAGACAGAAATGCGGCCAGAGGGGTGCTGGCAGCAGCCCCCAGGTCTTGGCTGCCATCATCACCATCTTCTTCCTCATCACTGAGATCATCGCTGTCACTGCTACTGCCTGCATAGCGACAAAGCTGTCCTATCATCTCCCTGTGGAGTTATTCGCTGATCAGCTGAAACATACTGATATATGGGTTAGAAACCTGGCAGAAACAGAGCAATAGATTAAAAATACATACTTCATTCACATGACAGCTGGCAATAACATTGGTGCTGAACAGACACATACCCCCAGAGTCACTGGACCTGTCAAACCCTCTTTGTGCCAAACTGGGGGTGTGGCCATTTCTGCTCTTGCTCTGTGTTTCCATGGAAACATGCCTTGTCTCCATATCATTCTGTGAGAGAATGCATGGAGAAAACGAATAAACATCTAACACCAGATATGAAATAAAACGATCAGACTTTATTGACAAACACGACACTGGGATTTTCCTCAACGAAACATGCAAGCCATACATTTTCCATCAGTCAACTGTGACTTCTATGCAATGAGATGCATACGCTACAGAAGAACGTTCCCTGATTGGACGTCTTGTGGGGATCAGGCCCTTACAGCCAATCATACCTGGTCGCTGGCTCTGCGAGATCCCTCCCCATCTAGGGCCAACTCCTCCTTCTTGAAGACCGTGTAGAAGATATAGACCAGCAAAGAGTAGAAAGCGTACATCGCCCCTTTAAATGCCCCAGAAGACAGTGGCGAAGAATGGAAACATCTAAGCTCAGCACCAGAGATGTTTTTTTCTGAGGAGTTTAATAGTAACAACACTAAAAAAAAATTAGAAGAATGAAAACCACTTCTGCATTGTGAAATCTTGACCTGAAAATTGGACTCAGAAGCAGCTACCAGTCCCAGTGGTCACTTGCTCCTTGAGACTCATGTTCATTTTCATTAAGGTGACCAGCAGATTATTCTTGGTCCAGATGCCTGTTCCTGAGGTCGTATCTCTGTTCCTCCACCCACTCGCAGCTGGAAGTCACACTGAGCTGATGTACCTTCTGCTGAAAAACATCCCATCCTTTCGGACCCGCGGGCACCTGCAGCCCGTCTCTCTCCCGTCCAGCGACTCTGCCCCAATCCCCCAGGTTCGTACCTTCTCTGCCTCGACAGCAGAAATCCCACAGAGTCCCCCTCTCTCACCGTACTGCTGACAGCTCTGCTGGCTTCAGTGAAGCCCCCCCCCCAAATAATCCATATAAAGGTTGCTGCTACGGAGCATGCTCAGTGCACTCTCTCTCTCCGCCGCAGTGGCAAAGCAGGAATAAGGGAGAGGAATGAGACAAACCAGATCCTGCCAGCTTCAAGGGCAGCGTGCGTGTGACTCGCCTCCCCCAATATTTGATCAGTGCATGTTATTTCACGCAAACGTGCTTGTCAAAAAGCACGATATAGCACATTGACAGAAAACTAGAAGGGATTTCCGTTTAATTATTAGTATAAAGGAAACAGAATTACAGATGCATAATAATTACAGATCTTCATCAAGAGAAAAATAAAACCAGGGATATTGTATCTAAACCATTTTAAACTAATCATTTTAAACTACGCTCATATAGTGTGATTTGCTGGGGGATTTCAGGTTTATTATATTGAATGACGATTCATTTTATGCTCATTCATTTGAGACAGAGTTCACAGGTATATCCCTTTGAAAGCTTCCCAGACTCTCTGTAGCAATCTTTCATTAACTATTTTGACACCAGATCAACAGCTGACTGAAAAAAATGCATTTGTACCATAATTTATCCCACATTATTTGTCTCAAAACATGCAAGCCTTTGTACATTAAATATTTGAAGCAAAAAAAAAAAACATTAAAAATGACATGGTGAAATAATAGCTGATTTTTTTTATTAAGCAATTGCAACATTATATAAATACTTTGCATTTTTCCTTGTTAATAGGCACCAGAATTCTAAACAGGATAACAGAAAAGGGTTCTCGTTATATGTGGCCTTGATGGGAGTGTGCTGCCCCCACACTGGGACGCGAGCCAGGGCTTAATTGCTGATTCTGGGGCTCTGAGCTCCAGCTGGTACCGCAGAGCGGCTGTGTCAGCAGAGGCCATACTGCTCCCCAAGCACACGAGGCCCCAAAACACTCACAAATACAGAGAAGGTGCATTCCCACAACATGCTGGCGGCTGTCCGGTTTCAGTGAGAGCCGCGTTCCAGTCACAGCGTCGTAATAAAAAGCAGGGTTTTTTTTTAAGGCTTAAAGGCAAAAGTCTCTGGTTCACACACACGTAACGGTAATGAGACAGCAGATTCAGCGAATTCACCAACCCCTTACTGAGATCCTTATCGATCATAACAATTACTGCACATAACCTGTCCACAGTCACGCATGACAATTCACTCTTGCAGAAAAACAACTTCTGGAAAAGTCCAATTAATATGGGAGGTTAACTGTAAAATAAAGATAAATATCACTATAATAGTCTAGTTTAACTAGAGTAGTAACCAAGAAGTGATCAGTCATAGATATCCGATGCTCTCTGCCTCTCTCCCCCCCCCCCGAACAATGAGCCTCACTGTGTTCCCCACCTCCCAGCAACAATGGCCTCCCACAGCGACATGACTCCGTCACTACGAGGCATGTGACCTCTCTCAAATATACTGACACCATTATCTGAACCTTGTGGGTGTGAATTTTGTAATGCGAGCCTCTCGTTGCGGGTTCTCTAAGTAGGTCAGCGCACATGCAAAGCACATCTGTGTGGGGGACTTTCCTCTCACAGGGCCAAACAGCAAAAGGGCACTTTGAAGTGCAGGGAACTGCATTGTGCTGTCAGTCATTGAGTGGTAACCAATGGGACATGTGCTAAATTTAAAGGGCTCCTATTGGGGGAATTCATACAAGGACAGGAAGCTTCCTCTGCACACAGGGGTTCCAAAGCCGCAGTTTTTTCACGTCTGTGATGTTTGGTACAATTCACTCTCCCCTATTAAGATCCAGAAGGTATGTACAGAGTGCCTGTTTTGTGGACAGGCATCCCATCACCAATGAACATTTTAAGAGCCAGTTCAATGGTTCTTCTCTGGTCCCAGGTGTAACAAAACCAGGAAAAGCACGGGCTCCTGCCTTAGGGGCCAGAAGAGCAGGCAGGCAAAGGGCCACGCTTCCCAGGACCCCAGCAGCGTTGCCTGTGAAGAGGCTCACAGTGAGCGAGCAGGACAGTGATGAAAGGGCCAGGCAGCGTGTCAGAGACGCCAGGCCCTCCTGAGAGAGCCAATCGTGTAGCCCGGGGAGCAGCAGGGAGCAGGCCAGCAGAACGTGGGCTGTCAGTCGGTCCTCACTGAGCCACAGGAAGCCGCAGGACACCAGCGCTGGGCCCAGCGCTTCAGCCGCCCACTCCAGCTCCTGCGTGACGCATGCTGGTAGCGGACTGGAATCAGGAAGTGAGGATAATCCTGCAGAGATTCCAACCAGGAAGAGCCCCACAGCCGGGGCCCGGTGATCCTGCAGAGAGAAGATCGGATGGGACAAACCACACAAGAGAGGAAAAACACACTGATGCCCATTTCTCAGTGTTCTGCAATTTAAACTTAACTGTGATCATAGTGCAGTCTACTTCCTGTGAACAACAGGAAGGGAAAACTAAAGGCTAACCAGGCTACGGCTAACCAGGCTACGGCTAACCAGGCTACGGCTAACCAATCGTAAGTCATGTGAGCAGGTGGCTGGAAGAGGCTTTGCCAGTATTTCCAAGAGTGTGTCTACTCAGCGACAGATCACAAGCAGACAACTTGTCAAGAGAGGAACTCTCAGGAGTTATGGTTGATGTTACTATGGACATTAGGGACTGGAAAATACCTAAACCTCCAGACTTGAAAGAATGGTTCAATTATATGACAAAACCACCTCATGTGAATTCATGTTAATTAGAATGACAGATAAAAACTATAAAATGAGGCTGATATGGGATCACTTTGGAATTACATTTCATTGTCTCATGATCTTGAAGTATGATTATCCTTATTTTTTATATTGTGACTCTTGCTGCTTTCCATCTCTGTGTCCCCCTCCTTTTTGTTTTAAGTTAAATTTATTTTATACAGCCACTTTATTAATATCAGTTGTGTTCCTGGTATACTGTCTCACTTGTCATGTACCAACCTAGTTAAAGTTAATAAAAAAAATAATCATTAAAAAAAAGGCAAGTTTTCACTCAAATACAAGTACTCAAACATAGTTTAAATACAGCCAGCAATCGAGAATACGGTAATAATGGTTCAAAGCCACCCCATACTGTCAAACGCAGTTACCTTGAAAAGACAGCCAGCAGTGTACAGGGCAGTGAGTGACAGAGCAATGTCTGAGAAGGCAGTAATCCAGTCACCTAGACTCTCAGCCATCAATCATGAGTTTGGACTGACGCCCAAAAGCTGCACTGCAATTATCCACCTTTTCTTCTCACACACTTCCCAACATCACTGATGCATCAACACATGCCTGATGGAGAAAGCCAGTGAATTAGATAACTCAGGAATCTATGTCCACAGATATCTGTCCAGACATAAGTACCAGAAAAATGCACATAACTGAAACAGACATTCTTAAATCTTTACCTTGTATTTTAACATGCCAAATAATCTGGTAATATGACATTTTATCTGCGAAGGCCAATCATGCAGGAAATACGTGGTATGCTATAAATTGTTTATAGATTTAATGGGGGTTCAACTTGCTCGCTCAATCTAATGTTTGAAACCGTAAATTTCCATTACATAACAGACCGTGTCAGAAGATCCCTCGACCCTCATGTCATAAATTGAGAGATCATGGAGCAGGTAGTATTATACAGGGACATAATGATCATGTTTCGATTGTAATACCACGGATTAGCCTTCCCCATGAGCCAGTAATATTGGTTATTTCAAATTAGGCGTTTGTGACTGGAGATAAAATCTGCCTGCTAAGAAAAACGACAAACATAACTACTATTAATAAAATCAAAAAGCATGAGAAAAATCTTTGTGTCGGTAGTTATAACTGAATTGTTCGTTGTCGCAACGTTTCACTCCTATATAGACCTAATAGCTCTGCAACTAACTCACCGGTCATCCACCTTATGATCATCATATTCAAACACAATTACACAGAAGTCCCATTTTAAGACATTTAACCAGGCGTATGCCAGGCGTGCTTCCATCATAGCGTCATTTTAGAAAACTTTTTATTTGATTAGCAAATATCAGTGGGCGGAAGGTTTTAAAAAAAAACTTCCACCCAAGTCTTAGCGAGATAATTAGCAAACAATAACAACCACGATTATTTTTCCACGTGTGTCTGCATGCTGTGGTATACCCTCGGCTCCTGAATGTACTGTATTACTGCAGCATTGAAGTACGAAAAAGCAAGATGAAGTTATCCGGCCGGCAAACTGATTACTAGGCTCTAATAACAAATGCTGTAATATCCTTCCTTCAGCTTTCTGTCGTATAACCTAGCTGGTTTCTGGGCGCACAAAACCAAAGTGACAAACGAAGCTTACATTACCAGCACACAATCCTGTCCTTACAAAGTTACTTGTTTTCTCATACGCTTGCAGCCGCCATGCGGTGTAGAATCTGCGGGACTCGGCACGGCGTGACGGCACCGCCGGTACCAGATTGGATTCGAGGTTGCCAGATAAACCACCTCTGGGCCGCCAGATTGGATTCGGGATGCACGCAGCCGTGAGACTCTGGTTGCCAGATTACGTTCGGTGTGCGCTCTGGCGAGATACATGGGCTGCCAGATTGGATTCAGGCGCTCGCCGCCGATACAACGGGATTGATAGATTATATCGGGGATATTCCACCGACGCCTGGGTTGCCAGACGTAGTATTAGGCTATAGTGTTGTACACACTCCGGCCAAATGTTGTCAAAACAACGAATGCTAAACTCCATGGAATTACTGCAAAGACCTTTCATTTCTCTAACACAAAATATCTTTATTGTGTTTATCAACAAATAAATGTAACAAATGTTGGCAATATTCGTTTGGACTGTTGAGGAAATTTGCTGTAGACAGTTTGATGTATGATGTTTTGCAATAATTGGAGGATTATTAGAAGCTCGTTGTTTAAAAAGTTATAAAAAAAAAACGAAAATATGAGACTAACTGAACAAACAGTTGCAACAATGCAATGCATTTCTCTTGGGGAGGAGTGGGGGGTTATTTAGGATGGTTTTTTCATGATCGTCTCTTATCGACATCAGATGGACCCCGCTTCACTGAATTATAAGAATTTTGAAAGTAACCAGCCATTTTAGCGCATTAACAAAGGTGTGAATGTAAACGGACAACAGTTTATTAGACCAAATAAGGCAACTGCGTGCACACGCAACTAGCATAAAAGTGAATAAAACAGACAGAATAGAACTTCAATCCATCCCTAAATCTTCTAAACGCTTATCCTGAGCAGTGTCGCAGGGACCGAACAGAACAATTGCCTACCAATGCCGCCAATCTTCAAATTTTTGGCGCCGCAAATACTGAACACCCATGCCTGTGGCAGCGGGTGTTGTAAAACTAACAGAGGAGCGACGTACCTTCCCAACCCGGTAAACACGGAAGGATCCCAGCTTTCCTCCGGACCGCGGGCGTACGGTCCTCCATTCGCAGCCCGGCGGCCACAACGCGCATGCACAGTGCCCCAACCCCCGTTTGAAGACATGGCGCTGGGGTATCTGTCAGTAACGGAGCGGTGGATACGTCGGAAAGTTAATCTTCATCACAACTGTTTAGGTAATACGGGGATTTTAATGTTGAGGTTTGTGCCGTAGTTATACGTAGAGCAATATTTTATTTTGTTCCACGTTAGAATATCGATAGAGTGGCACTTACGTGATTTTCCTAGAGGGAAACGTATCTGAGTAATAGATCCTGGGAGATACGGCAGCAGGCAGAATGCTGGCAAGACGAGGCATGACAGAACAATGAGAAATACATCATGTAGCTGGCTTAAATGATCAACACGTTTTATTTTATACTACACCAGCCTATTAGTTGTTATCCCACATATGTAGTATTCTGACTGTAATTCGTCTAATACCTGCGATTTCAGTTATAACTACCGATTTTGAATGGGTTGCACGCATTTCGTAGTCAACTAGCTTTAGCTGCTAAATAAATAATGTTAATGCAATGGTTAAGCCAGAGTAGGTATAAACACGGGACATATTTTGCTGCTAATTAAAATAGCATGAAACCCTTTCAGCGGATGTCAGGTCTTTGTGTCTACCGGGAACTTACGAAGGGAAAATCCGTCACCTGGGAAACTCTCTGAAGAACTTTGTACGCCTTAAAACTTTGGACCTGTCCCACAATGCTCTGGTGACTGTTGAGGTATGTATATGTTACCACTTGAAATGGATGCTTTATTATTCTGTTAACTTGTTAAACTATAATTAATGTTAGCTATGTTGAGATGTTAATTGGGTTTCCGGTCTGGGCTGCACATCTTTCCTAGCTGTATTTAGTCGTTTTCGAACAGTGATGCGCTTGTTCCATAGGGGATTCAACACCTGAAGATGCTGGAGGTATTGAATCTGTATTACAACAACATCTCATCCCTGAAAGATGTTCTTTTCCTGTGCAAGCTGAAGGCTTTGAGGGAGGTGGATTTGAGACTGAATCCCGTAGTCAGGAACACCCCAGACTACCGGCTGTACCTGGTGCATGCCTTGCCCAACCTACGCAAGCTTGGTACGTGTCGACTCCACACCAAAGCTTATCCCTGTAGCTAAGAGGGTGCGCAGCTTTTCAGTTCATAGTTACAAAACTTGATGTCTGTTGACCCTAAACATAAGAGAAACAGTTTCCCAAATGCACAAGAAATGAGTTCTAAGAGTGAAATATCACAGCTATGTCCTAAGGTTGATTTTGCAGTACTGACACACAAAGATTTTTTTTTGTAGTTATACCTTTACACAGAGCTTGCCGTTGGCTCCCAATTCAAATCAAGTTTAAACACAAGGTTTTACTGAATGCCATCAATCCCAAATATTAGCTACTTATAACAATCTCTGTGGTTGTTCAGTAGCGTTAACTTTGAGGTCATAACACAGCTTTGCCTCAGTTTAATGCCATATCAGTGTATTTATTGCTTAGCTTTATAAATTGTTGGCTATAAAATACCAAAATACCCCAGATTAAATTCATTTAGTCTTTGTTTAGTTACATTTAGCCCAGATTACCATAAATCTGTTATCTGGTTAAGCAAGATATCCTGCTTTCTGAAACATTTTTTATCTCTTTAGTATAATCAACTTTTAAATAGTCAATACTATGCATACTATGTTACTGCATGTTCTATGTCTGACGCGTGATGTTCTTTCCTTGAGATGACTGTCCAGTTAGAGACAGTGAAAGAAAGGCGTCCATACAGCGTTTCCCCACAGATGCCATGTTTGACAAAGGGCAAGCGGCTGCTTTTCCTCCAGGCAGAAGCGAGAGGTGACGTAAAGCACTGTGCTGGTACTAATGTACCTTCGAGCTACAATAAAACCACCTGAAACATGCAATTTCTTAATCAGCTTAAATGTGAACTTGGTAAATAGTACTGTTTGCAGAGCTGGTTTTAAGTTTTCTAAGGGGGTTTTCTCTGATAACATTGTGGGCTCTTTTCAGGAGCAGTCAGCCAAGGACGGCCTTAGTGAATCGGATGGTCGAGAAACGCTGCTTCTTGGATGACAATGATGAAGCCGTGCTTAACGTTGTTGCTAAGGGCAACCTGGATCTGAGTGAACCTCTGAAGTCCTCCACCAATAAGCAGCCAGAATGCCAACTCTATGATTTATTGGAGGAATATGGTAACTGTTTTAACTGTATTGCTATATAACAAAGTTTTGGTAACACTTTCTATAAATACCATGTCTATTAGAATCTCTGAACATTCATAACAAATACTTTCTAAATGCATTATAAACATGGCTAAAAATATTTATAAAAACATTATAACCCTGTATATTATGCATTATGCCTGCTTTGTGAAGCTTTCATTTATAATGCATTATGAATACAATAATACTTATCAGGCATTATAATCAGGGGTGCACATAACTGGTATGCATTTGCCTTTAAGAACGATACGTGCGACAATCGATTGTTTGTAAAAGTATAATATATAAGCAGCACAAATTCACATAAAATAAGTCCGCATTTGCGCTTTTACAAACAATTGATTGTCTCACGTATTGTTTTTAAAGGTGAAAGCGTACTTGTGTACCAGTTAAGTGCACCCTTGATTATAATGCATTATGAAGGTATCTATAATGCATTTTAGATAGTTTCATTGGAGGTTATGAAGTATTATAATCAGCACTGTAATGCCTTATGACTGTCAATAGAAGGTGCTTTAGTGTTTCATTAGTTTTTATACTGACCATTATAATGCTTCATTATGTAGGTAGGCCTACCTATAATGTGTAGATGACTGCTTCAAGTAAAGTTTTCCCAAAGTTTTTTCCCCCACATTTTTGATCATTAAATAGAAAATCACCAGTTTTGAAAAGTGGTTGACTTCCCAAAATGACGTTTATTATGTTTATAGTGGTCTCTAAAGTGACTGACAGGTACATCAGTGGTCCCCCCCCATCGTCCCTCTCTATGCCAGGATGTGAAGTTCCAGCCAGAAATATTGTGCGTGAAGTATAATTTTAACTATGTCTAGTTTGTCCTGCAGTGAATTTTCTATTTTCTAGGGAACTTCAGGAAAGACGACTGTCAAATCCATGCTGACAATTTCTGTTATCCAAAGCAGGTGAGCTTTCTCTCTGTAACAGATATGTGGCTTACTATAATAAGGAAAAAATTAGGTGATGATAATATCAAAATTAAGATTCGTCTCATTGATAGTCGAATAAATAACTAATAGCTTTCTTTCAGGATTCTGCTAAATTCATTCTCAGTCATTCTCCAGAAATAAAAACCAGTAAGTATCTAGCTATATGCACCTTCTTCATATAACTTTAATCTATCTGTTGTTGCAGGTAATTACTTTAACTGCAGTCTTTATACTTGTGTGCAGTTTAATTTGCAACCATAATGCATGATAAGTTCAGTACTAATGATTGTTTTGATAACTGTGAAATTAGAAGTTATTTTTAAAAAATGGGTCATGTTCAGTGCCATGTGTATTTTTCCTTTGTAACATATCACAGACATTTTTACATGCACAGACTTTTGGTGGAAGGGTTAAAGATGGTTATTCGGTTATTAATATGTAAGCGGCTTTCCTGTCTGGGTAGGACATGAGGTCGTGTTTCTGGGTATTTTTTAATAGTTGAGTCCCTCTGTGTGTTGACCTACTTGCCTTATTTTCAGATGCTTCCCGCCCCCCCTTTACATTGTAGTGTCGTCACATGATGCAACGCAGCTTTGTAAATCCCGAATGCCGCATTTCCAAGGGGAACGCTGCAGGACTGAAAATAAAAGTTCTGGTCCACTGTTCTGTATGGCTTTAAAAAAATGTAATAAAAAACACGATGCCAAAGTGACTTTCAGGTCCATACTTTGCTAAGCTCTCCTGAACCCAGACCAGCGATAGTCCAAAGGCGTACAAATTTGGGACCTTCATCAGCGTTTCGGCTGATATAGAGCAGTGCCACAAGGGGGAGACACTGGTCTTTGATGCAAGATTTTCCGTTTCCTCACCAGGCAGCCTTATTAACTGTGTGCCGTACAGAACTGTGCAAAGTCTTAGGCAGCCAAAGAACATGCTGTTTAAATAATATTCATGTTGGTGGAAAACTCCTATTATGCCTATCAGAGTGTGTTAGCTTAGCCATTTCAGAACTTCTGCTAAAATCACCCCCTTACCTCCAGCAACCATACAGTACAGCCATGTATTTTTGACTTGGCCACTAGCACACCTCATACATCTAGTATCTAGTATATCTAGTTACTATCCCATTGATTTAAACTAATTTAATTAAACTGGATGTGAAGTGTAACAAATACATAGAATGGCTGAGCTGCCCCTGAGCAGAGGTTTGGGAAGCGGTGTTCATCCAAAAAGATATAAATAACTTTTTGCAAAATGGAAGAAATTATTACTAGCTTTTATTGTTACTCTTCATTTGCATATGTTATAATATTAAAATGTGTTTTTTGTTCTGAGCAAAGGTTTACTGTACCCAGATTAATATCTTCAAATATTTCTTTGTACTGCCTAAAGACTTTTGCACAGTACTGTATATATTTTAATCTGGACATAAATTTGTGTGAAAGATGTGAAATATTAATCTGGTCACTTATGTCTTCCATCAGAGCACCAGTGCAGTACAGGACCAAAGGTTACAGATCTGGCGGAAGGTGGGCGTGTGTTAAGGACTGACAAGGACCCAAGGGTCACCTTTATTGACCTTGAACATGTGAGTCAAGAGCTGGACCCCATCATATCTGAGGTCCCGCCCAGGATAGCAGCTCATGGGACCTTCACCCCAGTGCCTGGTGAGAGCAGAATTGCATCTATACAGCAGTATGTAGATGCCATTGTTTGAAGATGTTATACCAAACTGCATGGCTGAAGTACACAGGAAAGAGGTCCCTGAGCGCACTCTGAGGTCCCTGCTTTTATTTACTGTCTCTTCCCGGATCTCCCGTAATGCATGTTATGGTTTGGTTCATTGTTCATTTGAAGTCCTCCATGGTACATCTGTCACTGTTTTCATGCAGCAGATCCCCCATCAGCTTCCGTTCCCAGTGCCTCCCCAGTAATGAACTGGCCTTCCCGTGTTACCAACCAAGGCGGCTGCCCCTCAGAATGTCCCAGACTGTCTTCAGCTCCAGAAGCAAAGAGCACAGATCGAGTGAGAGACTTTGAATTCTCACATGGCGCTTTTCCACTAGCATACCGGAACCGAGCCGTACCCAAGTCGTAACGTGAAGAAAGATTTGTTCCAGCGCAGTGTTCCAGCGCGCCGCTTCCACTGCATAAAGCTCGACCCGGCTCGGGTGCCGGGTTTGGAGAGCGACAGTAATGTAAAACCGAAGAAGTGCTTAATTGCTGTCCACAGGGTACATCCTGATTTAATATGTGCACATTTTAAATTTTTTTTTCGTTTCCTACTCTCTGCTGACTTCTGCCAGCATGTCTGTGAGAAGCGCTGAGTTATGTTAGCCTCAAACTCTAGCCAGATTAGGGTTTGCTTGTGTAAATTTTCATTCCGTCCAGCTGTTTTGTAGTACTTTTTTAAGGAGGTGGTTGGAAATGTTCAAGTTCTGAGTTATCAGGAATATATTATTAGATTGCATTGTGCAATGCTACTAATAATATTATACAGAATATATCCTTTTTACTTCAGATATCTATGCGCAGAAAACCAGTATCTCTGTGCATTTCAGTCAGTGAGATGGTGGTGATGCAGCCAGATCGCAGTACGGATTGGGTATGGCTCGGTTCCTGGTGGCAGTGGAAAAGCACCAGTAAATCACTCCAAACGATAGAATGTCACGTTTGTTGACGTTTCAGGCTCAGTTTCTGAGTGTTGTTCTATTCGAAAACAGGAGTCCTTTATCTTTGATAGCAACTATGGAGAACCTTTGGCTTCACTGCTAGCCCTCGTTGATCAGCACTGGAGGGGTGAGAGATCTCTGCAGCGCAATCACACATTCCTGGGTATGTGTATGTGGACACCCTCCCCACAACCTTCCTGCACAGCAGAACCCACTTAACCACTAACACAACTCTAAAGTAAAGCTAAATCACTCTTCCAAATTGTGTAGTCGAAGCCGTTCGGATCCTTTCGGGAATGAAGCAAGATCCCTCAGTCCCACTACGGGAGGAAGTTAAACCTCTGAAAGCAAACATTGAGAACCTAAACACCCGACGACAGAGAGAAGCAGAGGAGCATCAGTCAGAGGCCCATCGCCTTACCCGACAGCTGGAACAAGCTCAGAGCTCCATAGTAAGATTGAGACCCTAAACTTAATGTATACTAGGCTAGACTATGGAAGGATGGTCCTAAACATTTACAAATCTGGATTATTTATAGGACCAATATACTCCATGTTTAGCCTTCTTATCTGTTCTGTGATGCTTTGTTTGTGGTTTGGTCTGGCTTTTAGTATTTTATGTTTTCAGGAGGAGTTAAATCAGCACCTTAAGGACCTTTTGGAGGAGAACCTGTCTTTGCAAAGGCAGCTTATTAAATCAGATCAGAGGCTCTTGGACAGCAGGATGAACAGACAGAAAGCAGGATGGACAGACAGACCGACAGATGGAGAGACAGACAGCCGGATGGACAGACAGACAGACCGATGGAGAGACAGAGCGCCCAAGGCTGTAGGTGGGTGGAGCTATACAGTGGTTGAGGTAGCATGTCTTCTTGCATTAGCATATAGCTGTTCAACACAAATAGTTGGCTTATATGGAATTATTGGGCCTGTGATTGTGTGCTTTTCTGTCCCTTCCCAGAGGATAGGAGCATAGCTGAAGGTGTGAGGAGGGAGGTGGAGAAGCTGAAGGAGAGGCTCCAGCAGGCAGAGAAGGTGCAGGAGTTGGCTGACATGCTAAAGGAAAGCCACAGGCAAGTCCAGAACAGAAAACAGAATGCTCCCCCTTTTCTTCAGCTAGACTGTAATCACACATACCAGCTTCTACACTTCACCTACCTCTGCAGCATGACAGACTTTACCACTGACTCAGTCAATGCCCTTTATGGAAGGCATGACATTAAAAGGGATCGTTTGGTGGTCTCCGTCCTGATTTGGTGTTCTGAAATTCTGTTTCAGATCTTTGTTGCGTGATAATAAATGCCTTCGGGTGGAGCTAGATGAGACCAGAACCCGGCATCGGGCTGCACTGAAGCAGCTGGACCGGAGGTTCTGTGAGCTCAGCAGAACCGTCAGCTTGGTGCCCGAGACATGCAACAGGAAGACGTGACCTCTCCGGGTTCTTCAGCTTCTTAACACTTTTTGTACAGTTTTCACCCTTTTTAAAATATATTTTCACTGCACAATGTGTATCCATGTATGTTAATTCATTTGTAATGCCGTACAGTGAACTAACTGGTAGGAATGGTTGACATAAGTCCTTGGTAGCATAACCTGGGATGGTGAGTCATTTTTTCCCCTGTCAGTACGTCCAATGTGGTGTTTGGGTAACTTTACTGTCGGTCATTTATAACAGAAGCACTATAGCACTATATCCTGGAATCTGTTATGTGTGTTACAGTAAGAAGTGCTTAGGCCCTGTTTACTCAGGCCTCTGCTGTCTCTGCGCTGTTTCACACCCTCTCGTGCACAGGGAGCACGCGTGCCTCTGCTGTCTGTGTGTTCTATTTCACACCCTCTCGTGCACAGGGAGCACGTGTGCCCCTGCTGTCTCTGTGCTCTGTTTCACTCCCTCTCGCGCACAGAGAGCATGCGTGCGTCTGCCGCTGAATATCAGCGGCATATTCCACCCTTGTCCATCCGCCATGTCGTACAGATACTTTCCCCACAAGTAATTCCTTAAAATGAGGTCAATCAAGCACAGAAGCATTTTCTTTTTTTAAAATTTTCCACTTTATTATTTACCATTTGAAACAGGAGCATATGCAGATACTAAAGATTTACCTTTATTGAAAATAACAATGTTGAAAATCACATTGCATGCACCAGGCCAACACAGGTTTGAAATCAAAGACATTATTACACTTCCTAAACAAAAGGTGCACAATATTTTGGTATTAAACACACAAAACATCATCTAACACATTGAAATTAATAGTGGAAATAAGCTAATTAATGACATACAGCAACTGGGTGTATGCCAGACATATCACAGTCCAAATATAGGTGTGAATCGTATATCCTACTGTACTGTATTTCTTGGGAAATCATTGACTTAGGCAGTGCTTAAAGTGTCACATTTTACCCTGATGTAATTACAATGGCACTATGATACACAACAGGTTAAAGAAATGCTTATAGCCTGGTGTAATAGCTTAATACGTCAAAGTAGTTCACAGATCATTTCTTTTTATTTATTATTTAAGTTTAGAACGTCAGGTTCTGCAGACATACATGTGGTGTGAGTTTGAGGAGCGCCGCATATCCCGCCCAGACCTTCCTTTATTCAAAATAATGTGGAAGGTGGCCGATTTGTGAGTTTGTGCGATTTGATGTCTTTCCACCCCTAACTGTTGGTAGAAGGAAGCGATAAGTTTCACTCTGAGTAAACTGTTCAGAGCGACTGAGGGTGAGACTGGGCCCAGATTAAGCATCACAAAAATAGCTATAGCACAATTTACTGCAATGAAATCTAAAATGCACAAACTTAACACTGCTGCTCATGGAATCAAGATGCAATTACATTGCATTATTTATACACACACACATATATATTTATATATATATATATATAAATAAACATTCAGCATGGTGATGACACTGTATCTGCCTGATTTCTTGGTAGGTTTTGGTAGGAGGTTCAATGGTCTATTCCAACCTTGTCCTTAGGGACCCCCCCACCCCTGTTCCCTCACAGATCCCAGGAGGACCTATATTACGGCACAAAGTCAAGATGTGTATGACCCTGGTACCCATGGGCCTGAGTGCAGCCATGAGTGAATTCTAACTAATGGTTACTAGTTACTAGTGGTTACTGTGGCTACTGCCCCCCAGTGTCCAAACATTGGTCCTGGGGCCTGTTTCAGGAAGCAGGATTTCTTGCTTAGCCGGATAAGTTGTCAGATTTAACGTAGTCTGGGCTAATTGGACTTTATCGTTCTTCATTTATATTTACCCCAGACTACTTTAAATCCAATAAGTTATCCAGCTAAGCAAGAAACCCTGCTTTGTGGAACAGGCCCCTGCTGTATTGGTTTCATGAAGAGAAGATGAGAATTCAACCTATTTAGACAGAGTTAGGGGCAGATGGACACCTGAGCCCATACTTGAAGTTTCCACCTGGTCACTTTGTGTTATTCCTGCAAGCATCAGGATCTTATTTTTAACTGCAGAATTTGTTAATCCTGAATATATGGTGGATGCTACAGCCACAAGTGCAAGAGTATGCAACTTAGACACCAAAGCCTTTTAAAACAGTCAAATAGAAATGGGAATTTTATAGAAATCTACAGTAAAAGCAGAAAGTTCAGGCCTAAACTGGGTAAGCGATGTCATGGCGAATGACGGCACAAATACCACGAATATCTTTCACTCCCAACCACTTACTTGAAAATCAGTTTTAATTAAAACCCAGATAACTACAAGGGTTTGTGGATTAGGTAGCCTTTACAGGAGCTGTGACGACTCGCTCCTGATGAACTGTCTGCGATATTAATTACAAGAATAAAAACTGATATGCACCTCAACAGAAAAAAAAAGATATGGAAGTTAAAACACAGTACTGATAACTTATTATTATGATGGTGAATAGAACAGGACCTGCGATAAAAGGTTTTCAGTTTTATATGACTTACAGAAAATATATACAATCTTTTGGTTTGGAGAAAAATATATTTTTTATGAGAAGACTATTCTTATGTTAGTGAAAAACCTAAGGAGCTGAATGAAATTGGGTGATAACTGTACCTGTACCAAAAATTTAACCCTGCATGAAATATCTAAGGAAAAAAAATATATATTTGACATACTACATTAATCTAAAGGCAAACGGTTAAATTTGTTGAAAATATATCTCCGCTTAACTAATCAGAAACTTAAATGTTAGGCAAAGGAAAAAAAAATCTGAGAAAGCAGAGAGTTCTGGTTGGCATCATTAAATAAATGAAAGTATTTCAATTCCAATATCTGCAACACCATTTTATGAAGAAAAAAATAAATAAAATTTAAAAGTCCAACACTGAAGTAGTTAGTCGTCTTTGTCAAGCTTTTTTTTTTGGCTGCCATATTATTTGCTTCTTTTTATCTGTTTATGAGCCTCGAGTCTCGTTTCTCTCCCCCATCAGTTTGAAATCTTGCCGGAAATGTGCCTTTTGAGAGGAATGTAAGCAGTCCATGCTGTCTGTCTGTCCCAGCTTCTGTAAACTGTATTCCAGTTCTCACACTTAAGAAAAATGAGCTCACTCAGATCTTTCACTGAAAAAAATAGGTGAGTGAATTCAGTCCTGTCCGGTTTTTGTGCTTTTGTAGAAGTTTCTGGAACATTAACACCATGGGCAGGTGCCTGTCACGGTCTGGTCACTCGCTCCTTTGTCACATCTGCTTGGGGCCGGGCTTGACCTTCTTCTCGTACGAGCCGGCATGCTTATACCCCGAGACGTATCCGGATGTGTCCACCATATCCACACGGCCCGCCTTGCCCTTGCCCCGGCCTGTCTCGTCGAAGCGCTCCTTGTGCGAACCTGTGAACTTGGTGGTGTCAGTCAGCCGGGACACGGTTGGGGAGGCGACGGCTCTCTGGGGGATTGTGATTGGTGGGTGGGGGCAAGATAGGAGCATTTTTTAACAGTCAAAAAAAAAAGGGAAAAAATGTAAAAGGAACTGAGATGAAACAGTGTAACATTTCTGGAGTTTATGAATCCCTATATCTCTAATTTTCTAAAATACATTGATACTATTTAACTACTGAAGTGTTCCAGAACTCTTTTGGGTACTTCTAAATTTAAAAGGCAGAATTAATGCAAAGATGAGCGTGGTGGTCTGAAT
Organism: Cyphomyrus plagiostoma; assembly: GCA_019775915.2. Lineage (NCBI taxonomy): Eukaryota > Metazoa > Chordata > Actinopteri > Osteoglossiformes > Mormyridae > Cyphomyrus > Cyphomyrus plagiostoma. The sequence goes on along the minus strand of JABFEA020000138.1, from coordinate 19,859,898 downwards.
CTCAATTTTTTATCCATGATTACTTCATACGTGCAGCTGTACAACAGGACTGAATTCTGTAATAATATTTGATACTACATAATTAGCAACACATTATTCTGCATGACTTTGACTGATTCAGCATGCTCGGGGGTACCCTGAGTTCATCGTGAGGAACAATGCTGAGTTGCATTAACTGCACTCGCATGTTTAGCTGCATCGCAGGCATCCTCAGCAGCAGTGGACTCTCCCACAGAGACCACCTGCAGGACTGTGGAGGCCGTGTGACTTACCGTCACCCCGAATATAACTGGCGACTTTCCTTCTATCATCTTGAAGATCTCCTCCGCGGCATCCTCAGATGACTTCTCCTTGAAGCGTTTCGTGGCCAGCTCCATCAGAGCCTCCTTAAACTGGTCAAACGTGATGGTGCGACAGGACTTCTTCCTGGTATCACAATGAGTGTTTCAGCGGGTTAATATATTTCAAGACATTTTCTGCCCAATGTGATCCCCCTAGTTTAATGCATGGAGCAAAACATGCACTGCACCATTATACAGAGAACAATAGACAATCTGTTTGGGAAAAAAGAACGATTTGCACCAGCTCAAAGACTTTGCAACAGACTTCATCAAGCTGAAAGAAATTAGGCAGGTCAACCCTAACAAACTAAAGTCCAGGAACAAAACCAAATAAGCACTTTCCCTACTGTGAGACATACCCACTTAAAATTCTTAATCGACTGGAATGTTCTCTAAAGTTATGATATATGTTAGGGTGGTAGAGTTGCACTCCTCCCTGACTGATGGTAATCTATTCTGCAGTGCTAAATTTCTATAAATAACCCTTTCTCATTTAGGAAGTTCAAGCTGTTTTATTTAAAACTTTTAATATTGGGGACAAAATGTGACAAACTGCACAACACTCATGTCCACGTGACACTAAAAAGAACATAGTAACACAAACACAAACACCCATTGCCATGGAGATACATTGTGTAAACAAAGCCAATAATGGCCACTGTTTCCCTGGGTTACCTGCTGTCATAGTAACAGGCCACAGTAAACACTGCTGTTTGGGTTTATTATTAATTTGACTTCTCTGATGACCGGTTTGTTTGGGTGATCCTTTACACTCAAGCTCCCCAGAGGTTCAGGCCTCCTGGCCCGTTCCATGCTGCACAGTGTCAGACACAGAATTCTGAGTCTAGCTGGTGTCTTAAACGATGTACATAGATCTTATGAATCGTCCCCCTGTATTATGGTTTATTGGTTTATTTTGATTTTTAACTTATTTTAAGTTTTAGCACATGATTACACAAATAGTAACATTTGTTCTTTGGAATATCAGTGTGTGTGTGTGTGTGTGTGTGTATATATATATATAAAAACTCTGTCAATGACTGGAAGGGATATCACTGCTAACCTTGTCTGCGATCCGTTGATCTGCATCTAATCATTAAGGAAATTAAATGCATATTATTAAAAGCACTGTCACAATGCATCCCAGGGGGGATTTAAAGACGTGCAGTGTAGACTGAGTGCCAAGGCATCTCCAACAGAACCTGAGTGATGTGGATGAAGGCGTGCAGTGTAGACTGAGTGCCAAGGCATCTCCAGAAGAACCTGAGTGATGTGGATGAAGACGTGCAGTGTAGACTGAGTGCCAAGGCATCTCCAGCAGAACCTGAGTGATGTGGATGAAGACGTGCAGTGTAGACTGAGTGCCAAGGCATCTCCAACAGAACCTGAGTGATGTGGATGAAGACGTGCAGTGTAGACTGAGTGCCAAGGCATCTCCAGCAGAACCTGAGTGATG
>JABFEA020000138.1:19808782-19852958 GCA_019775915.2 Cyphomyrus plagiostoma | reverse complement strand
TATATATATGCACGCGCACGCATACACACACACACACACAGTATTCACAGTTCACCAATGTCAGCCTGATCACAGATATCCCAGCATCAACTCCTGCTATTTCCAGAGCTACTTCCCATGATGCACCATTAGCTGGTGTTTGTAGTACAAACTGTATAGCGACCAATCTCTCCAACCACAGAAAACAAAAAAACCCAACATAACACCCAAGGGATTCATCTTGCTTTTATAATAGTATATCATAAGTTCTGTCCCATCATTACCTTTCCATCGTCATCCGATTAGAAAAACAGCAACGTGACTGTAAAATGTAACACAGCGCCTAGTAGAAATGTAGTAGAGTACAAAGTATAAATATTTGCTGTAGTAGAGTAAAAGTCTAGTGTCCACAGCTAATTCTACTTCAGTACAGATATGATACTTATATACAGTAATGAAGTCATTGCAGACTTTCCACCACTAGACACTGTAATACTTCATATCACCATATGAAAGTAAATTTTATGTCAATTTGGACATTTTATGCCAATTTGGATGAACAGACACGAAAACCCTGTGATACACAAGTCATAATAAGGGTTAATTTCCAAAATTCTCCAGAGCGGAATGGGACCGGTCCTGATGCAGACATCTGCCCACCTCGCAGTTACCAAAGCTGAGTCAGACTCACCTGGCCGTCGCCCCCATGGCACACAGACTGCACCAGAGAGAGGCCCTCGAGAGGCCTAAGCTGGCATGGCTAAACAACACCCAGCCAAAGTGCCAGCCAGCTCCAGGGCTCTTTCACTCTGACAGCTGCTTCACCAGCGGCTGCCCGTCAAGGTCCACAAGCCAGAATCTCACTGAAGTCTGGAGTTACAGGCCAAGCTTAGCTACAGCCCACAGCTAAGACAGTGGGACAGCCCCCGCCAGCCCCGCTTTTCATTCGAAAGGCTCCCACCCTTTTTCTCCCCTACATGGGTGGAACCAGCTGCAGTCATGCAGGATTTATGCAATGTTTGGATGACTTCCAGAGGGCAGCAACTATTAAGCGAAAGGGCAGCACTGAATCTATTCTTATTTCACTGAGTCTGTCCACCTCGGCCTGTAATAAAACACAGTATATGTGAGCTTTTTTATTTAAAAGTAAACAAAGCATAATTAATCATAATCAATACTGCCATTCATCACTCGGACACTGGGTCACCATTGTGTTGTCAAGCGTCATCTCTGTCTGGTGTCCCATCCCTCGCCCCACACAAACACAGTGACATCATCCAGCATCACTGGGGATGGGGTAATCCCCCAGACACAACAGGTGCTGATGGGTGCATCGCGTGCGTATGTGTGTTTAGCTCTGCTTCACTGGTTGGCCCCTGGGTGACATTCAAAAGCCAAGAGCAGCCGGAGTATCTCAAGACTCTTGTTTGTGCTGAAATGTGTGCACGAGAACGCACAGATGCTAAAAATCGTAAGAATATGTTGCTCTCAAAACAGGAGGCACATGATCAAAACCAACAGGCCGCATTTTATTTTAATTTTTTTTAAAGAAATGCACCTTAAATCATTAAAAACTGAATAAATTGAAGGAACAGTTAATGAATGGGTGTCCTGGGATGTTGCATCCACTAATCCGCTGAAAAGGACAGGAGGTTAGGGTTAGGGAAGAGGACTTATGGAATCTATGATTAATCAGACTGCATTTGATGGACACATAGTGAGCCACGTTCAAAGCACAGAACAAGTACAATACAGACAGACAGATATCTATCTATATCCATCCATCCATTCATCCTAGTGGGAAATTCCTTAATGTTGTATTGTAGTCAGCCCATGACCTGGAACGCTCTCCATGACACTATCCTCTGTATGCACTGATGAACTTGAGGGCCCTATATGCAAAGCAGATCTTGTAAAATGTCCTATTTATTTACTGTGACGCCCTGACACTTTCCGAAAGTGAACTGTGGTCTCCTTTGTCTTCCGGAAAGAAGAGCGGGGGGACAAAGGCACCTCTCACGCCCTTCAATGGCGGCTGTAACATCTCAAGTGCTGGACCCCTCCGCACAGCACTACACTGCTCTCCACCCCCGCCGTGCACCATACTCTTCATTTTATTTATAACTGTGTGTGGGTGCACATTGTACACAATGATTATAGTATGATTATAATGAGACATTTTACACAATGATTATAGTAAAATGAGATTACAAATGAATTACATTTTTTTACTTTAAAAACCTGCATTTTAATATAAGAAGCTTGAGACACAAAAAACCATATACGGACAGGCAAAACAGCTAGCAAGCTGACTGTGCCAAAGTAAAAACATAATTCTCTGAATGCAATCTATTGGTAATTAGCTAATTATCCAAAATGCTAACTGCTGTTTAGCTCATACAAATGTATTGCATTCTCACAGCTTGTTTAATTAATCACGCAAAAAAGAAAATTTCAACAGTGTGAGTGTGAAATGAATCTCATGACTGAGCTGTGTGGAACATATGGACAATATTAGCGGAAAAACAATGGTAGCGCCTGATAAGTGAACTACGTAACAATCCATGATGAATGATAGGTATAGATGCGGGTCAAGGTTGTGCTTGTTTTTCCATGTATCAAAAGGTTCTTTTTGATAAAAACTTTCTGGGACCAGGTATAAAAACCCTATAAGTCGATCAAACTTCAAGTAAACTCGATAAGACATAAATGCAGCCATGCACTTACGCAGGGTCTCCAGTAATTTGAAGAAACCGCTTTATATACAATGAGATTAGGCTGAAGGAAGCCAGATGCAAACCTGCATTTCAGTACTATATTTACATTTAAACAAAGATTTTTTTGGTTGCAGTGGATAAGACTAGGCTTTAAGTTCACAGATCTTGTCTCTTCTAAGACTAAAATATCTGAGTAATAATGGAGAGAATTCATTTCCCGTATTTCCCGAAGCTATTACAGATGGGTGAATTAAGGGACCCTGTCAGATGTGTTAGCTGTCTGAGTCATTACTGCATGCCATTTCTTCCAAATTCCTGCAGCACGTTCACGCTGATGTCGTAAGGTGGGTGTGGCTTCCAGGGCAGGGTGGAGCCTGCAGCACGTTCACGCTGATGTCGTAAGGTGGGTGTGGCTTCCAGGGCAGGGTGGAGCCTGCAGCACGTTCACGCTGATGTCGTAAGGTGGGTGTGGCTTCCAGGGCAGGGTGGAGCCTGCAGCATGTTCACGCTGATGTCGTAAGGTGGGTGTGGCTTCCAGGGCAGGGTGGAGCCTGCAGCATGTTCACGCTGATGTCATAAGGTGAGTGTGGCTTCTAGGGCAGGGTGGAGCCAGGTGGGTGTGGCTTCCAGGGCAGGGTGGAGCCAGCTTACATTCTTTTGCTTAGCCTGTTTTCTAGTTCCAGGCATTTAAGACTGAGCTCTGGAATCAAGATGCAGAGTTGAATAGCCCTGCTCTAATCAAAGAACTGAAGGTTGCCAAGGATTCCCCCACTTATGCACTTGAGGCAGGTACCTGAACCTCTCCTGTAAGCAGATTCGTACGTAACAGCTGGTCCAGTACGCAATGGACTACAGCATCCCAGCTGGTGTTTAATCCCATCACCACCTGTGCATGGGGAGCATCCATCTGTCCCCCTGCTCCCCTGCCCCAGCAGTCCGACGGCTCAGCCAGGCACCTGCGCTGGAACGTGTCTGTGCCAACCGGCCGCAACACCCGGGTCTTTCAGTGGCAGTCCCTGTCCCCGCTCAGTGCTGATGACATCACCGCTCCGTCCGCCAGACAGCCCCTCGTGCACGCCTGTCCCACTCTCCGCCTGTACCTAAAATAATCGTGCTCTTCTTACACTCCTGAATGTCTCGCCTATGTCTCGTCTCACACAACTTTCAAATAATCCAACCAGAAATTGTTGGAAGAATCGCCACTATCGTGAAAACAAAGAAAACCTTTACGATAGAACAGTAACTTCCACAGTGAGCTGTTACTTTTGTTATACTTATGACAGCGGAATGCACACCCCCCTCTAGCAAGCCTACGACACCCCCGCCTTCGATCTGTTCCTGCCTGTGATGGAAATGGCTTCCCAAATCCGAGAATCCCTGGACCGTGTCACCAGCGGCGAAGGTGTGAACAGCTTCCTGTCAGTTCATAAAAGGGAAACATATTCTTTCTGTAAACAAAGCACTCTCATTCCAGTGGCACTAGATTAAATACCGGAGCGGGGGGGGGGAGATGCACTGCTTTACTTTCCCAGATCACCTTTGCAAAAGCTTTTTAAGGATGACGGAATGTGACACACACTTCACACAAGCATAAATGGCAATCATGACAAGATAACCCTATAGATAATCTGTCTATACGTGCATATTTGAGAAGAAAAATAATCCAATCACAGGCCTACATCCCACACCAGCAGTGAATCATTATTTTTCCAAACTCACTGACTACAATGTATCTAATTTTTGACACATGGGTGTTAAGTTTGAAAGTCAATCCTATATTGAATATTTTCCTGCATATATGTAAAAATGTGCTTGTGCAGATGAATCAGGTTGTGGTTGATATTGCACACTAAACAGTTTATTATAAGAAGTCTCTTCACAACACACAGATGCCCTACAGACCGGCTGCCAAAATTCTTCATACTGGGATCAAACAGTACGCTTCATTATACCTGGTTTATTTAATCATATTTGACCACTGCAGTGGCAAACCCAGTGTGTAAGTCAAGAGCTATTTTTATCCATGAACATAAACCAAAAGAGGGAAGGAGATCGAGGTTAAAGCAGGACGGAATATTTTAAAAGTAGACCAGTTAGCTCAGCTTGTTACCTTAACATAACTATTTAAAAATGAAAGGCTACGTTATAAAACATTATAATTTATGACAGAAATCAGTGGCTAACATGTGATCCAATGACACCCAAGTGAAAGCAGAATAAGCTCCTAAAATGCCTGTATTTCCTCTTCATAAGGTGCTAATTCATAACCACATGGGAACAAATATTCATTAGAAATGTTTACCCAAGCTTAGTCATCAATCTGCTTTTTATTCACTTTTACAAATGAGTTTAAGTTATTTCACTAATTTCACTCTAGTCATTTTGTACTGAGGTTTTATTAGGCCTTAATGTCATACACAGCAGATGACAAATAAGGAGAAATACATATACTTTGAAAGTTGGGACATGAGTCTTAGACTTCATTAGGTCTTTTCATGCAGTCGGGCTTGCTCATAATCTTTGAATACATGTAATCCAGGCAATGGGATTAACCATGTTGAACATGTTTAATGTATGTTAGGACATACACTTGGCGGAGTCTACCTGGCCGGCAATGTTCGCTGGCACGAATTATCGCAGCACTGTTTAGAGAGCAGCCCAAAATGGAGACATGCTTTTGTGAGATGCTTAAAGACGCCCTGGGACACAGAGGCTCAATCAAGGATGACATTTTGACGCCAATAATGGGAATAAGAAGGCTCCTTGTTGAAAGACATCACCAGGAAAGAATGTGGCATTGCGTTCATGAGTTGGGGTCAGAGTCTCCTGCGACGCATAGTCACAAAGTTAATTATTAATTATTAGCAATTAATAATTACTACTGCCACACTGCAACATATTTTCTGATTATGGACAATACAGAATCCTAGCCTTCTTCTTCCATGATTTACCTTACTTTACAGCTCATTGGGAATACCCCCCCCCCCCCTTCATCATGCATGGACAACAGGTGGACAAACACTTATCATCAGTCATATTACCCTGATTGACAGCTAGCAATATGTTTCAGGAGCAAGATGTCTGACAGTTTCATACATTAGATTTCAATCCAATATGTACAGCAGTTCCTAAACTGCAATACTGCAGAACAGTATATACCTAAACCTCATAACACTTGCAAAATGATTTGATGCGCCAAGGGACATGGTCCCAAAGACATGACAAGCACACGACAAACACGTACAGACTGCGTTGGTTAAGTATGACCAAACTCCCCAACAGGGATAGACAGACACCAGGATTGTCACTAAACACCTCAAAAAATACAACTCCAGTTGCATTCCTGCAAAACAGATTCAGCAACTCTGAGCCGTGAGTTTCACAAAGCCGGAATTCACTAATCAGAAATCTCCAGAGAATAAGGCAAATCCACAGAGATGCGTACCCTGCACAAAACTTGTACCTTTGACCAGTGGAAAAGTAACAAAAAAATTAATCTCCCTCCTTTTTCACCACATCCGCACAGGTTTATGTTTGGAGAAACCAAACGATCCTTTCAACCTCATGATGTCTGCTGGCATGTGCACCTAATTATGGACATTAAACTCAATGCTTCCCCAAACGTCTAAATGTGCACTAAGAACCGCTGTAACTGAGATTCACAAACGGCGTCTTCATTTCTCTTGATTAACACACACATACTCTGTATACAGTATGTTGAATATCCCATACAGGGGGTTTAGCAGCCTTGTGCCCGGTGCAGCCTGGTGTGGGGTACAGGCAGCACCCCTACCCTGACCAGAATAACAGCTTATTTAGAAGGTGAACGGCTGGATAAATGCTGAACATACAAAGGAAACGGGTTGGAATCACCAGCAGTGAAACTCTGTAATGCATAGCTTACAAACATTATGCAAAATAAAGTCAACAAAAAACATCCTCCGCATACAGACACCCACCCACCCACCTCTGCAATGCACCCATCCCTGCCAAACATCCAAAGGCACTTACTGTCTCTTTGCAACAATTCCCACTGTAACCCATGTGGCAGCGCGGGCAAATGAAACAGAAAGAAGAAAGTAAACCAACCAAAAACGACAGCATTGCATTTTCGATTTTCACCCTAGATAAGAAACAATATAACTCATAAACTAACCAATCACTGCGAACCCATTCCACATTTCCAATACAGATACTTAGCAACTACAGTGAGTGCGCCACGTTTCAAATAATTATACGCCTAGTTGGAAAGCATTTTATATAAATAAATGTGGAATTCTGCTAATCAGCTATTGTCTATACAATAGGTCACAATTTATGGGTTATAACATCCAGACTGCCATTACGTAAACAGATAGAAGAGTAATAGGAATGTAGAAAATAGCTGTTGTTAAGTGCAACGGTCAGCATGCTGTGTAGTTAACATTGTTAAATGTTTGCTAATTATTTAATAGCCATAATCTGAATGCATTGGCATTACATGAGCGTGTTTTCACGTGCCTATGGATAATCTGTAGTGGCAATATCCTAAATTACTTTAAAAACATGCGAACAATGCAGAGCTAAAAACACACCAAGAAGACTCCACAAAAAAATTAAATAGTGTTTCACAAATCAAGTCAAGAAGACTAATTAAAATAAAAACGAAAGAAAAGCCTCCATGAAAATATGCTGCAGCTTTTATTTGGTAAAAAAAAAACATTGTAAATGATGATCTCAGCGAGCCTGAGCTGGAAATACTGGATGAAGATATTAATTCAGGATGTAACCTAAATGCGCCAGGATATCAATCTAAAATACAAATTACGAGACTTATTTTGAAATCGCTTCTCCCGATTTACAGTCGAATGTAAGAAATAACGCAGAAGAGCTTCAGAATATAATACTGAGAAGTATATTTGTACAGACTGCGTAGTATGTTTTTTCTGCACTCCTGATCCATGTAATATACATTACCTAACAATAAAAACAAACGCAAAACAATTTGAAATGTCGATACATGCTATATTCTAATAAATGCTCGCTAGACAGCACCGATATAGAAGAAACTGGACTTACGTAAATGTATATAATAAACAACGTGGGCGGGGAGGATTCACGTGATTTTTGTTATTGTCAAACCTGCACTGAAATCCGCTCCTGTGATGCGCCATGAAATCACATCATCCGATGTTTTCATATCAACGAGGATCTAAAACAATTTGAATTACGTTTCACTTAATAAAACAATGACAGCGTAAAATGATTTATTGCTGTAAACAAAACCTGGGGATTCGATTATTCTGCGCGGTAAAACGAAAGGGAAACAGAAACCGAGCTTATGTCAAACGTTAGAGGACAAAAAATTAAATGTACTTCCTGATAATTTCCGCGTAAAACATTGTGTAACGGCAGATGCACGGTTGAACACCCGCAGAAACACAACTGTACTTTGAAAGGCTTGAATGTATCTGACAAACGGGTAAATAAAACCGACGCAACGACAGAAATAAGTACAATACAAAGACGTAATTAATCACCTGGTTGTTGCTGGTCACCGCTTTGCAGTCCTGGATCTTACGCCAAAGCAATTCCACAATATCAGTGATATAGAGTGACAGGCGATCAGCTGGAGCTGAACCTGCGCGTTCCCCGCTCGCTCCCCGCGCCTTCGCCTGCCTGAGACCCGCTGCCAGCTTGCCACAGACGGCCAGCCCGCTGATTGGCTGCGCTGCGCTCCGCTCACTTGTTCGAGTCGCGTCTCCTTTTTTTCCTCCCCTTCTTCTCGGTGATGTAACGTGAAATGATGTCTGGCTTACACTAAGTATTTTCTTTTTTACCCTTAAAAGGATTGCGAGACCCGCTGTGGAGTCTTTGAGCCGAAGATGTCCCTTTTAACGGGTTTTTAAATGCTTCGTAAAAGTCTTGGAGTCAGGATCACGGTTTCTTTGTATTGGTATTTTTACCAACTTTTGTTCAAAAGTCGTGCAAACCATGTACTGGAAACTCGTATAGGAAAATATTGGCCCTTCATTAATTTGAACAGAGTGGCACGTCGATTAGATTAGTTCTATCCATGGTGCCCAGATCACACCCAGGGCTCTGGTTCAGCCCCAAAGTTCCATGCTGGATTCTGTATCTCTCTGAGGGAGCACTCTTTATCACCACAGGCCAGGGCTGTGGTTCAGCCCCAAAGTTCCATGCTGGTTTCTGTATCTCTCTGAGGGAGCACTCCTCATCACCACAAGCCAGGGCTCTCTAATGTACTTTATGACATTGTCCCAACCTTGTGCCTTACACTGCCTTAGGCTAGAATATAGATTCAATTAAACTGAATTTAAATAGCCTCTAATGCGTGTGTGGCCTGGAATGGACTGGCACCCCATCCAGCCTATCTCGGGCCCCTGGATCGACCCCCAGGTCTCCCTCTGGCCCTGTTCTGCATAAGCAGTATAGGAATGCAAATGAAGCTTTTCATAAAATTAGAACAATTGTAAATTATGTAGTAATATATATGAATTGGGGCACAGTGTCCTAATATGGGTTTACTGGTGCATGACAAACTCGGTTAGAGTGAAATATTCTACTGACCACCATTTGGCTTTATAATTGAAGCACTGGGATGTTACCAAAGCAGCTGGGAGTTACAGGTGTCTATGAACAGAGTGTTCCCAAATAAATTTCAGAAAAATTAGTCCAGATTTTTTCAGGAAAGGCACCCTGGCTTCAGGCCAAGTTCAACTGGTATTTTGAGACTTTCTACAGAGGACAGTCATGTGGGGGGTCTGGTGATAGGGGAATCGAATCACCCACCCCCCAAATAAAAATGATTCAATGTCCATATTGCGTCATGGATTAAAACCTGCTTGAGTAAAAAGCAGGTTAAACTGTCCCCCTGTTTAAGCTGCTCATTTGCAGGTCAGAAAATTGAAATAATGTGTTATATAAACCACCGTCTGTGATGTATTTTATGGATTACATCATTTCAGAAGAGTCTCATTGTGCAATATGGAGCTTACAATAAGGGGCGGGCACGAATGGGGGCAGGGGGGCTGGGGCATCTGACCCTTTTTCTTGAAAAATGAGATTCTAAGTGGATTTTTTTTAGATAGAAATGCATACTATATGGCCAAAATACCAGGACACGTAACCATTACACCCACAGGAACTTGAAAATCAAAGCAAGACATTTTGGACAATTCTATGCTTCCAACATTGTGGGAACAGTTTGGTGAAGGCAGTAGACCCAATACTTTTTAAATACAGTGTATTTGTTATCTCAAAGGTTAGTAAGTCAAATGCAACGCATGTTGCGAATTTCTGACAGGATTAGCATTTAAATTTATGTAATAGTGTTTATTACAAAGGGGTGATTTCAACTGCGCAGTAAGTTTCTTTAAAAAGGGTGAGAAGAGAGAAGCAGCTTTTAACAAACCCCAACAGCCCCACCTAGTGGTAATAGGTTTAGAGGCTACATTCGAATCCGTGTTAATTCCACAGCCTTCTTCCGACCCAAGCGAGCTTGATGGGCCGAATGGCCTCCTCTCGTTTGTATAGTTCTTATGTTCATAATGCAAACACAGCAGCAGACAACAAGCTGGCCAAGATGGTGGTTCCCAAAACTCACTTGGCCTCTACCCCCTGATATTCAGACCATCAGTTTCCAGATCAGTTGAATCAAAGGTTCTGCTTTTTAAAGCTATACTATTGAACAGCTGAATAGCTATGATACGCAAGAGATCTTGACTTTGTCATATATTAAATAAAATTTTATTCAACAGAGAAGAAAGGGAAAATAATAGTCTAACAAGAAGGGAATAAACTGACAAAAATGTCACTTAACAATAAAATGAGTAAAATGCAGCAATAAAAAAAGCAACATTTGTTCTCAAAATATTCATTTGTTTTTGCAACATACAATATCCCCTCCATATCTACATTCAACGCAGAACAAAGAACACTAAATCTATCAGTCCCAGGAGCCTGACTCCAGGATCGCTGAGCAAGTTGCGTTCCAGGCCGTGGTTGCGCAGTCATTTGATATCGCGTACATAATGGGCAGCTGTGGTTGCGCAGTCGCTTGATATCGCATACATAACGGGCAGCCCTTATGGAACGACGAGTACAGCGGCAACGCTAAGGCAGTTCCTGTGGCGGTAAAGTCATTTGTTGCTGCTGATGATCCACAATGGGCTTCATAACAGAGCTTCCCAAAGGGTTCTGGCCAACAGGTACTCCCTCCCCCGACACCCTTCTGGGGAAACCTTGGGCTGCCATCCACTCGTCTTTGCTTTGCCTCCAAAAAACAGCGTCGTCCACGTTAACTCCTCCTTTCGTCAGAGAATTAGCATTAGCGCAACATTCAAAAAGCAATAAACAGAAATACCCCGATAGGTAAATGTACAAGCTTACCTGGTAACGTCTGCGAGTGTGATTTGGGCAAATGATGAAAAGACCTCAGCGCATTGCCAGGATTTTGCCGAAGACCATCCATCTAGAACACATTATGAATACGAATAATCTATGTAGCAGATGCTTTTACCTAAAGTGACATACGACGCAGGCTTAAAAAACCCCTGGAGTGATTGGGGGTGAAGGGTCAGGCTCAGGTACCCAATGGGGAAGCCGCATCCAGTTAAACGCCTTGATGTTTAATAGGGAAAAAGATAGTTAATCTTTTTTTTAAATCTAAACCTCTCAACCTATCACAGCCAGTCAGGATCAGAGCAAACGGGCTAAGGGTTCGGGTTCGGGTTAAGTAAGCCTGAACAGGTAGGTTACCTCTGTACAGAAGGCTGCCGAGAGAGGACCGGCAATCTGCCCTTTATCTTGATACCTTAAGGCACTGTGGGACAAACATGAAACCAGATCACCGAGATCCACAAAGAGAGAACAACAATCAGCAATGGGGGTTTGCGGCTAGAATTTTCTAAACTCTGCAATTATTCTCTAGATCAAGTTACTAGGGATGCATAGGTAGAGATGTAACTGACACACTAATTCTACACTTATTCTCATAAGAGGCTGCAGACACTGAACACACTGAATCACTATGATGTCAAGACCATGCCAAGTCATCTGCCGATATTGAGTGTGGATTCAGAACAAGGGGAGATCTTAAGGAATGTTGTAAAAGGACAAAAACAAATACAAGCTACTACCAGAAGCCAGCATGATGTGCAGCTATTAAAGTTCAACAGGACTGAGTCCTACCTGGTCTTGCCAGGCAAAGGTGCATCACAGTCGATGGTTGTTTCCACATGGGGCAAACGCTACAAAATATATATAAGAAAAAAGCAACAATTTAAAAAGCACAATACCCAACCATTTTCTGTAACCGCCTGTCCAGTTCAGGGTCACGGGTGTCCAGACCCTATCCTGCAATCTATGGACACAGGCAAAGGAGAAACCCAGGAAGGGGAACCAACCCATCGCAGGGCCCGCCCACCCACTCACCTCACCCGCCCCACCTGCCCCACCCACCTCACGTGCCTCATCCGCCTCACTCAACCCCTCGGACAATCTGATAACGCCAATTAACCTGAGCATGTTTTTGGACAATGGGAGAAGTACCCAGAGGAAACCCCATGAGGAGAATATGTGAAATCCACACGGCGACATAGGCGAAAGACTCAAAGCAGGGCCACAGAGGTGAGGCAACAGTGCTACCCACTGCGTCACCGTGTTCCCCCTTACGTCACCGTGTTCCCCATTACAAGATGTTCTCACGTGTCAAACTAACCAGTGACTAATTATGCGTGAACAACATGCAAGATGGACTTCCTTGTGTCATGCTTGTATTAGTGCTTTTTAAATCCTTTGCTCAAATTTCAGGCTCAGATTACACATGTATTTAATGTCTGGAGTGAAACGCAGTGGCTTTAAGGGAGTAAACTGATCAGTCACGGGTTTGTTGTGTATAGGTCCCTTATGACTCAGAGCTGCCTTTACCTGTACTGAGACCGACTTGGAGGATGCAGACTGAGCAGCCGTTTCCAGCCTCTCCCGTGCCGCGTTAGCGTGACGTTGCTTCACGACGTAGTCGTAGGTGCTCATGTTCCTAGTCACTGTGTACGGAGAAAGGGGAAATGCTATCCACTTCCCCGAACTTAACTCAAGAGCCATGATAATTAAGCAAGCAACCATTTTGTGAGACAAAACCCTTTTCACACCAGAGGAAAACGTCTCAGGATTTCAAGCAGGTGTGGTTAAATGGAAAGACATACGCAGGTAGATGTGGAAGCCAAGAAGGTGGCCTAGGAGCAGGAAGGAGACCAAAGCCAGCAAAAACGTGGCAAACGCCGGGACCAAGAGCCCTGCTTGGGTTGTCTCCAGGGGCACCAGCGGCAGGAATACCAACCACGTTCCGTTCTCACGGATGCCTACAAAAAAAGACAAGTATCCTTTCAACTCACAGGCCAGCCAAGTCTTTATATAGTTACAAGTAAACTAAGGACTGCCATGGCTATGTTAAACGGTAAAAGCAAACACATACAAAAGAGTGAGACACTTCTTGAGGGTAAAGGACACCTGGCAAGGACAATATGTCCAGCCTCAGATTAAAGATGCAGACGTTCTGTCCTCGGGGCTCAAGCTAAACTAAGAGTGACTGGCTCTTACTGTCAAAGTGGGGAGACGTGCGAAGAAGTGCAGGGTTAGCTATGGCCTCGATGAAGATGAAGAGGACGAGCAGAAGGAGCAGCAGAAGTCCCAGAGCCGCCGAAGCCACAGTCACGAAGAAACACCTGATAAATATTCCCAGTACATCCATCAGTCCTACTGGGAGACCTGCCAACTCTCCACACTCAGACTATGATGAAACCAAACAGCCAAAGTCATTCCTTCCTCCCCCTCACCAGTAATTCTTCCCACCCACGCAGTTGTTCAGCCACTTGCAATGGTGGTCAAAATCCGCTATGCACTTGTTGCAGTTACTGCAGTGTTTGACTCGAGAGCCTCTGAAAATAAAGACCCCCCCCCCCCCCACCCCCAGTTAGCATTCAACAGGGATGATGATGGAAACGTGCATTGTGGGAAATCAAAAAAAAAAAAACCTAGAAGCCACCATGCACAAAAGATTCCCAAAAATGTTTTTTTTTTTTTTTCTGTGAAACACATACACGTCGACCTCACACAGGTGACAGTGCAGGTTCTGGATGACGTGCGGGTGCTTCTTCCTGTCCAGCACAGGCATGGGCAGAGAGTAGTTCTTCCTGGCGCGGATGCTGGGGTCAGCCGGGTCGACGGACACCGCCAGCAGGTGTGCCACAAGGTGAAAGGTAAAGGTGATGCCGACCACCTGTGTGGTTTCAAATGTTAAGGACCAGAAGAGTGAAGGCAGCCAAACACAGGGAATTATGTCAACCGAAGAGAGATGACACCCATTAAGAGAAATGTACTTCTAAGGGTCAGATCCTACAATATATCACCCCCTCATCCACATGTTGAAACTTGTCGATGCAAAATATATACACAAATACAAGACAAATCACTGAATGATTTTAAAATAATTATTTTTCGGGAGGGCTGAGACAAAAAAAAAGGGTCCAGAAACATTTATGCTATTAAATGTTACATTTATAAAAACAGCAGAGGATGGGACACAAGCAAGCAATGCAAGATATTTACCCACAATAGACAAAGACAGCAAAATGGTTTTGCTAAACGATTGAAGCAGCTGGGAAGCTCAATTATGACATGACTTATACCAAATAACTGTTAACATAAAACTTATCTATAAAAGAATGCAGTATTCTCCTACAACTATGGATAATGAAAAGGAAAAGAAACATTTTCCCTGCTCTGAAGAATGATCACAAAGAGGCACTTTGGCTCAGTGTAAGATGTGTGATTTGTACTATGAGAGCATTGGTTTTTTTTTAAATAATAAACCCCTTTATTGTAGGTATTACCAAGTGAATGACATAAACATGGTAACAAGGCGAGGATCGATGTCACAGATTAAGGGACAGGGTGGCAGTGACACTGGAAGCCCGTGAGAAAGTCCTCATCTGGACCTAAGATGCCAGCTGGTCCAGGATTCATAACACGCTTTTCCATTACACCATCACACTCCTCAGTCTTAGTGCAATCTTTTAGTAACAGTGAGATAAGCCAGACAAGATCTGTAGTTAATAATCTAATAGAAACAAAATTGAGAGTTAATTAATGGTAAAAAACAATACACATCTGCTATCCATTTCACAGAAATAATTTAGCACTTTTTACAAAGCTTTTCATCACAGACATACATTTTACACGCAGGGCAAGGATACAGCATAAGCGGCGGATGCCCATGGTGGAGGCAAAAGGGGGATGTAGATCCCAAATGTAACCACAGCCATGTAGCTATAGAGCAGCCAGCCAATGAGCTGGAAGCTGTGGAGCGGCAGGGACCAGCCGTTAACGCGGGAGTGTGCCGGCGGCATGACCAGCTCGTTATGGCAGTCTCCACTAGAGGGAGCTGTGCGCCGCAGCCTCCGTGCCAAGGCATTCATCTGGAAAGGCGGGAACAAGGTCAGCGAGGCGGCTAGCGCACCTTTATCTTCCGGTCTAGAACGTCGACACGCAGCAGATAGATAAGTCTTATGCTGCTCATGTCGCATTTGCCAGGGAAATGAGGTGGTTTACAGGCACAGAGCTGTATTTATGATTAAAATGTACAACCTACATGCACATCATTCACTTAAAGGGAAAAAGGCAGATGGGTTTATGCTTTTTGCAAATGCAAGAAGAAACAACACTGCGTTCAATTCTACCTGCTGATCCATTCCACTATAACAAGGGCCAAACCCATCCCCTACTCCCTACTGGTCTTGAAAATGGAACTCCAGAGCCACCCGTCTACCATGGTTATCCAATTACTGTTTTATTCAGATAGCCAAGGAAAAAGCCAAGATTGTACCAGCGAACACTTTGTCTGACCCTGTCGGTCGCCTGTCTGAAGCCCCTGGAATACTGGTTAGCTTTGGGGCCATTACAAGGGCACCATGCTGTGCCGCAAATAAGCAGACTGCCCTCTTATTTAAGGAAATTATCAGCTGAAAAACAAAGCAGGAACTTTCTCTAAAACCAAACACATGGTGTTTAAGATAACCATAGATATATATTCCCAGCTCCTTTAATTTCTAAATTTAACAAGGTAGAAGAAATATTTCAAGGAAAATAAAGTGACAGTTACCTTAGTCTTCCCCACAATTAAATTATTAAAATCAGGTCTACATATTTCTCTTCATCCTATCCAGTTTAATAGAGACCACATAGCAGTTATGGGACACTTATTAACAGGAGATGACAGAAACCTAAACAAGGCTGCTTACTGACCACATCCCTGAAACAGTGGCATCTCATTTGCTTAGAATATTTTCATCTATCTATTCTGAGAAGGTGATCTGGGAGGTCTTTTGGGTTTTATTAAAGGAGACAGCTCTGCTGCTGATAGAGCTGGCAGGACTTCTGTCTCCAGAGGATAGTAAGAGAGAAAGCCCGACTTATCACAACACACAGGGATCCTAGACCACAAATCCTGTCACTGTTGTTGGTTTCTGCGCAGTACAGTAGTTCCTCCTTTCAGAATCACAATACATCGATCAGTCTTCTATTTCAGCATTGTCATTAGAGGTTTTCCACCTTGCACCTTGGTACAAGCACACGATGTTTCATCATAGTAGGCAAGTCCTGTTGCGCTGTACCATGTTTGATCAAAACGGTTCCATAACGGGGATTTTAGATTTAAAACAATAATTCCCGTCCCATGTAACTGAATAAATGCAAAATTGCTTTAATGGAGATTCTTCTCGGTCACACATATGCCATGAGAGTGGGTCATTCTAGTTAACTCCCATCATTTGCCACCCTGAGTGCAGTTTGAGAATAAAAAAAGAACCCGGTAAAGTTCTTTTTTTAAATCATTCACAATTTCTGTTTAAGATTAATTGAGGTTTAACATCCCTCACCAGCGCGTTAGTCCCTGGGGAGCAAACAAGAACTTCCTGAGCTAAATGTCAGTGAGTGAGACTCAGTTGCCTAGCGAATGGTCTCCCTGTTTGCGCTCCTGTCCGGCAGATTAGTTCGTTACGGGTTGTTTTGTTTAACAAATAACATAAAATCCCGTTTCCACAACCGGGAAAACGGAAAATAAAGTGCACATATGCTAACCACGGCCTTGGAAAACCAGCAAACAAAATGTCAACAAAAATCCAAGCACAGCCAGACAACTAATTTGAAAAAAGAAAAACTTCAACGTAAAAAAAAAAAAAACAACTAATATTTGAAGACAATAGGTTGCTGTGTTATATAGACATTTTCTACATTACGTTAATGCTTTCTAATAGCTTAACCTAATATAAAATCACGATATTCGAATGCATATATACAACTGACAATGATAAGTAGCCGTATACTTACATTCAAGCGAACAAGCGACGGATGCAGAACGTTGAGTGATGATTTTTACGGGACCGTCCGGATAACAGAGCCCCGTCCAAACCCCCCAGCCGCGCTACCCGTCTTGATCCCCATCGTCTCACTAATAACTAATCAATGCGCAGGTGACTCTCCAGCAAAGGCGCGTAAGGGACGGACGGACAGAACAAGCGCAAAATGCTGCTTCGCTGTCCGACAAAAGCAAGGAAAAAGCAAACGCACCCCCTACTAAATACACGCGAATCCACTCGACACAGTGATTGAAAGCTGTAGTTGAACTCAAGCGGATCTGCTATGGAGACTATCTGCCGCGGCTCGCCTTACCTCTCCATGGTCTTAAAGTGACCCCCGGCTGGCCGAGCTAGTCCTACCGTAGGCGGCCTGTCGGTGTTCTGTCGAAATGAGCTACTTTGTCGAGTTATCCTACCGTAGGCGCCCTGCTGGCTTCGTGTTCACGTCGCAACGCAAAAGTTAGAGAATAAGGTGCTCACTTCTGCAGCACATATAAATTAGAAAATAAGATGTAGTGCAAATAGCATGGTAAAGGATAGTGCGGGCAAGACATCAACACAGCCTGGCAAAGTCAATACTGCAAGGAAGCTGTTAGACTGGTTTTGTTTTGTTTCGCATAGTGGGAGTGCAATTGTAGATTATAATGTAATGAAATTCTAAGATGACGATTTGCAGTGTCTGTATTTACCCAGAACACATGAAAAGCCTGATATCCACGTAAATATCTCTGTCAATAAAGCAACTGAGATTTTGTGTACTATGCAAGCTAAAGTGTAGGCCTTGTACCGCACACCTTGTACAGTAACTAGTGATTGGATATGTACCCAGGTTAAATCCAGCAATAGGATTCCTGCATTAAACACAATGGTCCCTGAGCTGATAAGGCTTATAGTTATAGTTTGGGTTTCTTATTCCAAAGCTTTCTCCGTAGCTAAATGGGTCATTGCCAGTACAGTGGAATCCGCTTATACCGATCACGTTTGTCTGGGAGAAATTGATTATTATAACAGATTTCCCCCCGTTTTTTTTGTCTCAGGCAGACTTCCATGTAACTGGCATTTGTATATTTATTACATGAATATAAGGTAATAGAATGGACAGCATATTTGTATAGGAATGATTCTGTTGCAGGCTTTTTGATCCATATAAGTGGTCGATCACTATATACAGGTTTCACTATCCTTGATGCTGAGGAACTGGCATTCCTGTTGGTTTTTAGAGGTGTGGATGAATGTTTTTAGTGATAATTTACTGTGGCATTATTAATTTCTGTTTTGGACAAATATATAAGCGTCAAGCCCTATCTTTTCTCCTTTACAACAGTTATGCAGGATTAATAACACAGATGGTCCATATATTGTAATGGGTGGTGGGTAGATTCAGGCTAATGAAATACTCATAAACAATTAAAAACAGCATAAGAGGTGTGTAAGGACCAGGGCTGGAAAAACCATGAGACATATCACTGCCTCACCTTATTAACCAATAGGTAGGCACTCATCCCTCCTAAATGGGGGCTGTAATTCTATATGCTTGTCACAGCTGAGATCAGCTACACAACTGCCCAACAATGATGTGCTGTCTTAATCCAATTAATGATATTGCCGTTTTGTGGGAAATTCTGTAACTTTATGTAATTAACAAAAAGAATAAGGCAAGTGAAAACTCAATAGGTGACGTGAGGTCATTGCTAACCTAGTAGCTTTTACTTCTGCTAGTGACTCTGGTGCACAGGTTACTAGGGGGGGCTCACACCACAACTGCTGTAGATTTGACTCCCATCCCAGGGTAAGTATAGGCTTCCTCCTACTCCAAAAATATACCCTTAGGCAAACTGGCATCTCTATGTTTCCTGCCCCATGGCTTCTGTTTTCTCCAGTAGGCTCCAGGCTCGCTGTGTTTCCCAGTCTGGTCCTTGGGGGCCCACAGACTGACCAAGTTTTCACCGGGAGTTGGGAGGGAGCAAAAATGTACACTGTCTGACAGGGAGCATGGAGGGAGGAAAAACATGGGCTGGCTGTGGGCCCCCAAGGACTGGATTTGGAAACACTGTACTACAGAATAAGCAGTAATGAAAGTTATGAGAGACAGGGGAAACAAACATTTAAAAAACAAAAAACCTGAAAGCACAGAGTGAGGATATTCAAGAAGTTTCTATCAATGATTTCAATCAAAGTAGGACACAGTGAAGAGATTGCCTTCTAGTGGGGCATAAAACACTTATGTGAAGTATTGTTCTGGGGGCATTCTTGAGTGACTTTAAACAGTAGGCCGAGCCCATTTTGGAGAAAAGACCCCCCAAGTACATGCAGACTGTATATAGTTCAATGGTCACCAACTGGTTGATTGATCTATCGATAGATCAATCTTCAAGACATTAGTAGTCCATTACAATAGCCTCATCCTCTGATCGGTGAAACAGTGAACTGACCTTCACCCACTTATTGCCAAAATCTATGGTTGTAACTCAGTTGGAAGATCACCAACTTAGACCAACTTACAAGAACATGGCCACATAGCCAATTACACAAACAAAATAAACACGAACACTTTGATAACGTATAAAAAGAAAACCCTCAAAGAGAATTTATTCTCAAAACTGATCAGCACATACAAATGTTCATTCTGTACAATCATGACTAAAGACTTAATTCACAACATGACCATGTTCCTGTATTCCCTACGTTAAAAAAAACAAACAAAAAAAAATGTATGCTACAAATCTGTGGAAAGAAGCCAGGATGCCATATTGCACTGTGTGTCAGTCAGCTGTTGGCAGTCGAGCCCGGTTCTGGAGACTGGAGGAACTCATATGGATCATGAACCATCTCAGGCTGATCTCCAACACCCAGGTGTGACGGACTTCCTGAGAAAGGGCGAAACGGGGAAGGCGGCACTGAACTGACAGCTTGCTACAAGGCCCTTTGAGGTCTTCATGGAATCAGTGCAAGAGAGACCTTCCTGAACAGTAATGCCAGGACGGTTCACATCAAGCCTGACTTGGTGCTTAGTAGGAATTAAAGTAGCAGAAGATGGCATACAACCAATATTTTTGAAAGGAAGACTATTGAAACATAGTAGCATATATTAGTTTGCAAATTGTGAAACCAAAGATCTGTAAAGCTTCACTAACAGGACAATCAATACGTAAAGGATTTGGGGGGGGGTGGCGGTGGCGGCAGATTACAACACAAGCTGTGTAGATAGTACTTGCAATACACTGCGATAATGTTTTGTTGTGGTCAGCCTCAACAACATCAACACAAAACGTGAGATGTTGAGTATCTAATAGGGGAAACATTACCAGGATGCTCTAATGAGAAATAGATATCCGGAAAGCGGCTATCTAAAAATAAAGCTTTAAAAATCACGTGAGGACCATCTTTGGATTCCAGGGGAGGAGGCCCTCACCGAGATGGTGCTGGTCCCTCTCCGAGGCGTTGGAGAGCGAGGAGACGTTGGAGGACGGCCGCGAACCCACCCGGTCCACCTGCAGGTCCTGCAGCAGCTTGGCCGTCTCCAAGTGCAGGTGGGCGTCCTCGTGTTCTGGCTCCTTCTTCACCGCCTTCCCTGCAGACGGAAGAGAGATCGAGACGGGAGTGACTCGGCTGTGGAGGAAGGAAAATATACATGCAAACAAAAAAGAAAGAGCTTCAATGAGAATGTACGCAGAAGGAAGCCTCACCCAGATTGTTCAGCACAGACATATCTAAAGACATTGAGTAGGGCTTCATGGACATGAAATCCAGCACCGAGTTATTCTCTCCCGATATCCCAGTCCCGTCACCAACCTGCGCCAAACAAACACCAAGGTTATGGGGTATCTCCACTGAAATGCTGCATCGCTTAAATACACCACCCTTATCTCAGGAACAAGGCAAGGCAAACAGTTACCTGCATTTCACACAGGCTGGACTTCATCTCATCAGGGGACTTCACTGAAATGTTTCTTTTCTTCAGCAGGAAAATATATTACAATAGAGCTTTTTAGTTGAAAATACATTCTTATAAAATAAAATGAAAAACCAATAAAAACTATATAAACAATAAACATTGAGTAAAACTGTTATACTAGTGAGATAGAAAGGGATGGTAATATTGGATGAACAAACTTGAGTTACAGTTTTCGTAGTTCAAGTTAAGCAATGAATCCAATTAAAAGCATTTAACAACAATATCATTTTCACACCGAGTCCTTAATTGACGTGAGCACAGATGGCCAACCCCCACGCCCCGTGCTGATGGGTACCTGTCGGATCTGAAAAACCGCTTTAGAATGGTCGTTCCCCGTCATCTTGTCCAGCAGCTCGTCCACCAGCTTCTTGGTGACACCCCCGCAGCCCTTAACGAACTCCTGCAGGCTGAAGGTCAAAATAGTCCGCGGCTGTGAGTTTCCCACTGCCGCCACCCAGGGAATGCTCTCCGCGGCGGGGGGGGCAGAGCCGGCATTTACCTCAGAGCGCACTGCACCCCCGTGTCATCGCCATAGGCCGAGTAGAGCAGGTCCATCTCCTCGGGGAGCAGGTCTGGGTACACCGTGTTGTTCTGCAGAGACTGGGTGTTGTAGGCACTGTTCAGGAATGTCACTGCAGAAAAAACACCGCACAATGGAAACTGTGTTCCGTGCGCACACACAAAAAGAAGCGCTCACGGACGTTTCCATGCGGTCACTGTTCTTTAGCACAGCTCCTTACTTATTCATCATCTCTGACTTCCAGTATACTACGGCCACAGTCCAGCTGGCCTTGTCACATAGGATTCTTATTACATGAACACACAAAGGTCATATTTTTACATGTCGGTCTGTTTTGAGGCACTCCAAACACGGAACAGCAAGGGAACACAAAAAGGCGGCTTGTGTGTGCACCTGACACAAACCTTTGTGTCGTCTGTCATCTTTGAAGCCAAGGGTGGTCAGGCCAGGCAAAAGTTTGTTCGACAGGGAGCTCAGATCCACTGGGTGAGTCTCCTCATCTGCAGGACCATATGGTGAAAAATACGACATTAAGATCAATGGGGAGCCCATTTTTCATTAATGCTTAAGGCTTTGAGCTGGCAGGGGATAAAACGTGAGCAGAAAGCAGCACAGCTCAAAGCGAGGCCGCTTAATAGTGGAACAGGCCCTCGGGAAGACTGGCGCCAGCGTACGCATTCGGGTGAAGTGGAAAATCTGACCCAACAATGGTAGGAAAAAGAATGGGGTTTGTTTTTCTCCTTCCCCTAGGGGCCATGTTTCTCAGCTCAGCATGTGAGGGAAAAAAAAAAAAAGAATGAATGAATCAGAGCGATGTGTGAGTGACTGGGGAAAGGGTGCGAGCCTCACCTTCTGCCTGCGGGTCTGCCTGGTTCACCACCGTGTACAGCAGGGCTCCGTCCGCTTCCTTCCTCAGGTACCCGATCTAATGGGGAAAAAGACAGAAGCCAAGTGTCCAGGGAGCCTACTGTCACCCCGGTGTGCAGATCGCGGCCCGTGAGACGTGGGATGCCCCTATTCACTTATGACTGCATCTGACTGCTGACGTTTCAGCTGACCTGTAACATCCACACTTTCTTCTTGGCCCTAGAAATCCCAACCACATCACATGACATTAAAGGCAGATGTCAATGGCAAAGACGGAATACTGCACACTATATGTTTGCCATCCAGATATAACGATGGTTACTAGAATACAGTAATTTTGTTCAGCGTTAGCATCATACAATGCTAAGCACCGTATTAACATTAAGTGCCTTGTTTAGATACAAACATTTTTTGCTCCCTATAAACGGTATTTGCCATCGTACTGATTTCGCATTATGTCAGGCTCTAGAAAACATAGATATAAATGAGCATTAAAAGGCACACACACACACACACACACACACACAGTACCTTGGAGTTTGGCATGAATCGGTTGAGCCGGTCCCGTGCCTCATCAGCCGCATGCTCTACCAGAGCCAGGACGTGTTCCTCGGCTGTACTGTCGGTCAGGCTGCATGCGTTCCCCTCAGGCTCAAACAGGTAGCTGTGTGTACAAACAAGCAGGTGACAGGGATGTCCCGTTAAGGGGGGCATCGATTACAATGGTGGCTGGAATCGTCGAATGTGCTTGATGATTAAAAGAAAACCGATTAATGGTCGAAGCCCCTCACAGTCCAAGTCCTTTTCAACACTCAAAAAAGAATAATAAATAAATACATAAATATAATTGGTACTTTATTGATCCCCATGGGGGAAATTGCCTTTACGCCTCCCTGAACTTGCTCTTTGTGGAGTAAGTTGTCCGCGAAGGGCAGCCATCCGTAGCGGCGCCCAGGGAGCTGGGGGTTTTGTCTTGCTCAAGGACCCGCAGACGTGCTGAGGCTGGGTTTGAACCGGCGACCTCATGATTACAGGCACACCGGCTTAGCCCACTGAGCCACACACTGCCCCATTTTTTTTTAAACAGTAATTTGAATATGAATAAATAAATGTATAAAATCATTACAAATTTATAAATAAATAAATGGAAACAGTTTGGAAGGAGGTCCTCAGAACACCAGGAAGATGGTATGCAGACACGCCAGCAGACACCCTCTCCTGTGTTATTTTACCTGATGACCTCTTTCATGTCTTTGACCGGCTGTTTTTTGGATTTCTTGGTCGACTCGACCGGGGCGGGGGCCACCTCAGGAGGGGGCTCCTCGGGGGCGATGTCCTCGTCCCCCAGGATGGCCGCCTGCTGAGAGAAATCCATGTCCTGCATGAACGATACGCTGCGCTTCAGAGCTAAGAGACGCTCCTGTGAACAGATCAGAGATAACAGCCCCATGGGGGGGGGCGGGGGGCGCTTTACTTGCGCTGCAGACAGGCCGGAGCGCGCCATCACGACCAGCGGGGGGTTGGGGGGCCTTTATGGGGACGTGCCGGATGACGCGCCCCCCTTGAGAAACAGAGCAGAGATGGACTAACATCTAATCTAAGCCACATGACAGCTAGAAAACTGCAAGCAAACACTGCAAATTACTCCGACATTTATAAACGTCAGATTTTAACTATGAAAGTGGTTAAAACCCTGTCTACATGCCTCTTTAGACACATTTTAGGTGGTAAACTAACACAAACCTAGAAAATCACTTTATGCCATGCTGTATAAAATTTCACTAGGGGATGCAAAAATTAGCACTGCGACGAAGCGTGACCTTATATGGGAGATTCCTTACCTTGCTCATCATCTTGAAGCCTGTGTGCAGCAGCTTCTTGGCCGCCTTGTAGTACACGGTCTCCGGCCGGTTGTACACCATCGCGTTTTCGCACATCAGTTTGAAGTCTGCCTGCGGCCGATGGAGGAGAGGAACGGGCCTTTGAATGTACGGCCCCAAAGCCGAATCGAGCGTTCTCACATGGGGCCTGGCTGATGGATCTTATCAAGCGCTACACATCTTCCCAGACCAATGCAGCCCCCAGTGAGACGGCTCAGGTGCTTACCACACTGGCAGTGTAAATTGAAATTGCTCCCTGCAAAAGGGAGCCCCCTGCTGGTGGCTGAATTCGTGACACCTCAATCACATGGGTAACCATTCACGCCCCACTTGCCTGCACAGCCGAGATGGCCTTACCTTGAACTCGGTGACGGTTTTATACTCGTTGGTGGCGATCTTGTCCTTCATCGTGCTGAAGTCCATCGGATGCTTGATGATCATGGAGTAGCCGGGTGCGATGGCGTCCGTCACCGGGAAAGCGAAGAACCCATGAGGGTCCTTTCTATAATGACAAAGAGACGCCATCATTGCAAGGCGGGTGTCACGAGGGAATACAGATCTGAATCTTTATGCCTGTATCTTAAAGGGCATAATCCAACTCTAACAGACAGGGGGATGGATGGACAGAATGATAAATGGATAAACTTTATTACCCTCCCAGTGCCGCTTCCAATTTACTAGCAGACATATTCACAGAACAGCTGAATAAAACTTCTTCTGCCCCAGTGATTCAGAACTTTACAGCTGTAACACCTGTCACTCTACTAAGGAGATCCAAGTGCTCTTATGATGAGGTGATGTTCCAATGTACCACATCCATTGAAAGTGGAAAATATCACACTGATTATGAATATATATAAGCAAATACTGTCACTGAGTAAGTTATTACTGTAACTACCTAAATACCAGCAATTAAAAATGAATCAATAAAAAGTTTATTTGGTTAAACACTGAAAAAAAACACACACCATACTATGCATTGTTAAACACTGTAGGAGATGTTTACGCTCGTGATCACTAAAACCACTGTAAATGTGGCTGCGTGGGGGCTGCCAAGGCCTGGTACCAGTATAAAGTATTGTATGGCTTATCACTAGTCTGGGAACAGTTCATAATTCAGTGTTGACTATTGAATGTGCCTCTCTACTGCACCACCGTAAAGCCAAAATACAGCAAGTTGAACCATCATAAAGTGAAGAGCTTCTTTATTGATGTTAAGGACACGTTCATCAGCTGCAAAGTACAGTGTCTTGAATCTTGCACTAACTTTTTAATCAGAGCTGATCTCATGCACGACTCAAACTGAACATTCCGCAATAAAAGGATCACACACAGGCGGTCGCCACGGCAACACCTCACCTCTGCAGCTGGCGGAGGAAGTGTTCCAGGAGCTGTTGCCTCGGGGTGCACTCGCTCTCTGCAAGACACGGCACACACTCAGAATGTGACTCGCTCGCCTAGACGCTGAAATCATACACACCTACTGGTGTATAAGTGCAGGGCTCCAGGGCCCAGGCCTCTCACCTTGCTGGGTCCGGCAGGCTCTGACGGGCCGGTCCGTGTGCTGCTCCACCTCCACCTTCAGCCCGGGCTGGAACTCATCCACTTCCGCGTCAACATCGCTCACCTTTTCTCTCTTCCGCTTCTTCTCTTCCAGCTGTTGACGCAAATCCATGCAGGTGAAAACACGCCCCCACCCCCGAAGCAAGGGGCTTTTTGTCATCATCAAAAACACATTTCCCAAGATGCTTAGCGTTGGCTAACCTCTACTGGTTTAGGCAATGTGAAGGGATCTACTGCCACATTGACTTCAGTTTCACACTGCTCCCTCTCTCGTTTCTTCTTCTTCTCCTCCTGAAAAATATAAACAAAACATAAATAAATTACATTAATAATTAATAAAGGAATAACAAATCCTTCTGGATGTAAGCAGTGTCTCCATTCACTAACCTTCCGTCTCCTCCGCTCTTCGTCATCGACATGCTTGTCTTTCTCCCTGTCAGACTTCTTCTTCTTCTTTTTCTTCTTCTCCTTGTGACGCTCTCGCTCATGATCTGACCGCTCATCGTAGTAGCTGGAGTCGTGTCCTGAGCCGGAGAGCTCAGTCACCTCGCTGCCTCCCACTTTAAGCACCAACTTCAGTGGCTCCAAAGGCTTGTCCTCATAGTCTGCAAAAGACAAGTCAGGCACAAAATCATCCTCAATTCAGCATTCATAAATGAATAATTTCAAAATAAATTACAGATAATAAAGGCCAAATAGACGTTTCAGGCTTGCCGAGAATTAAATGACAAAAATCTTGTTTGACAGGTGCACGTATGTCAAATTCTACTCTCAGCTTCTCGCATGCACATAATGATCGCTTCATTTAAATTTATTAGCACAGAAATATCTACACGTTACATTTTGCAATTAATTTCAAATCGCAAATCTACTGTAATCAAAATATTATATTTTGGCGCCTGCAACCGATGATGCATTCACAGTTTGAAATCTTGCAGTCAAGTTACATATGAGTTCAGCAAATTTTGCCAGTGCACGAATAAAAAATGAACTGCATTTCCTAGTAAGCAAGGGCCTCTAGGAAGTGAGTTTGACGCCCAATTCCGTTAGATGTTAGCTATTGTAAGAGTATACCGTGTCTCCAGTTACATAGTTACGTAGTCGCAAACTAGAAAATCGATACGGCGGATAGAAAGATTTCAATATACGAGAGAGTAGCAAATGGCGTATTTAGCGGTGTTTTGGCGCAGGGCAACTACATACATACACTAATAACTACAACCACATATTGGCTACGCAGCCAGCTGATGAACCGCAACGCAGCAAAGGGCAAAATCAAAACAGACGTTAGTCAGCTTGCTAGCCACCGAGGCTAACCCCCCACTGCGGCCTACGGGAGCTTGCCGTGCAACTCACCTTCCACTGTTCTCCATTCCGACTTGTGTTTTTTGTGTTTCTTGCCCATTTCGCCGAAACTCCTTCTTGTGCAGTGACAGTACCTACTCCATTGTCAAGCCCCCCCCACCGCTTCGGGCACTCTGCTCCTCCGCTCCGCGTAGTCGTGAGCTAACAGGCCGTTTCCGCCTCCTTCCGCCACAGTCAATTTACTTCCGGGTCACAGACAGCCGCGCGCCGACGTTTAAATTTTCGGAATTTCGGGTAGGTTTCTACCTGTATGGGTATTCGGTTACTTATTTTACTCAAGTTGTATGCGTAGTTAGCTAAATTCTTGTTATGTGACAACCTAGCATTATTATCTAGCGATGAGACTTTGCAGCCCACAATAACTAGATAGTGTGTTCGACTAATTTGCTAGTTGTTAAATTGATTCTTTCAGACCTAGAGTACGAAATGTCAAAATATTCAGAAAGAAATTTAATTCGTATTCGCCTTATCCAGATATACTGAATTTGCCTATTGGATAAACACCACTGTGGCTTCCGAAAAAATAACTAACTTTCGAAGTTTGTTTTATGACAGGTATTGTTGAAGGCGACAGTATGGAGGTGATTGAAGATGTAAAACAAGGTCAAAACAATTGCATCGATGCGGTCAATATACACGTAGAGGTTCATGTGAAGTCTCACAGGTAATTTCCTTTATCTACAACGCTCTGAATGTTTCTCAAATAACTATCGACAGCTAAGTATTACGGCAAGATCTGAAAGATCATTTCCAAATACTTTTAAAGTTATAGTGGAGACAGGATGACGATATAATCAATGTCAGGGGGGACAGCTATTTCAGCTTTTACAAACTACTTTAAAAATGAAAGTCTCCTGCGCTTGGCTAAATAGTTAAATTCTTCTTGTGCTGTGATTGCTCTGTTTCCTTGATTGAAAGACATCTGGCTGTTTGACATTAACATTAGTGGCACATGCATGATTATAAGAGACTGACCAGTTCACAGCTTGCTATTGCTATTTAATTGAAATGTACAAATCCTGTCCTAGCTCAGTGTTTTTGCTGACATGGATTGTCTGATCAGACTAAGAGCAGGACTCCATCAATGGTCAGCATTTAAACAGATTCATTTCTCACATGTTGAACTGAGTATAATATATTTGATTTATGTAATTCATTGTGGTAAATGTATGGTTATTTTATGAAAAGGTTAATCCTCTGAGAACTAGTGGAGTTGGTGGAATACTAGTGTCTTGTCTGTAGATAGAAATAATTACAGAAAATAAAAAGGAAAAGGGTGGGGGGGAAACTCAAAAAGTAAGATATTAATTTATAGTGGCTGGTTTGCCTCTTCAGTACAGTGCTATCACAGGCAAACTAAATTATTTAAAATCAATCCCATGCTTCATCCACCCCTGAGCTCTAAAACCCTCTGCAAACTTGAAATGGGTAGCGTGTCATTTAACTAATCCAAATTTGTGATGTACCTTGATCCGCCACTGGTGCACGTGGCTGATATAAATGCACCACCATTTGCAGCACCACTAAAAGAGAGGACGTGAAGCTGCACGTGCTGGCTTTGCTTAACCGACACCGGATAGTGTTCGGGAACTACAGGTGGACCGAATTCGATGAGGAATTCCTGGCAAAGCACGTGGAGTCAGTGTCGATCGTGGATGCCGAGCGACAGGTAATAAGCATCCGCCACAATTGATGTATCATTAACAGTGGCAGACCAGTTTGCCGAGTTCTCTTAAGCTTGTCGTCACTGAGAACTCGGCAAACACGTATATTTTGGGAATCCGAGTGTCCTAAGTTACTATGCTTTCATATTTTAATATATTTATATGTATATGCCTTCTGTTTTTGTTTTTGCCATTTTAAATTATGGGTTTATAATCTATTCATTTGTAGATATTTCATCTTTTCATTTTATTCTAATTAATATATTACAGGTATTTGTGTCGGAGGATAAGAGTGATTTAAATATTTGGATTGTTTTTCTACCGCTGTCTTAGCAAATTGATTTGAGAAGCTGTTCTCTGTCCATGTACATCTTTACCCTTCATGATGATGGCCCAAGTACACTGAACCTGGAGGAGGATGAGGATCTGTCAGCAGCTCATCACTGGCTCCTACCTTCAGGTGAGAGCCAGCTGTGCATGAACTGCATTACTTATGGCTGTTTGTAAATATTACTTTATTCTCATATGCATTGTTAAAATAGCAGGTTATCTTCACTGAAAAATGGTGAAGCTGATCAGAAACGTAACCCTCTTGAATTTAATTTTTAGATGGTAAAAAGTCATTTGCACACACCAGTTTTTCTTTACTCTGACCTCGGGAGGTGTTCCACAAAGCAGCATTTCTCGCTTAACCGGATTACTTGTCAGATTTAAGGTAGCCCAGTTTAAATAGACTTTACCTTCGTTCGCTTACATTTAACCCAGATTACCTTAAATCTGACAAGTTATCCAGCTGAGTAGGAAATCCTGCTTTGTAAAACAGGTCCCTGTTCAAACTTCTCTCTGTGTCAATATCGCAGAGCTTCTGACGTGGAGCTGGACTATGAATTTTATACGTATTTCCAAGGATGCCTTTAAAAGGGGCTAAATTAGGATGAATCCAAGGGCTTCTGAGTGAGAGGGGCTCTAAAACTTTTGGAACATAATCGGACTGGTTTGGGTTTGAGGGCCAATATGAGATGTTTTCACGGGGCCCAAAATCTGTTACCGGGATCCCTGTATATTTCAGTAAAGGTTGAATAGTTTAAAGTTTGGTAAACAACCACCCCATGTTTTTCTTTTCCAGCTGAATTCCATGGTATTTGGGAAAGTCTGGTGTATGAGAATGGAGTTAAGACACAGGTAATAAATGCACATACAGATTATATAACTGTTCTCATCGTTTCAGTCAACCTGTCCTGCTTTGTTTTGCATGATGAAAGTAAATGTATTAAAATTCTTTCAGCTCCTGGATTACGTCTCAACGATGATTTTCTTTTCTGACAAAAATGTGGACAGCAACCTTGTAGCATGGAACCGTGTTGTACTGCTGCACGGTAATGAGGGAAAACTTTATAAGTGTGACACTTAACTAGTTCAAATATTTGTATATTTGCTTGTGCTGTAATTCATTTGGTCGTTTAATGTCTGGTCATTTGAATGTTTGTTTGTTTGTTAAACTTGAGCTTATGCTGGCTGGGATAGGATTAGCACATCCAGTAGGAAGTTACTTCCTGAAAGTTTGGTTTATTTATCCCTGACACATGCTTGTAATAAAGTGCTTCTGTTACTGGTTGTCCCTCAGGACCTCCAGGAACAGGGAAGACTTCGCTCTGTAAAGCACTGGCCCAGAAGCTTTCCGTCCGGCTCTTAAACAGGTCAGCTGATGCGTGGGGATAGAGGGACATCCATGTGACGCTTCTCTGGCTGACACTAGATGTGTAAAATGTCATGATTCTTGCAGGTACTCATATAGTCAGTTTGTGGAGATAAACAGCCACAGTTTGTTCTCCAAATGGTTTTCAGAGGTAAAGCTTTTTCACTGTCTCTAATTTTGTGTTAAAACAAAAAAACATGGGTTTATATGGAGATAACACTTTTTTTCCCTCCCAGAGTGGCAAACTTGTTACCAAGATGTTCCAGAAGATTCAGCAATTAATAGATGACAAAGAAACTCTTGTGTTTGTTCTCGTTGATGAGGTAATATATGATTCATGTCCCGATTGCCATTCCCATTCCAATTATGATCCAGTTATTAGATGTGTATTTTGCATTGTGGATGAAGTGGTTTTTAAGGACATAGACTTACAGGCTTAAGGCTGCAGATTCAAGTCCCTGGAGTTTCTCTGCTATTCTGCTGCTAAGCTGGGAGTCACACCAGTATAACTGTCCAACTGTAGCAATCAAATCATATGAGGTTGTCTTTCAGTTATGCTTTGTCACACAACCCTTATAATGTGTGTTTGCATTACTGTGGTCCGTGCCGTCTGTTGCATGCAGGTGGAGAGCCTCACGGCAGCCCGCAATGCAGCCCAGGCTGGAACGGAGCCCTCAGACGCCATCAGAGTGGTCAATGCGGTTCTCACGCAGCTGGACCAGATCAAACGGTTAGTAACATGCGGTGCTTCGGTACAGACACTCTACCGTCCACCTCTAATAGGGCTGCAGATATCGCATCACGATAATATCACGATTATATGGTGCATGTACAATAATCAACAGAGCTTTAGATGTCAGGTGTAAACATTTGTCTGGAAGCCCCCTTTTTGGTACTATTCAAATCTTTACTTAAACCCACAACTTAAGCAGATTAGTAGTATGCCTAAAACATTAATGAGATGCATATTGTGATGCCCAAAATTCAATAGACTGTATACAGTCTCAGTGTGGTATAATGCAGCCCTAACCTCTAAATACATGTCAGATTCCCAGCCTCGATAAGACTGATCTTTGGCTTTGATTCTTTGAGCTGTGATCCGTCTGATGATGAAACATCTGCCGATTATGATGGACAGTTGGGCTATAGGTTCACCATGACCCTGCACTGGAGTAGAGGGATTGATGGATAATGTGTAAACAGCTACATTTATATGTTTTGCTTTCTGGGATTGGTGATAGAGTACAACAACATTTGTTTTGAAGTTAGGTTTTAAGTGTTGTATTAAGTATTGTGTATTTTCACCCAGTGATAATCTAAGAAAGGTGCGATTAAAGGGAAGGGCTTCATTGTTTTGTCTTAAATTAAATATCATAATGCTTTTTAGAATCATTTTCTTACTGATGAATTGTTGCCCATCCTTTCTTTTTGGATGTATCAGACACTCAAACGTGGTGATCCTCACAACTTCCAATATGACTGAGAAGATTGACCTGGCTTTCGTGGACCGCGCTGATATTAAGCAGTACATTGGTCTCCCATCAACTGACGCCATTTTCAACATCTATCTATCTTGTTTGGAAGAGCTCATGAAGGTCTGCCTTAGAGGATAAGGATTGGCTGTATATATTATAGTGAGTAATGTCAGGTGCTGTTTGGGATGTGTTTTGAATGACTGCTGCACTCTTTTCCTTCCACTTCCAGTGCCAGATCATTTACCCTCGACAGCAGCTCCTCACAATGTATGAGCTGGAGACCATGGGCTTCCGGGAAAGTAACGTGTCAGAGCGCAGCCTCGCCGTCCAGAAAATCGCAGCGTGAGTGTCCGCCTGCCCCCGTATCCACGTGTCCGCCTGCCTCCCTGTCCGCAACACCCAACCGGTGCTCTGCGACATTGTATGTCAGTCAGTCATTGGGAATTTTAGTTCTGGACAAACTAAGTCTCAGTGTGTATTTTTTCTTTTGGATTAACAGGAAGAGCAGAGGCCTAAGTGGCAGGGCTCTGCGGAAAATCCCCTTCTTGGCCCATGCTCTCTTTGTTAAGGTATTTGAGTTCCCATACAGCCTGTTGGCTTTTGCCGACTTCCCCCATCTGCACTGTCAGTAATTTCACTTGCCTACTCTTTGTCCCCCAGACCCCAAAGGTGACCCTTGAGAGGTTCCTGCAAGCTATGGACCAAGCGGTCAGCCAGCAGATCGAGGAGAAAGCTAACTTAGTCAACTGCGTGTGAGATATGTGGTGTTCTTTGAAGTCTCTGATGTTGAACTTGATTGTTGTCCGCATGGTTTGTATTGGCATCCTGTATCTGTTTTATCACATGATGTTTGGTTTTAAGAAAAATCCAGACATCAAACACACAGTACCTTAAAAGGCACATGTGTTCATATCAATGTGATGTCAGTGTTTCTTTCTATCCAGTTGCGCTTTACTGCGAAAGTCTGTAAAACTTACACTGCCACTGTGATATATACAGCACAACTGTAAAGTGTGATGTGTATGTACATTTAAAAAAAAAAAATACCTGATGTTCCTTACAACCACAGTATTAGCTACTACTCGTGGAACGTTGCTGGGCATTTTCTCTCTAAGCTCCCCTTATCTTCAGTCCCGTCCTCTTCACTTGTAGTTAAGACGTTAGACAGGATGTTGTTGCCTTGAAATCAGTTCAGCCCTGCTCCTTCATGCCAGTCACACTTCTACCACTGTTGAGCTTATTGCAGTTCCTTTGTGTTCACTATTTGTGAGCTGATGAATAGCCAAGGAAGGGAGGTTCACACAATGAAATACACATGTACATGTTTAGTACTTATGGTATCCCGGCATTTAAATGTCATTCTTTAGTTTCCCCTCCAAAAACTTCAACACTCCTCATGCTTTTAGGCAATTGCTGTACGTGAACCTTGTGTACACCAGGGTGTTTTGAAACATTGTTTTGTAAATTGTACCTGTATCCCTGCATTAAAAATATTTAAATCTTTTTTTCAATTCCTCCTCCATGGGAATGATTCCTCCAGACTTTCAGCCCAAACTGAGATACAGAGTCAAACAGGTATATGTTTTTGTACTTTAAGATTCTTTCAGTTTTCAGGACTGGTTGATTAAATAAATCTTTTATATGTTCCTAGAAGGACATCATACCTGGATGGCCAGTACACAACCTGATGCCTTTTTCACACTCAAAGTGAAAAATTCACTCTGTTATTCCCTGGTTGGGATGAGCACTCTCATCATTCTGCAGGTGTTTCAGTAATTAGTGCAGGAGTGGTTGAGTTTGTTGTAGAATGAAAACGTGCCTCGAAATGGACCCAGAAGTGCCAGGGATTGAGTGAAACACCTTTTATCGGTACCTGGTACATGGTTTTGCAAGGCTGTACTGTTTGGAAGAACGGTGACAAGGAATTATGGGACACTCACTGGAATCAAAACCATGTATTGACTGCAGCCTGTTTCAGAACTCGTTCATTCTCACTCTTTATCTGATTCTTACTGAGTTCCAATGCAAAGCACAGCCAACTGGCATCCTCTGCTGGCACGTTGGAAGTTGTTTGATTTTGACTGCAATAACAAGAGGGATTGTTCCACAACACATTCATCTGTGAAAGTGGCAATGCACTACGAATGTAAGTCAGACCAGACAACTTTTCCGTAGCCACAAACATCCCGATGAGGGATATATTCCCTCTGACTTGATCTGAGTGTTCTGCAGGGCCTCTGTCCTATGGGATGTGGCCAGAACAACTCACATGGGAGATGTCCTGGTAGAGTCCTCTTGAAAGCATAAGCAGCTCTATTTTGAGGTTCTTTCAGATCTCCAAATTCCAGCAACCTTCAGCTGCAACTTCATTCTGGCCACCTGTATTTCCAACCTTGTTGCTCACAGTTTATAATCACAGATGGGGATGGGAGCGTGAGCTGACTGACAGACCATTAGAGGGGTTGGACAATGAAATTCAAACACTGGGCAAAATAGGTTTCTTGCTTATGTATGCATGGCCTCATGCCCAATCTTCATTAATTGTACATTATATCAGTAAGAGCAGAGTGTGAAGGTTGAATCATCAGAGGAATACTGCAGCTGTACATAAAATACTGCAATCCACACAACATAATGTGAGACATATCAGAGTTTGAAAGAAAAATTATTGGTGCACATCTCACAGGCACATCAGGATCAATCATTGTATCCTGAAGCTGGTGCCGTGTATCCAGATGATCATCCACCAATATGGCCGGGCTGGTGTCCAAGTGGTTCGATAAACGTGAAAAGTGAAATCTTTCATGGGTTGCACCATCACCAAATCTCAATGCTACTGAGCCACTTTGGGGTGTTGAGTCAGGAAATGTTTTCCTCCTCCAGCGTCATGTATTGACCTGGCCACTGTTCTACAAGAGGAATGGCTCAAATCCCTCTGGCCACTGTTCTACAAAAGGAAGAGCTCAAATCCCCCTGCCCCTGTTCTACAAAAGGAATGGCTCAAATCCCTCTGGCCCCTGTTCTACAAAAGGAAGGGCTCAAATCCCTCTGGCCACTATGCAGAACTTGTATCTGTCATTCCTAAGATAAATTGATGCTGTATTGGCCACAGAAAGAGGCCCTACACTAATTAATTTTGTGGTCAAAAACAAGGTGCTTCAGTTTCATTGTCCAACCGGTATCACGAATCACCATGGACTTCCTCGGTGCCTTAAAAGCAGTACGAAAAGAATTGCATGTGCATCTGATTAGATGTTGCTATTAATATTGCACATCACCCAGACCTATAATATGCTATATCCATTTTTCGAATTCAGTTCAAAACACCCTGCCTTGTGATGTCATTCAGCAGTGGTACCAGTTTTTAAGCCAGTGGCAAACAAACATCTTGAAGTACCATACTTTTGGTAGTTTACTTAAGGAGAAATGAGCCCTTAAATTACTAAGGTCTGGTTGTTTGGTGGAAGTGATTTCACACCTGGGTTTGAACAGTCAACCTAAAGGTTATCCCAAAAAAACTGCATACACACCAGCCATTTAAGGATAAGACTGCCCACCCCTGTAGTAGATCATGTGCTTTATGCAAGTCTGTGAAGCACATGTAGATATTGTTGACATACTCCAATGAAGCCTCATACAGCTATGCAAAGGATTAGCCTTAGTCTACTGTTCTACAGCCAGGCCAGATCTCCATTGTTCATGAAGAATCTGATGTTCAAACATTAGGTGGGATCATCTCTCCAGAATCCTTGCATAGGTCCCCAGGGGAGTTGAGTAAACTGCCCCCCCCAAGACCAGGAGTTGGGGAACACTGCTTTAAACTGTGGAAGCCTCTGACTACCATAATGACTATATGTAGTGACAGATAGACTACGAACCAGCAGAAATTTCCACACTGCCTCCTGCTGAGCATGGATGTCCGTTGGTTTATGGAGTTCCTCAAATGTTTTTTCTACCACTCTACAATATCCCCAGAGCCGGTCAGCCAGTCCCCACCCTGGCTGAACACAGCATGAGTAATGTCTTGTCTCCCCTTCCCAAGGCTTTGAATGGTTTGCCAAGACCCGATACCCAACCTTCTCGCCTCCCCAACCTCCTCGCCTCTACAAACTCCTCCCATATACAAGCTTTTGCCTCCATGGTTGCCTTTCGCTGCAGCCTTTCTGGCCTGTCGCTACCTTTCAGCTGTCTCAGGAGACCTCAGTACAAGCAGTGGCCTGAAGGCCAGCCTTTTTCAGCTTAACAGCTTCCTCCACCACAGGTGTCCACCAGTGGGTTCTAGGTTCGCCACCAGGACAGGCACCAACTCCCTTCTGGCTGAAGCTCTTTGCAGCCGCAGCAGTGACTTAAGCCCAGAAAATGGTCCATTCAGACATTCTATGTCCCCAACCTCACTTGGCACTCAGGAGAGGATTTTCTAGAGGTGTGACTTTAATTCATGTCACACAGAAGATTGAGCCACACATTCTCAGCAGGTAATGACTGCTGACATGGATATTTCTGGTTTAAAAGGCTCCTTACCCAAACACTATCTTATTATTAGTTTCACTCAGTAAATACTAAGACTTTATTAAATGTTTTTACCTAAACCGATTCATATTTTTGTTATTATGCTATCGGTTTATATTTATTATAGGCTAATAATAACATTCAGTTATAAAAGTTTATGATCACGCCACCACAGTGAGCTCCATCAGTTTCAGCTTATACCTTAACGGAGAAGATTTACTTACTACAACATCTGTTCAAGTAAGAGTAAACCCATGTCTTTGGAGGGGGTTTGAGTTCTGTTCTCTGTCTTGTCAGTTTGTCATCAAATTGGATCCAGTTAAGACCGCTCTGGGTCGGCATAAAACGAAATAAAAAGTGCAGCCAATAGAGGACGCCATTAACACTGTGGGTTTGCGAGCGTGTTCTCTACTTTAAACTGTTGCTCGCGTAGGCGCAGTCAGTAGTGGGGCAGCTTCCCTTTGCGCCGTGTGATTTCAGCGGAAAGTGACTCGTTTAGCAGAAAGTGACCCCATCACTGAGAAATAACAATGCACGTGATCGCTCTGTAAAAAACAGAGCACATTTTGATACAAATTTGTGCTTTGAGCAACGGACATCATATAATCATGTCGATTAAGTTACCTCTGCATCGTTGAACAATTGCTCTATGGATTTCTAACATAACAAGTACCTTTCCTGGGAAATAAAATGGGGAAACTCCAATCAAAACACGGTAAGTAAAAATGCGGAGTTAAAACTAGCAAAGTACTCTTAATACGAGTATTCATATGAAATGAAAGCGCAGGTTGTAAATTGTTTCTTGTATTTTCTTTTTTTTTTGCGATTAAAATCTAGCTTGCAAACGTAGAGAAAACCCTGAAGGTGAGAATCGTTCTTTCTTTTAAGCTCTGATGTATACATGACATGACATTTATCCAGTTTTGCTTACGCTGACTTTGCTGATTTACAGGAGACAGTTTGGTGATAAACGCCTCTCGTAGGGGGATGGAAGACTGCGAGCGCTTCGGTGCTCCGGAGCATAAAATAAAAGATGGGCAGGTAAGAATGACTTTGCAGGGGACAAGATTTAATAACATTTCCGCACAATTCAGGGGGAATGCGTGCATGAGCACGGACGTCTCATTGTGTTTTTGCCTGTATCACTTAAGATTTCAAAAATCAATTTGTATATGCTACTTAATTTTCTGAATGCAACGAATATTACAAATGCAGGCAACGCTGCTTATAATAAGCAATAGAAATTGCAGTTATTCTAACCTGAGAATGCCCGAGGGTTAATTCTGATGGGCCACTAGATGGTTCGCGATTAAGAGGTTGGTTCGAGCCGGATCCAGAAATGATTTGTTAAACCACTGTGTATATAAATTGTGGTACACGGGGCTTATTTTCTATACAGGACTATTCAATAACAGTGAAAAGTTGAGGTATTAGTAATAAGTTAAGCCCTTGTTCCTTTTAGTAAATGTTTAAAAGTAAATGTGTGTTAATTATTCACGACTGCAGGGTAGTGTTCATATCAACCCCAAAGGCTTAAATGTATTGGTAAACTTAAAAAACTTTAAAGCTGACCCATTTCTAAGGAAAGTAAGATGAAAGAGTGGATGACAAATGTGTCCAGATCATTCATCTACCTGACGTCTGGAACGAAAACAATCGCTTCTAACCGGAAATTTCTTGCCGCTTCTGTAGTTCGTTTTCCTGGCTCCACAGCTGCGATAAATTATGCGAGCAGCTAGAGCAAGAGGCCTACCGATTTTAACATTTTAGCATACTCGATTGCTGAAAAGAGCCATTTCTTTAAGAGAGAGATCATTCATTCTTACACGTTGTTGCAAATGGAAATAATTTACAACAATGTACGCTTCCAGTACCTGCTTTCAATCACAGCAGTTGCTTTTGTCTTCAAGCTGGAAAAGCGGTACATATGTTTCTTCTTTAGAACTGTCATAAATTTAGCCCCAGCACCCCACTGGATGTCGTGCCAAAAGCATGACTCATTCTTACATAAATAAACAAATGGATTAATAAATAAAATTATCCTTTTGGCAACAGAATGCACGTGTCGGGTGTGAGAGTCGTGGTGCGGCGTCATTCGTCATGCTTACCAGCAGGGCAAGCTGCCCTGCAGCATCAAGGTTCTGGCACGAGTAATCAGGAAATATGAGCAGTAGCGGCAAAGGTCTGTCCAGGGAACTAATTGCCATGGCTTCGAACCGACATCACCGGTGCGAGAGGTTTGATCTTCTAAAGGAGAGGTCGGTGTCCCCCAATCAGATTCATGTCTCAGTGCCAGTTGCACTGATAGTTCGACTCGGGTATGTCTCTCCGTTTATAGATCAGTTGCGCCAGTGTTGGAACTTCTCATAATATCAGTTTGAGTAGCTCGTCGATTAATTAATAATGCCTGAATTTCACTTAAACAATCAGGCAGGGGGTGGCCCGGAATGTTGTGTGTGCCCTGCAGTGGGATGTCACTAACCCTAGAATAAAGTCCTGGTGAAGATTCCTAGAAAATTAATGGGTGGATAGTCAGTCGTTATGTAAAGGCTGTAGAGGAAAGACCCAATGTGCAATACAGATGCAGCCTAAAGGTTTGTGGCAGTAAAGCATGCGGCTGACGGCTTTGGTTAGCGGCGGACAGGCAGCCAGCCGTGTTGCTTTATGGGGAATAGCTGCTGTCTCTCTGACAGCTGTCGGCCCCTGAGGAGCACTTCGCTAATGCGGCTCGTGCAGACTTCAGCTGCTTAGACACTGGATACGAGGCTTTAGTTCTGGACGGACACTGGATATGAGGACTGATGTCATGGCTGCTGGCGGAATCACTGGGCGTAGTGCTTCCCCTCAAAAATAGCTTGTGCTCCCACTGGGCAAGTATTTGTGACATAATATTACATCACTCTAATTTGAGTATGGTGTTGAAAGATCTGGGCTGAAGGCGTAATGATGAAAAAAAGTTACAAGGGTCTTTGTAAAGAGAAACAGGGTCCCCCAGGCATGGAGGAGGGGGTCCATATCAGAACTATTGCCCACCCAGCGACAGTCAATTAAAAAGCAATTTTCTTCAAGCCAGAAGTCTTTTGGTGTCCCCCTGAGGAGAAGCACGATCAGTCCGGACTTTGTAGTTTGACGATAGAGGCTGGGTTGCACTTTTGATTTAATCAGAGGCCTTGCATTGATTTTTTTTTCTGCAGCCAAACCTCCACTCATACACACCCCAAGATTGACAAATGGGGTCTTTTAAAAATAATCCATTTGGTAGTGTAACTTTCAGACTGATTGATTGTGCTTAAATTGAATTTGGACAGTAGGCAGCAAGGGCGTAGATTTTTTTATAGATGGTAGGAACATGTTCCGACCAATAATGTGGGAGGATCGTGTGTGTTTAGGGGGGCGGGGAGTTCGGGACTGATTTAGTCTCCACCAACGTCGAAACCAAACCCATGTCCTTGCTTGGCAGTAGGCATCCTGTTGAAATAAAGGTCTGACTGATGCCTTGACATGGAAAACAACTATAAAAGTAGATGGTATCTATCAGCAGCATATCGGTGAAACCAGGGATCGTTCTTATTGAAGACCAGCTGCAGTCTTGGAAGTTACTGGCAAAAGTAACCTACTAAAGACAGAGGTGGAAAGTTCAGGTTTAGCATTTACCAAAATAGACAAATTTGAAGGGACTTTAGCAATTCTCACAGCTTCTACCAACCAGAAGGTCTTTTGCTTTAGGAGGCCCAAGCAGGGTATGGCTGTGCTTCTTGGTGAGGCCTCAGTCTACATCACGCAGTCTTCATATCTAATTGTGAAGTCTGTGTAGTAAGTGTGACCTTACCCCTAATCCCCTTCCTTGCCTCTCCTGAAGACCACAGCATCCCTCTCGGCGAGAAGGAACCCTGATTCCTGCATCCATGTGTCTAACGGTTGATTAATGGTTGCAAGAAACAGATGTCGTTGTGGAATATGCAAGCCGACGCTGTACCGAGCGTGTTTTCCGGGGGGAAGCAGAGGGAAGGCATGCGCTGTGCATTTTGGGCTCAGCCCAAGCCTCCTAAGAAAAGCCATGGGCCCCCCCCCCCCCCCACCCCCACCCACCAAACACAAAAAAAAAAACACAAGCCAAACCCGAAGGCCCCAACCAAAAAAAAAAAAAAAAAAAAAAAAAAAAAGAGAAAAAACTAAAAAAAACAAAAACAAATGTCGTTGTGGTATTTGCAAGCCGCCGGTGTACCTACCGTTTTTTCCGGGGGGACGCATTGGGAAGGCATGCGCTGTGCATTTTGGGCACAGCCCAACCCTCCTTATAAAAGCCATGCCCCCCCCCCCCCCCATCTCCCAGCAGAGGAACGCATAATCGAGTGCAGCTGGGCAGCGGTCGAGGCAGAATCAGAAAAGTAAAAGAAAATAAAGGGTATGAGCGGGATGTCTGAAAAAAGGCCAGTGCATGTTATTGCTCTTTGTTTGTGTGTTTATTTACTTTTTTGTATCTTTACACCAATGCTCTCACTTTTTATGTTTTAAAATATTTTACATACATTCCCTGATTAGGAATGTTTACAAAATGTTCTAGATCCTTCTTACTAAAGAGCAAACATTGGAGTAAAAGGCTGACATCAGCTTGGTATAGATCATCTATATCAGCATTTGTTCTTAATTTACAGATGAATGAATTTAATTCAAAGGCTTTAATAGTTGTTCATAATGTCTCCTACAGCCTGCTGTTCTCAGTCCTACGAATGGCCTTTAACGAAGCTGTAAATCAGACCCCTTTTCTGTTTAAGCTTGAAACAAACCAATGAAATGGTTAACAGACGTGTATGATGTTCCTTTGGTCTGAAAAAGTAACCTGGCTGGAAGGGGAAGGCACTGACGTGTAGGTGCTCTGCTGTAAGAATAATTCAGTCAGGCCTTTTCCAGTGAACTCTAACGGTAAAGCAGATGTAAATACCGCTTTGGAGGAATGCATAGGCTATGAGTGTGGAGAGTAAGAAACACGTCTGTAGTTCAGTCGACTACATCTGGGCTAACATTGCGCTCAGAAAAATCTGGTATCGATTTGGAAAATACCATTGCTGGATATATTGTGACTTTTTTCCTGTGTTCCTTTGCTCATACTACCTCGACAGGACTACTTCCATAGAGTGACAGATGAACCTTTCATCTGTCGGGGATGTCAGGG
Organism: Cyphomyrus plagiostoma; assembly: GCA_019775915.2. NCBI lineage: Eukaryota > Metazoa > Chordata > Actinopteri > Osteoglossiformes > Mormyridae > Cyphomyrus > Cyphomyrus plagiostoma. Next base: position 19,811,181 of record JABFEA020000138.1, on the reverse strand, counting down.
AAGTTGGTGGCGCAGAAGGCAGTGCTATTGTTTGGCAACCAGAGGGTTGCAGGTTCGAGCCCTGCTTACTCCTAACCCCAGCAAAGTGTCCTTGAGCAAGACACTGAACCTCAAATTGCTCCCGGTGTGCAGGTTGGCACCTTGCATGGCAGTCTCTGCCACCACTGTGTGATCAAGTGTGTGGATGGGTCAATGTGAGGCATAAATTGTAATGCGCTTTGTAGAAAAGCGCTATATAAATGCAGTCCATTTGCCATTTAACCTCTGTGATAAAATCACCCGAGGATTTTGCCTTTCGTGGTTTATCCTACTCAGTTTATCCTTGGTTTATCCTACTGGTAGCTGGCTAATTTGAAGTGACACTCGTCTTGTCTCTCTTGATATCTTTGGTCATGTGACTGACATTCCGATGCAAAGACCTCGCTATTATGCAGTAAGACAGGAGTCTCAGCTGAGAGCTGAGGCTTCTGGGAAATAATCTGATGGGCGCTAGCAGCTCGCGCTTGGTGACCACGGCTCTAAACGTTTTTTTATAAAAAATATTTCTTAAATGTGATGTTCTTTGTTATTTCCACTTTCTTAATGTGTATTACAAATGAACATTTGAAGTGCAGATTTACGTATTGTTGTGGAATCTTTAAAATGGTAGGAATTTTGCGTTGTTTAAGAAAGAACGAAAGGTTTAAAATTTCTTTGCGTGCCAGAAATGTAAAGCGCATTGAGACAATGTAATGTGATAATGCGCTATATAAATAAAATTGCATTGCATTGCATTAAAATGAGCCTGTCGCTGTTGTAATAAAGGCCAGTCCAGGGTTCCGAGGGTTTCATCCTCATTAGTGGAAAAAAGACCGTCCAGCCAAGGTGGCTGATACATGCTTCGCCAGCCGACATACTGCTCGACGTCCATGTCTCTCTGCGATTGGTAGCCTGGCTTTGGGCTCTCTGCCTCATTATTCAGCTAAATTTCCGATGAGAGGCAATGTTGTATTTCTGAGACACATGCTAGCTGGAGTATTCTAAGCCATGCGTCGGTGGAAGAGGTAGGATCCCCCCCCCCCCGGTGTCGTCAGGCAGGCCAAGGTGGGTTTAGGACCCCTAAGCTGTCTGCCACTCACTTCAAAGGTGAAGTGGAAAGTTATGAAGGGTCTCTGGTATCAGTGGAGTCACTGCGCTCCTTCCTGAGGGCTGTAAAAATATGGAGTTATGGTGTAAGAGTAGGAGAGACGCTCCGTTTGCTTTTATTCTTTGGGTGGGGGCTACAGCTTTAGGCCAGGAAATGGATGATAAAGCTCTGGAGTTTTGGGGAGCCATTTTTAGTAATAAATGAAATGCAGACGTCAGATGGCGAGGTTGCGTAGAGACGCACTCTTCGATAATACGGAGTATGTTAATAATATGGAATAATATGTAAATATGGAAATTTAGCTGAACTTCAAACTTTTGGGTTGTGTGAATAGTCATATCAAATACAAAGACATCTCTTTGTCAGCTCTGGAAGAAAAGCAATAGAACTTTCTAGAAATTTAGCCACAAGCACATGAGGTGTGTTTAAGGCTTCCTTTGGGCTCTGTTTGCGTGCAAAGTTTGGACATAAGAGCAGTGTGGAGAGAGCATCTGCTGCCTATGCAGTGTCACCTTCCAGACATTTCTGTCGGCTCTTGGTATTTATTCTTTCCCGCTGGAGTTTAACTTACTGCGTGAGATGTAATGAGAGTGCTGGCCTTGTGTTTAAGTGTGATATTATGGTCTCTTCCGGGCCAGGGGGGGTGTGGGGGAGTCAAAGGCAAATGTGTCTGTTACTTTTGAAGGGACACAGAGACTGGTCTTTATTTATTTTTTGTTAGTTACTTTTCCTTCTCCTTCTTTTCATTTCTTTTCATTTCTTGTTTTAATTCGCGACTGGCTCCACAAGAAGAGCTCTGTGAGCCTTCATCTCCAAACTCCGAGGCATGTGGCCGGCGTCCAGAACAGCGGGGTCTTTCAGAGCTGCCGGGGCACACATCTGCTCCTGGTTTGGAGTGGGGAGGGGCATTGGGGGGGGGGCCTAGGCAAATATAGCTGAAGGGCAGAAGTGGGGCCCAATCACCTTCAGCTGAGAGAAGGGGGGGGGGGGATGAACAGGGTGTTTAGCAGGACCGGACGCTATTAAATGCATCTATTTTCATATATACAGCACTGCGTATAAAAACATGCTCGGGTGAGATGCTATTTCTGTCCCTGACTGCAGTAGATGGAACCTCATTTCAAGATGTGTTGTGAATTTGCGCTTATATGTGATTACAAGAGATAATAACCACTGAGCACCAGAGTACTGTCAGTAGAGAGGGGGGGGGGGGGGGGGGGGGGGGGGGGGGGGGGGGGGGGGGGGGGGGGGGGGGGGGGGGGGGGGGGGGGGG
>JABFEA020000138.1:19796358-19808253 GCA_019775915.2 Cyphomyrus plagiostoma | reverse complement strand
GTTTTCAAAGGCCTAAAATTCTAGTTTGGTAATAAATTAATCTGAAATGATTCCTAAAATCCTTCCTTGATAAATCGCCACATGTGTGTCTTAGTGCATCCACCTTCCCATCTGTGATCTGCATGACCTTTGTCTTGGAAACTGCGTTTTAAATTCTGGCAGCCAGGTTTTGTGTTTATTTACACAGGGATATTTTCTACTGACCTATGAAGCTGTTTGCTCACTTTTGGCAGAAGCCCCCCAGCACATGTTATTTCAGGGGGGTGTAGCTGTCTTTTAGCACGTCTGTTAAAATTGTAGTAATAGACAGCCTGACAGTCATAGTAGAGAGTTGTAGTGCAGGTGGCCGTCTCAGACGTGGAAACTATCGTATGGTTCCATGTTATTAGATATGTTACATTTGTCATGGATAATAGTGGCCTGACGCCTCTGGCAGTGGGGATGTGAATCCCACCCCTGACTCTATGTGTGTGGAGTTTGCATGTCTGGGCAGGTGTTTCCTGGGTTCTCTGCTTTCCTCCCACTGCGTGAACACATACGGTAAAGTGAATTTGCGCCTGGAGAATTGCCCGTGGTGTATGTGTGTGTATGTTTGTATATGTCCCTGTGTGTGTGTATGTGTGTGAGTATCATCATAGCCTGGCATCTCATCTGCGATGTCCCCATCCTTGTGTTCCCTGCTTCCCCGGATACACTCCAGATTCCCCACCACCCTGTACTGAATAAGTGCTCCTGGCAGAGAGACGGACAGTGCATTACCGTTACAGGACTTTGATCTTGCGTGTACAGTAGTGGGAATTCCCACAGTGGCTTATGAAGACAGAGTTTGCATTAGTGCAGAAGGGCCGTGACAAGTATGGTGTCTCACTCAACTCATACCGCCTGAAATAGTGGACTTTCTTTGGTTGTGTTTGGCCGCAGCGATGATGCATAGAACATTCAGAGGTTTGGAAAATATGAGTGAGATTAATACACTTCCCGGCCATTTAAAACGGCAATAACAATTAAAGCGGTCACACGGGGGCTGGTAAATCAGCAGGGACCCCCAGCAGTCCTGGATGATGGTGTTTAAATGGGCTGCCTGGAGCTGCAGCCACCGGCTGAGCTTGGGGGGTTAACGCAGCAGGGCTGTCTGCTGCTCGTCGTAGGAAAGAAAATTCCCCGGGCGGGAGGCCAGGCCTCGCCTTGGACGGGTCTTGGCAACGGCTGCAGAATTCTGGTCTTTTCGCCTTTGATCTCGCCTTGAGGCCCAGGCAAGCCAAGCAGAGGGGCGCTCAGAGGCTGCTGTAAGGTAGGTTTCCACATGATCCCTGGTTCCGCTGCTGTGGCCTTCAGCTCCCTGCCAGGTGGACCCTTTGACTACAGGGACGCCCCATGTCATTTTGTTAAGCTTCTTGTAACTATTAACCTTAAGTTGTATTTAGTTGTCGATGCCATTTACTGGTGTATACATGGAAACTTGGTTTGGCAAGTAAGCATATAATAAACATATGATCAATATTCAGGGATTAGTGGATTAGTGTTTTTCCGGAGTATTTTAGGATAGTTTGCAAAGCCTTGATGAAATGGCCTTCAGAATGGTTTTTGAACCACAGAGAATGACAAAATTGGTAATATTGTTGCAAGATGTATATGCAACTCATGTATGATCTTTGTGACTGACTATTAAACGCACACAGACGCACACACACAGACACATTCACGCAGAAACAGGTTTGTAATTATATCTTTGTGGGGACTCGCCATTCATTTTTTTTTTTTAACTCGTTTTTATTTAGCTTCAGAAGGTGCAGTTATACAATAGGTACATCTAAATATCTGAAGATACGATACAGGCATAAACAAACGTCCCAAGGAACAGTCCTTATGCTCTCCCACTTTCTCATTGTCTCATTGTGATTTCAAATATCCACAGTCCAGTCTGATATACAGAAAAGGGATCCACACAAATCATCTCACTATCTCATCACATGTATTTGGCCGCAGCGATGATGCACATCCCCTCCAGCATGATCTCCCACAAGGTCACATCCCCTCCAGCATGATCTCCCACAAGGCCACATCCCCCTCCAGCATGATCTCCCACAAGGTCACATCCCCTCCAGCATGATCTCCCACAAGGTCACATCCCCTCCAGCATGATCTCCCACAAGGCCACATCCCCTCCAGCGTGATCTCCCACAAGGCCACATCCCCTCCAGCGTGATCTCCCACAAGGCCACATCCCATCCAGCGTGATCTCCCACAAGGCCACATCCCCTCTAGCGTGATCTCCCACAAGGCCACATCTCCTCCAGCGTGATCTCCCACAAGGCCACATCCCTTCCAGTGTGATCTCCCACAAGGCCACATCCCTTCCAGTGTGATCTCCCACAAGGCCACATCCCTTCCAGCGTGATCTCCCACAAGGCCACATCCCCTCCAGCGTGATCTCCCACAAGGTCACATCCCCTCCAGCGTGATCTCCCACAAGGCCACATCCCCTCCAGCATTGGTCTGAGGTTCTGAGGTGCCTCCTGATTTTGATGTAAATAGAGAGGTTTTAAAGAAACTCATTCTAATTTTTCACTCAAATTCCCTCCAGACAGGGCTGTTTCTTATTTTATGTCCTTCTCTTCATGTTTTCTGCCAGTTTTTATCACAGATTATGGTGTTCATTTCCAATTCCCACTTTTCCTTAATATCTATACTATTGTCCTGTAATGCCTCCTGTAGTGTTTTATACATATACGATATAATCTTGGTTTTAATAGTTCTTTTAATTACTAATATAAAGAAGTGTTCTATTTTGGATGGCAATTTGCATAATCTATCCCATTCTTGATGTTTCTGTTTTCTAGGTTGTTGGTTGAGAAATGGGATAGTGTCTAATGGTATATTTTGGCAGCGATTCTGTTCCATCCTTACCCAAATGGTCTCTTTATCTTGAGATAGCCAAGCAGCCATGGATCTAAGCTGAGTTGCCCAATAATAGTTTCAACAGTTTGGTAGATCCAGACCCCTTTTTTCTACCAGGTACAATGTATTTTCTATATTATTTTGAATATAGAAGTGGGGACTATTAAGGGTAGAGACTGGAACAGGAAAAGTAATCTTGGGAGTACGTTCATTCGTATGGTTTTCCTAGCACATGTTATAATGTTCAGTGTTCTTATATTATTTGCACCTTGTCTATTGGGGATAAAGCCTGTCTGATCAGGATTAATCAATTTAATTATTATTTTCTGTATTCTTTTCACCAGGATATTGGCGAATTAATGGGACTAGAGATCTTTCCGAAAGAAATGTTCAGTTTGGTTAATGTCCCCTTTAATATTACTGATAGCCTTTTTATGTGATATTTTGCCTGATTTGCTGGCATTGGACTGTCCTGGAATAAGTTTTAATATGTTTAGGTTTTAAAAGCCTAAATGTTTTTATTAAGATTGATGTTTTCTTTGAAAGCTTATAAAACACAATATGACACATTATTTCCATACATACTCTAACATATAACCCTGTCCTGTGCTTATTGAAGCTGTTTCTGTTTTTGTTTCCTAATAGAAACACAGAATATATTTACACCTTTTCCTTAATGAGGTACTAGAATTTAAGGTATAAGGGAGACATTCTAATTTGTTATTGGAGTACACCGCTGGTTTCCATAAAATCAAAAAGTTTTATAAGTGTCATTATTTTAACAAGTTGAGCAAACATCGACTTACATGTTTAACTAATTGTGTGAAATCAAGTAAGATTTCCGTGTCTTTGGATACAGCCTCATGCATAAAGTTTGTTAATGAAAGTCATTTTTGTGGATCTTTTTTTATCTCTAAGAGTACACAATTTTTGAAGCTTTATGATGAACGGACCTTCTCCCTATAACACCCCGGAGCTTTGACAAGGCCATCTTTAATCACATCTGTCTTTGTGGAAAAGAAAGTAGGAAGTCGAGAAATGAGCCCCAAAACTTGGTACAAAGTTGTTGTTTCTCAACGGCTTTTGTTGGTCTTAGTATTTGATATTGTTCAGGAGATGAGTGAGAACAGGACGACGTGATTTTAAACATAACTGTCGAGAATCAGCTAAAGATTTATTGACTTTGCTGAAGTATTTAGGTTCACGTTGCCTAGGTGATGAACACTGCCGTGTCTCCAATGGACTGATACCCTGAGACCCCCCACCTCCACCAGGTGCTCATCTGACGGCCTCACAGAGCCTCTGCTCTCCACATGCCTCCCCTTCTCCGAGCCCACAGCCACGTGTCCGTCGGCATACAGGACAAGCAAGCGGAAAGAAAAACAAACAGGGGAGAGAGAGAGGGCTGCGTGGCGGACCGGCTGCTTTGTTTTGTTGTGGTCCTACTGGACACCTGTGGAACACATCACACTGAGCTCCCGCTGAACGCACTCCCTGCGTCCAGAGATACTGAACGCACTCCCTGCCAGGAATGCCCTCTCACCTAAACCATGAATCTTTTGTCTATGTAAGGAGACCAGAGGCTTGGCAATTCCATATACACCCATCCATCCATCCATCCCTTCCTTATCCTGTACAAAGTCACAGTGTGAGCGTGTAACCTATCCCAGGAAGCATGGGACATGAACCAAAGCCAGTCCATCTGTCAATATCAGTATAATAAAAATAAAGATAAATGTGTATATTATAAATAAATATAACATCTAAAAGTGCAGCTGATTTACATTGTAATGTAATGCTGACCTAATCACGCAGATACAGTACGGATGGAGTTGTTGTGCTACCGGAGGATGATCACGTGATTGATGCTTCAGTACTTGGTAACATAAAATAACAACAGCTTTGTGTTATCTGCACTGTTTTGGATGACAGGAGATTACGTAATCCTCAACCTTGTTGTCTGTCAACGGCAGTGAAGAGATCAGCCTTCACCCCACCCGCCCCCCCGCCGGGTCCTTCAATACACCGTTCTTCCGCCCCTCCCTCACCCATGCGAATTCGACCCGGGGAAATGCACCCTCACATCTGAAAGCCATTAGGCGTGACTTCAAAGCACATAGCGGGCTTCGTCGGCGGCCCGCGGCTCGGAGTGCCGCCAGAGAACCGAGGCCACGGCGGGGGGGCGATGCATGCGTGCCTTCACCCCCACTCTCTCCCCAGGCGACCCTGTCATACTCACCGAATCTCATTCATTATTTATACTTATTACTGTTTCTGTCTGTGGTTTGCCTGAATAAAACTGGAGTTTTTAATGGAGCGTTTCTGGTTAGTTGACCTCTCTAAGGTCCAACAGCAGTTCTCCGGGGATCTCTTCAAAAGTTGCTATTTTATCTCCGTTTGTTTCCCGCATGGGTGCTGATTTCATTTTTCTGATTCACACATATTGCAGTTTGTATTTTTTTTTTTATTATTGTTTAGCAATATGGCAGTGGGAATCCACAGTCAGTCCATGTTTTTGCTCTTTCCCAGCTCCTAGCAAAAATGTGGACTGTATGGCAGGGAGCTGGGAGGGAGCAAAAACATGGACTGACTGTGGGATTATGAGGACCGGATTGGGAAACACTGCAATACGGCATCACAGCCTGGGTAAAGATGTTAGAGTCAAAATGGACTCCTGTCTGTCCCATTGCTATCTACTGTTTCGCTAGCAGTCAGGAGGAGGCTGTTTCCGTCGGATCGCTCCGTCCATCGTCCCAGGACAGATCCCATTGGGATGGGAGCCCAGCACGAAGTGCTGCTGTCATGAGAGTCCCCCACCCCCGGCCTCATTCCTCTGATCAGGGGCCTCTTTTCTTTTTTCATGCTTTTCATTTCTGTGGGCTCAGTCCGCTTTGAAGGCAGATTAGAGGCAGATTAGAGGCTTCCCATTTATTGGGTTCCTTCAAAGGTAACTGAAAAGTATACAAGAGCTCATATCATGCTGGTAATTTTGAAATATCTTCCCTTTCAATGAGGAGCCCCACATATTAAGGAAGAATGTGATTTCTTTTCTTTTATTTGATTTTTTTCCTCTTCTGGCTCTGCAATGTTTGGAACTGAATCAGGAGTTGCTCAAATGAAAATGCAGTGAAATCCTCCAAAGCCCTTGAGAAGAGGACCTGAGCTGAGGAGTCTAAGGGGACCCATGGCCTTTTGCTGTGCGCAGCAGCAACATGACAGGATGTGCTCGCTCTGTGCGTCTGATTTGACGTCTTTGTTTATATGTGTGCGCGTGTGTTAAAGGGTCAGTTATACACCCGCTGCATACAGGGTTCATTGTGATCCCGGACTGGCTAAGTGGTAACGGATGGATGGACAGGGTGTGGTGTAAAACGTTCTGTTGGACAGACGCTCCACGGGTTTCAATGGGGTTACGTTCCAATAAACCTATCATAAGGCAAAAATATCAATACAGAACACCTAACCTGCTCATAGCCTAGCCTAGCCTACTTTAAACATGCTTAGAACACTTACACTAGCCTACAGTCGGGCAAAATCATTAACATTAAGCCTATTTTCTAATAAAGTGTTGAATATCTCATGTGATTTGATGAATAATGTACTGAAAGTGAAAAACAGAATCGAATTAGAATACCCATCATAAAGTAAAAATATCGTAACGGATCATCACAAGCTGAGGAGCGTCTGTATTAGTAAACACATACTGCAGCGTTAAGAAGGGGTGGAAGTCATCACATATAAAAATCCAGTTAAAATTAGGACAATCTGTTAATTTTACATTTCCAAACTCATTTTAAATAACAGGACACTTCAAGAGATGCCAAACTGAAACAGAAATGATTAACATAATGAAATAACTCCAAGCGTAAAATGTCAGCCTTAAAATAAAGTTTAATTGCTTTTTATGCATTGCTATTAATATGCAGTGTGAACCATCCAAGTCCTACCCATGGTGCAGTTACAGGAATGATGTTATTGCTGAAAGGACACCCAGCTTTGGTTGGTCTTTCCTCTCACTGACTGCAGACCACCACGGTGACCTCCAAACCGACTGCAAGGTGACAGCCATCTTGTCCCCGCATTCCTTCTTGGCTTCCTGCCCCTTCTGGCCATGCCTTGCGATTTGCGTGCCGGTGTATCGCCTTATTCACTCACCCGTGGCCTGTACGTTGTGCTCCTTTTTGTGAAATTCGGCCAAAGGATGTGTTGACGTGTCATCAATGGCCCTGAGCTTCCAGTGTCCTTCTGCCCCCATAACTGGCTGCTTTTTCATTCCCACGATGGGATGTCCGGGGAAAGGGCTTCACAGCTGACCCTTCAGTGACCTCGGCCAGGCGTCACATCTGTGAGGAACTTCACAGCTTGGAAGTAAGCTTGTTCTTACACCACCGTCAAGAATGCCTTTGGCACTGGGGGTGTGTGTCTGTGCAGGGGGGCCGGCTGGGGCTGTAAACGAGGCTTTGACAGGCAGCCTGGCCTGCTCCTGAACGAGAGGAATGCCTTCGTGAGCAGCTCTGACAGGTGGCTGCCAATAGCATTGGCACAAATTCTGCTTTTTATGTGGAAAAAAAGGTTCACGTGCAGGATTTCAGACTCGGAATCTTGTGCCATTTTTGTGCTTTGTGTTGGGTTTTATTGCACTGGGCTTATTTTAAACCTGGCCCTGCTCTCCCAAACTTTTTCCCTGTTTAAAATGAGCCTTTTTTTCCCCTGAAGCCAGCACATGGTGGTTTGTTCACCTTAACTGGGGCGACTGGATGCGATTTGGACCAGCCCGTGTGTCGCTGGTATCTGTGGCATGTTCTTGCACTGGCCGGCTGCCCTCACTCGCTGCTCACCCACCCAGGTTGTAGCCCTGGGGTCTTGTACTGCCCCGTCAGTGCCTAGAACGGCCAAAACATGTGACAGGCTGTTGGTGGAGCCCATGAGAGCTAAATCACACCTGTACTCTTTGACGTAGCATCTACCTCTCTGACTTAAACTGCATGTGTTGTAGTCATTCTTGCAAATCTATATCGCTGTCTATATCTATGTCATTATCTGTATTTATATCCATATCCCTGTAAAAAGGGAATCGTGCTCTATTGAAGACATTGCAAGGTGAATGTTCTTTGATCCACTTAAATGTTATTCTGTTCAAATGCTAGCTTCCCTTTCTGGGTTTTTAACAGATTTTACACACAGCCGTTGTCTACTTGCTGTGTGGTCTTTGCGTTGCACTGCTGGTGGTGCCACACTGTGTGCCCTCTGACCCCATAACTTGGTCCATGTCGCTGCCCCCCCCCACATTCCTGAGCCCGCTGCGATTTTGAAAGGATGCCGGAATGTGGAACAAATCTCCCAGGCTTCACCGGCTCTGGCCTCCCCCCCATCCAACATGCATGTGCAGAGGGGCTTTTCACGCCCGCCTGGAGGTCGACCCCCCAAGCCAGCTGCGGCCGCTGGTGTGACCGACAACCCTCTGCGCGATGGCCTTCTCACCCCGCGTTCCCAGTCTCTGTCACCGTGGCCAGCAGTTGTGATGCCCTTTGTTATCTACATTAGTGCTGTTTACATGGTGCTTGTTTATTGTTGTTATGCCATTTGTATATGTTAAGCAGTTATGGGTAACATTATATAAGCTGGTCATGTCTTATCACAGGGCAGGATTTCTTGCTTCGCTGGAAAATTTGTGGGATTTACGGTTTCCCAGTTTAAATGGACTTTATCTTCATTCACTTACATTTAACCCAGACACCCTCAAGTTCCAATACTGGCCCCGGAATAATTGTAAGTGCAGTGCCGCTGTTGTACATGTGTTCTATCATTTTTCTGTGTGTTTTCATTTTCAAAAAGAGAAGTGAATGGGGAATGGTGCTGGAGGGCCGCACAGCACGGCCTTCTCTGCATGGGACCCGAAACGCAGCTGGAGATTTCGCCGAAGTAGGTGCTGCTCACTGCCATACTGGGTCACTGTGGTCCAGAGCTGGTCCCAGTAATAACGGGCACAGGGAATGACCCAAGATGGGCACCAAACCATCACAGCAATGTCTTGACATTGGGTAACAGACATTATTAGGCACACATTATTCTGCTTTTTTTATTGATAGTAAAACATAAGAGTGCTGTAAATCCATTAAGCAAAAACAGGCTTTTGCTTGTTTAGTTTCAGAAGTTGACAGGGTACTGAGAGCTCATTACAGCCATGTTGATATTTGGTCCAGATCTGTGTTCTCCTGTCTCACCTCTATTCCTATGATGCTCGGTGCTCTGCCCTGAACTACAGAGTGTACCTGCTTGTTGCTGTTGGCTGAAGCCTTAAAAATACTCCTGCCTGCAATGGTTGTGCCCCAGCTCCCTCCCCCAAACCGCTTCGCACCCTGCCAGGGAACAGCGGACCATAATGGGTTCGTCAGTCTCTGGCCCATATTTGATCCCATCTACCCCTCACGGCCTAACACCTCAGCACCATCGCTTAACCGTAGAGAAAGTCCCAAGAAAACATGAACGTTTTTAAGCAGGGGAACCTGTTGGTGCTGCTGGGAGCAACAAGAAATGGACAAAAACACTTCTGGAAAAGAAATCACACAGACAATTATAGTTCATATTCTTAGGGCTGGGTCAGACTAACCGCGGACGCCACAGCGCGCGGTACCACCGGACCGTCAATGTTCCACTGCGCGGTACCGCCGGACCGTCCATGTTCCAGCGCGCGGTACCGCCGGACTGTCCATGTTCCAGCGCGCGGTACCGCCGGACCGTCCATGTTCGACTGCGCGGTACCGCCGGACCGTCAATGTTCCAGCGCGCGGTACCGCCGGACCGTCAATGTTCGACTGCGCGGTACCGCCGGACCGTCCATGTTCCAGCGCGCGGTACCGCCGGACCGTCCATGTTCGACTGCGCGGTACCGCCGGACCGTCCATGTTCCTGGATGTTCTCACTTCTCAAACCAATGTGCCATGCCGTTGTGTACTTTGACCCCTGGCTTGGGGTGGCGCTGTAGAGCAAAGCTGTTTTTACCTCATGTTTATGAAGTGTGGTACCGATATTATAAGTTTTTCAGTCAAACTAACTTTGCATTATATACTTACAGTATATAAGGACACAGGTATGTGGTCTTTAGTTACAGAAATGGATTTTATTTTAGTTTGCAGCCATCTGGGAGTCTTTATAACCCCATAATGCGGAATCATAAAAATGCCGGTATTTCTGGACTTCCTCAGTCACGCTTCCTTCGAATCCACACCCACCAGCCATGTTTGTTTGCAGTCTGATCAGAGACGGTAGAAAAGCTGCTTATATACCATTACCTCCTTTCTGACTTTCTGCTACTTTTCTCCTGGCCAGTGAATAATCCAGCATGCTTGTGTCACAGAACGGTTGCAATATCTGTGTCATTTCGATTGTTGACTGGTGCTCCGCCTCGTGTTTGCCCCCCCCTCCCTGCATTGTCTTCACGTGCGGCCTGCTGTGTGTAAATACTGCACAATAGCCGCATGTTCTGTGGAACATCTGCGTCCACATTACGTATAAACCAGCCCTTACAGCAACGCTTCAGAAACTCAGTGATGTGTGGATAGACTACTGAAAATGTCCGTATGGTTTTCAGAGGACAAAAATATGACAAGTTATCATATGTGAAAAGGAAAATTATTGTCCTGTGAATAAAATGCATTTACAAACCCATCAATTTGCTTTTCTGACCCGATATAGGAACATTGGGCAGGACAGAGCGTTTTAAGTCCGTTTTCTGTGGCAGTGAGAACAAGCGGGCCGAATGGTAAATTGAAAAGAATAAGCAGTGTGGCCATAACCGCTGGCCAGCGTCGGGAGCCAGGCGACGCATCGCCCGTCATTACAGGCCATGAAGTTCCTCTGCTGTGTGCATTTACCAAGCCGGCGCCTGCGGCTGCGGCCTGTCAAGCTGGATCTCCAAACCCTAATCTAGCGGGGCCTGGGAGGCCGGTCTCGGGTTTGTTCAGCCAACATGGAAGCCATCCAATGGAAAGGAGGCCTGCTGTCTCTCCATCCTGCAGGCCCAGGCCTTCCTCTTTTACCAGGAAACAGCACATGGCCAGTGCGCTTGCTGCTACTTCAGAGACGTCCGGCGTGCCGAGAGCCTGTATTATTCCAAAAAGACCATTAGCACCAGCTCTTCTCGAAAATCTAGCAGAACTCAAGCGAGTGGTTGGTTTATTGCTAATATATTGATTATTGCTAATAAAACCCATTGAAAAAATGTAAAGTGTACCAGACGGAAATGTGCTTCTGTTATAACCATGAGCAGGGAACCAAGGAGGATATAATACTCGCCAGAGTAACCGAGTAAGGTGTAAAATTTTTGGTTATGTGGGTTGCTTGAAACAGAGGCTCTGGCCCTTTGGATAGAGAGGAGTCAGATGAGGTGGTTCTGGCATCTTATAATTATCGATGCACTGATCGATTGGCCAGCGATTGGAATGGGCTGATTTTCAGCCTCATTGACCTGATCAGTGATTGGCTGATCAGCCTCACGTATTTCCAATTACAAACTGATATTGAACCATGTGCAGTAAATCATATCACGCACACCTTCAGACACGCAGAAATGTCCGTAACTTGGAAATTCTTCAGCGTGAGCCAAGTGGACGCAAAATTCGCTATCTGCAGCAAGTAGGTTGCCACCTAGTGGTCTCCAAGGGCAGCTGATCTCCCATTGGGGAGATGCCCTGGGAAGAAGATCCATTACACAGTGGAGGGATTATACCTTCCAGATGGGAATGTCTAGGGATCCCCCAATGAGATTTGGTGTGACCTTCCACTGAGAAGCAGTGTGAGTATGATGATGAAGGTGTCTGCTCAGTGCGAGCGTGATGATGAAGCTGTCTGCTCAGTGTGAGTGTGATGATGAAGGTGTCTGCTCAGTGTGAGCGTGATGATGAAGCTGTCTGCTCAGTGTGAGCGTGATGATGAAGCTGTCTGCTCAGTGTGAGTGTGATGATGAAGGTGTCTGCTCAGTGTGAGCGTGATGATGAA
>JABFEA020000138.1:19776902-19794025 GCA_019775915.2 Cyphomyrus plagiostoma | reverse complement strand
CCCCCCCCCCCCCCCCCCCCCCCCCCCCCCCCCCCCCCCCCCCCCCCCCCCCCCCCCCCCCCCCCCCCCATCTGGCTTTTTTTGGATGCATCCCGGTCCTTCATGGGAACTAGACTGATCTTGAAAGCTGTTGTCCTAACCCAGACAACAAATGTGATGGACAAACGAATGTGGCCAGCGTTTGCTGTGCAGCCGCGTCCCCCGCTCTCTCCTCCGCGGACGCGGGCGTCGTTTGCTGTGAAGCCGCGCCCCCCGCTCTCTCCTCCGCGGACGCGATCGGCGTTTGCTGTGTAGCCGCACCCCCCTCTCTCTTTCGCGGACGCGGGCATCGTTTGCTGTGTAGCCGTGCCCCCCGATCTCTCCTCCACGGACGCGGGCGGCGTTTGCTGTGTGTTGAGGATCTGCAGATTCACACACATCTCCCCCTCTGCCTCCATCTCTCTCTCCAGGAGTTACCAGGCGGCGAACCGAGTGATGGGCAGTTTCTAGACAATCACGGTCCCCTGGAGGGTAAATAGAGGCATTAAATTAAGCGTTTCTTAATACTTATTCAGTCTCTGGATTTTATCATCAAGTTCTAGGCAATATAGTGCCCCATCAATTAAAAACAAACAATCAGATCTATTTCTGCATGTCGGTCTGACTTTAAGATGCGTGTTGTCTGTCTCCCAGTGACATTACCCCCGGAGAGATTGGAAGGGGGGGGGAGCTTCAGTAATGGGGAGCGAGATGCGTCAAAAGACCATGGGAAGAAGTGTGTCACCGTGGAGGTGAGTGTCGCCCTGGTCTCCCCTTCTTCAAGGCACTCACGGCACCCTGGGCTTGGTAGACAGCAAAGGTTTCTCTGGAATAATAATAATATTCTGATTCTGATTCTGATCAACTAGGGTGGTGCATTCAGGGGGCCCAGAACATTACAGGAGTCCTTGAATAAATACGATTACTGGTAAAGTTGAGCAGGAGGGCCTGGTATTTCTAGCTACACACCTGGCCGTTAATTCTTCTGTTCAGTAAGAAACAGTAACAAGGATAATGTCTGATTTCCCTGTGAAGTAAGACAAGAAGAAGTATCACTTTGCTCAATACAATTTTATTCAACGTATTAAGCAATACTTCTAAGAACATCATACATTGAATAAAATCAGCCAGTTAAGCAAAGTGCAACCTCTTCTTATCATATTTAATTGATTCTTTTTTGTGGTCCAGGACTCTGATATTGTTGCTACATCACTAGGCAGGAAGCCTGTTTTTTTGTACTTCATTGATCTCTCTGTGAGGAATTCTGTGGGAGGAGCAGACAGACTGACGTTTTTGTGTGGGAATGTACGTCCACGTAGGTGTGATTATTTCGATTGTTAATGAAGGAGTGAGCGGTGTGTTTCTGGTGAACTCTAAGGGGATAATATTCTTCACTCTGGGCTGAACTATAGAGTCTGTTATTTTGTCCCTCGTGGGGGGGCGAGCCTACTCTGGGAACGCCGCTTTCTCTGGCCTGGCTGCTATGTTAGCCATACTACTGCAGTTTATTTTTCCAATTACAAGTTGGTTACTAGATACCCCTGAATCACAGGGTTTCTAAGAGGCCTGTAACTGAGAAACTGTGGTTGAAATCTTATTCCCAGAATAGAGAGGGCAAAGTTTTTTTTGTTGTTCCCTACAAACACATATGATGAAAACTGGAAAACTAAATATGCTACAGATCATGTATTTGCTGAATATCATTAAATAAATTAGTGAACATCCTGCAAGTTACCTTTCCATGTTTTTTGTGTCAAAGTAGTCTGGACAGGGTAAATTACAGGCCAATACTGGCCTCTAGTGGTTGCTTTAATAAGTGACACTGTTGCTATGGTGACAGGACCTGGAATGCGCCGTGTCTGTAGAGGAAGATAACCGTCAGGAGTGGATCTTCACCCTTTATGACTTTGACAACAACGGCAAAGTGACCAAAGAGGTGCAGCTCCACCCCAGTTCCCTCACAAAACGCTCATCACGATTAAAATGAGCAAGCGTCACAAACATCTCTCTCATATTGTATTATTTTCAAACTGTGTCCCCCCCCCCCCATCCCTGCATCTCCCTTGTTCTAGCAGGACATGTCCAGTCTCATGCACACCATATACGACGTAGTGGATGCCTCAGTGAATCACTCATCGGGCAGTAAGGGCAGGAGCCTGCGTGTGAAGCTGACCGTGGCCCCGGGGCCCAGCGATCGCAGACGGGAGGCCCTCACTGGGGGATCAGGTGAGCGACGGGGGTGGGGGTGAAGGTGACCTGCCTTTGGTTCCGAACTTACACGTAGATGTATGTATTTTGGGTCTCGGCAGTCTAATAGTTAGGAAAGTTGAGTTTAGACCCTTTTAGTAATTCAGCTGCAAACGTACCATGAAATTAGTAGTGCACAAGCTTTACTGTCTCTTCTATAGTTTGAATATATGCTTATTTATAATATTATTTACTCTTTTGCTTATTGTTTACATCTGTTTGTATATTATTTACTTTATATTTGGAAATTTCTGACGTAATCTTGTTGCGTGTAACACAATGACCTTGGAATGGGATGACGGTGCCCTTCTGCTCGCTTAGAGAGACACCCAAGGTGCTGCCCACCTGAGCCTGATCATCAGGAGGGGGGGCGCTGTGTGGACAGAAGACTTTCCACGCACTTCAGGTGAGCACAGCTGAGTCCCGCCTCTCTCTGGTGCTTCTAGTGTAAATTCCAACACGTCTGTGCTCCTTCAGTAGTCCTTGTTTGTCATGTGACCGGACATTTTAAGTGATATTAACTTACTGTGATGTAGTCACAGGTCATCTTATAATCAGTTATTATTTATTATACCTCAGTAAATTCCCTTGCAATTGTTCAACAAAACCTGTACTGCGTACACTGTAATTTACTGCACCTCTACATGACCGCCCTTCTTAGAGATAACGCCCTAAGGGCGCCCCCTGGTGGACATGACATTTCTCGCCCTACTGGTGCCTATATCCTTCAGCTGCTGACATGCACATGGTATACTGGTGAACCACAGTCCTTCCTCTCTCATCCCCCTCCAGGAGGCAGAACAATGACGCTTCTCTGAGTGCTGAGAGAAACCATTACTGTGTTGACGAGAACACAGAGAGAAGGAATCATTATCTGGACCTGGCTGGGATAGAAAATTACACCTCAAGATTTGAAAGTGGTGAATATCACAGCTTTGGCAGAGAGTGTTACTTGCATAACATTAAATGGGTATGGCTTTACGCACACCACCCCCATCAGATGGAGGGATTATGATGTTGTGATGTCTGTCTCCTCCATTAGGGGGCAGACTGTTGACCTCTACAGAAGCTGTCTGATTTGTGTTCTTCTGACTTGTTGTTTAACTGCATTGAGGAGTTTGGGGATCTGTGTACATCTCACTTGTGGTCTCTCCAGTCTTGGCAGATTTATGAGAGTTTTGTTGACTTTAATGATGAATTGTTCTGAATCATTTACACTGTGAAACACTTGCATAAGATGCAAAATACCCAAATTTATGCAAATGCAGTGAGTCTCTGCTAGTGGCTATACTGTGGGGGCTCACCTGGGCTGAGAAATTTTAAGCATATTAATTGCAAATCTGACATAAAATTGAAAGTTAAAAAATATGATTAGGAGAAATACAAACAACCGTTTTGTCCTCCTCTGTCCACCAGGGGGCGCCCTTCTGCAGCCTCATCAGGAAGCCCACGCGCGGGGGGGAACTGTGTGGCAAAGCCGGGCTCGCTCCCAGGAGTCCGAGGCCCACACGGCCCACCAGCGCCGCTCGCAGGTCCTAGGCGAGAACTGCGCTTTCATGGAAACACGAGGGAGGGCAGCCCAGCTTGTGAAGCCTCCTAAAGGTGCATCGAGGGGTCAAATCGCAGGAGGTGCGACTGGAGGTAACAGAGCCGGAAGGCCGCTGACTGGCTCCCAGGCGGGGCTGGGTGCTCAGGACGTGTACCACCTCCCTGGCCAGGCCCCCGCACCCCAAGCCCACGCCCAGCACAGCTCCAGCCGGCGGCTCCGGGTGCGAGCCAGGGATGCTCTCTCCCCGTCCAGGGGTGCCAATGCCGCGTTTCAGCATCAGCCGGCCCCCCCTGGCGTCCCCCCGGGCTTGGAGCGGGAACATGTGCCCACCCTACCCGGCAGCCCTGGGTTTGTGGTGCCCGTCGTCCAGCGCCATGAGCACCACCATCACCATGAGCACCACCATCATCACCACTACCACCACTACCACCAATCATGAGTGAAGGGGGCGGGACTTCGCAGGAGGCTGGCTGGCTGCTCCGCAGAGAGCTATCTTCCCAGCTTCTCAGATATCTCTCCCTACTTGTGCCTATACCCTGCAGCTGCTGACATACACACGCTATGCTGGCAAGCAAGAAAAACAACTATTATCCCACAAAGGGCCATTCTCTAAATATGAATTCCAGGGTTTTTCCTTAAGTTACATATTATAGCCTCAGCCAGTCACATGACCAGATAGGCAGAGGCGTGGCTAGAGGGCCCCCACCCCAGCCCAATTCAATTATGTTCCGAATTCTAGGGCCCCTGTCACTCAGGGCCCCTTGGAATCATCCTAAAGACCCCCCCCCCCCTTTACGGCACCCCTACAGATGGGTGGCAGGCTTACTTGCACAGTCCTTTTTATGTGGATATCACCCATTAAATAGTTAGAGCACATCCAGGAAGCTGATGGCTGTCTTGGTGGACGGAACTCCCAGTCCAGCTCAGCTGTGGTTTCATCTCTTTAAGCTTCACTAAAAACGTGGTTTTCTACCTGCTGTCAACTCTGTTGTGGACTTGGGGCCTTTCCTCTACATGTGTGTGTTTTTAAATATATAAGGTATTTTAAATCACCACTGCCATTTGAATTTTAATACCTTTCCTATTCATTTAGCTGTAAAATTATTATATTGTATATGCATATTTATTGTTGCGTCTATACACATATGTACTCTTTTATATATTTTAATAAAAACGTTAGTTTGAATGGTATATGTGTCATTTGTTTCCCTGTATCGCATTCCTCTGTGGCTCGAGAATACGACTACAATAGTAACAAGAAGGATTTTACACTTCCAGTATTTATTTGTGTTGCAAAGTAATTGATTATTAGATGTGCCCTTTGCCAATGTCTGGAAATACTTATACTGTCATTGGGGCTTAAAAAAGATTGTTCTCCAAAGTAAGCTGTATAAATTACGTGACGGTATTAAATGTACTTTTCATGTTTTATAAAATAAGACAGTGATGCATTTATTTAAGGCTGAAGGGTCTTACATATACAGACCTGGAAAAAATTAAGAGACCAAAGCAAAATGTTTAGTTTGGTGATTTCCCAGTTTATGGGTGCTGTAAAAATGGTGCCACCCTTTGGAAAAGAAGTAAAACTGAGGTCCTGACTCTCTGAGATCAAAAAAGATCATCTTTTGAAAAAAAAGCATCTTTTGAATGGGTAGTTCCCCAACGCCCTGGCTGCATTGTCCACTGCGGGCCAATCAAATCTGGCCTCTTGATAATCCCCTATATTTAATTGATAAATTCTCTCCACTCCATCACCTTGGCTACTAATGGTGAGCGTACTGGTGCAGGACGGCTGCCGTTGTATCATCCAGGTGGGGGCTGCACCGTGGGGGTGGTTGATGTGGCTCCCCATTGCTTCTGTGAAGCGCTTTGCGTGTTGCGAAAAGCCCTAGATAAAGGCAACTTTCATCCCTTGCAGTTCTAACTCTCCTAGCCATGCACTTCACACCTGCACTTCATGATTCCCATTCCTTTTGAAGGTCACTTGATGTCATTCTCCGATTCTGTCGCATAAGTTAACGGTCATCTCTGGCATTGGAAAGTTGCTGCTGCCCTTTGGTCACTGCCAGTCCCTCCTGCTTCACCTCGGTCTTGTTTACTGCTGTCTTAAACTTTGAGCCTGGAAGCAACCTGCCACTCAGCATAACCCAAGCTAAGCCAGCTAAACCAAAATTAAACCTAGATTTAAAAATTCAGATTAAAAAAATATTAAAATAGAGTGGTCTAGTTTTTTTTTCCCAGAGCTGTATATTTCCAAAAATGAAGCTGGATGTGATTCCACCCTACAGGGTACCTTATAAATTCATACAACTGCACCGCAGCACTTCAAGGGCACATGAGGTTTGGTGAAACCACATCCATGTTATTGATTTTCCTCATGATGGTATCGTAGGGTAATATGCAAAATGCCATTATAAGAGTGGTAACAAAAATTGAAGAAATCAGGGGTATGTAAGGCCTTTTAGCCCAGCTGTCTGTTGCTTGACCTTTGTATTTGTAAGCATGAAGTGATTTATTTGCAGGTGCTACATGGGCATAGTTGTTAGCAGTAGTGTCAGAGCCCCAGCGCTGTGGATGTGATCGTCAGCCCAGTTAACATGTTCTCCCTCAGTTTGCATTGGTGGTCCAGGGGGGCCTGTATTCCCTGGGTTAACTTCAGACAGGGTGAGACCATTTAGGCCTACTGAATAAGCAGTTGGCAAATTCGAGGGCATATTACAGAGGAAATCAAACATGTACAGTCAAATGTACATTTGATGTAAATTTTATTGATCAATTTCTTTTAATAAATAAAATTTAGACTGGCCTTTTTTTTTTTTTTTTTTTTTTTTACATCGGACAGTGTAGAGCTTCTAGAAGACACCTTGCGCTGTATTCAATCTTTTATGGTTCTGGACCATGACAAGTAATCGCCAGGGGGGTGCGTTTTGTGCAAAAGTACACTCACTGAGTCATTGTTTCTTGATCATCCACGTAATAATTAAATGACCTTAATTACATTCTCCTTAATCATTTACAAAAGTTTAGTATAATATTGTCGATTATCTTATAATCCTGTCCCCGATGTCTACGATTCCCTAAATAGTTTAGAAGTAGCCATGCAATAATCGTGTTAAATAATCAAATGTGCAGAATGTCTTTATTGATATACTGTATCTCCCTTTAAGGTTAACATGCTTTGTGTGATTCAGATACCAACGGCTTCTCGGCTCTGTCCGTAGCATTTGCAATTAAGCCTTTTTAACCGAGTGGTCAGCGCTGATTTATCGTCCCCGCGTGCCATGTGCCTCCCAGCTACCCACGAGCTCCCGCTTTCAGCGCTGGCCATGGGGGATTTGTCCGGGGTCAAATAAGAACCCAGCCGGGACAAACAATGGAAGCTATGAAAGAAGAGAGGAGGGTCGAATAAATGCAAATATATCCAGTTTGTGCGGCTGCGAAAAACTCTCCGGGTCCTGACAAGCGGGGAATCGCCGTCCGGAGTCTGTTGGTGGCTGGAAGGCGTGCAGCCCGGAAACTTTCGCCTCCTCCTTTCTCTATCCATCAGCTGACTAAGACCAGCGCCGGAGGCTCGAAGAACCTGAGGCCATAATCCGATCACCCCCAAAAAACAAACCGGCCAGCCTGTGGCCGAGGTAGGTGGCGATCCGCGGCTTGAGTGCCTCTGGAAGGATGTGACAGTCCCAGCGCACCTGCCGGCGTCTCATCGAAGGTGAGCGGTGTCGGGAACCTGCGATTCCGACTCATATTTTTCGAAAAATACCAACGGTGGTACTTTCTGTATGTAATATGCCTACACTCTGGATAGCTGAGGTTGCCCTTTAAGTATGCGTTTTGCATTGTATTGTCCGATATTGGGGAGATGGTACCACATTGCAAAGGCGTTATGCAAAGGAGTCAGCAGGGGTGGGAAAGTTTACGCGGTGCAGAAGAGCCACATGTGCCGGTGATCGAGTCCGGTTTTAAGCACTGCCGAAAGAGCTGCTTTTCACGTGGTTTGCTCAAAAGTACACCTTAAATGTACGCTGCCAAGTCTTTACACCGTAAAACCGAACTAGTATCGCGGGGGGAAAGCACGTTTTTCCCCTTGCAGCCTTCCAACACAGTTACTTTGCTGTAAGAAGGGCATGAGAAAAGCTTAACTACACAATAGACTCAGTGGGGGCTCAGTTTGCTCTGGATGCGGGAGAGCAGACGACTGTGTTTTGAATATGAATCCCCATTGAAAAAACTTTAATAATAAAAAACGGAAAGCTTATGAAACAGAAGGATGGAAATATAATAATATGATAATAGCATGTTTGGAAACTTTTAACTTGTTTGTTTTTAACTTTCTAAGCTAGTTTTCAAAAAACAGACAGAAAAATTACTAGAAATTGCTTTTCTGCAAGTGCTAATAAACGCCTTAAGGCTAAGGTCGCACTTTTTGCCTATCCAGAGTCCGTTGGAGCTGTTTTGTATCGGAATTGGTTGCAATTCACTGCCACAGTAAATGTTTATGGGCTTTCTTTGAAAAAAGCTTCTCCTTAGAATCACATCAAAGAGGTCTCCAGATGAATTCTGTCTCAAACAATTGCTTCATTCTACACACTGCCCCAACCTCACCCTGTCCCCACAATCTCTCCCCCCCACTTCCAATTTCCAGTTGATTAAGCTCCAAGCTTCTTGAATTCAGTCTGGAAAGAAAATGGTTGACTAACTGTGACTGGGAGACTGCACAAAGCCAGGAGATGCTCTTCCCATGTCTGTCACTGGGCACATTATTATCAGAAATAAACTGAAAATACTGGGACTTACTGAATGTGATGGGATATATACTTACAACACCGTTTGCATATTCTGGTAATACTACGTTTTATTTGCATATTATATTGCGAGTTGATCTTGCTTGGCAGTATAAACCTGTCATGAGGCGCCAGACAAACACCCCCCTCGAAAGATGGTTATTAAATAAACAGATGAATTTTGGGTGGATAGATGGACAGACTTATGTTTGCTTGACAATGAATTTCTAATAAATTTTATTGTCCCTCAGTTTCTCCTGCTGAAATGCCACTTCACTCCTTGAATGTAATCCATTATTACAGCCTGGTGTCCAGGTTGGGTTAACAACAGGCATTGCTGGCTGGCGTGATGAGCGGACTGCAGACTGGCGCCCCCCAGGGCACGAGCTGGTGTCATTGACCTTTATACAGGTAGTTTTCTTCTCAGCATCAGTCACTGGGTGCAGATAGACATGAGTTTGGGCCGTTCTCCTGTGACTGGAAGCACGTTTGTGTGAAGTTGCCTCTGCTCTGGTGTTGATAGTACCTCAGGCATATATCTGTAGTTTTATTTTTGGTTGCACGGGATTCTGGGTTGGAATGTTTTTGAACTGCAGGCAAAGTTTATATTGGATGATTCCCAGAGGAATGTGGAGGTATAGTCATGCTGAATGTAGTGATGATAAGGATTCCTCTGTCTGTTCAGGGGTGGTAGGTAAGCCTGACCCGATTTAGTCTCCTTCAGCTGGCCCATGTTTTCTTGATGACAGTGCGGCGTCTGATAATGGCTCCGATAAGTATGGCAGCAGCTGCACGTGAAGATGGTGGCCTGCAGAACAGATGCTTCCATTAGCTCCTCTTGTTTATGTAGCTGTTCCAGGGCAGGAAGTATCGGTCGTGTTTTCAGGCTCTGATGTTACAGAAGATGCCATCCTTGGGGAGACGTGGAGGGGCATTTTGGGGGGGTTGGAGGTGTGTCTCGTACTAGGAGGCCTTGGGGTCCTTATATCTCCTTGTGACCCAGAACAAAGTGTTTTGACTTTTCCCCCACATGTCATTTGGGCCTTGAGGGGCTCCTGGGGTTGGGTGTGACTCTAACACTGGTCAGGTTTTGAAAGAGACAATGAACAAAACAGCAAATGCTGTTGGACACACCTTTACTGTTACATCTGGGGCTATGATCACTATTATGTCCTGATATTTTAGCTTCTGTTGAATAAAACTAATACTATTTAGACACAAAATATAACAATAAAGCAGTAAAGTTTTTTATTTTATTTTGCCTCCGTAAATAAGCACAGTGATATACCAGCAACAGACTGGGTGCCTGTATCACGAATTAACTTCTGTTTGTTAGCTAGATAATTTGTCAGATTTAAGGTACCCAAGTTTAAATCGTCTTCGTCTACTGTTCACGTACATTTAGCCCATTCTACCTTAAATCCGACACGTTTGTCTTGCTAATGCAATTCCAGATTTGTGATACAGGACCCAGACGAACTTTGAGATTTATTTACAAACAGCAAAACAGATCACTAACTGTAAATTTCTGAGTCCAAACAGCCTTTAACTAAAGTAAGAAAAAAGCAAAAAGGCAGAAAAAGAGCTAAATGAAAAGAGTGTCAGGGTTGCTGAAATTCCCTGCCTCTTGCTCTGGTTGCCTAGCGATGGGCGGGCAGTGGAGATGGAGAGCGGAGGCAGTGAGATGATGGAGGCTCTGAAGACCCCCCTGACAGGACTCGCTCCCCTTGTTTGTACCCCGCATACTAATGGGGTTTAGCCGATTCACAACGAGGATCATCAGAGTGCTGGATAACTCACAGTCCAGTCCTGATTTCACTTTGGATTTGGCCAGCTGTAACCAAGCTCTCCAGTTACAGTGGAATTAATCAGACAAATAAACCAAAACCTTGGTATAAAAGACAGTTTAGAACTTCTGTAACATCACAAGTTCAGTTTGGTTTTAACTTTGGAAACAATTGTAGATGAAGGTTTTTAGAACTGTACCTCCAACAGGAAGAACTCATTGGGCCTTGTGAGCCTAAATGCAACATGCTGGGTTTGTTGTAAGTTTAGATTCATTTGTAGATTTATTTTAAATGGTGTGTTAATGTGCTGTAGCTCTTCAACTGTTACAAACTGTGACATGGAATATGCGTGAGTTTGTATAAAAATGAGAGAGCTGGCTGGGATTGGATTGCAGTTGACCTGCTTTAGGGAGCGTGTCTGTAATATTCATAAACAGATTGGATTGCAGTCGACCTGCTTTAGGGAGCGTGTCTGAAATATTCATAAACAGATATGGCTGCTGAGGAACATGCCCGTGACAGTGTTATTGGCCTCATCCGCTGTGTGAATCTTTTGGAATGTATGTAGACCTGGCAAAGCATAAACACACTGAACAATGTTTTGATTGAATCCTTCTGTTTTCCTGGCTTCTGGTGAGCATAACATGTGATGCAATGATGGTGTTTTCACTATTTGGATTTAAGAGACTCCCAAGAAACAATTTACTGTCAGGGTTGTGTCAGCCGATATATTGGATCTGGGTAAGAGTTTTGGGTGGGCCCTGTAAAGTGTCAAATTACCAGAATATTCTGCACCATGTAAATGTTTTTATTCATTAAACAAGTCAGTTAAAAACATGGTTCAAAGTAGCCTCTTGCATGGTAAAATTTTTTTGCATGCTTAATTTCATTAGCTAATAGCTATGTAGCCATTTAACTCCGACGTGTAACACCCTACCTTAATAAATCTGCTGAAAATTTGTGTAGCTGTGTGTTAAGTTGAATGCATTTTAATTATTGGTAGTTCAAGTTACAAATTAAAAATCAAAAGCTGATCGGGGTGTAAAACAAACTGTAACATTACATAAAACTCAGTACACAGTTTACAACAAAACAATCCAAAGAGAACATTGATTTAATTTTAACAGTGTAATAACACTGGTGTTAAAAGTGTTTATTGCAGCATTGTCTTCCAGAGAGCGATGGAGCACTGATTCCACAGTAAAATAAAGGAAATTCAAGCTAACCTAATGTGACAGCATTATGACACTACATGACCACTGATGGGTTATCAATGGCAGAGAAAAGGGGAGCATCCATCATGGCAGACTTTTGTAGTCCTTGAACCAGTGTCGTAGTTTAAATGAGAGGAGGCTCAATGTGTGATGCATCAGGGAAGCTTTCAGATGCTCAGAGTTTGGGGCACATTTTGGTGATGCATTTTGAAAAACAGGGGGTTTATGAAGCCTACATACAGCCAGCTATTATGAAAAGGCTGGCAATCCATCCATCCATTTTCTAAACCGCTTATCCTACTGGGTCGCGGGGGGTCCAGAGCCCATCCCAGAAGCAATGGGCACGAGGCAGGGAACAATCCTGGATGGGGGGCCAGCCCATCGCAGGGCACATTCACACACCAGTCACACACCCCAGCTGGCAATCCATTATTTGTTTTTCCAAGCAGTAGCACTCCAAGAAGAATTTTTCCAAGAAATAGAAAAAATAAGGCAGACCAAGGTCCACACAGTTGCACTGCATGCCCCAAAATAAAATTTACTGGCAGACACTGAAGTCAAAAAGCCATGCTTTGTACCAAAATATTTTCAATTCAAGAAATATATTGATATATTGAAATATATATGATATATTGAATATATTGAAATATAATATATACATTTTATCTACTGACCACAAAGCTGATTTCTGTGTTATGCAGTGTTCACTGGAGTATTTTTATCTACTATAAGATTTGTCAGGGGACCTCATGTAGTTTGGAAGGAATCTATTTGAGCACAAAAAAATATTTGCTCCAGACTCAACAGCTTTGAAAAGGATGATAATTCCAGGAATCTTTAAATGTCTTTAAACAGGAAAGAATCATTAAACTGATAACAACTTAAAAAACAACTGAGTTGTTTGTCTGAGATTCACATATTTAGTCAACAAGCAGAATTATAAATACCCAGATTACATCAAATATTTCATTTTCCATTCCTTATGGTTTTAGATTAATTGTGCACTCCCTTTAGGCCTGTATTAAAATAAATACAATCTTTTTCCCCAAACTATTTTTTTCTTATTCTTTGTTGAATTTTTAAAACCATGGTACATAAATTCAAAATTTAATTTCAGGTCTGACATAACAGAGTTTTAACAAAATCTTTTCAATTTCTGCTGGACATGGTGCTGGAGGTCTGCTGTACGTCACCGGGAACGTTTCTCAGGAACGTTTCTCAGGAACGTTTCGGTGAACATACCATCATGAATTATATTTAATCTGGTTTATCAGTTGTGCTTACGGACCTTTTTTGCGTTAGACGACACGAACTTGCGCAATAGATGGTAACTGAGTTGCGTGGCACAGCTCTGGACGTCACCTGATGGCGTCCGTTTTCCCGCTGCGGGGAGACAGCTGTATAGATATGGCCGTCCTCTGGAGAGGTAAGTAATTAGCATAATTGAGACAGGAAGAGCCTCTCCCAGGCTGTCTCGCTGCACATGTGCTCTGAAGGAGTGATAGAGGAAGGTTCAGATTATCACATGGTATCCTGTACCACACTTTCTGTTTGACTATGAGGGTGTGAGACGTTTGATTAGATGGAAACCATATATTTTCAAATCCCTATGTGTACTTTATGTATTAGCTCAATAGCAATAAACATCCACAAAGTATCTATACTTTCTGTGGCGATAGCCTCTGAAAAAAGCTTTCACAGTGCCAGAGGCACTGTGGGAAAAACCGCTCACGTCGAGCTGTCGAAGGCACTCGGAGTTAAGCCTGTCGTTAGTTTCTCATCACCTTTTTTTGCGGACCCACCTTAAGCCAACAGGCTGGGATTTTTGCTTTTCTTTTTTTTTCTTTGACAGGGTCAGAGTTTAAGTTCAGCAGGGTCAATGTGGATTTCTATGTACCTTTCCAATGTTTTGAATGGATAATCCACATGGTGATGTGAACCAGAAAATGTCCACCAAGACGACAATGTTTGTTTTTAAATATATACTTTGAAGGAAAAGTCTGCCATGAGCAAACAATTTTTTTATCTTCAGTCGCATGTAATCTCAGCTCATTGCTGTAAAATAATAAAAAAATAGACACTTTTCATCTCATTTGTCCAAAAGGGCCTTGAAATCTGCAGGTTAAACATAGTAACAGACAAATACAATAATTGAATGCACAATGGAACAAAATGTGGCTTTTCAGCTGGTGATTGATGTGCTATAAAAGTCTCTATGCCCTGGGCAATTTGGCCAAAATAAGCCAGTTTAATGTCAGCCTCTAATTTGACCCCTTACCTTCACAAATGAAAGAGTTTGTTGGGACCAGGTGTGCATGGAGGTGTCGTGATCAGTTTGTCTTCCTGTGTCTCCCAGTGCGGCCTCGTGAAACTCAGGCACGGTGGTCTGTTAAATCACTCCACGAAGAGGCGGGGGGTAACAAGTGCTGACATTTCTGCAGCCTGAAATAAGGCCCCGGATGCATGCATGTTCCCGGCTTCTCTTGCGGGTGTCTTTCATGCGTTTCTCCCATGTAACCTCACACGTTCAGGGTAAAGACAAGAAAGCGGCATTTTTATTGATTGAAAGGTGCCCCCCCCCCTCCACCCCGATCTTGGCCTGGTGTGGAATGCACACCTGAGGCTGTTTGCACAGCCATTCCTGTAATCTGTGCCACAATGCAAACTGACATCTGGTCTCCTGTGGAGGAGTGAAGGCTTTCTATCTACAACCCTCTGCAGTATCAGTACTGAGGCCAGATTCCCACCAAAATTGTTCTCAACAACTGTTTCTTCTTTTTTTGTAGAGTTTTGAGGAACTCAAGGTTTGGCTGGACTTTGAGGCTGGTGTGGTCGGGATGATTTTTGAGTTACATTTTCCCTTGAGGCTATGGCTTTGTGTCTTAACTAAAAAAAAGCATTTTCACGATTCCCTGTGGCTTGTCTCACCACATACCCTCGAATTTTATCCTCCATCCTCCAGGCTTCTCGTATCACTCAGTCCCATTGTTGGTTTGTGGATGATGCTACTCAACAGCTGTCACGTTACGTTAACTTGGGTTTCTTTTATTTTGCTTTATTCTGTGGAATCAGTGCCATATTACTATCTGGAAGACAATGGTACAGTAAACACTCTTAGCATGTTAGACACAATTTAGCGTGGGTGTATGAATTGGTAGTATGTCCCACCAGTGTTGATGACAGAAAAATAAAGAGAACATTCTCTGAGAAGTAGAGAAAGCAGAGCTGTAACGTAATGTAGCCTTGAATCTTGACGACCTTCAGACATGTGAAGAACACCAACCTGTCCTGGTCACAGAAAGACTGTTTTGAGAGCAGACTGCTTTGTACAGACACAAAAAAACGTACATGAAATACCTGATATAGTATTTTATTAGTTTAAATTGTTTAATAATTTCTAATTAGTAGTGAGTGTGTATATGTGCTCAGAACAAAAAACACAATTTAGCATTAGAACATGTGAGAATAAGGAGCAACACAGCAAAAACGAACAAGAAACTCCTGGGTTCTCCTAAAAGTTACTGGTGTCTAGTTGGGTGGATCTTTCCATTCCATGTATTTAAGTTTCACAACCAGGTTACTTAGTTACTTAATTAATTAAATTAGTGTTAAAAAGTCAGTGAGGTATTGATTTGCCAAACAAAGTGTGCTTGTGGTTGAGTCAAAATTTACGTGGGTGTGTTTGAGAGTCACCAAGCTGACATACTTTGACAGGGTCCATAATTGTACAGCAGCATTAAGATAATTGATATATAATTTTCTTTGACCGCCTAAGACTTTCGCACAGTATAATGGGGATGAAACAGGGTGTTGAGTTTTGTGTGGAATAGGATGGTATCACTTGATGATGTGGCAGATCTCTTGGGGGAGCTTTCTGTCTGTGGGGGGGGGGCTGCTTTGGAAAGATGTTCTGGAGTCGAACCGAAGGGCAACTGTGTCTGTTAGGCGTGGGCCACATGCAAAAGCGATGCCTCAGTAATGGGTGACGGGCAGCAGGCACCATGCCCCCAGTGACTGGGCTGGGTTAGAGAGGACTGGCGAGGCTGAGAGGGACTGAAGCTTTTTTAGTCTGGGCTTAGAACTGCGGGTGCCTGCTCAACCTGAAGTGGCTTTGGGGAGGGGGGGGGGCAGCCGCTCTGGTTAGACAGCTGTCAGAATAATGGAGCAGACTAAATCAATCGCTCTCTTTCTTTCATCAAAAGAATGGTGTGGGTGGCTGAGCCTAACAATGGGTGCCGGTCTGAGAGCAGCCATGACGGACAGGTAGAGCCAAGAAGCAGATGAAACTGGAGGGAATCCTCACCCTCTTTTTGAGTCGGGGTGAGCATTTCTGTGCAGTCTTTGTCGAGCCGTCTGCTATGGGTCTGGTCGCCATTCGACTTTAAAGAGCATCTGCTTTGTGTTTTTGCACGTTCCGAGAGAGACAGAAAATAAAGTAAATAGCTCTGCAGGTAACAACAGAGCCTGTTTTAGTCATGTTATTTGGCTTTTGTTGTTTTGGTGTGACATCATTAAAAGTCCCTGCTTAAGTGCTAAATTATAGCTAGCCGTTGTTTTTTTTTATGGTTTTAGATGTCTGCATCTACGTCTGTGCTGTGTGGGCGGTGAATTTTGAAGAAAATACCCTCTAGCTCTTCAAAAACTTGCATAGCTTTTGAAAAGTACTGTGTGCTACCAGACGTGGACATTTTTATTGTGTGTATTAGCATTAGCAGTATATTTATTTAAACAGATTAAGTTTGTAATCTGTAAGTGATAGCCATGTCCTGTCCTCTCGGACCTAGACGTTGAGTCATTTTCAAGGTAAATGAAACGTAAACCTTAACATTTACATTTGGGACTCAAACCTATATGTGCTGACCTGCTGTTTTCTGAGTCACAGCCTTTAAATAGCACTGGGATTATTTCACCAGAACTAATCTCCTGATAACAATGGACATCTCCCTGACAATCACTGCAGCTGGAGTAATCTTAACCCTAAGCAACCAATTGTCATGCATGAAGCTTGGGGCCCTTTCATGTAAATCTCAGGGTGTTTTTATAGATGTAGTTCTTGAACACTGGTATGGGACATGGGGCTGTACGTAGGCATTCCCCTGATTCTCATGGTGATAATCACTGGTCCAGGTAAAATGGGTGCTGCGGGATGTTGTGAGCCTGCATGCTCTATAATGGCTCTGTAATTATACTAAAATGTATTGTTTATATAAGGAGCCAGGCTATGTTCATAAAAGTGAAATCGGTCTTTGATTTAAAAAAAAAAAAAGTGTTTGCTTGTTTCTCGAACATTTGAGTCTCCCAGTTGCACGAGCATTCAGGCAGCGTTAGTGACAGTCGAGTCCCCCCGGGTCCGGTGTGACGATACATTAAGCTCGACCTCAGCCTCAGCTGAACTCTCTGTAGCTGAAGCCCTGCTGTGTGTGTCCCAGTAACCCAACCCACCCCCACACACACACACACACACACCCCACCCCTTCTTGGCCACCTGTGCAGCCACTGGGGGGGTGGGGGGAGTGTGTGTGTA
>JABFEA020000138.1:19735024-19768081 GCA_019775915.2 Cyphomyrus plagiostoma | reverse complement strand
CCCCCCCCCCCCCCCCCCCCCCCCCCCCCCCCCCCCCCCCCCCCCCCCCCCCCCCCCCCCCCCCCCCCCCATATGTATTAGCTATGACACTTTCAGATGTAGACCCTTAAAAAAGGATCGCGTTTGGGATAATTTAATGTATCACAGACTTTAAAATTAGTGTATATTTATGCATGAAATACTAAATATTTATTCTGTATTTAGCACAACAGAAGTGCAATTAGGCTTTACATCACTTTCGTATTGTTGTAGAAAAACTCTTTATTTTCCAGAGAAGATATTTACGTGTCTCTTTGGAAGGTTGCCCGGCCTGCAACCCTTAGCTCAGTCCTAAATTATGCATGTCGGCACGTCGCCTCGACCCCTGTTTTTAAGTGCTAGCCTTCAGCTGTCCGGGTTTCTGTCAGGGCAAGTTCAGTTATGGGGGGGGGTGCAGTTGGCAGGAGGAATCTGGTCTTCAAACACAGTGCCAGTGAGGATGATGGAGCGGTTTGAAGTTGTTCTCCTTAGATCCCTTGTCCGGTGAGGTCTGCTTGTCTTGAACCCGCACCTGTCGACTCCTGAGTGCCCAGGTGGTACTGGGCTGTTGTGCCCTCAGCTTTGCTTGGAGAAGCTTCAGTCATCGTCTAGACGCAGCAACTCTCTCCAGACAAAAATATTGTGAATACATAGTTAGTGTCTTTTGTTTATTTAGTCTAGATCTGTTTTCTTCTTGATTGATGGGCCATACTTTCAAAGAGGGATTTTCAGTTCAGATCAGTCTAAATTTGGAGTATTTTCTTGGTAATTTTATTTAATTTCTCTTTTTTGGGGGCAGGCTTTGTATTTAACAGAACTTGTCTCAAAGTGTTCCCTGCTGTGGAACGTTTCCCGCGGGTCAATAAAAAAGTTCACTTTTAAACATCGTTAAAAGTTGGGATGCCCTCCCAAGCAAACCATGGTTTCTCCGGGTACTCTGAAGCGTGATGGCCTGACTATTGTTTGTCCACATTTCTGTAGAAGTATAAACATTGTTACGTTTAAGCAAGGCCTAGCAGCCGAAAACCCCAGCGTCAAACCCCCACGCAGGAACGGCATTTGCTAAAACACAGACCACTGTCCTTTGGTGTGCTGTGCAGTGGGAGGTGGCCGTGAAAAAGGTGGAGAATAAGACTCCCACACAAAAGAAATGGATGACTGGCATCTGAAAAGGTCACCCCAGGCGGACGGCTCAGCCATGTGCCAGAACATATCGCATTGATTTCAGCGTCTCGCACATCCACCACATTTATTATCAGAGTCTTTATGCTGGTGAAATGGGCAGGTTTTGCTCGTGTTGCTCCTGGCGCTGCTTCCTAACTGGGGCCTGGGAAGCATTTTCCACGCTTCCTGTCCCACATCCTGTAAAACAAAGTGCCACACTTCCATCAGAAATGAATCATTTTTATGGAAAATGTACTCTGGGGAAGTGAAAGCGAGCATTCTTGCCCTTCACAATAAGTGATGTAGTGTTACTGAGTATCCAACCTAGAACCTGCATTCCATAACCACCTAGAACCAAACCATTACTGCAGTACTTTGTTAGGCACAATGAATAGTGATGTGGTAATGATTTCTAGAATAATTATTTTGTAATTAGACACGCGTTGTTCTGTAAGGTCTGAGTTTCACAATCAGGAATCCAGCTAATGTGTTTTTTAGTAGTAGATCCAGTGGATCTCTGGATCTCTCTTGCACCTTAATTGACAGGGAATAAAAGTGATCCAAACAGCTTCCCCAGCTTGACGTCCTATCTAGTTAGCACTGACGGCTGCCTGCTCCTGGATTGGTCCCAGATGTGTTTGGCATGCTGCTCTGTCCACTTCCAGCGGCTGGAATGAGAAGGTCCGGCTGATGGGGTGATGCCTATCTCTGTATCCAGGAGTGATCGATGCTCGAGGCACCTGGCTGGTAAACAGTACGGATCAGCCCACTCCAGACCTGGCACCAGCATTCAGGTTAAGGGGCCAGAGCAGCGGCAGAACAACGCCATCACAAAGCGCTCCATTCAGCCAGCCGGATTCCCAGCTCCAGACTTCACACACAACATTCCCTCCTCCCGCGCCTCCACACACATCTTCTTTCCTGTGGTGTTAAATAAGGGCTCTTTTTATTGGGGGGGGGGGTAAATACAGCATATGGGCAGTTTTTGGTGTCATTGTAGTTGTGTTGATGCCACCTGTTGGTGGGGCAGAGTGACATCCTGTGCACTTTGTTCAGCTGTGCCTGGGTGTCTGTGTGTGACAGACACCCCCCCCCACACATCCCCCGAGCAGCTTCATGGTCCATTGGAGGCCTGGTGCGCGGATTCATTGTGTCCCTGACCCAGTAAATGCGACCGTCGCTCCCCCCCACCACCCAGCGCGACCATAGATATTTACAGTGTGTAGGACAGCTATTTCAGAACTGCAGCATAATTTGGGACCGCTGAGAAACATCATACCAGCTGACCCCCGTAGGTTAACCGCCAATATGCTATTTCAGCTAAACTTCTAAACTTCCAGCGTGTCTGTTCTCTCCCACATGGATTCTTCTGCCTGGAATTTGGGCAATCCTAACAAGGCTACTGGTTTTTCTAAGAGAGAGGTTCTGTCATGTGCAGCTGCTGTGATGACCCGAGGGAGGCTGTTAATGTTTTTATGTAGTCCAATGTACGAGACGGTCACAGCCACTCAAAACTAGCCACTCATAAAACACTATAAATACCTTCATAATGCAGCACAGAGCATCCTGAATTCTAATACTGACCATTATAATGCATTATACTGCAAGGTATTTATAGTGCGTTACAAATAAGAGCTACATAGAACATTCATAATGTGTAATAAACATGCCAATAAATGTGTTATGCCTTTTCGTTAATATTTATAGCCATGTTCATAATACTTTTATGAATGCATTATAATGCATTATGAAGGTATGTGTGATGCATTATAAAAGAAAGTGTTACCAAGTCTTCTTAGGCCAACTTCATGCACCGACATACTGTAAATATATTGAATTTTTGCAAGGGAATGTCATTAGAGGAGAGTTTTCTGTGAATGCCTTTAACCTCTTTTTCCCGATCACACACTGATTACGAATAAATCAACTTCTCCTGGGTCACATGACTTATTAGTCATGCCCCGTCAAATCCACGCTGGCCTCCAGGCCGTGTTTGCCGGCTTTTGCTAACAGGTACCTGTTTAGGAAGCAGAGCACCCTGTGTTTTGCTGAAGAACACAAAGTTCACAGAGCATTAATTACAAGCCTGGGGCAACGCCATGGGCTCACTATGGCCGTAGTAAATTCTTGCAGCCAAATAGGGGCATTTTACAGAACCGAAAGCTCATTTGATGGTTATAGCTAATAGCCTGAATCCGCAAATGACCTTTTTTCGCTGACGAAACATGTTGGTTCCTGCTGTTTGCTGTGGCTTGCGCTTGAGATTCAAGTTCTGGTTTCAAGGTACATTTCTAGTCACAGCTCGGTTGGCAGTCAGGCTCTACTCTGTGGGGAGCTGCGTAGCTCATGCTGTGCCTCTGTTTGGAAGGTCACTGGTTCAAATCCTAGGGTTGTCACACTGGTTTTGCTTGGGCCATTGAGCAAGGCCCCTAACCTACCCATTCGTTCAGGGCCTGCCTGACCCTGCTGTCTCAATTGCACGTCACTTTGGATAAAAGCATCTGCTAAATAATGTATGTAATGTAATTCCTGCCCTGTGGTTCTCTCACCCTACCCCTTATTTGTGTAGTGATTCTTCTCTTGGATATCGCCTTGGACACGGTCCTCAGCTGCTGGTGTTTAGCGAGGCACCGCTCAATGACCTCAGCTCCTTTTGTTATCTGTCTCTCACTCCAGCTCACTAGCTGCCCAATGATATGCCCCTAATTTTTAGTGGTGGGGGCGGGGGGCGCAGGACAGTGCCGCTACACAGCCAGCAGGGGAAATGACTGTCATCATCACCATGTTCACCCCTTTTGTTACTACAAAACACTCCCTGCGACCCTAGCTGCCAGCATGGCGGACAGACAGGAGGGCATTTTCCCCTCCGTGTCTCGACTCTTTTGGCCCCGTGATGTCATTTCCTGTGGAAAGGACACCCGCGGAGCTGACAGCGTGTCACACTGACAATGGACGGGGTTATCATTGGTGGGGTTTGGCGGCAGAGGGCAGAGGGCCATGTGGGGGCCCAGGGCACAGACACCTGCCTCAGCGCATCCACAGATTCCACTGTGGTTGGAGGTGATGCTATAGGTCTTTGTGAAACCACTGTGGCTG
Source organism: Cyphomyrus plagiostoma (assembly GCA_019775915.2). NCBI lineage: Eukaryota > Metazoa > Chordata > Actinopteri > Osteoglossiformes > Mormyridae > Cyphomyrus > Cyphomyrus plagiostoma. The sequence goes on along the minus strand of JABFEA020000138.1, from coordinate 19,763,803 downwards.
TTTTGGCACAATCTGTGTGCCTCGCTCTCTGTGGCCGGTGTGGATTTGAATGATGCTGCTGCTAGGGGCACTGTTGTCATTCCAGGATTACATTACGACAGGAGAAAAAAAATCTCTCCCCACTGCTGGACACAATGGGGTGCTGGAGCGGAGACACAAGATACCCCCAGGATTTTCCAGCCCTTGTTTTTGTGTCCACCACCTGTGACATCATACTGACAGGTGTTTCCGCTCTGTGCGTGGAATGGCAAACCGCGAGGACTTCACATTTCCTGTGACCTCCTGACATCCTGTGTGTGGCGGGGGCGGGGGAGGGACTGGGAGAAGCTAATAGAGGTTTGTGAAACATGCTGTTTCTGGGTGCTGCCCCTGGCCTGGAGAACCACCCCCTGGGTTGTAGATGCATACCTGCAAGGCCCTTGCAGTCTCTATGGAAACATACCCAATCTTCCCGTGTGCTGGACTGGCTGCTGCACCCTATCTGCCTTTGTTGAATCAGCAGCTTGTCCAGAGCAATCATTGGTTCATTGGTGACGCTGATGCTTGGCTTGCCTTGAACGCTACGCTTCATAGCGCCTTCGGTACTCGTCACGTTAGGTCTTTCAGGGCTCAGGACCACACTGCTGAGTGGGAGGATGGAACATAAAGGGGGAACCGATATGTGGTTCAGCAGCTTAACCCTCTCTATCTGTGGTCACAAGGTCACCTACTGAAGCATGAAACGCAGCAGAGTATCCGCATCTCAATTGGGCTACTAAATAAAGCCCCCCCCCCCCCAGGCCCCCAAAATGGTCCAGGGGCGCCACATTAATGGCCGGCCCTGCTCTCACACCCCAAGCCCCACTCTCAGTAGGTACGTGTCCATGTGTGTCAAAGGAGAGCCAGATGGGATCTGCGAAGCATTCTAATGTAACGTTGCTCCTATTAAACACGGCCATAAACTTGACTGGATGCATTTGGGTGGGCATTCTGGCACACGGGAGGCCTGGCAGAGGAGGTGGTAATGGTGTGCAGCCAAAACACGTCCTCTGGGGTTATTCATTTTTATACCTGTTTTTTAAATACCTGCAGACATATTTTAGTATCATAAATTGTAATGATAATAATTATTATCCCTTCTGCTACTGTTCACCAACTGGCTTCTGCTAGCTGAAATCGGTCTGTCCTGTTATCAGCAATCATTAGCAATTATTCTACAGCAAACAGAAGGTTTGGTTGTTACGTCTCTGTCGGACTTATTAATTCTGCCGTTGCAATGATATTATTATTAGTTTGGATTAGGGTTCAGGGTGAATGGATGAATGAATCATTAGATGATATTTATCATCCAAAGCAATAGTATTAATGAATTAGGTTAGGTTTATGGTTAGGTTTAGGATTAGGGTTAGGTTTAGGATTAGGGTTAGGCTCAGGGTCAGGCAGGCATGGTTCCCCATCTCATCACCCCTCCCCCTTCCATCCCATAGGACTCTGAGTCCCTGGACAGCTGTATACAGAGTACCCTCTCGGCCCTGTACCCCCCCTTCAGTGCCACCGCTGCCACCGTCCTCTGGCAGCTTTTCAGTGTGGTGGAGAGGCAGTACCGCAGTGACGGCCTGCGCTGCCTGGTGGACTTCCTGCTGCCTGCCAAGAGAATCCTGCAGAGCATCCAGCAGGAGACCTGCGTGAGTGGGGGGGGGGGTCGATCTGGGGCAAAACACAGAGAAGGGTTTGATTGGGTGGGGGGGATGTTCAGGGATGGGCAGTCCCCTTCCCTCACCTGCATTCAGGCACTAATTATTTCTGATTGTTTCCTGGACTTGCTTTTTGACTGCTCGGTTTGGGGAGGGTCCACAGGATACGCTCATCCTAACATGGAATTCCCCGCTCAGGCCGGAGCTCTGTCACACGCACAGCACACGTGCTGCAGCTTTTCTGGACTTCCCATCCAGCAGTCTCCGGTTCCTTCCGTGTAGCGTACTCTTCCTCGTCTCATCCTCATGTGCCGGAGTCCAAACACAATGCAGGTGCTTCCCTGAATGTCCTGCTAAAGAGTCGGTCGATTTCTGTGCGAAACACAAGCTAATAAAGGAATGACATACTTTGATTCAGCTGCAAATAATCAGTAGCAGAGAATAAAGAAGAAAAATAAAGAGGAAACAAGGTCGGGAAGGGACAGAGAGGTCAGTTTGGGGAAGTGTGATGGCGATCGTCTCTGCCGCCAAAGAGTTTAAATCTTACTAATGAGGAACAGAGGGGTGGGAAATGCATCTCCAGTGGGAAGAAGAGCATCGTCATGAGTGGAAGCGAGGCCAAGACAGAGCACACCATTGTCTGGGAAATGGCCCGGAAAACAAGCTTCTCGACCTTAAAGGGGAGAAAGAAAACTCTGTGCTGCTAAAGAGGGATGCTGACATCCAATATTCGATTCATAGGAGCCCCAATCGCTCTGGGCCAAAGCTCTGCAGGTTAAGCCGGGTAATATTATTCCTCTGTATTCAGCCTTGCGAGATAACCCTCCCCTCCCATAATACAACAGGGCAGCTCAGCCCCAGGGCACCGAGGCCCGTCATATCATCTGGAAAAAGGCTTGGAGTAGCCTGAACATCAGGAAGTGTGTTCTGAATAAAATAAGAAATACAACCATAGAGCCGTTTTCAATATTGGTAATATAGTCATTCATTACAACTATTTCTCAGTGGCTCATATATGAACCTTCTAAGGTTTATGAAGTTCAGGATGTTCACTTACCCCTTATCCCACAACTATCTTGTACTTCTCAATCATTGGAAGCTTAGCCTGACAGCACTTATACCTAAGAACAAGTGTGCTTGTTTTATACTATCTGCCTCACTTGCACATCACTTTGTACAGAAGCATCTGATGGATAAGTAAATGTAAACGTCATATATATGCATTAGTTACCTTAGTTCATTCAAATTCCACCCTTGGGGCATCCTTTGTGATGCATGTCGGTGTGTCACAGATGTGGTGCATGCTGGGAAAACTGTTAAGCAGGTGTTTCTGGGTAGCGGGTGTCTCCATCAGCCTGTTCTTAGACCTTGGGCCAGTAGGCCATGATCCCATCCTGTCATATGGCCTGTATAAGAAAACATGGAAAATGGATCACAGGGACCACTGTCGATATTGGCAATACAAAGGAACAGGGTACCAATGAGGAATAAATGGGGCTTGGAAGCTTTTTTTTAATTATAATATTTTTTTTTATTATAATAAAGGGAAGAGGATGGTAGACAAACATCATGGGTGTGGAATATGGAGCTGTGGATGGACGTGATCAGTGGGGTAATGATGCGTAGTATACTGGTGTGTTGAGCAGAATTCCTTCGGGCTGCGTTATTTCAAAAGAAGGTGCTAGTCCATATGCATGACTCACCTGTAGCTCACCAGCTGTTCTCGTATCTTCCAGGTACGTTTCCGGGGCCTGCTGCTGTATCACGAGGGCTGGCCGCTGTGCATCCATGAGAAGGTGGTGCTCCAGCTTGCTCCGCTGCACAAAGTCCGGCTCAAGCAGGGAGACTTTTACTTCCAGGTGGTTCCACAGGGTCGCAAGACCGTCAAGCTGGTGATAAAATGCCTATCGGCGAGTGGCCAGGCGATCGCCGAGATCCCCGTGCCGGAGAGCATGTATGGTAACATCTTCACCGGTGACTTCCTGCAGCATGTGACCCGCGAGCGAAACCTTCTCCCGCTGCAAAACTGCCTGCTCACTACTGGCGCGGTCGTGTACCGCACACCGTGGACCAACGTCATCAGCCCACTGTTCGTCAGCAGCACCACTGACGCCATCATGCAGGCACGCCGCGGCCCTGCACTCCGCGGCCAGCTGAGTGCCTGCAGTGCCAGTGGCTCCACCAGCACCCTGGACAGCCGGCGAAGCTCCCGCGACTCCCTCCACTCGCAGGGGGCTGAGTCCACGATGTCGGAGCCCAGCCCGCTCACGCGCCATTTAGAAGCCGGGGCTGACCTCGCCATAATGCCGGGGGCTGCAGAGGACCGAGGGTATGCCAGGGGTTATCCCACCTCGGAATATAAATGTCTTGGCTCGAGGATGAGCCAGTCATCCTCAGTTATCCTTGAGGGTGCTTCGGGGAAGGGCGAAGAACGAGGGTCCAAGGATAGGGGCAATGGTGGACAACGGATCTTGTCTTTCAACACGGACCTCAGTAACCCTAGTCCCCGCCGTCGCCATCCCCGTGACTCGACGTCCTTTGAGACCCGAAGACTTTTCCGTAAGTCCTACATGGAGGCCCTACAGAACCCTATGAATCTGGGGTCTAGCTCAGAGTCCATCCTGGAGGAAGTCTTAGAGCAGGGCACTGCCTCTGTCCCCAAAGATGACAGGCCACCTTCCTCCAGTGGAGACTCAGGTGTCCGCAGCAGTCAGAGAGACTGCGCTGGCCAAAGGACTGCCTCCAGCACATGGCTAGGGGGCGAGGAGTCTCGGTTACACACGCCAGTCGTACCCATTCAGCAGGGACTTAAAAATTCTGAACTTGGGAGGTTAGAGAGGCGTTCTAAGTCTCTTGAGCGGACAAGCAAGTCATCGCTGGTCAAAGGTCACAGGGCACGCTCCTCCTCTGGAGGATCGGACAGCAGCCCTCTGAAGAAGCACATGAACGGATGTGCCCTGAAGTTCATGAAACTGGACTTGGAGGTGACGTTTCAAAGCACCGAAAGCAGCTCTATTAAGGATGATTCAGGTGAATGTCGTCGGGTTGCTATGGAGTTGTCTGTTGGTCTGACCAGGCTCACATCTTCTTTAAGCCAATGAAGTACAACTAATTTGAGTAGGCTGTTTTTGTCATGCGGTTTCAGGTGTTAAAATATAGGGTGCTCCATCCCAATTTCACTAGTGATTTGATAGCATTTATCATCTTACAGTTTAATTCATCACTCGGAATGAAAGCAGAGAATGTGTTTCAGCTCTTAGTATTGCAATCAGCAATAACAGGTAAACCATCTGTCCATGAATCCTTTCATCCATCAGTCCATTCATCTATCAACCACTCAGGCTCCCAGTGACCCTGTAGGTGCACAACAATAAGTAATTTTAGAGTCGGTTAAAATCGAGAATAGTCAACATCACTGGCAGCCAGGGCTACTTTCTGCTTCAGGTACTAGGATTTGGAGTTTGATTGTTTTTCAGTTTTAGTCACAGACATGTTGCTCAAGTGTATGATTACAGATGTGGGGTGTTGTGGTGGTATGGAGAAAGGCTTGGCTCGAGTAACCTTGCCCTTTAGATATGAAGCGCAATGGGGACATCTAGACTGCAGACTTTATGAGCTGCGGCTGAGCGAATGCCAGTTATGATGCTGTTTGTTTTGACCCCCGGGGGGCCGGCTGCAACCCTGCCCAGGAAGCTCTGCCCCAGTCTGACTCATTCCATGGGGCTTGGAGCAGGAGCCACTGCTTTCTTTTCCAGCCAGGCGTATGGCCTGAGCTGTTGGTGTCCCTGTCAGGTGTCCCACTGGGAAACCCTGCTGCTGTTTGGGTTAGTGCCTCTGCCGACTAAAAACAGAAAAAAGGTGTTTTACATGGAAACACATTGACCCCGCCCCCAACCCCAAGTCCCCCCCACGTGGTGTATTTACTAGCTGTCATTTAAAATATTCCACATATTCTCTGTACTTTATCCTTGTATTAATATGTTATAATATATATTTCTCTCACACACTTATTCACACATGCACACACACATTGTGTATGTTCTCAATTTACACAATCATATTTGCTATGGAGTTTTCAGCGTGATGTTGCACAGAAAAGATGTTTACAGGAGCCTTTGAAAATCATGGGCTTTTATTCACAGGAGGTCCAGTTACAGACCTGCAGGACCCCCATGTCACCAAGCACCTGGCATTAGCTAGTGCTTCTGGGGGGAGGCACTCAGGTCCCAGCAGGATTGTTTGCATCACGAGACAATGTGGCTTATTGTAGCTGGGCGAGGCAGGGGAGGATGCCGTGGGGGAGGCTTCAAAGCCATGGCTGTCCCTCTGCATAGGCAGCATTCCTACCTGAAATTCAAGGACAGTGGGGGAAACAGTCTTGGGTTGTATGTAAAGGTACAATGACTTTGACAGATGATGGAACTGCCCTTTGATCTGGAATACCTTTATTCTGGGTTACCAGTCGGTTTTGTGTTGGACAGCTACATGTTGCTGGCTAATTCACCAACCTAACTCAACCCAAGCCATGCCATCCCATATCAACTCAACTCAACTCAATCCATGTAACCCCATCATAACCCAAGCCATGCCATCCCATCTCAACTCAACTCAATCCATGTAACCCCATCATAACCCAAGCCATGCCATCCCATCCCAACTTACCTAAGCTCACCCCAACTCATCCCAATCAAACCCAACCCAACTCGAGTTAATCCATGTCATCTCAAACCAGCCCTTGCCTTCTTATGCAGTCCCATCCCAACCCAACTCAATCCATGCCTTCCCTCTCCAACCCAGCTCAACCCAATCCAAGCTAGCCAGTTTCTTAGTAGCTGCATTGAAACCCACATGAATGCAGTGTTTCAACAGAGCCACAAGAAGTGCCGCTATTGCGATGAAATGATGCCACTTAGTCAGGACAACCCGCATATGGAGTTGCACCTTGTTATAATAATGTGTTTTGCAATGTAATGACATCAGAATTAACCTATTTATGTTTGTTTATCTTTTACTTTATCTGACTAGTCTTTTTTTCAACTGCTAGATGGACTTTTGTTCTAGCACCCTGTGGATGTTAAACACATTTTATTCCCTATTTGAATTGAATAAGAATTGAAATAATTTCTTTTCTCATCAATTGATTCACAATACTTTATAATAATAAAGTTAAAAAAATGCGAATTTATGAAAAATATAAAACAGAAATATAGCATTTAATGTGGCACCCAAAATGGAATTCAGAGTCACTTGACTGGATAAGATTTTGAAAGGCTTTATCCTTTATAAAGTTCTAAATTTCACCTTTGACATAAAGTTGTATCATTGCATAGAACTAGAAAAATAAGCAAGGCACTGAAGGTTTCCAGGTGCATGTAGGCCTTGATTGTTGAAGACGTTTGGAGCTAACAGGACCCTTCCTAAAGGTGGTAATTTAGGTGACCAGGAACTCAGTGTCCACTCTAACAGATATGAGTAAGGATGAGAGAACCTTCTGGAAGGGACTACCATCTCTGCAATGCTTTGTCAATTAACTCTTCACGTGTAGAGTGTCTACGCAAACACCATTTCTAAACAAAAGGCATGTCACAGATGACAATTATCACACTCTGAGAGTTTGAGGGAAAGATGAACATAGTTGAGGGAGGTCCACGAAGAAAACCTTCTTCAGGGAGCAGATGGCTTTGGGGTACTGTGGAAATTCGTTTTCCAGCATCTGAAGCACATAGCCAAGCCGGGAATGGCCTCTGAACAAGTCTCTGAAAATCGGTGACTGGCCAAGTCAAATCTTGGAGTAGAACGCCATAATATATCTGCAGGGACAATATTGCGGATCACCGACATTTCCAATACAACTTGACAGAACTTGAGCTGCTCTGCCGGGAAGAATGGGAGGAATGACAGGAATCCAGGTGTGCAACACTGGTGGAAGCCTAGCTTGGAGGACCTGCAGCTGTTACAGGTGCTCCTACAAATTAATGAATGCAGGATCTGAATACCTTTGTTAAAAGGAGATTTTTTAATACATTTGCTTAATTTTTTTGTCATTATGGGGTATTGTGTGTCAACTGACAGCATAAACAACTGGAAAAAGTGGAGTGCTCAAATTGCTTTCTGAAAGCAGGGTAAACCTGTCATTTCATAGGAATTCTCACTATAGTGTGTGAGGTGTGTCAGTGTCTGGAAAGGTGTGCAAAGCTTTTAAATGATTCAGTGGACAATCCCTCGCCCCCAGGGTCTTTTATTTTCTTACATGGTTTTCATACACTGCAGGCTGCTCGCTGGCTCTTTTCTCCCCCCAGGGGCTGTTGTGGCTAGGGCAGCTGATTTACATCACTAGTCTTGACAGCAATCGTCCTCCTCGGGGGTGGGGGGAGGAGAGGGGAGAAAGTCTGTCAACAGCTGTTGCAGCTGGGAGTGTGAGTAGTCAATCAAACAGGCCCTGGGGCGTGGGAGTTCCGGCTGTGGGGTGCTGGCATGCGGCGTAGCGGAGAAGCGACGACTCGGGATAATTCAGGGATCTCCCGCTCGGGAGCCGGGCTGAGGTCTTAACTACCAAAACCAGCATGGGGAGATGGGTGACGTCCAGGAAATATGTCGCCTCTTGCTCTGGACATGATTTTGGCTTCGTATGTTTCTTTCTTGAGGTTTAGGAGAGCAGGGACATGATTAGGGCATGGCGCTGGGACCTTACAGGAAGCGCATCACGAGCGCTCTTCTCTTCAGGCTCTGTTCATTAGGAGAGTGTGGCCTTCCATTCAGGGCTGTTTGAGGGAGGTTTCGCCAGAGTGTGGCTGCTCCCTGCTTCTGAAAGGGCAGCTAAGCCAAACAAACAAAGCGTCTTTCAAGAGAAGCTCCTGGGGGCTTTTTGAAGCCACGGGGCTCAGTTCAGGTGAGGTGCCAGCCGGCGTGACAAAGGGCGCGTTAATTACAAGGTCGGCTTGCCGTCTCCTTGCCCCCCCCCCCACCACAGGGCTTCACAGGTCTGCCTCTGACACCGAGCACCAACGGGACAGCCATGCTGGGGCCGCATTCCAGTCTCCCAGATCAGCTGCGGCGTCCCCTAAACAGCAGTTTGTGCTCCCGACAGCACCCCCTGCTGACAGCACTCTGCATCTGCCCAGACTAGTGTCAGAAGTCAATCAGGATTTACTGTCATCGGGGGCTGTCGTCCTGCCGGGTAAGTGACAGGAGGGCACACGTCTCATGGCAATATAATGACATTGGCCAGATTTTGCTCTGTTTCAACAAATTAATTTAAAATTAGATAATCGAATAACATTAGCTTTAGTGATTCATTTATTCCTGGCTGAAAATGTGCCATTTGTATTAGCATGCAGCTAATGCCCTGATAATGCTGTAAAAATGTGAAGCTATAATTGATGTTCTGTTTTGTTTGGGGACAGGCAGGTGACCACATTATTCTAGCTGCTGAATTTACCGTTTTGCCGCCACAGGTAACCGGGACCGCAGCGGGCGAGCGCTGTTACAGGTGTGCACTCGCAACGCAGTCTGGACACGTGAGGCACTCACAGCCAAAGAAATGGCCTGTCTGATTGGCTACTACTACACTACGCTCCGGTAAGCAGCGAGGTCACGTGGTTGTTCCTCTAGTAGAGACGCCGTGAGTCAGTGACTGGGTATTTTACACTTGGACACGTTGTACAAGTTGTGTGATCAGCGACTGTAGTGTGAAGAAGCTGCAGGTTTTAGCTGCTCTGGCGGATCTGTAAACGGCTGCTCCTGCTGCCCTTTCAGGAGGGACTGGAGGGAGCAGGGCCTGACCTTCCTGGTGGACACTCGCAGGCAGCAGCCCTCTTCCACTCTGCTCTCGTCCCTGTCCGAAATCCAGGTAAAGAGCTGGCTTGCGGGGGGGGGGGGCCTCCCTTTCCTCACCAACTGTCCCAACCCGAGAGTCAGTCCCGTCCAGGACCCTTGGGGTGTAGCTAGGAATTCTGGGCCCCTTAAAAACATCCCCTTTTTCCCCCTACTAAGGTTGCCATTTTCAACCTGAAGAAATGCGGTTCCCTGATATAATTTGCAGAGCAGCAGAAGGGGTCTGAATTAAAATGATGGGACGAAGTTTTCTGAGCGTATAAACCATCATTTTTGTGTATATGAGTCCTTATAAAGTGCTGGGCCTCCTCAGTCTGTCCATGCCCCCCCAGTTCTGACCCCCTGCCTTCTGTTTCACTGCATTTCCTGTAAATGGCTGCCTCCAAGAGCCTGGGGAGAGTCTGACCAGAGCTCACAGACTCTGACTGGGGGAGAGAAGAGGATCTCTTCTCTGTGACGGCACCAGCTTGAAGTTCACTAATGATTACAATTTTAAATATTACTGTATTTTCTTTATTCCTTATTTCCTCTCAATAAATGCATAATTTGCAAAAAACTGTACAGTGCCTTTTTGTATTCTCAGAACGTGCTTCCTGGTTCCCTGTGGTGACCTTCCGGCACATTCTCTTTCCATTCCAGGCATTGATGCCTAATGCACTTTACTTGGTCCTGTTTCTTGTGGACAAGGAAGCCGCATCCAAGCTGGAGAGGGACCTCCTGCTTCAGGTAACGAGAGCATCATACTGTAGATACCTGACTGCTGATCAGACGGGATCCTGTGAATGTGCCTCAGTTCATTCAGGCGGGGTTCAAAGTGCTTTATCCCTAGAAACGTCACGGTGGGGTGTGTCGAACAGGAGAACGACACGTCACTTCACGAGAACTGGTGTGATAAATGTGTGAGCTGTGTCAGCGTGAAGTTCTGGGGCCCCCCTGAAATGAGGCATCATTCGTCAGGGCATGACCATGAGCCAGCTAAGCAGCTGCTTAGGTCCCAGTGGCCACCAGGGCCCCCCCTCCTCTGACAAGCCTGTCTGAATGGGATTGACGATGAGAAATGACAACTAGCTTAATCAAACTTCACTTAGTGCTCCGGCAAGTGCTGAGCCAGCTTTGCTCTGCCCTGTTGGTGCTCGTTTACAGAAATCACAGTAGCAATTCCAATTACACTAATTACAGTGGTAATTACAGTGCTTTTTGTGTCATAATTTCAATCCTTTCCACTCTCTGGCCTTTATTTGTAAACTGTGATCACCCTGAGTTTTAACTCAAGTCGTGACTCGACCTCGTAAGTCCTAGATGAGAGTGGAGGAGGTGTTATGTGAGCTGTCGTGTGTGGTGCCCCCCCTCCCGCAGTACGAGCTGCTGACCTCCCTGAAGGCTCTGCAAAAGCACGTGGACCCCAGCCAGCTCACCCGGGACCTAGGGGGCAGCTTCATGTACAACCACAGTCACTGGCTCCAGTTTAGAAGGGTAGGGGTCCCCAGTCACCAAAGACGTCACATGAAAGCTCAGTCGTGCTACTTTTAAGGAGCTGTGACTGACTTCCTTATTTTAACCACACTGTGTGGAACCCGCAGAAAATTGAACCCTTCGCCGCCAGCTGCAGGTCGGCTGTCTCCTCCCTCCGGGGCTCCATCGCCAGCCTCAACACCAGTGGCAAACTGCACACTTCAAAGGTTGGTTGCCATGGAAACAGGTTACCCGGGTGCTGGGGCAGTGTGGGGTGATGTTCCCTTGAGGGCCTCACATGCTAACCCAGATAAAATTAAATGTGAAAAGTCCGGTTAGGAGACAAATAGCCTCTCACTTCTATTAGTACTTTTGTTACAGCTCTCCGTTTTGCAAACGTTTAATAGCTGTAATAGCTGCATGAAAAAATAGAACATGGAAGTAACCGATCGAGGTCCTTTCTTGTAGGACGTAGCAGAGGTCATTGAGCGTCAGAGGAGCCTGATGAAGATCGTGCTGGACGACACGCACCTCAACAGACTCCGACTGGAGGGTGGAACCGTGCTGGCCCGCATCAGGAAGGAAGAGGCCAGTGAAAATGACAGCTACAGGTACTGAGCTGCCTCTGGAGAAGAGGCAGTAGATGAAGGTGACCACTTCTGGAGTGAAATAATCTGAATATCTTAGATGAATTAAAAGGCCTCAAACATACTTTTACTGCCCTCCATTAGGGATGCTGTCGACATGGTGAACATGCTGTACAACCAAGTAGACGAGGAGGTCCACAAATTGGTCATCCTCTCCAACAAATCCCTGAAACAGCTGGAGAGTCTCCTGGAGGTCCGCAGGTTCGACGAGGGGAGCGACCAAGTGAGACCATGGTTATACACGTGCATATAAACATATATACTGTGGCCATTCCAGGCAATGCTTGTCATTAAATCAAAAGGAGCGTTAAGTCTAAAAGTCTAAAATCTGAGAAAATGTTGAGATGTTGAACACTTCTTTGGTTGTTTCAGTGTTTGATATGCATTACTTCATTACCTCAAAGTCTATTACTATAAGGTGAATAACACCTAAAATAGAGACAAATGCATTAAAAGCATGTATGTCCAGAATTTTAACTAGTACTGTTTGTAGAAAATATGTATCCATTAATCACTGAAGTACGACTTGTTGGATATCATTGATTCTGCACTACTCCAGGGTTGGGGGTTCATGGCCAACATGGCCCTGCCCTGGATGTGTTGGGGTTTACAGGGGCTGTCCAGTTTCCTCCTGCAGTCCAAAGGCTCGAGCTAGCATCCCCTCAGAGATAGTCTCTAAGGCTTCCCCGGTCAGGCCCCTGTCCACAACATCATCCTGTACTCAATAGGTGGATGGAAATTGGGTGGATGTATTTACTGTATAAGTAGGAATGTAAAAACAGATCTAACCATCACTCTCCAGATCAGACTATGGTTCAGCGTCGAAGGGGAGAAGCACCTCACCTCCCTGGACTCTGTCAACCTGTCGCACAGTGACCTCCGACAGATGAAACAGGACATGGGCTCCTTCCTCGAAGAGGCGGCGGTAAATTGCCTCCTTCCCCATGATCTCCAGTAGCACTCTTCATGTTCTTCATGGTCTTCATGTTCTTCATGTCACATAAAGTACCTAATATGGTTACTCGTCCTTGGTTCCCAGAACCTTCGTACTTAAATCAAAACCAGAGTATGACCCCGCTTTGAAAATGTGTTCACCCTCCTCTTAATTGTAGAAAAATAAGCTTTGCTGAGCTCGTTTGTGGCCGTGCTATTATTTGACATCACTGGATCTGCTTGTAAATGTGTATATTTATCCTGTAGCTACATTTAGGCTAACTGTTCCCTGAAACATGCCTGTACTCTTAAACGTGTCTACTAATGAGAACATGATGTAAACATCAGAACTTGAAGATTTCCGGACACAGGTGCCATGTCTCATCTTCTGCCACAGCAACACCAAAAGTATGGTCAGCAGCTGATCAGAGACTCCACGGCCGTGCCAAGCTCATCCCTGTTGGACTTCAAGCAGTACCTTGGCACTGTATTGGGTCGCATCGAAAGGCGCAAAGCTGAACTTGATGTCCTGCTCAACCTGTACGAGTTCTACGACTCGGTGGGAATGTCGAACATCTGCAACTCCTAAGACTTTTGCGTGATTCTGCGTTAACGCGTGGTCAGGCCATTTCATCTGCAGTATTAAAGAAAGGATTCCTTTTCAATAAAGTACTTCGGCCTTCAACAAGAAACAATGGCAATTGTCTTTGATTCCTTTTACAAGTGTAAAATATGTTCATTACTAGGTCTAATACATGATCTCTTACAGGTTGATCAGTGGATGGAGCACTGCCAGAACTACTTCCAGCATCTGAGTGTGGAGAGCAGCAGCGCCCCCTCTCCTTCAACGGTGGTACAGGTGCTGCAGGACTACCACCACGAGGCCTCCAAGTTCTCCCCGGAGAACTTCAGCTCCCTCAATGAGATGGTGCTGAACCTCAGCAGTGAGCGTGAGCTCAGTCAATGGAACAACATCTGGCAGAAGTGCCAGAAGACGCGGCAGCAGCTGGAGGAGGTTCTGTCCAGAGCCATGGCAGGCCTGAAACCTCCTGCGGCAACCTCAGGTGTGCCTACCTGCTTGCTGCCCAGCATGGCACCTTTGGAATCCAATGCCATGTCTGCCTTGGACCACGAGGACACCAAGGCCCCCTCTCCGGGCCCTTTCTCCAAGAGCCAGTCCGCATTGTCCTCGGCCCTGTCTCCGGTTTCCCCCGGCTCACCTGGGAGCGACACGCTGGGTCTGTGCCCGTCTGTGTTCGACGACACGGACAGCGACTGTACCGTGGACTCATCCGCCTCCTGCCAGTCTGAGCCGGTGGTCTCTCACGCCACGCGGCACCGCAAGCAACCGCTCAAGAAGATCATGAAGAAGACGATGAGTTACGACCTGTCTACTCGGGACGGCCTGCACGGTTACACTGGCGTCTACATCAAGGGGTTGGAGGTGGCCCACAACGTGTGCGCCGACAAGAGGCTGCAGCGGCCCGATGTCAAGAGCCCCCCACTGGGCCGCAGCCGCAGCATGTCCTCTCCCCCTGGGGTCAACTGCATGCGGCAGGAGGAGGACCCTCGAAAGCAGAGCAAGTAAGGACTCTTTAGCATTGACTCTTTCATATAGAATTGGAGGGCCCACCATAAGGTGACCACCTAACCCATGGAGGGGGGGGGGCACTATGGGCCAGGACAGGGTTTGTAAACTACCATTTTAATTAAAACGACTTGGATTTCACTTTGGCACTGAGTTCTTGCTGTCTGCTGATTGGTCAGTCTCTTATAATCATGCATGAGTCACTAATGTTAATATGAAACAGCTGGATGAGTCTTTAAGGCAAGGAAACAAACCAGTAAAAGTGCAAGATGAACTAATTAGCCAAACACAGGAGCCTTTCAGTTTGAAAGTATATTTGTAAAACCTGAAGTAGCTCAAAGTGTCTCTTCTGGCGTGGATTAGGTGGTCACCCTAGCCCAGTGGTGATGTCATTATGCTGACCCAGGGATTCCAATCGTAGGCACGGCACCCTACCCACTGAGTCACACACCACCCATATTACTGGGTATGGGTGACGTTCTTATTTATTGGGTAGCACTGTTGCCTCCTGCCTCTAGCTTATGGGTTTGAGTCCCTGCAGCTCTTTGTGAGGGGATTGCATGTCGTTCTCATGTGAAGTGTAAGAAAAACTCCATTTTTGTGATCTGATGTCTTTGAATCGCCTATGTTGTGAGGCAAGAATGCCCTGGTTTACTCCGTTTTCCTTTTGTGGCTGCGCAGCTTCCGTGGGTGCAGAAACAACCTCTGGAATGTTCTGTGTTTTCTGTAATTTGCATTTATGTAACAGTCAATTTTCATGTGTCTTTTGAAAGATATTCACTCTCTGCCTTAATATAGGTTTAAAAACAGTAAGATGCTTTGTAATTTAGTGTTGTAATTTTAAGAACAATGTCTATCAGACTGGCAATAACTTTCATTCCCAATGCAGGCCCATAAATCGAGTGCCAATACAAATATAGCACTTCAGTACTTTGCTTAAGAAATCACACAGGGGTCATGTGGTCCTTCTATTTTCGATAGCAAAGTGCAGCACATCATGGACGAGATGATAGCTACCGAGAGGGAGTATGTGCGCTCGCTCAGCTACATCATGGAGCATTACTTCCCCGAGATGGAGCGGCTGGACCTGCTGCAGGACCTACGGGGAAAACGCAGCATCATCTTCGGAAACTTGGAGAAGCTGTGTGATTTTCACAGCCAGCACTTTCTGAAGGAGCTGGAAAGCTGCGCCCACTCACCCCTGTCCATCAGCAGCTGCTTCCTGCGGCATGTGAGCCCCTTATGCTATACCATACTATGCTATACCATACTATGTGCTATGCTATGGCATGCTAGGCTATTCAACGACATGCTATATTATGACATGCTATGAATGCCATGGAGTGCTATATAATGCTATACTGTGTTGCCCAAGGCCAGTGCTATGCCACCAGAGTAGTGATAGGAGTAAACAGAATATGGGAAATATACTCATCAAATCAGTTTACACTTAATGACTAGTTTTCAATCTCAAAAATTTGAGCTAAGTACCTTGCTGAAGGCTGCTACATCCAGACCACATCAAGACCATTAGGGTCACAAGACCTGCCATTTTAACTGCCTCATGGTGTTCATATGCAGTGTGTTTAGATGGTGTGAGAGAAGGCAGAGCGTCTGAATGCATTGTCTTGTTCGCCAGCAGTGGGTATTTAGTGCCACTTGCTGTGAATTGACAGGCTAATGCTAAATAATGTTGTTTCCAAGCATCAAATTACTAATGGATCAAACTCATGGTTAAGAGTAAGGATAAAATGGATTATATTCTGTCATTCTTGGCAGGAGGATCAGTTCGGGATGTACGCCCTCTACAGCAAGAACAAGCCCCAGTCGGACGCATTGCTGGCGAGCCATGGAAATGGATTTTTCAAGGTAGGCGGTCTGTCCGTTACTGTCGCTCTTTGGTGGGACTTGGGCTCCTTTCTGGGCTTCTTCACTGACCGCCTGCCCTGCTCCCCAGAACAAGCAGCTGGAACTGGGGGACAAGATGGACCTGGCCTCCTACCTGCTGAAGCCCATCCAGCGCATGAGCAAGTACGCTCTGCTGCTGAAGGACCTCATCAAGGAGTGCGGTCACTCACAGGAACAGGAGCTAAGCGACCTGCGCACCGCTGAGGAGATGGTCAAGTTTCAGCTGCGGCACGGCAACGACCTGCTGGCCATGGACGCCATCCGAGGATGTGATGTGAGCACGGGGGCAGGGTGGAGGCACTTGGGTGGGGCGGGGTATGTGCCACCTTAGACGGTGGGTACCGGCAACACCAGGGCTGTCGGTGGAGATCATGGGTCCCATGAAAGATGTGAAATCCACTCCTAAAAAGAGCAAAGTACTCTTATCCAACTTTCTAAGCCTATGCCTCGATCGGCAGGTGAACCTAAAGGAGCAAGGGCAGCTCCGATGTCAGGACGAATTCATCGTCTGGTGCGGGCGCAGGAAGTACCTTCGTCATGTCTTCCTATTTGAGGACCTCATCCTTTTCAGCAAAACCAAGAAGATTGATGGTGGTTATGATATCTACATCTACAAGCAGTCCTACAAGGTATAGCCTCCTGACACTCAGCAACTCATTTTTGTCCTCTGTAGAGGACATAATGTTTTTGCTCATGTCTCTCATACTATAGCTCTGCTAAGTCCCCTTGTGTTTTTTACCATCCCAACATATATTTTGGTATTTTTTTCTCTGTGTCTCAATAGGATAGAGGTCTTTGTGATGGCTTAAATAAAAATTCCAGTTTTACAGTGATTTCAGGCACAGTAACACCCAGAAATGGTATTCTAGTTATTTTTGAAGCCTTGCCTGTTGTCGCAGAAGTAATACAGATGAAATAAGACAAATGTATGTCCATACTGTCCCCTCAGACTGCTGAGATTGGCATGACAGAGAATGTCGGGGACAGCGGCCTGCGGTTTGAGATCTGGTTCCGGCGGCGGAAATCCCAGGACACCTTCATCTTGCAGGCCAGCTCAGCAGAAGTGAAGGCCGCTTGGACTGCCATCATCGGCAAGATCCTGTGGAGGCAGGCTTTGCGAAACCGAGGTGAGGGTCTCATAGGTGTTGGGAATCGTTAGAAGCAGCTAGGATCACCCTAACATTACACACCAACCAAATTTAAAGTCAGTTTAGGGTGTTAAACCATGCTGGTTTGGTAGTACAAACTCACATGCTACATTAAAAACAAATTGCTGTGCTACGTATAGATCTGCCATTGTTAGTTGAAGTCTTCACTTCTTAGTTATTGTAGCTTTGTTTTCATCTTCAGAGCTGCGGATGCAAGAAATGGTGTCCATGGGGATTGGAAACAAGCCTTACATGGACATAAAACCTAGCGAGGCCGCCATCAACGACCGAGCCATTGACTACATCATGAAGGGCTCAGGTATACTGCATCTGTGGCTGTTATTATCGATGGCAACCTGGCAATCAGTAGCTCATTTATAGGTTCTGTGCTTTCCCCCCATTTCCATAACAATGACGAATCTCTACCCGTATCGCTGCGCGCCATGTCTGGAGTGTTCAGCTATCGAGCCGAAATACAGCCGCGTATCTCTGATACCCGGATATCTGACTGATTCTGAATAGTGTCCATGGCGCCGGAGGTCACGGTTTGTGTAAAGACGGCCTTTACGGCTTAATTATGTGGAGACACGTGGGCGGACTCAAAGAGAACCAGACAGTCTGGAGAATTCCGCAGCCCATTGCTGTAGGTGGGAGTGTTTGGCTCCCTGATTCACTGTTTTGTCTCCGGCAGTGAGTGCGATGTGGGTGCCAGGACTCGCTTGAGTTGCAGGTGTCCTACCCGCATGTAAATATCCCGAACTAATTGAGCACCATGCAGACTACAGCTGTGGTGAGATTGAAAAGGTCTGACAAGTTATTTTTGCAGAGGAATAACATGAAGGTGTTTCCCATTCTGCTCCTCGGGGAGTTGGATGCACTGCACTAAGGGCTGTTTCACAAATAATAATAAAAGGATTTAATGACGTTCTGTGCCCGTCACCATTGGAATGACTGAAACCTCTGTCCCTGTCATGCTGTCATTTATCCCTTAACTCATCTTGTACTTGTCTGCAGAGTCTCGGAGCCGGGCCTCCATCGCCGTGTCCACGTTCGACCACTCCACCCCCTTCAAGAGGCCACACTCCACCATCTCCAACAGCAGCACGTCCTCCTCCAGCAGCCAGTCCTCGTCTTCCCTGCTGGGCTCCCTCAACCTGCACCTGTACCCCTCCCCTGGCCACCCGCTCCCCGGGGCGTCCTTCGGGCACTGGCCGTACGACTGCATCGAGGAGGACGAGCTGGAGCAGGACAGCGCCAGTCAGCCATCCATGGGTGCGTGACCAATGAGATACAGGAGGGCTTCTACAAGCGAGCCGCGTCTTACACACGTTTATCTTTCTCTCTGTCTTTCTTTCTTTCTTTCTTGTTTGTGCGCTGCATCCCAGTCACCGAGAGCTCTGAGACGTCCTCCCAGGGGACGTCCAGCGACAGTGTGACGGGGCTCAATGGCCTGACGCTCCCAGCCGGCCCCAGTGCTCCCATGGATACCTTCTCCAGCGACACGACTTCCCTCCCGTGCTCATCCTCGTCCTCCCCTCGGCAGGGACCTCCACGGGCCCTGTTTCAGAAGGACCAGGACCTCCAGCAGCAGAGCAACAACTTCATTATGGCGGTAAGTGTCCTCCTGCCTCTCTGCTGCCCCCTGATGGCCATGGTACCAGCGCTTGAACCAGTAACAGCAACTCGCGTTTCAGGTGGTGGCTGCTACCTGTCGTGTAATTGGAAACAGAACAGTGTTCCATGTTGTGCTGAATGGCCTCCTGAGACCCCTCGGCCCAATCCTGTCTCTCTGTGGAAAGCTAAAGCT
The DNA here is from genome assembly GCA_019775915.2 of Cyphomyrus plagiostoma. Classification (NCBI taxonomy): domain Eukaryota; kingdom Metazoa; phylum Chordata; class Actinopteri; order Osteoglossiformes; family Mormyridae; genus Cyphomyrus; species Cyphomyrus plagiostoma. The sequence continues at coordinate 19,744,814 of JABFEA020000138.1, read as the reverse complement.
CTCATTGGTCCATCTGACCACATTCTGTTCTGTTTTTTTACCAGAGTGAGACATCTCATATAACAGTAGGCCTCTCGACAGCCGTCTGACCCAAAGGGTTACCTCAGTAAGTATCTGGTCTCATGAGACTCTGTTCAGTTCGGTTCCGATCTCCATTAAACCAAAAGGCTCTGGTTCCTTTTGTTATATATATGGTTTTATCATGTTAATATCTACTGTTTATGACATATGATATTTATTAATTTGTTAAAGGCATGTTAATGAGAGAGAAAAAATTATTTTAAGACCACTATTACTATTTTAGGTACTTATTTTAGCTTATGGGCAGAAGGAAAAATGATTGGTTCAGAGAGGTAATTAATCAGATTGTAGAGGAGATGGGCCGAATAGATAATCAGATTGTAGAGGAGATGGGTCGAAGGAACTAGAGGAAGTGAAACCAACCAATGAAATGACCCAATAATTTTTCCTTCTGCCCTCAGGAACTAAGGGGGGGGAGGGGGGGCAAGTAAAACTCTGACGAGCAAGATTTTAGACTAGTCTATTTGGGGACTAAAAGGATTATGTTTCTATGTGGTGTGCTACCTTTTGATACCCTGCCATCTGTTTTCTCTAGCTATGAAGCCACTGGAATACAGCTGAACTACACTACGGGTTGGTCGACCTGAGAAACAAGAAGCCAATTTGAGCCGAGGACACGAGACTTAAGGGGGCACTGAACCTCACCCTGCTGTGACTCTTATTTCATCAGGAATTACTTTTTTTTGGGGGGGCATATATGATAATTATGTATTGTAAATGAAAAATCTAATGTCTATGCAGTACTAAAAAAAGAGAGAAATGCTGGTACGTTAAGAAATGTATATGGGATTAGCTAACTAGTGCTGTAATACTGTTCATAATGTAGATGAGCTTGTTTTATTTCGTTTACAAGGAATAAAAGAGCAACCATAACAAGATGCGTATTACCTTTAGGTGAATTGTTCTTCCGGTGAAGTGGAACTATTTTCTCTGTATTGTGTAACTTTTAGCGGTAGTAATGACATTGCTTGGCTGTACATAGTATTAAACGCGATTAAAAGAGAAGGAGTATGAAGGCCGCCTGTCTTTCGCAGAGGAGCAGCGAGGCGTGGCACTAGCCAGGTTCCTGTTCCGTTTCACAGGCCCTGATCTGTAGCTGAAAACTTGGCTATGATGAGAATGGCAGGGAGAACCAATTGGACATTTTATTCAATCATTCTTCCAGTGCAGAGGGGAGCAGAGGGGACTTAGAGATTTAGCCCCCACCTGCCAGTGGCTCTGAGTCTGAAGCATGGTCATTCCCCCTCCATTCATTTTATATACCCGTTTGTTCTATGCAGAGTGCCGGGGGTCCGGAGTCTATGCTGGGTGCCGCTGGACCTCTTTTACTGGGGCACAGACCCCAGTACTGATTTGCACCCTTCGTTCCGGGTCCGTGTGTTGGGGCACAGAACCTAGTACTGACTTGCACCTTATGTTCCGGGTCCGTATGTTGGGGCACAGAACCCAGTACTGATTTGAACCTTACATGGCGCAGACATTGCCATCCGTGTATGAGTACCAACGATAATATGACAGGACTAAAGAAAGTTTTTAAATAAGACAGATGATGTTATTTTGACTACGGAAGGATAACACAACAGTATAGCACATGTTATATATACAGCAGGAAGGTAAAAATTGTGGTTTGAGTAGTGGGGGGGGGGCTGCTCCCCAGTAGAGCTTTATGTCCAGCGGGACCCTTTGAAAGGCTAATTATCATTAATTATTACTGTTAATGAGTTCTAGACTATAAGAAAACATTTTTACAAGTACAAACATCTCACTACAGCTAAACAAAAGCATTAAATATTGCTTCGGAAATAAATAATATATGTTAAATACATTCTCTTAACATTTTTAATACTACTTAGCTAAACTAATGATTTGTCTGTTTTTCCTAATTGTTGGAAATAATTTAAGGAAATATAATCCAGCATAGTCTTCAGATGACCATTAATTTTACTTGGATCATGCTTTTCCATTTTTAAGGACATTAGTACATAATACACTGTACCCTGCATATTCTTTCGGGCTATCCCTAGAAATAAAATTAGTGAAACTTAACATGAAAATAAAATATATAAATAGTAAATAGAATAATATATTTTAAATAAAAATAAATCCACACTGAAAATGAACTAAAACTAAACTTGATGTCAAATGAAGACAATAATATAAAATAATATGAAGAAAATAATATAAAAATAATGACTGAATTAGAAAAATGTAAGCAGGCCTATAGTGACAGCGGTTTGAAGCGAGGCACCCTGGAGTCGCCAGCAGTGGTCTGCGTGCTCAGGAGCCGCCAGCGGTCTGCGCGCTCTCCCTCTTCTCTGCACATGCCGGCGGTCTGCACACTCTCCCGCTTCTCTGCACATCAAGCGTCGTCTCACGGTTGGAAAGGGGAAGTTGCAGCTTGGGGCTTGTGAGAGAGCGTGCTGCTTATCACTTTCAGTTTATGCCTGTGCATTCTGGTGGTGACCACAGCAGGCGTGAACGTTAGCCAAAAGATCACTTTGAAAAGGATGTGCGACGTACAAGCAAATACACGGACCAAAACGAAAAAATGTTTTTGCGAACGTACTGCTGTTAAGTTTTGTGTATATATACAAGTTTATTTTTTTAGCAGAATATTATTTATATGTATACATAACATTCATTTGATGTGAACAACAAGATCCATTTTTCCGACGTGTACATTGACTTTGAGTAAATTTAACAAAATTAACACAATGGAATTTCAGCTCATGAAAGGAACCAGTGAACCCACAAATTGCAAAAAAAAAAATAATTCAAGTCACAAGATAAATGATTTCATTATTAGATCACATTCTCTAAGTGCAAATAGTTTTTCAATAAAAGAGGAAGCGTCTCATACTGTATTTGACAACATCAAAATATATTTTAACAGATTTCCTGAGCAACTGAACTTGCAGAACACGAGAAGTGACTCATCCATGGTCTGTACATTTACACTTCTTCCTGGAGCAAAATCTGCTTATTGGAACAGTGGCCCTGGGGAGCATCAAAAAACATTAGCAGTCAAGGCCTGCAATATTGCAAATAAAAATGAAGGTTCCATCAGAAAAGATCGGTGGGATTGACTCTGAAGACGGCCTCTGCAGTTACTCCATGGCGCTGTCTTTCTCCCTATTGCGCTCCACGTGCAGCAGGTAGAGAAGAACAGCGGTGACGATCATCTCCACCAGCGTTATGCCCAGGATGATCACTTGCACGCGCATGACCCCCTTTGGAAAAGGCCAGCTCACATAGGTCACAGCCTGAACTTCCAGTACAAGCATGCATGACTGTGAAACGCACGTGAACGTGTGCACTACTGATTACAAAAGAGTGATGGATTTTTAAAATGTATATTTCTGAAACATAGACTGAATATCTTCATGAGTTATGTTCATATTTTACTTGTTTTTGTAAATTCTCACTTTAATAAGCTGGTATTATTCTGTCTATTAGTGTTACAATGGGGACGGCTCAGTGAATAACATTACCTTATACTCATTACACTCCTTATTTTCCCGGCTTTCCCTGTAATATGAGTAGCTTGAATGTTGTTCCAGTCTCCAACAGACTTCCGCCTGCAGTCCAAACACACATAGTGAGGGCCCTGTGATGAACTGGCATCCTATCCAGTTTGTACCCCAGCCACATGCAATGTGCCCCCCCCCCCCATTGACCCTGAACAGGATAAGAAAATGAAATGAAGGGCTATTCTGTTCTCTTTGAGGTATTTTCAGGGTTTTGCTAAAGTTGCCATGAAATTCTGTTTTCCTTTTTGTTTTAATTTGGGCATTTGTGTCTTTCTTTGTGATCTGATAAACGGGAGTAAATGTAAGTTTGAAAATTACCTGTCTTGAATTCCAGAAATACAAATCAATGGACAACAGTATGACGCCAATCCCAGCAACCAGAAAACTGCCAATATTAACAACATAGGAGACCTGGGAGAAACGACCAAAAAATCCATTATTCTTGCTAAGTACATACAAGTGTGTGCCTCCAGAAATCAAATAATATCAGTTATACTTTCAGTGTTTTTCTTTTTTTACATTAGTCCAGTTTCACGATTTGCTTGAAAATATATGGCCTGCTTTCACACTGAAGTACCATTAATGACCATGATGAACTGCACCAAACACCAAATGAAAGCGTTTGCATTATGCAGAGCTAAATGTACGATGTTTGCATGTATTATTATACAGTGAATCAAAATTAGAGAAGAAGTGACATTTTTGTAGTTTACAAAATCACAGCTTATCTGAATTCCAAGTTATTCTAACATGAACAGAAGGCTTGTATTTTAATAATATCTCATCAGTGAAAACTATCGCACATCACAAAATAAAAGGTTAAACAAGAAATTCGTAGAAGGTCTGTAATCACAATTAGAGTTGCTAATCTTGGGTTTTTGGTTATAATCTGAAAAGTGTTGGTATATCTGGCAACCCCAGTCTATTTGGCAACATTGTTTGGCATTTTGCAAGATGGTGGGCCTCTCCGAGGTGACGAAACGCTGTGAACACCAGGTTATTCAGGTGAAGGCTGAGGTGACGACCATCTTAGCCACTGGAAAAGGAATTTATAATTCCAAAAGCTTAATTTCTTGAATATTGAAGCTGTACAAAAAAGTTAAGTGCCATAAAATGCAGGTCACCCATGTAAGATGATTGTACAGTAGAACAGGATGATAGGGAGACTCTCAGTAGGGGATCAGTTCAACACCACAGATGGAACTGCTCACCAAATCAGTCCTGGACAGGGCAAGAATTTACCTTGACAGGGTCTTGTCATTTGGGACAATATGGACTGAAAGCCTTCGGCTATGACTAAGAAGAATAAGAAGGCCAGACTAATGTTTTAATAAGGAGCATGTTGTGTGAAAGTTTAACTTTACTAGTTCGGATGGGAAGCATCATGTGCGGGATTAAATTGGGGAGAGACTCCACCAAAAGTGTGTGAAAAACTTTGTAATGTTCAGAGGAGTAAGAGTTATGGTGTGGGGTATGTTCTCTGCCACAGGTGTCCGGCCTCTCACACGGTTACATGGCAAGGTGAATGATGGGTATCATACGGCGTCACGGTGAGGTGAATGATGGGTATCATACGGCTTCATGTAAGGTGAATGATGGGTATCATACGGCTTACCGGTATGGTGATTGATGGGTATCATGCGGCTTCACGGTGAAGTGAATGATGGGTATCATACGGCTTCACGGTAAGGTGAATGATGGGTATCATACCGCTTCACGGTAAGTTGAATGATGGGTATCTTACGGCTTCACGGTAAGTTGAATGATGGGTATCATACGGCTTCACGGTGATGTGAATGATGGGTATCAGAACCTCCATCAGCAACATACAGTTCCTTCCCAGAGAGCATTACCCAATCAGCCAGTCATTTTTTTATCAAAGACAGTGCCCCATATCACACTGGAAAATCGGTGAAGCAATTCCTCAAATCTGAGAAGATCGAGGTGATGACATGGCCAGCCCTGATCTGAACCTGTCAATAATCTCTGGAAGGTAACTGGTAACAAAATTTTACAAACAAACCCAACACAATTACTGAGTTGCGGAAGAAACTGCAAGATGAGTGTAAAAAATGAAATCAGAGCTGTATGAGATATTGGGTATTGATATGCCAAAGCTAGGAGCTCTACACTTATTATTACTTACTGAAAGATACAGTAACCATCCAACCATCCAAAATGTTTACAACATTCGATTGTTGGATTCTTCTGCAATAAAATTGTAACTGTTCTCTAACTTCAATCACAGACTTTTTTGAATTTCTTATCTCAAGTCAAGTGTCCAGTGAAATGGTTATACATAAAATTCACAGCATGGGCACGAAATAAGGTCCCCCTTTGATCATGCTATATATACATAAAGTACAGAGACTGCAAACAAGACAAGTACAACACGTGAGGGAGAAAGGAAAGGGAAATAATAGCTAATAAATAAAAATAACAGAGAATATACATACGCTGACACATAAGGGGTACCCACACAATATAGCAGGTATGATGTCAACTGTAGGAATAATAAATACAACAGATGTGATAATAAGAGAGATGTGACACAGAAGTATCCACGTTGTGGGCGAGGAAATGTACTGACTATTAGTCAGTACACAGGAAAAGGTCCAGTGTTGGGCAGTATCTACTGGAAACAGTGCAGAGTGCTGATGGCAAGCCAGGATTATAATGGGGGCAGAAAAGTAGGAAGAAGGGAAGAAGCTGTTGCTGAACCTGCTGTTTCCCAACCCAGTCCTCAGGGAACCCCAGACAGTCCACATTTTTGCTTCCACTCAGCTCCCAGCGCATCTGTACCAGGTATTCGGTATACCTGATTGGCTGGGAGCTGGGAGGGAGCAAAACTTTGGACTGTCCAGGGATCCCTAAAGACTGGGTTGGGAAACACTGGCTTAGATACTCCTGAATCTTCTGCCAGATGGGAGGCGTACAGAGAGAGTGTGAAGGATGGCAGGGGTCTATCATAATGCTGGAGGCCTTGCGGATGCAGAGCTCGAGGACGACGTCCTCAATGGAGGGCAGAGGGGTCCTGATAATAAAGCTTTAATTTTGTCATGTGGGACAGTTTTCAGTGATGAGGTATGATTAACATACATATGTGCTGTTAATATTAGAATAACTTTGCATTCAGATAAGCAGTAACTTTGTAAATTACAAAAATGTAACTCAATCACTCACTTTGCTAACCTCTGTAAAGTACAGATATCTGAGGAATCCTTGGTAATTATTTGGCGTCTCTTGCTTTGCTTTTGTGCATTACATTACTTTCATAAATTTATTTGATTTAAAGTAGGATGCACAGGAGTCCTTTACACTTGAATTCTGAAACCAGCATACCTGCCAACGTGTCTCCTAATTACCCACCCCCCTCCCACTGAACTCCCCATCGTTCCCGATAAACAGATTTTTATTATTGTGAAAAATGCCATTTACTTAAATTTGAATAACAAATACAGGCCTACTCACATGGAGGAATACGGGGAATTTGTACAGCAGGAAAGACAATAATCCAGAAAAGAAAAACTGGGGATGGAAAAATAGATACGTTGGTCAACTGCTGATTCTCTCAACAGGAAACTTCTCAATAGGACATTACAGCATATGTTATATTTTTATAGTTACATTTTAGACATGTATATTTTGATATTTAAGATGACAATACATATATAATACTAAATCAAGCTTACGAAATCCATAAAATGTGCAAAATACTTTTATTTGTGCTCTCAATTTGCTATTTCAAGCTCTCAAATTAGTTAAGTTGTGCCCACGTGTTACATCCCGCTCCGTTCGATCCTCCCGTGTGTGCCACGCCCACCTCATTACCTCCCGTGATTACCCATTGTTTCCACCTGTGTGGCTCTGCCGCACACCAGTCCTGTGCCTTGTCTTGTGTATTTAGGTCTGCGTCTTTCCGGCAGATGCGGCACTAAATACACAAGACAAGGCACAGGACTGGCGTGCGGCAGAAAATTTAAGAAAATTTATATAAGTAAATGGCTGCAGAGTATAAAATATAAAATGGGCAATCACTGTGCCAAACTCAGGAAGCAGGCGATTCCATTGCTTGAGTTGGAAGTCAATACTTTAAAAAGAAAGCTCCCTGGTCACACGGCCCCAGCCAAAAATGTGAAGAGGGCAAGAAAGGCAGAGCTGAACTACCTCCCTCCCTATCCATTTGGGGAAACCCCTGAAACCCTAAAAAATGTGAGGGAAAGCTTGCAGTGTGAAATAAAAAAGAAGAATAATGAAAGAATGATCACTGAGAAAATGGCCAAAGCATTTTCATTACGGAGACAGGAAGTTGTCAGTTTGTGCCCTCGAGTTGAAGATTTTAGAGAGAGGTGGCCTGCTCTATTCAGTGAAGTCCAAGTAAGATTATATTTCTACTAGCTATGGAACTGTCTACTTTACTAAAGGTCTATACATTTGTTCAGCCAATTGGTTTTTGTGTTCTCATGCTATTTTCCCCCCAGATAAAGGAGTTCAGGAGAGTCACGACAATCACTTTCCGAGGAGACTTTCATGGGGAAGCTGGACTGGTATATGCCTAACCTTGCACGAGTCCTGAAAGCCAAAGGTGGACTTACAGATTTGAAGTTATTGGAGACATTGAATCATGTATGTAAAAGCAAAGCATGCGTATTTATCTATAAATTTGCCCATTGCTTTTGTCATAATTGTAATTATACTATTCTCAAGCAGATAAATGTTTTTATAGAGCCAAAATGTTGACAGAAGACGAGATACAGCCATCCATGCTCTCATCATGTACCTTGGGGAAAATCAGGATGATCTTATCCAGTACTGTCAGGTAATGCCTAAAGCAGGTTTTCAGTACAGTCAATTCTCAGTATCAAATTTACATGTTGATGTCACCTACTTTCTCATAGCTCACAGTCCATGGTTCTTAATACACTGATTGTTTCCTTGAAACTAGTTCTCAAATCTTGATCCGTAGGTTTTCTAAGTACGTAACCTTACGGAATTGTGTTTATCTTTTGTGATGTATCCAGGAGGACAATCGAGGAGATTGGTCACAGCACATTCTGAAAATAATTATTGTTCGGGATGGCCAAGACAGTTCAATAGATGTAGCAATCATCATCGAGGGCAGTGAGGTTTTGGCCGAATGTGGCAACGTCGCAAAGGCTTGCAACTATAAATTTGGGTCTTATTTATGCCTTGAATCTTGCTTGCCATCAAAACTATGGTATACATTCCAGGTGTTCCAGAAACTGTTTTTAGAGCTTGATGGGGGTAAACTGTTTCCTAAGGTACAGTCTCTGAGAAGCAAGTTGCTAGAATGAGTGTTAGGTATTTGGGTTTATCTTCATTGATTTTTTCTTTTGTGCATGGTATGTACACAGGTTTTCTTTAATTTAGGCTATGACAGTGTAAGCATGTTTGGTTTTCATTGTGCCATTCTTTTCATTTTCTGTCATTGCTGAAGTTTTAAGATGCTTGTGGATAAATAAGTGATGTTCTTCTCCATGGTTATGGCATAAAGCTCCAGACAGTAGAAGTTCTTAGGATCAAGTTGAGTAATATAGACTAAGAAAACCTGAAGTAACTTTTTGTTTTGTGTATTTTGTCACTGCCGCAAGTACAGTATAGTGATATATGTTTTTATGTGTATTGGGTTCATTTAATTATTTTTTTTTTGTACAACTAAACATTGCCCTTAAAAAAATTTAAATCCAGCTTCTTTTGGGTCTTGTGACTGAATATCAGACATGTCTACATTGAAGTTAAGTGCATACATTCAGTAGGAATTTTATGGATTGCAGAATATATTGTTGAAAATTTTCCTTTAATATGTGTAACAAGTAGAAAAGGGAAATATTAAATAGTATTTTGACAACTGAAATATTACTGCTTCAATTTTAAAAACAAGCCTTCAAAACAGCAATGAACATTGGATGTAAATTTACATTTTATGTTTAAGTACAGGTTACTTAATTTATTAGCAGTAAGTACCGTATTTTCCGGACTACAAGGCGCACCTGAATATTAGCTGCACAAGCTAAAATTAGGGGAAAATCCTGTTTTTTTCATACGTTAGCCGCACCGGACTAAAAGCCGCAGGTGTTTTATTGTTTAATTACCATATGTAAGAGAATATGCACAAAGGGGATTGTCAGGAAAGAGATGGCTGTTTGGGAACACATCCC
>JABFEA020000138.1:19652640-19668675 GCA_019775915.2 Cyphomyrus plagiostoma | reverse complement strand
CAGGTCCATGCACACTCTTCAGGGGTGCCATTCACAGGTCCATGCACACTCTTCAGGGGTGCCATTCACAGGTCCATGCACACTCTTCAGGGGTGCCATTCACAGGTCCATGCACACTCTTCAGGGGTGCCATTCACAGGTCCATGCACGCTTTTTTCAGCCATCAGACAATTCAGATTTACTGCTCATGACTCTGGATCGACTTGAAGAGATGAGTCATATGCTCTATATACCGGCTGCCAAACTGAGCCAAATTTTACATGATTGTTGTGAATTGTGTCCTGCCATGGACTGGCATCCCTTCCAGGCTGTACACTAGGCTTGTGTCTTTCGAAACCTGGGATAGGAAACAGGCACCTTCGACAACATAGGACGGGATCAGTGGATATACGTTGGATGATGGATGGACATCCTCATATACAGAAGTAAAGCCAAGTCACGTTTCCTTATGTTGTTTTAAAACAACAGGAGCTGAACCAAAAGCGATGTACAAACCATATTCCAGAAAGCCAGGGCAGGGAGGGGGTGCTAAATCAGTATTTAAAAAATTATAATTTGGCTGTAACTCTCTGATCCCTCCAAATATCTGCCATTTGCCTTGACTCACAGCCACTTCACAGCCCAGGTTTAGCCTGGTTTTTTCTGGTTGTTACATCTTCCCAGTACTGTAGGAGTTCAGGAAGATGCAAGCTTGCTGCAGGTTTCTCTGCATTGGGTCTTTTGTTCACTTCATCTCATGCAAGTTTTATAGGACTGTGGTCTGGACACTGGGCAGACCAGGTCAATAGTTTGCTTTCTGTCACTTTCTTTTTCAAGCAGATGTTCCTTTGACTGGTTCTTTGTATATTTAGTCGGGTATAGCCTCAGTCATTGATGTATCCACAGTTTTTCCATCCCATATAAACAATTAGATGTTCCCACAATATCCTTTTATAAACCAAGAATGGAATTCCTATTCATATTATTTTTTTGAATGCAGGCACTCTGCTAGAACAGCCGACTCTATACGACGACGATGTGAGGACCCCGGAAAACCTTCAGAAGTAAGCCACCACCAAAAACTGAAGTTTGTTTCTTCAACAAAGTTTCTGAATTCTTGCAACTTATGTTTCAAGCCTTCCTTGTTTCCACATTCCTTGGTCTGGAGTGTTGTCAAGATATCACATCAACCCCCCCCCCAGGACCTTGGAGTGGGAGGAACTGCGGAGGCAGTATGTCGCCGCCCCTGTGCCTCTGGATGGTTGCACGCTTGTGTACCCCGAGAGTGGGAGCCCCTGGGTGGGCAGACGTATTGACTACATCCTGTATCGGGAGAGCAATCTCAGCAGGCACTATCACACCGTACGTCACTCCCCAACCTGACCATCGACTTCATCCACATCCTGCACAAATGACATGTCAGCCGATTTTACGATAGGTTAATCAGATTGTTTGGTCGTGGAATAGCGCAAATGGAGCGGATTCAGAACCATTAATCTGTGCTGTCTCTCTCTGACAGGAGGTGGAGGAGTATTCCTTTGTGACACACCTAGCCGGCTTGACTGATCACATCCCTGTGGGTCTGCGCTTAAATGTGACCTTAAATTGGGCTGGTAACTGATGTAAAGAGTAGCGTTTCTGGGAGGGTATGACCCAGGGCTAGCAGACAGTGTCAGGGCACTGCAGTCCTTTCATGAACACGAAGGGGACAGTGGACAGAGGAACCCGTAGACACTGCATGCTATGTACTTCAACAAAGAAAATCACTTTTTACAAATTTGGGACTGTAGTGTAATCTTTTCAGTTACAGGGTTTGGGAAATTTGCTTTTTTAAATTCTCATTTTATTGAATTGATACTAAAGAAGGTTTGCTAGAATGGACAGCACTGAACAACACTAGATTTTTAAGATGTACTGTATTTCTAGGGCTGAGAAACTTAACATGTTAAGTTAATGTTAATGCATTTATTTTAAAGCCATAGTGTGTTATTTCTTCAGTTGTGTTAACGCATGCGGTGTTTTGATAGCCAAATGATTAAATAGTATGAGAAGATTTTTAATAGCAATATATAATATTCCTTCCTGGTTTTAAACAATGCGAGAGCTTCAGCTGTGATTTTGCACAAAATCCCAGAATTCACAGCTAAAATGAAAACATTCAGTCTCGCAGCAGAGCTGATGGTGGAGTATGGCCAGGAAATTGTTACTTGGTTAATTTCATTTAAAAAAAATGCCAGATGGAAGCATGAATAAGGTAAATATGTTGTCATTTGCAATATTTCTTTTATTTCATTGAAAGCTACTACTCTAAAAAGAGGATCTCTCCAGAAATTAAGTGCACTTTCAATGGTTGTCAGGCTTCTATTTTTTGCCAAACAGTTTTTAGATTTACAATTCATGATTGTATCTGCTGCGGTTCCTCAAATTTCATCCCACAAAGGTATGGTAAGGTCCACTGCCCCCCCATAACATTTTCCGAGTGGGTAGGGTGGGCTTGATCATGTGGTCGGGATTAAATAATGTCTATTAAGACGGTGTGCAATAAAAAAAAATTTCACATCTCCTCTTTTAATACATTGTCCTCTTTTCTTACTGCCATCTGTTCATGTAGCCTTTCTTAAAACTTTGGAATTCACCCTGAACCCTAGTTTTTTTGTTAAAAATGAATAATCTATGCATAAATTTAACTTAAGGTTAGAGGTCGGCAGCGGTGTGCCACTAATTTTCTTTGACCTTCTGTGTTTTCTTTTCCTGGTCTTTGCCGTCAGTTTGGTTCATTAGTTTATCACTCATTGCTTTACTGAAAGTTAAGCACCTTTTCATGTGCAGTTTGTCGATTCTTTATTCCTCGATTATTTGTTCATTTTGTGTATTACCTCTGAGGTAATTTGCCTGGTCTTAGTCACACCTAGGTCGTCTTATTCTGTCAGTAGTTAAGTCTGCTCTGAGTTTATCTCAGTGCAAGATTGTTTCTAAGTACTTTCGAGCTATTTTTCAACAAATATACATGATTGAAAATTTTATTTAACACCGTTTATGCCATTCATTATGATTTAAGAAAATTCATCATCTGACAGCCCTAATTTTGATAGCCCATCCATCTGACAGACCAAATTTACTTTTATTTTCCAACACGATTTGTTAAGTTTGTGAATTGGTGCCCAGTTTGTCATTAACAGTGAGAAGCTGAATGAAATGGTCATCTTCACGGTAATGCATTTTAAAAAGTAGGCCCCGTGGCTAATGCTTCATATGAAAATGTTATACTCAAGACATAAATATAGGCAAAAAAAATCCATAATGCATAATAATATGCATATAACCTCACAACATAACTGGTAAATTAGAGACAGGATCTCCCAGCCATTGCTGCAGTGCACTAAATGCCGTTTCATAAGTGGTGATATTTAATAATTAAGCAGAACACACAAGAAGGTATTTTACTGGTTTATTACAGATTTTTATTGCGAGTTGTGTATACATACTGTTATGTGGTGCATATATAAGCAGAACAGCTTCACTGTTATGTCGCATTCTTGCCCATCCCCTGTGCTGCCTTGACATGGTACCGGACTTGCTGACTGATGACATCAGCTTGCCTTTTTTAATTGTTTATTTTTGAAACACTGCTAAGGCTTCACCAGAATGATTGGCGGTGAGTCTTGACATTTTTCTAAAGTTCACTTCAAGTCTGTGAGGAGTGAAAGTGATGCTACAACTTAATCGAAGCAGATGTTCACTGAACACTGACATCACGCGTTGAAGAACCTCCCTCCATCACCGGTGCAAGGTTTTTGCCCCTGTAGATAATTATTAGTTTAACCATGCAGGCTTTCTTAAATTACAATTCACAGAATGAAACTGCTACTGAATTAGCCTATTATACACTATGCTACAGAAAACATGAACAAAAAAACACAATGGTGTAACATTTACATATTTTTACAGTGTGTATCCTTTTGTTTTTATATATTTTCTATAACTTTACAGATTCAACTTTTTCTAATATCCATACTATCATTTTCAATAGAAATCTCATGCTACAACTAGTAGATAAGGTGCTGTATTGTATATACTACAGTTATTTATTTATTTTACTTTCAACAAACAAGTCAAAAAGAATGACTCGTAGTGCCATTTGAATCAAGCTACATGTCGAGATGTAGTTCGGGTCCAAGTTGTGAGTAAATCTTCGTGATAAATAATCATTCAAAATGTTTGGCAGAACTGTTCTTGCCAAAAGGCTAATTTGAGGCCTTGTTTCTTGACCAGAACACTGCGGCGGTGTAACTGAGGGTGGGGGGGATTGAAGATGGTCACCACTGTTACATGACTTGGGGGCAGTCAGCTTCTCTGACAGCATCTGATTCCTGGGTTTCAGTTACTGAATGTGAGAGCAGAGTGTTCGAGCGACTCTATCGTCACACGACATTACATCTGCTTGAGTTTCTCCCTGAAATGCGACTGAATAAATACTGAAAGTTCACTCTGAAAGGCACTCGTTTGTCTGAAGCCCTTCAACGGACACTGTTCATTCCTGTTTTTAAAACAATCTTTCCTGATGTTTGAATACTTGAGGTCCGCATGAACCTCCCAATTGTCCTCTGACTCGAGAGCAGCCTCCGACTCAGCTGCTCGACGACCCCTGCGATCTCAGCTCGATGGCGGTAGTTCGTCCTTCGTCATCGAGGATGATGTCACCCCCACTATCCATGCTGGGTCTGGGTTACAATTCTCCAAGTTCACTATCAAATGGCTGATAACTAACTATCTAATAACCACTATAGGGTGTAAGACAATGCTTGAGTACCATCAAAAATGAATCCATCTCCCCCAAAATCTTGGTTTTGATTCATACAATCATGTATTTCATAGCAACACAGTATGAGACGACCAAATTCAAGTCTTTGCTCAGTGGGGGCTTGCAATGTTTGAAACCCTCCATATAGTAAAGCCCAAGTTTCAGCTCGATACCTGTTTAGATTTAAACAAAACAAAATAAGTGGAAAAAGACAACAGACAATGGAAAAGTACAATAAAAAATAAACAACGTAACTCTACATAACCAACAGCAGATGGAACTTTTTTTTTGTTCAGCATTTTCCCGGTTTTCTACGCAGAAGTGTTTTCATTACACCCCTGCCATGCATCACGTAAAGCAGGGAGGTGCGCGTTTTCTGTCACATCACTGTGACGGATCTCAGTCAGAATGTCACCGGCACGCAGCTTTCATGAGACGAAGGTCCATAATGTCAGTGACGCTCTGCGGATTTGATTTGGGGGTGAGCTGTCCACTGTGGCCCAGAATAACCTACACGTTAGGCGTATGCATGCTGCGTGATTCACATCTGAAACACTCTTTCACTTACATATTGTGCTTTTCTAACATTTCTGTCACTTTCTAACATACCTTTTGCATTTAAGACTTTAGTATAAAATGTCAACAAAAATAGCCCAACTTTCCGAGCCTCTCTTGCCATGTAAAACTATTCCTTAACAAATCCCTTTTCAAACAACATATTTTTCAGCAAATAGCCCTTTCTCACAGTTTCCAAAAGAGTAGATCAGCTTCCACCTTAAAACAAAACAGTAATATGTACACATACAAAGTATTTCTCAATTACAAAAAAAAGAAAACACTGTAATAGAGTTGAGATGCAGGTCTCAGGTGCTCTTTAAGTTCAGGGTAGACTTCTGTGTTGCTAGCTATCAAGGAACTTCCTCCTGATTCCTATCCCAGGCAGAACTTACTAACATAAAGCACTTGATTTGGTGTGAAATATTATTACACTCTTTAGAAGATAACCACATGGTGGTACAACATACAGCCAACTGAACTGACTGATCATCAGAGATCATCCCAGGCCAAGGGCGTGTTTTGCTCCCCAGATGAAAATATTATTTTCAATGTTCAAGCAACAATCAACAGAACGGTTGAGAGTTCCTTACTTCCAGAGTCGGTGGTAGTCTAGGAACGTCCTCAGGTAAACACTGTAAACACTTCAGCTATGGACACCCAGCCTAACGGACCCTAACAATCTCAATACCGCGAAATGCCATTGGACATGAGCCTCGCGTGTGACATGAGCCTCGCGTGTGTCTGAACACTGGTCTTTCCTCCTGACAGTCGTAGTACCCTTGAGAATGGTACATTACCTCACTTACTCCACCAACAATCCAGCTACAGGGAGAAATTATAGTCGTCACCCAGACGCTGGGGAATCGGCAAAGCAAATAACGTAGAGTAGAAAAATAAAGACGTATCTCTAATAGGCTGTTTCACAGCTTCATTTCACCCCATTTAACCAGAGAGTGATTTCACAGTCTCCTTTTTCAGCCCTGGACGGACGGGGCCAGGGGACACAGCACACTAAAAAGGTGTGACAATGACATAGGCCTCAGCTTCAGAGGCAGTGAATGATGACAGGGACACGGGGGAGGCGGCTTCCAGGAGGTTGGGGGGGTGGCCTAGGCCAAAGAGCCTATGAGTGGGCGTCCCTTGGATGGTTACGCACTAGCTCCTCCCCCTCAGACCCGCATCTCCGAACTGCTGATGAGTCCCAGTGCCTGGGCTTCCTCTGGAGTCAGACCCCCCTTCAGTGTCCTTCTCACTGCAGAGACGAAGGACGGTTACTTCATTACACAACGATATTACTGCAGCTTATGGGATTATAATGGCTAATAGGATCAATCTCCCTATAAATGCTTCAGTCAGTGGAAAAAACGCCTTAGACACATTATTCACCAAATTTTCACCAGCAGTTGGACAATGTCTCAGTAACCTAATTAGTACGTCGGAGGACTTAAATGGTTACCTTTTGCACTATGCAGGTACATGCAGGCTCAAAGCGGCAGACACGGAAAAGTCCTCAAAAGTCACATGGGGCTCAGAATACATGCTGTCCCAGAATCAGTGCATCCCCGTCCCCCGACTCACGCGATTTGCGGTTGGCACGAGACCGCCTCCTCTCGCGGGGCTGGGGGCGCTGACTCGGGCCTTGTGTGGCGCACCTCACGATTTGCTCCATGATCTCATCCGCAGCGTCCTCCGTGACGACTGGGTTATCCTCGTTGGCAACAGACCAGGAGCCCATTCGGCCTGCGGGGTGGGGGTGGTTGGGGGGGAGGGGGGTGTTCATAATCTTAGTGTGGGAGTATGATGCTCACTACAGCCTGATTATATCAAATATATCTTCGCTGTCCAAGAAAAATTGCATTTCTCCACTTTTTGACTTTGTAAATGTAATATGCCCATTCCCCTATGTCTACTGATAGCGTTTGATGTCTAATTGATGAATGAAAAGATGTTTTATCTAACTGTCTCATTAGAAGATCTTTGTGTGCTGGTAAATGTACAATAGGATAGAGCACTGATCAGGTCCATAGAACATTTAGACTAGCTGTTGATAATCTACCGTATGCTTATAGGGTGACAAGGCTCGAACTAACCATGAGGCATTGGATTGTATGATGGGAATGATAGGAAAATTAAAACAGTTCGCATTCGCTGACAACAATTCATGTAAGTCTATGTGAAACACTAAACCATTCAGTGACAGCCGTGTAAAGACTTCAGGGGGAGAGAGCTTAAAAGGTTTCTATTTGTGCTGTTAGGGGGTCTCATTGTGTCGTTTTAGGTTTGTTTGGTAAAAGTCATTTCCGAGAAAATGTGATTCATCGTGCTCCTACGATTTTTCTTAGGATTTTCGGAGAGACACGACAATCTAAAGACTGTAGGAATGACCACAGCAAAGGAGGTGTCTTCCAGCAGACCTCACCTCTAGAGGCTCGTGTGCGTGTTCGCAGCCCTGGGAGGAGAGAGGCCTCGCAGTCGCCGCCCTGCAGGCTGCTCTTCAGTACTGCCTTCATGTGCTCATGCTCCTTGGCATCCTCGGCATACTGAAGGCCCTGGGGCTGGTTCTCGGGGGCAGTTGCCGAGGTGGTGCCAAATTTACCGTTCTGCACATGGGACAGGTAAGAAAGCAGAGACAGCAACTAATCAGCGACCAGTTCACTAGCTGGCTTGACGATTAATCACAGTATTAAACGATTTAGGTTGTTGAACTGTTCAATATCCCTGACATTTCTGCCTAATTAGTGCATAATCAAAAAACTATGCGCTTATGTTTTAAAGAATGTACTTTCTGTTAAAAATAAAATTAGTATTCACAAGTAATACAACTTTCAATACAGTGCTCATTAAACATAATCATTTGAAGGATCTATGGTGCCCTCTATTGGATATATTGTACTTCTAGCACAAGGAATGTCAGGGACAGTTCATGATACTGACATGATAGTTCATGATGATTTTCTTTTTAAATACATGAAAAAGTCCAAATGAACATGACTATATCCAGTGTCATTTTTAATGCAAGACAGTGACACAATGTTTATTTTCACGACTTTATATTCCGAATTCCATGATAGTTATAGTTGCTCGTAACTTACACAGCTGTGAGTATTTTTTTAATCAAACACAGCACCTCACACTTAGCATCAGGGGAGAAAAGGTTAGTGTTACCACAGAAAACTTCAGTTTGCATTCAAGATCATACATTTGCTCTACATACACACCCAGACCACTCTACATGCATATCGGACGTCACCCTGTGCACTCGCACACATACCTCAGTGTCCTCTTCATCATCGCTCTAGAGATGACAAAAAATAAGGAGTGAAGGACAAGAGGAATAGAGTGTTACATGAAAAAGAGGGTGATGTGTGGCTCTGTGGGTTAGGAAGGGTACCAGATTAATCAGAACGCCGTTCGGCCCTTGAGCAAAAGCCAAACCCTAACCCTAAACCTAACCCAAAGCCTAAGCCTAACCATAACCCAAACTAATCCAGAGACTGCCTGACCCCCCCTCCTCAGCTGTATGTCACTGAGCATAAAATTGTCTGCGAAATATTTAGTCTTAGGGTTAAAAAGGGAAATTGCTACACGGGGGATGAAGATTCCACCGTCTCCCCAGCAAGACCATGGTTCAGCTCCAGCCTCTTTTCAACCCAAACACCCACTGGACTAGACAATAAAGAACATACCACATGTCTGTCCTTCAATGCAAATCAACTAGAATTCCATGTTTCTACAGACTGTTTGTTCGTTTTTTAAAGAGGACTGTACAGGATATTAAAAAGTCAAAGGACACACACGTTGAACATTTGAAAAAAAATCATTTCGTATCAGATCCCGGCTTGCAGAAAAGTAAACAGAAATCAGATCATGGCTTGATGTTAAGAAGCGATGGAAAACAATATTGTGTATATATTGTCTACTTCATGAAGCACTTATTTAACAGGTTGTAACCTGCTTTTATATATATAGGATGGATCAGGTCTCAGAGAGTTCATTGTACCGCAAGTGGGGACATCCAGGGGTTTGGAACTTCATACAGTGATTGAATTAGGGTCCCCTTGAACTGTCAGAGCAGGCAGCCAAGTCAAACATGCTGCAGCGTAGAGGCCGCCCTCTGCTGGCTGGGGGAGGGACTTTAAGGCTGGAGTGGGAGCAGAGCAGGAAGAGGTGCCTGATGTGGGGATAGATCTCACTGCTGCGATGGCACATTGCCCTTCAGAGCACCTCTCCAGGCTTCTGCACACAGTGATCAGCATATGCCCCAAAGTATGTGGACACCAGCTTGCCCAGCATCTCTTTCCAAAACCAAGGGCTATCAATGTGATGCTACTTGGCCCATTGTTGCTATAATAGCCTATACTCTTCTGGATTCTTCTTTCATTAGATGTCGCAAAGTTGCTGGTTTGTACAGATGCCATCTTATGATGGTGCCACATGGAAAGTCACTAACTTGTCCTGCACAACCACCCATTCTGCTGCTGAAGTTTGTTACACGTGTATTAGCGATAAGTATGACTTAATTGAAAGGGACATCCACCTACTTTTCTCCATATAGTGCATGAGTGAAGGCTGCCACTCTGATGGACAGACTAGAAGTAGGTCCTTTATTTGCTTTATTTTATCTGCCCCTGGGGATTAGGGGCTTTACTCAATGGCCCACTGACATGTGACTGTTCTGCCAGCAGTGAGTTACCATCCGGCAGTGAGTTACCATCCGGCAGTGTGTTACCATCCGGCATTGAGTTGCCCTCCCAGAGGGACCTTGGAGTAAGCTGGCTTTGCAGCTTCTGTAAGGAGCTGGTACTGATTGCCACTAGTTGTGCCATCTGTCCTTTGTTCCCCAAACCACAGATCTTATATTCACTTGGCAATCAGGGGAGAAAGTTATAGTCATCTGAGTCACAACGTGTCAGGTGAACATTTTGAAGCTCCATTCTGCTCGGCTAAGATGCCCTCTCAGTTAACAAGCTATTTCTGTTGTGATGCCACGGGTGAGATACTTTAGCTACAATGTAATAATAAATTAAGAGGTACTTCAAAAGCAGTAGTATACCAGCTATGTCACCAGCTGCCTCCTCGTGATTCTACGGTATTAGTGCTGTCACTACTGTTGCTAAGTTACCATGTTGTTGTCAGTGTTACTTATATTTATGTCACCGGGTGCATGAATAACAGCTCCCTCCCTCCATCCCTTCTTCACTCTCCCCACCCTGACAATAATCCCCACAGAGGAACAGGAAAAGAGCTGAAGATTCAGAAGCCAGACACAGCTGGCCAAATCGCTTTCGTTCACCAGGGGGCCTCTCCTCACCCCCCATGAGTCAGGGTGGTGGATGACTTAGACCCATGAGCCCACGTTTAACACATGGGGGGGTCAAATTATTAGGACTCACACCCTAGTTGGATAGTTGCATCATTTTTATAGGCCAAAGATCCCACTCAGCACTGTCTCACTGTGACATCTGAACAACTAGAGCCAACGAAGATGAAGTCATGAGATTGTACTAGTGGAGACCAGAGATTTACACTCTGCTCTTCTGTCCTGCTTATTTTTGGGTTCTTTGGGGTCCCTCCCCCCTGAAAAATTTAACCAGTTCCTGCTTCAAATAGAAAAAAAATCCCCCCAATAACAGCCACAAAACAAGCATGCGCTGTGTGCTGAATAACACCATGTGTATCGGCTGACGCAACAGAGTCCCTGCGGAGTCTGACCCCAAACCTGCGAGGAGAATCAAGCGATGTGCTCTCAGTGAGAGTGATGTGAGGAGGATGTGAGCTTTAGCCAGGACTAATACATGAGTAAGAGTGTTTTCACCATTAGGGATGATTCTAGGATTTTTTTAAGGTGTGGAGCATAAGAGGGGGGCAACCTCATCATTAGCCAATTAAATGTTCTGAATCAGTGAGTGACAGGGAAGGGGCACTCAAAGAACCAATCAGCTTTCAATGAACCTGTTTCCCCAGCCCTGTACACATCCCTCTTCATTATTATCAGGGCCCAGACTGAATGGTCACCAATGTGTCTGAGGGTTGAGACTCACTTCCGTGATCATCTTGCCCCGGGTCTTGTTCCTCTCCCGGTGGCTGGCCCTCTTCTGTTTCAGCTGCAGCACGCGCTCGCGTGTGGTCCGGTACTCCAGGGCGAACTCGCTCACGGTCTTGCTGAAGCGGTGCACGCTCACCTCGCGTGCTGCGTAGGCGGGGTAGCCCAGGAACAGCAAGAACGTGTGGAACCTGTATGCAGAAATGACACGAAAAGCTATGTAAAAACAGTAAGCACTCATCGTTTTCGGGTGATGCTCATCAGCTTTCCCAACTAATGTGATATTTATCAGTATGATTACGGAAGAACTGTTACATGTAAAGCATACCGGTTGATTATTCTACGATGTACAGTTTTCAAGATGATTATTCTCTCGGCACAGTCCTTAAGGAACTCCGACATCTTCTGTTTCAGTGCTGGCTTCATCTCGTGCTTAGTGATAAGTTTCAGGTGGTCCCATGATGCCTTGCACCGCTTCTCCATCTGAATGAGGCTCTCCTGCAGCTGGTCAAAGTCGACCTGAGGAAAAGGAAGACACATCCTCAGTGGTCAAACTCATACTGCCGCGTGACAGTACGGGATAACATCCAACGCATACACAACATTCCCAAGGAGCTCATCTTGTGAGTGTGACCGTCCCTTGAGCAGGCGGGGCCTGTAGGTCAAACCCGATTTGAGCCTGGGTTCTATCACCAGTCAACCATGATTAAGCAGGACCAGCATTCTTGGACAGAGGCAGCAGGGTCAGTCTCCCTGGAATTCCTCTAGCTGTTACATCAGCACCTTCTAAGAAGCTATCAGCAGCGCAGCGGGGAAGCGTAACGCAGCAGAGAGAATCTGCAGCGGTATCGGGTGTATTGCAGGGTGCCAAGTCTATTATAGTACTGCAAAGGATTTGGCTGCGGGACAACTGGGGAGCACTGTAAAGAGTACTGTAAAGAGTACTGTAAAGAGCACTGTAAATGGTACTGTAAAGAGCACTGTAAATGGTACTGTAAAGAGCACTGTAAAGAGCACTGTAAATGGTACTGTAAAGAGCACTGTAAAGAGCACTGTTTCCCAATCCGGTCCTTGGAGACCCACCGACAGTCCACATTTCTGCTCTCTCCCAGATGTAGGGACATGAAACAGAACACCAATCAATGAAAAATACCACAATAATAATACAGTGTAATTATATGACTTTCACATTAATATCTACTAAGGTGTTTCCTCACGAGCTGAGAGGGAAGCACAGATGTGGACAATCTGGTAGAGAAGCTCAGTAGGAGCAAAAACGTGGACTGACTGTAGGTCCCTGAGGACCGGATTGGGAAACACTGGTAAAGAGCAATAAAGCTTGTTAATGGGTGAGGCTGTCAGTCTGTGGAGCAAAAGCAGGCTCGGGCCCAGAAGTGATCCGCATGGTAAATGAACCTGAGGAATTCACTAAAATCATGTGCTAAACATATTCAATGAGAAAAACAAGGTTAGAGGAATGTGACTTCAAAACTTAGTAACTTACGCCAAACAAAATGAATTAATTAATAAACACAGTGATTCCATTGGCTAATAGTGTAATTATATGTATTTTAAAAAAGAAACTATCATTTCCCAGGGGTTGGTCTGTTTTTCCCGGTTATGTGGCCTGTGGTACCTTTGCTGACCGTGTGATGGCCCCGATCTCGGAGTAGAGGTCGGAGCTGTCGGGGAAGTTCTCTGCGACGATGGCGCAGGCATGATGTAGGAGGGACTGCTTGTGCACTGTGTCCTTCACTTCCGGAACCTTCTCTAGGTAGCTCAGCTCAAAGCCCTTGGCCTGAGGATAAACACAGAAGCAAAAAAAAAAAAAAGAAAAACAAGAAGTGAATCTGCCAGAGGCTGGGACAGCTTCTTCCCCAACTCTTTTCTGCCCCCCCTTCTTAAAGGACTTGCCTCCTCCCCCTGTGGCACCAGTCACTGTATTAGTCACTGCATTACAGTCACTGCATTACAGTCACTGTATTATTTATTGTTAATCAAACTTTATTGCTACTTTTTGCCACTAACATTATGATTTACAGTTAATTTAGTTACACAGTAATTTTTCTGCCATTTAGTTAAACACAGTCATTTTTCTGTCATTTAGTTACACACTCAGTCATTTTTCTGCTCTGTAATTCTTTGTGTTGATTGTACATAAAAACTCCCACGTAAGAAACGCGTATCTCCGCACCCTGTGCCACGTCGTGGCAGCGGGGGCCATACAGCACACACATTTATAGTTCATGCCATGGTTCTGGGGCAGCCTTATCTTGTGAAGCTTCACCCCCCTGTATGGATGGAATGACAAAGTCCCACTTTCCATAATACAAATCTTCCCACCCACTTTCCCAAGGCCTCTTTCATGATTTTGCCTGCTGCCTCACTCTAATCCTCTCCATTCTGATATTAAACACACAACTCAATCCATTCTGTGCCCCCATATTGGATAAGGGTAAGGAAGATGGATGGAACACGACCCAGTCTTCAGATGTAACCCCTCCGCTGCTAATGAGCTCATTATGTCATTCAAAGCTGCCTGCTAACCTTGGCAGCTCGCCTCCTCCTGCATCTCCCGGACCCGGCCTTCCACGCCTCCCGCCTAGCCCAGTCTGCCTCGGCCCCCCTGCCCTCATCACTCACGCTGCTTCCGTTGAGGAAGTTGCCGATGGCCAGTAGCGTGGACAGGATGTATCGTAGTGTCTTGTTCTTCTCCAGTTGATCCATCCCTTCCTTCAGGTCCTGCAATGGTTCAGCTACTTCCTGTGGGATGGGGTGGGTGGCAGGGGGAGCGAGGGAGGAACCAGGACTATTTGTTTGGGATAAGTCTGTGTAACAGGTGTGCCTCAGCTGCTCTCTTTGAGGTAAAGTTCTGGCTTCAGTGATCATTGCTATATTAAAGAGCAAATAAATATGGCTCTAATTACGGTGTTTCTCCTTCAGCACTAAGTGTTATTCCCTGTAAACGACTACAATACGCCTCTTAGGGGTCTGCATCCCGGAGTAATTAGGCTCTTAGTAGTGGCTCCTGCCAGGGATTTTAGGAATAAATATTTAGCCATTTTAAATGAAAATTTCTAAGAATCTAAGGGGTCCTGGCAGAAGAACACACAAGCTTCTTCAGTTCAGCCCCCCCCCATCTTGCCTCCCATACAGGACACTGAACCTACTGTTTGATGAAGTGAATTTCCCTATGGAAGTTTCCAGTTTCCAGTGTTCCATGAAGACGACAGTGTGTGTATGAGAGGGACTGGGGATAGGGAGCACGTTTCAGGAGACTCCCACCTTCTCCATGACCTCGTAATCCATCTTGAAGGCCCAGAGCTGCAGGCGGGCGGAGAGCTCGCTGATGGAGGACAGGGTGAGGAGGAACTGCTCGGCGCTGCCCAGGGGGACGTCCGGGTTGGCCAGCTGCGCCTCCTGGATCTTCTGCTTCTCCTCCTCTGTGGGGATCATGGTCAGAATTTTCTACAGGGAGGAGAGTGAGAGAGAGGGAGGGAGGTAATGAGCACATGGAACAAGGAGATGGGGAGAGCAGTAAATTTGACATCTGTCTGTATAAAATCCGACCTCACATATAATTAGCTGTTACGAGCTGCAAGGTGGATCAAATTAATCAACAAAAACAAATGTAAGACATTAAGAAATAAAGTGCAGCTTGGAAATTTGATGATCTAAATGGTTAAATAAAAATGATCTCGGCACATCTGTGAAAGACAATTAAAGGTCAAGAGGTCACAAATAAGGGCAGCGTGTTGTTCACGGTCTTCCGTCCTTGTGTGATGGCTCCGCTATGCAGGGGAGCTGGAAAAGGGAGAGTTCAGAGGACTGAACCAGGATGGGAGAGATCCCACTGAGAGAGAGCACAGAGCACAACAGGCATTGTGAAATCAGGAATTATGTGCTGATTTAAGTCAATAATAAAAAATGATATGATTTATTCTGCCTTTTGCCCTGGTATAACGGTGAAATGTGGTGTTAAGGAGTTTCTTCATCAGGTATCTCCCCTTAGAAAGTCATTAATCTTGAATTGACATAATTATGAATATAAAATGGTTTTGGTTGGTCAATGCTCAACTGTAAATATAACAAATGCTCCGAGATGCTCTATTGAGATGGCACTTTTTTCAGAAGGATAAACTACACCCTAGGTATTATGACTGACGTGTTCATCGCACAATGAGTCACCATAAAAACAGCCTGAATGGGTTCAAGCCTGCTCCTTCTGAATGGACTATGTTAGGAGGTCTGCTGAAGAGGCCTCTCTCACCTCAATGCCCTCCTTGTTCAAAGCGTACTCGTCGAAGTTCACGATGGCCGCCTTGATGGTGCGTGGCGGGGGCAGCACGGTGAGGCCGATGTTGATGGCATTGCTCCTCTTTGAGTCCAGGACAATGATCTCCTGACGCTTGCCGTCCGCCGCTGTTTTCTGGGGTCGTGAGAAATGGGGTCAAGTGGGCATGGAGAGCTATTCCAGCCCCGGATGAGAATCGGCCACTGGAGACATGACACACACTGAACGGCTGGGAGGAATTTTATCAGCGAGAGTGCTGTCAAAATCAGCGAGTGTGACAAATACCACTGAAGAATGGGACCCTCTAGGGCAGAGGTATTCAAACTGCTAGGCGTGAAGGAATTGCGGGGGGGTGGGGGG
>JABFEA020000138.1:19634193-19652328 GCA_019775915.2 Cyphomyrus plagiostoma | reverse complement strand
CCCCCCCCCCCCCCCCCCCCCCCCCCCCCCCCCCCCCCCCCCCCCCCCCCCCCCGAGGCGGGGACTGACCTATTTTGAAACTGCAACCATTAAAAATATTAAAAACTTGCAGTGTCACAAACTTCCTGTGAGTTTGCTAAGTTAATTGTGAGCTGGAAAGCAAGCACATCCTCCCCATTGAGCTGCGAGGTAATGTTAATTAGGAGTCAGTGTGTGGGGGGATTCAGGAAAAATATCAGTACTAAGGGGAACCTGTCAAAAAATAACAGCCACCTAAGAACTATGGAGAATCCACCCCCCCATGACTGTCAACATCAAGCTACAGAGCAGATTAGCAGGGATAATTAAATACTAACAGTAGACAGACAAAAATGAGGAAAAGGCACACAGACAATCCCCATCCCAGACTAAACAAACACATAACACAACTGAGAAAAAAGAACAATAAACGAAGAACAAAACAAAAGCCTGAAAAGCAAACAACTTCCTGTGTCTCTCTTCTCTGCAAACTATTTTCAGATAAACACACAAAAATACATGGTTTATATATGGCCAGTGAAGTTCTGTTTGTTTGGAAAGTGTCTGCTCTCAGTCCACCTGAACCAAACACAGAATGTCAAAGCTGAAACAGACCCACTTCATATTTTGGAGAAGCAATGCTGAACAGTCAGGATGCTGTGTGCTCGCTAGGTGACCTGTGTGACTGCAGCTCTGATCTGCTTTATATGCTGTGAAGCTCGTTTGCTCTACAGACTCTGTTGTTACTTGCACCCACAGACGGCTTCTCACCACCTCTGGTTTATTTCCTTAATTTATTTACCCCCCAGGAAGCTTTGATGTTCCGTAATCCTACATTTTGCAAATGCAGACTATGTTTTATACTGTTTAATTAATCACATAGCTTAGCGACGACGGAATTTTTGAGGGCTAAGTCAGACATACCCATAGAGAAACACAGGTGGAGAATATTGCTTTTGATGTGGTCAGCTCAGAAGGATGAGCCCTCTCGTGTCACTAAAAACCGTAATTACTATAAACGCTTCCACCCGGATACCAACAGGCACCTGAAAAGTTCATTGTTTTCATTTGCGCTTCTATGAGGACGGCATGGCCACCTTTCAGAAGTGGGAATGCAGTGCATTCTGGGATTGCCAGCTGGTCAAAATTGACAGCAGCTGCTTGGGAATGAAGGGCAAATCCTGGAGGCCTCCGTGTTTTGCATTAAAACGCAGCATTTGCCACAATATCTGAACAGCTGGACTCCAATATGCGTGAGTGCTTTCTGTCTATCAGAATCCCAAATCATAAATATTATGCTTCTCAATAAAATTTACAACCATCTCCCACAATCGCTTATCCTGCACATGGTGCAGATGAGGCCTGGAGCCTATCCCAGGAACCGCAGCACACAAGGCAGAGGACACCCTGTATGGGATGCCAGCTGAACTGTTACCCACTGTGCTAGAGAGCCACCGCCTATAAGATTTGCTATATTCATTTTCAGAGGCCGTGGGAAGTATTTGTAGAAAAGGACAGATTACATGTGTCCTTAAAACTCCCAGCAGCTTGGTGGTAACGATACAATTTCCCTTGAGCTGCACACTGTTGCCAGAGTGACTTGTCCTTCCCATGATGCTTCAGGCTGCACACACATGACGGGAGCCTGGGTCGCTCCCTGAGTAGATGCGAGCTTGTCCCATCTCCCATGGGGCTGAGCTGTTTGGAAACATGACACGTAGAAGGCACTGGACGATACGTCACACCCCGAGTGACATATGGGCAACATGGTTCGCAGTGGTTAGCACTGTTGCCTCATACCTCTGAGACTGGGGCCCTAGTCTACGCCATGTACCCGGTAGAGGGTGGTCTCCTCGTGTTTTCCCAGTAGAGGATGGTCTCCTCGTGTTTCCCCGGTAGATAGTGGTCTCCTCGTGTTTCCTCGGTAGAGGGTGGTCTCCTCGTGTTTTCCTGGTAGAGAGTGGTTTCCTCGTGTTTCCCCGGTAGAGGGTGGTTTCCTCGTGTTTCCCCGGTAGAGAGTGGTCTCCTCGTGTTTCCCAAGTAGAGGGTGGTCTCCTCATATTTCCCCGGTAGAGGGTGGTCTCCTCGTGTTGTCGTCGGGTTGCCTCCCGCTACACTGCTGCTAAACTGCAGTGTTGACCATTGTTTTTTTTTTTTAGTTTCTGTGGTAATCAATGGATCAGTGGACGGGATTTAATCAGATTACTTCTGTAACATGAACTTGATTTGTACCTCCTCCTGCTATTTTAGCAGAGAACAGAGCTCGCAGTCCACCATGTTTTGGTTTTTGTTGTTAATTCTGAAGTACTTCCACACCACAGACATTTTGTGGCCCTGTCTATTTCGTTAACAATATTGCTGATATGCCATCCCATGGTACCGTTTATCCGCATTGGCGCATTGTCATGAGTACAAGTACATGAGTGAGTAATGGACTCGAAAATAATTTCCATGCGGATGTTAATGTATTACTTCACCAGATGTTTCAAAACGTTTCCCTTTTCCTTTAGCAGTTCACCATCTCTAAAGATGAACTTCGCGTTAATACATGCAAACAAAGGAAAAATGACGTGTGACATATGTCATGATATGTATGATAATCACAATCTGCTTTTTAGTTTTAAGTTTTTAGCCCTGTTAGAACAATTAGCATTCATGGAGAATGTCAAGCATCCGAATACAACAAACCTTTATTTCAAAAGGTGAAATAAACCATACTGTCTGTGGTTTCGAAATCTTACCATACAGTGTATGAAAGAAAGAAAAATATATACCAGCCTATATAATCCCCACATACTGTAGGTGTTAGCAGGTCGTGTGCTAACTTTCGTTCTCCAAAAAATTATGGTGCTAAATATCAAAACTGAAAACACTAATGTGAACTGGACCAAGTGAAGCAGTGTGGCTTCCACAAACTGAGTATGTTTTCACTGATTTATACACAGCTTCAGAGTGACTTAAAGCACTTTTAAGCCAAGGCATACAGTATTATCTGTAATCCATACGTTTTCATTTCCATCACACTTACATTTTCTGATGTGGGATGGACTTGACCTACATTTCATATCGCATGTTTATAACTTTCTGCATTTGTATAGACCTAGAGATAAATTTGGCTCAGATTGGTTAAATATTGTCAAGAGTGATACGATGCACACAGCATGTTGGTGGACATAGTCCCTTGAATTCCAGCCTTTTAGCTATTATGTCCAACCCAACAGAACAATTACTTAAAAACCGATAGAACGCATTCCATGGTTTACAGTTGTTTGTGGATATAATGCCTGAGATTAAACAGGCCACTGTAATTAATGTTATCAGCGCTTTTCATTATAATCATGCTAACAGCTGGCTTAGGGTTAACTTGATCCATCAAAAAAACAGCCCACTCTATGCGAGCAAACCAATCCCAAAAAAATAAACATACGTCGGACTGGCAGGCACTTACTTTAAGACCCACTCGACCACCCCACTAAAAGTGCTGCCTAAAGCATGGAGTCAAACCACTAGGTGGCACTAATGCTCACTGACCAAACAAATCCCGTTCCCATATTATTTTTGCAGAGTGGAATGCAAATTAGCCCTAATTCTACAATCAGATACTCAATGCAAACATCTCCAAAGAGATCAATAAAAGGAAATTCACCAATCTATTGATTCAAATTTCACTGCTAAAAAAACTCATAGAGGATCGGTGTGATGCTATCCTTACCTTGGTGACAGGTAGCTCCTTGGACTTAGATTCAAAGAGGTGCTCCAGTTTGGACGTGTCAACCTTCACAGGGTCCAATTTGGACCACAGTGAGTCCTTGCAGTGCTTGTGGTTACGATGCTGCCAATCCACAGGTCGGACCTCGTTCCAGAATAAGCGGATCGTCTTCTTCTTCTTTACAAATGCGGGGGGCTCACCCAAGCCCAGATGTGGGGATCTGAGGTGGAGCTGTGGGGGTGTCACTGCTGAAGAGAAGGGTGGGGGTGGAGGCATCATGCCCGGGATTGGAGGGGGTGGAGGACACCCCAACAAGGGAGGAGGAGGCGGCAAGGAGTTGAGACAGGGAGGAGGGGGCGGTACCAAGTCTCTCAGGTCTCCAGATCCCATGTTACCCACATCCAGGATGTCCAGGTCGTCCTCCTCCATCAAATCGGTGAAGTCCATGTCTTTGATGCGGAGCTCTCGTGGACTTGCCATCAGCTGGTCCCAGATGTAATCGGACTCCTTCTTAGCAGGAAGTGTTGAAGCGGAGTGTATAGTCCGGTCTGGCTGCACCGTTTGCTTTTCCAGTACCTCAGGTTCTGGTGGGGACACCAACCCCTTCACCAAATCGCCAAACTTCTCAGCAACAGCCCGGACACTGCCCTGGTTGTCCAGATGCTCGACGTCCATCTTCTTCACGTTCTCCTCTGAAGCTTGCCGGTTGGCCTCCAGTGTAGAGATCCTGCTGGCCAGGCTTGTCACGGACGAGTCTTGGCCTTCACACGCCTTCCGTTCTCGGCCATTTTCACCGTCCTTCTCCTCATTCTCCATAGCAGGTTTGTTTTGGGAATAAAGCATGTCCAACATAAAGAGTTTGCTATTGAGGATCTTACTACATTGTTCATTCACGTCTGCATCCTTAATGCTCTGTGACCACGTCTCTGGAATTGCAAAGAAACAGATAAAATTAAGTTCATATCATAGAAAATTATTAACTTTGATCAATAATTCATATGCATTAAATATATATAGAAATACAAAAATGTAAAAAATGTAAATAATGCTATAATTATGAATGAGTGTAATTTAAATCCTGCTTAAATCACAAAAGGCATGGCTAGCCCTCAGCTGAAGGCTACCTGCGATGTTAACTTCGTCTCCACACCAAAGACCCCCGCTGGATGAAGCAGCTCCCGCACCTGTTTCTGTGTCGCTGGTGGGTTTCTCCTCCCGCTCCTCCCTCTCCAGAGTGCTGCTGGCTGACGAGATGCTGGACGCTGAGCAGTTGTCCTTCTCATTGAGCTCCTCGTTCTGCCTCTCCTTCTCACTCAGAGGGGCGGCGTCCTCACCATCCCGCTCTGGTCCCTGCTCTCGCCCCCCCTCTACCTCTGCACTCGGTACCATCGCCCGTTCGCACCTCACGTCTTCCTCATCTCTTTCTTCCTCCTCTTTCTTCACCAATGGCTTCCCCTCTTGTACTTTCTGCTCCACCTTCTGCCCGACATCCCTTTTGTCCGATACCTCCTCCTCCTCCACTGACTCCGCAGAAGATCCTGCCACCTTCCTCTCTGGTTCCTCACCACTTCTGGACTCCTGGTTCAATGCATGGTGTCCATCACGGACTAAGAAAGAAACATCATCATTTTTTTATGATTAAACGAAAGTATAACCACTTCTGGTACAATTTCCATGCAACTGATCATTGAGATGATTCATATTAATTACTTTTTAATTATTTTTCTTTATAGTAGAAATGGATCTTCTCTTCTGAAACCTAAGCATACAATTAAGATGTTCTGCAATGTCAAATGGAACTGTCTCCCTGGGAAAATGTACACACATCTTGTGAACTTATTACATCGGCGACTGCTGCACTGCAGATTCTGCAGTCCAGAGGGGCACCCTGTCCTTCTCCCACCTTTTCTTCAGTGGAGAAGATCAGAGAAGTTCAGGAATGCTGGCTGCATTAAGCCTCAGATTTTGGGTGGAAAGTGCCCTAACCACCGCCTAACCAGCTCAGCAGTCACGGACCAATCATAGATGTGGCTTCCCTCTGTCGCACATCCAGATCCTAAAATTTTCCACTTTGTCATCAAATTACTAGGCTTTGCCCTCACACAAGCCAAAGCAAACACTCATGTTTATCTATTTATGTGTGTGTTTTTTCCCTTAGATTACTCAACGCTTTTATTATGACTCCTTACAGATTGTCTGTCATGCTGGAACAGGGTAAAGCTCATGTCTTGTGTGGGCTTCTGGTGCTGTGCTGCCATGTGGATGGATGACAATGGCAAACACTGCTGTGAAATGTGGTGTGACGCTTTCCTGCCAACGAGACTCACAAAGTGCTAATGACCAAACCAGCGTGCGTGACTGGTGGGATGCTTGGTGAAGCCATCTCTAGCATATACCCCTCTCTCACAGATACCCATCTCTAACATATACCCCTCTCTAACATATACACGGCTGCAGATCTTCATTTATGTCTTAGACTGGAAAGGCAACTTTGAGTTTCTTGTGCTTTTCAAGAACCTTCTGCTAACCAAGGTCAAACGTACGAGTTACTAAGGTGCATGTAAGACCCAAAGGGAACAAACAGGATGAGTCTTAGAATGAGCAAAGCTTTCAACATTTTCCCTAACTACAGTACCAGAGATGAAGACAGACGAAAGACTGTTTTATAAGCCACAGTTCAACCCTTGTGAACTACTGAAGTTTTGAGCATCTCAGTACATCATGCAGATTTACCTAAACTTCTATCCATTTAAATGCATATCTGATTTCACATCTTCAGCTAAAAGGATCTTACTGCTGTAACTGTCCTGTTACTTAAAGAGGTATGTCTTCAGTGGAAACAGTACGACAAAAATATGGAATATGCTGAACTGGAAGTTGGATGTAGTGTCACACCATATCTGAGAAGCCCAGCTGACAGGCTTGTCATGAAGTGTGCATTTATAAAAGACAAATCACATGAGCAATTTTTATTCTGTGACGAGCAACCAAGTGCATGCAAAAAAATAAAAGTATATTTCATTAATGTAGATGATAGTAGGTGTCTAAAAGAATGTCACAATAAGTGATGAAATCTGACATAATGACAACTATTGGGGATAATGGCATAGGTGAGAGGCTGATATTGCGGGGGGGTGCAATGGTCTGTTTTTTTTGGGGGGGTGGAGTGATTGAAGCCAAATTAAATACTAGGGGGCAAACCACCCCCATTCCTTCTGGTTCCTAAGCCCATGATTGAACATTATTTTTGTTAAGGTTTAAACTTTCTTGAACAATTGAGAATCTCCTCATGGATTATTCATAGAACGTTTGACCCCCGACAGTTCAGCATGGCAGTCATAATGCTATGACAGAAAATGAAAGCTCGATGCACACCTTGACCTGAGGGCGAGCGTGCTGAGGGCGAGCGTGCTGAGGGCGAGCGTGCTGCGACTTCCTGCCGGGGCTCCACGGGTGACGGGGTCGCACAGATGGACGGCAAGCCGGGGCTGGAGCGGCGTGGACCCAGCGACAGGGTGAGCTCGCTGCGGCCCTGAGGGGCTGTCCGCCGACGCTCCGTCTCGTACTCCGCCGCTGCCAGCTTCTCCACCTGCTTGTACCTGCAGAGACAGGAGACGGATCTCTAGCTGGAAGCTGAGGCTCGCTTAGTAGACACAGAAAGTCTCCGACGGGCAGAAGGATGATGAAGATGGATTACCTGATAGTTCACTATCTGACAATATAAACCTGAAGAGTATCCGTGTTAGGAAACACCTCAGTAGATATTAATTTGACAGCCATTTTATTATAATTGTGGTATTGGTCATCGATTGATGTTCTGATTTATATCTCTACTGGGAGCTGGGAGGAGGCAAAAATGTGGACCATCAGGAGCTCGCCGAGGACCAGGCTGAGAAAGACTGCTATGAGAAACTCAGCCGTAACATTTTCACGATGTGCCATCTACACCACAGACCTCCATCTACACCACAAACCTCCGTCATTTACATCAGATAGCTACCCTTAGCCGATCTCATAACATCTCACGATAATAACAAATATCTGATGCCCTTGTTGTCCCTTCTCCTCAAACTCCACCCAATGTTTTAGACGTCTGAGATGGTGCCACCCCAATGACATGGTGGTTCATCCCGTTTCTTTGTTCAACCCCACAAGCGACAAGGTCAAATCCCAGCAAACCTCAGACTCCAGGTCAGAATTTAAAGGCCGAAACGTTACTGAAAACTTGGTGTACGAAAAGGCAAGTTTTCTGTTTCTTGCATTTGTGCTCTGGTACACGAGACGTGAAACAGGGTAGGATATGAAGGATGTCAGGAACATCGTCCCATTTCAGGTTTTCATTTTGGAAATTTACTTTATAAGCTGATTACAAGCTGATAAAACCCCACTGAAATATTACAATATCACCGACAAGGTATTCTCTCAAAAAGATAAAGAGAAACTCACAGTAACACAGGTATTTTAGGTTATGCACACAAAGTCTATCTTTATCTGGGTTTACTTGCAAAGCCAATTACACACCTTGTCATGTTTATGCAGAACGTCTTCATATGCCACAGATGCCGATAAACTGCCAGAACCATAAATTATCAAAAACTTCCATCCCATTGCCCTAAAGGACCCAGCATCTTTTATCTGTTCCCGTAAAACAGCTGTGAGCTGTAGGCATTGACTGACAATTGGCATCTTTTGATTCATAGCACAGGCATTCACAAGCTCACATTCATTTTACCTATTTATGCATATGTGAAAGTGGGAGATTACATATTTACCTAGTAGCCTGAGGACTTAATTAACTAAATTTATTATCACCAAATTAATTTACGATGGGGGCCAGCGTGCCCACATCTGAATGTGTGCTGATGATTTTCACTTTCCTGTACAAACTGAAATGGTGGAATATGGAGTGCAATAGATAGAAAAATGTCCCTACCTCTCCTCACGGGCTTGCCTGACCTCCTCCCTTTTGTCAACATAGTCCCGGCTGGAATCAAACAACAGAAGACAAAATAATAACACATTCAGTAATAATCATAATCACAACCGTAATCATAATCATAATCGAGTAATACATGGCTATCTCCCCTTGTAACTGAGTTTAATGGATTAATACAGAGCTCTTCAAATCTGGCACTTGATTCCAAATCCAGGCCGTGTTATCAGTTCTCCCAGGTAGTTAGTTTAATAGTTATTGATTCTGATTGGTCACAGAGGCTCCACACCAGGCTCAGTAAGGCTAGAAAATCAGACGTGCTCGACCTTTGTGGACTCTGATTTCAATATCCCTGGTTTAATATGGGGGAAGGGTCAACTTATTTGTAAGGCTCGTCTGGAGGAAGCATGTGACCTTAAACTTCATGAAAACACAAGAAGACAGGAGCAGTTGATAGTTGCTTGTGTAGCGATGAACTCGGCAAGGGCAGTGACATGTTTACCGGGGCCCGGTAAACCAACAGCTGCTTTCACATGTAACATAAACAGCCTAATCATTCCCTGTTAAACCCAATGGAAGTTGAGCTGGGGAGCTCTGGAATGAAGCAGTTGGATATAACCACAATTTTTAGATGGGAGCTGTGGCAGTGTGGGTCTTTATATGGTAAGCACTCAAAATAAGGCATCTCGTATTGGCTCAATGAATGTGAGCCCTTGATTACTCCTGCCAGAGGTCTCCTTTTCTCCACTGACCAAAATAAGAGAGGACAATTCATATGAGTCTGCAAACAAACATTTCTCAGGCATTTCTCATGGATGGCATGCAGGCAGGCAGTCACGCAGGAAGGCAGGCATGCGGGCAGGCAGGCAAGCACGCAGGCAGGTACGCAGGTAGTCAGGCACACAGGCAGGCAGGTAGGCAGGCACACTGGCAGACAGGCAGGCAGGCACGCAGGCAGGCATGCATGCACGCAGGCACGCAATTAGGCAGGCACGCAGGCACGCAATTAGGCAGGCACGCAGGCAGGCACGCAAACAGACAGGCAGGCAGGCACGCAAACAGACAGGCAGGCAGGCACGCAAATAGACAGGCAGGCAGGTACGCAGACAGGCAGGTACGCAGACAGGCAGGCAGGTACGCAGATAGGCAGGTAGGTAGGCACGCAGGCAGGTACGCAATACAGACAGGCAGGCAGGTACGCAGACAGGCAGGTAGGGAGCCTGGTTCTTTGTGTGTTAAACCCTTTGAGTGCCTAATTCTGCAGACTACAATGGAACTCCTACACTGTCACAAATGTTTGCAGCTCAAGGTATTTTTTTCTGACAGATTAATCATTTGTTGGGTACACTGACTACACATCATCTTGACATGCATAAGTCCGAGGACAGAGCAGGCAGAAGAAAAGTATGCAGACAAACAAAACTTGCTCATACTATCAAAGTGGTATCATAGGGTTCCTGGTGCTACGGTGCCTTTTGGCTCCTTGATTCTGGTAGCATGACTTCCCTGGAGACCCGAGGACATGTCCACTGCTACTCACCTGAAACGACTCCTCTCCTCACGCTCAATTCTCAGCAGCCGTTCCTCCCGCTCAATCCTCCGCCTCTCCCGCTCCGCAGCCAGAGATTCTTGGTGCTGCCGGTACGACGAGGTCAGCAACCCCCCCAGGGTTGATCGGGAAATGCCAGCAGCAGGAGAAGAGCTAGACATTACAAACACAACTGACATTATTAGAAGTTTAGTATTGTGCACTTGGCAATTTTAGGAAGTGACCCCATGAGCTGGAAAGTATGACAATAGGCCTGCATATTTCAGTCAGACTTTATGACAGCAATTAAAACTTGATTATTTGGTTGGAAGGCAGTACTGTGGTTTCAGAACTTAGCAGGAGGACCTCTGTGAAGAGCCACAAATCCATGTAACTGGCTATTTTATTATTCCAGTCTCAGAGCTCTGCTGGCAGATTAGAACTGGCTGATCCAGCACAGACACACCTCATATTCTGAGAAATGCCACTTGCTCTGGAAAAGTCCATATTACTTTCACACATTGATGTCCTCACCATTAGAGAGCCATATAAACTAATCTAACATCTCAGTGGAGCCAAACCGAGCAAACACCAGGACGCAGGTCCTCAGAAAGGCCGACGCTTATCAGATGAGCCTTCTCACCTGGAGTCTGTTGAAGGAGAGACCGTGGCACCATAGCGACTGACGGGTGTAGAGGGGGCACTAATGCTAGCGTAGGATCGGCCCATGTGTGGACTCCCCTGGCAGCTGTTCCTATGACAGCAAGGGGAGGAATGTGGAAGGGACAGATTGGGGTTATATAGTCAAGATAATGTAGTTATATCTGCATCTTATACACAAATTTCAAATCAAGATTCAAAATTCAAGTTTATTTATCATGTACACAGTCAGTTCCACCAAGCAATGAAAATCTTACCTCGATGGTCCTCCACTAAACACAAATTAACACAGAACACAATAATAACAACTCAAATAACAGCTAAATAAATATGTAATAATTGTTAATAAAATCTGATTTTTTTTTAAATATACATTTTCTGAATATAAGAGAACTGAACAAATGGGAAGCAGATAGCGAGTGTATGAGGTGTGCAAACCTGGCACCTCCTACATCCATTGGCGTCACAGTGTGACAGGGTTATCTCTGAGGTGTCTGACATCGTCGTGCCTTCCCACCCTGGGACAAAGGGAGCCCTGTTTGGCCAGACACACCACCAGGTACCCCACTCACTGCCAGTGGAAACCTCAGATGGGTGGTTTATTTAGTCGTCAGATAAGAAGATGTGAGGCGGCTATTTTTGACTTCTGATCAGAACTTTGTGTCATTTTATTGTCTTACTAGTCTGATTAGGGTTGGAACAAAGACCTGACTTCAGGTCTATGATCTCAAAGCAGCTGGAGTTGCTGAGAGACTGAAGACCTTCATGTGATTCCAAAACCCAACAATGATTAACACTCCGTCAGTGCTGTGCAGTTAAATACTGCTACTGAGACCAAGACCAAACTTCCTTTCACATTGAATCGTTACCAGTCAAAGAAGGTTCACACTGCTGTATGTTGCAACATGAATTACTGGAAGGTAATTTCAAGGGATTTTGAGTTCATCTGCCGTAGATGTTTGTGTCTAGATTCAAATGTACAGTTTCCTTTCTGACTTTCAGAAGACAAAAAAACTTAACGCTCAGCCATTTTAGCCTGTTTCTGTCTGGGGTGCCGACCTCTGCAGAATGAACAAGCCCACATAGACTTTCTCTGACAGCTGATGGCGATCACCCTCTGCCACGCTCTAATCACAGCGTCCAGCCCCCAGTGGATCGAGACAGCATCTCACCCCCTCCCAGCGCAAGCTCCGGCAAACGAGCCAGTGCACAGGAGAGGTCGTCAGCTGCCACCTTCCATCAGCTGCTGACCTGCTCAAGTCTAGAGCAACAACGTGAACCGAAGAGATCAGTGCTGACCCCTCCCAGTCAACGCATGACGGCTTGGGGTGCCAGCAACAAATCCTAAACACCATCTGGACAGTTCCTTCAAACAAGCTATAGCCACCGTCTTATCAAGTCATCCTCTCTCTCCCAGAATACTGAACAGCACCCAACAATTACATTTTGCTTATTTATAAAGAAGACATTTTTATCCAAAGCATCAAAGCCTTCGAAAGCAGGGTCAGACAGTCCTGTCCATGGAGCAATTAGGGGTTAAGAACTTTGCTCAAGGGCCCAGCAGAGAAGTCACTCTGACACCAGGATTCAATCCAGCAACCTTCTGATGACAGGCACAGCGTCCTAACCTGCTGAGTCAAGCAATACCCATTTCCTACCTAACACTCACCCCATAACCCAGTGTGCACAACATCTTACCTTCTCCTTCATAGGACACTGCTTACTTACCTCTTCATACATTTCCACACCACGCAGTTACCAGTACAGATTTATACAGTAATGTACACCCCGCACAGCAATTGTCTATATTCACAGGCTCACATGCTATGAATTTTTTTGCGCAACACATCATTAATTGAAATTTATATGTGTACCTGTATGTATGTATGTAAGCTACTACAGCACGATTACCAAACCACCAGTAGAAATTTCATCTATATTCCAGTGAAAATGTTCAAAGTGCCACTGATTCTATAATCACCTGTAATAGGTGCCCAGGCAGTGGTATTTAAACTCAACCTATGGGCTTACCTGCCAGAGCCACAGAAAGCTCTAGAAGGACTTGGGGAATATTGTGAATAATGCATATTTGTCCAGCTGCAAGGGGAGAGAGGTGACAGGTGAGAAAAAACAGGAGGCCCCATTTTGAGCTTAGGGGAGAACAAAACAGCGATAGGAGGGTCAAAGCAGAGAAGGACAAGTGATTCTGTAATTACTGTCACAATGCTCTGCATAGCTAGAAGGATACCTCACACCACTAGGAAGACTCCAACAAGTATTTTTCTTACTCTTGATATGCTACAAAAGGGAATAAATCAAATTTTGTACATTTTTTATTGCATTTTTTAAGCTGTAGTGCACATGCATTAATCAGTAATGCAGTAATCATACATGAATTTGCATAATTAACCATAGTGGTCAACCAGATGGTGTACTAAACTAAAACCAGCAGTAACCTGAGAGAAAAACAACTGCAAAAGACAGCATGCCTCTCGTCTACTCCACACTGCCTCTACTCC
This sequence comes from Cyphomyrus plagiostoma, assembly GCA_019775915.2. Lineage (NCBI taxonomy): Eukaryota > Metazoa > Chordata > Actinopteri > Osteoglossiformes > Mormyridae > Cyphomyrus > Cyphomyrus plagiostoma. Next base: position 19,638,961 of record JABFEA020000138.1, on the reverse strand, counting down.
ACACTGCCTCTACTCCACACTGCCTCTACTCCACACTGCGTCTACTCCACACTGAGGGTTTGGTTGTTTTATACAAAAACAACAACATTCTGTTAGATTTATGTTGAAAATTACAGGTATGGAAGCGGGTGGTCATAGCATGGAAGCATTTATATTCCCTTGTCAAAAATAATAAATTGAAGAGCTTTTAAATTTAATCATCACACTATAAACTGTTCTGTGGGTAATAGCAGAGCAGCTATGAGGTTTTAAATTAAGGCATTAGAGCATGGTTACAGTTAAATGGACCGTGAATAAGCGTTACAAGAATATAATAACATAAGAATTAGGATTTTTTCTTTATGTTGGCTGTTACATTGAAAATTAACCTGAGCACTCGTGTGCGTGAAATAACAGCCATGGAGACAGCGTGGGAAATGGGTCGCAGAGTACTTCCTTACAGTCTTAGAAATCAGGAAATCAGAATTCAGGTCATTTATCGACCAACAGGAAGAGCTGGCAGTTGCGTTGTCTTTGTCCTCAACAAGCAGCGAGAGCCTCATGTATTAGTAAAAATACAAGCGTTGTGGCAAACCGTGTTGCTTATTGTGATGAAACAATGAGGCAGATGTGTGATTAGCATGAGAAAAGTTGCGAGATGTGCATGGAAGGCTCTCTGGCAGCAGCCAGCTTGGTCAAGCCAATTGTCTACTCCTGAAAGACGAGAGCATTCCTTAAGAAATACAAAAGGCGCCTGTTAAACAAAGCGGCTCACCAAGGCGGGGGAAGGAGGTAGCGGCACTACAGTTAGCATGATGCTACAACTCAAGCTATGCTAATGGCGACTTGCAGATCCGCACGTCGTGAATAGATGCTCAGCGACAGGGGGCAGTGGCCCTGACTCACAGCTTGTTATTCTGACTGCATCAATTGCAGAGGAAGCGTTTTTTTCGGCTGTGCAGTTACCGAGCAGGCTTGGTTATGATGTTCATTACTGAGGCCCTGAACACCGTATCACTGAAATGGAAGGAGAGCAGTGAAATGATGGAAGGAGAAATGCTAAGGATGTAAACGAAAATACAAACACACATTCATGAAAGCAGAGGTAGAAAGGAACAGAAAGGTGTTGACCTGGTGGACTGTGAAGCCTCCGCTAGGTACAATGAGGCAGGTCTGAAGCCTGTGATGCGTACAGTGATGCCGGAAACCTGCGCAGGGTAAATGAGGCACCAGAAGCCTCCACTAAGCCTCCAATGAGGCAGGCCTAAAGCCTGCACTTGGTACAATAAGGTAGACCTGAAGCTTGTGCTGGGTACAGTGATGCCTGAAGTCTGTTCTGGGTTCGATGAAGCAAGTCTGAAACCTGAGCTGGATACAATTAGGCAGGCATGAAGACTGGGCTGGGTACAATGAGGCAACTGGAACCTCCGCTAGGTACAATGATGCAGGCTTGAAGCCTGTGCTGGGTATAACAAGGCACCTGAAGCCTGTGCTAGGTACAATGATGCAGGCCTGAAGCCTGTGCTGGGTACAATGAGGCAGGCCTGGAGCCTGTGTAGGGTTCAATGAGGCAGACCTGAGGCCTGTGTAGGGTTCCATGAGGCATGCCTGAAGCCTGTGTAGGGTTCAATGAGGCAGGTCTGGGGCCTGTGTAGAGTACAATGAGGCAGGCCAGGGGCCTGTGTAGGGTACAATGAGGCAGGCCTGGGGCCTGTGTAGGGCACAATGAGGCAGGCCTGGGGCCTGTGTAGAGTACAATGAGGCAGGCCTGGGGCCTGTGTAGAGTACAATGAGGCAGGCCAGGGGCCTGTGTAGAGTACAATGAGGCAGGCCTGGGGACTGTGTAGGGTACAATGAGGCAGGCCAGGGGCCTGTGTAAGGTACAATGAGGCAGGCCTGGGGCCTGTGTAGAGTACAATGAGGCAGGCCTGGGGCCTGTGTAGGGTACAGTGAGGCAGGCCTGGGGTCTGTACTGGGTATACACAGAATAGCATGCCAGTCCATTGCAAGCTCCCCCACACAGAGTGGATATAGAATTCAAAGCCCCAACCTGGGAGGTCTGAGGAGATATCATATCCCACTGAGCCACCATGCCACCCCAAGATGAAATTCATAATGTATAATCTTTCAGTAATAATAAACTCATAAAGTAAAGGTCACAAGGTCATCCGTGTTCATCTTAATGCATATTGACCCTGCAGATTTCACAGATTTCATGCAAAATGCCTATTAAGAAGTTTAGGAACCTCTACATCTTTCCAAGAAACTAATTGTGATGCACAAGGGACAGGTTTAATACATAAATATGGATCAGATCAGTGATGGATATGGCAATCAATGTCCCGAATTTTGTTAGAAAAGGTGCATGTTCTGGGTTACCCCCTCCCCAGAAGCCAGTGGTCTTATATGTTTGTCTTAATCTCCCTTTAAAAGGCCCCTGCCCATGAGTCACCAACATTGTTGACATTCAGAGAGACCAAAATTCTTGACCTAACAGGCTTTGCATTGTGGCTGAGCCCCTTCAACACGCCAGCCTCCCATCTCCCCCCCGCCACCCTGCGCCCCCCCACTCTTAAACTAAAAGCCCCTCTAATTGAGATTCAACACTGGAATATACGCTGGTAAAGTTCACGCAGCTATGCTGCCAATAGTCAGTAACTTTTAAACTATGCAAATAAATATAAAAACAGCCGGAACAGCTGTTTTGCATTTCAGAATGCCCAGGGTTTTATATAGGTTTCTTAAATCAGCCAAACAGGCAGCATGCAATCCTGTAGATACACTGGCCAGGTCTCCGGTTAATGACATTACCAACTGTGCGCCCACAAGACTTTCGATTTGGAAAAGAATGAAAGTTGCCTTCTGTGATGTACATAACGCAGCCATCCAGAGGTCTAAAAGATACTCTTAGGAGAGACGGACAAGAGAGCAAAAGAGCCAGCTCTAGGCCAGCTGATTAGCCAATTCCTCATCCGCCTTACATTCCTCCTCTCTGAGGTGAAAGGGGGGATGTATGAGGGGTGCAGAGAGAGAGACGGGAAAGAGACGGTGAAGAGAAACCTTGCAAACATGAAGCAGAAATGGGCTGCAAGCCCAAGAGACACCAATCAAATTAACAGTGATAACAGTGAGCATGTGCATGTTTATAACATCACACACCGGGGTGTCATAAGGGGGGGGGGGGGGGGTTAGAACGATACCAAGGACCTCTGAGTGACGAGGACACTTAAGAATAGTCTGTGACTAGTCTGTGCTGGGTGCCCAATTTGGTATGCTGGTAACATGCTACAATAAGACTACCCTTATAAATGCTTTATGAACACTTTACAATATGGTTATTAACTGGGTTGCAACATTTTGCAAATCATTAATAGGCAATTATAAACAAGTCACAGTAAAGCCCAGGCCACACACGCATACTTATACCGTCATTCTCCTATAAAAAATGAATTTTTTGCACTGGTTTAGTCTAATCGGCACAAAACTTTACGGTACATATCTGTGGCATAAGGAGAGACACAATACAAGCATCTACCAGAACATGGTGAGAGATCTATCACACCAAAGGGAGGATTTCATCATTACAACCTGAATGATGTTTAATGCTGAAACGGTATGATACTGGGCAGAATCCACCATAACAGGTATTGTCTTTATTCAGCCGGGCTTGTGCCCTAAGAGCGGGGTTCTTCAAATCACGGTACTCAAGGTCTGAGCACTGCTGATTTTCCATCCTTCCTTTACCTATGAACCAGGTATGAAGCCTCTGTGGCCAATCAGTAATTATTATCTGGGACACAACTGACAACAAGGCCGGGGGATGGAGTCAAGGTCCATATTTGAAGAGCCCTGCTGTAGAGTATGATGAGGAGTGTTTCTCTCTTGCAGAGAGAAAGACAAGTGCTTCTGAGATTAAATTAGGGCAACCAGTCCTCCAGAATTTCGACAGTTGCCTGTCCACAAAATAAACTAGTTAGACTTTTCAGTACACAGAAAGAAGCTTTCTGTTTACACAGGGCATTCTGAACATACATCCTGTGAGTAAAACAAAGCTTAGCTGAGAAGGAGCACGGAATGGCCACCCAAGGAGAACGGGGCAATAGCAGCAAAAGCAGGCTGAGTGCCCCACTAAAGTCATTCATGAGTCGCCCTCTGTTGATGGTGCTCGAATCCCGCACCACTATGCTGAGCGCAGCTGCAAACTTAATGTATCACTTGTTGGCCTGACAGCAGCTTCAGGGTCTGAAGCGTCCTGACAAAGACCTCAGAAGTGAATACATTAGATGACTGTAAAGCGAACCCAGTGTAGCATGCAAACTCATTACCTATTCAGCCAGTCGTCACAAAAGGCCCATTCATCTCCCTCATTTGATGCAATTAATTCATCGGCATCCTGCGCAGGATCTCTGAGCGACTGAACAAGGTCAACACTCCATTCTGGTGACAGTGGCAGCCAGTTTATTGAAACCACAGGCATAGTGTCTCCTAATGACATGGTCTGCAGAAACGCATTCGACTCTCTGCTAGCTTCACAACCCATAGTCCCAGGACCTTCCATACATTTTAGCAAAACATTATTCACGTCTCAACCGATGGGTTCTGCATTATATCCTAAGAGCAAGCAAACCAGTAAACAATAGTTTGTAAAAGATTTCTGTTTGCTACAAATAGCAATGCGGATGGGATGCCAGTATGTTGTAGGGCATTGACAGAGGGCAATATAGAGATGCCAATTAGCTTAACTGCCTGGCTTGAAGAGTCTGGGGGGGGGGGGGGGGGCACCCGGGGC
>JABFEA020000138.1:19614130-19634093 GCA_019775915.2 Cyphomyrus plagiostoma | reverse complement strand
CCCCCCCCCCCCCCCCCCCCCCCCCCCCCCCCCCCCCCCCCCCCCCCCCCCCCCCCCCCCCCCCCCCCCAAACAGAGCAGAGGCGGAATTCAGACCCCTAACCCTACAAATGTCAGGCAACAATATGAAGCAAGTAATAAAATAAATTATAAGAAAAGATTCATAACACATTACACTAAAGTGCTTTGCTAAAATAAAACACATCATTCAACAGAGTAATGCCATACCATGTAATTATCTCTGAAAGTCCTTTGTGAGTGCATGCTCTCTTACAGAGCAGCCACAATATCCACAGAACTGCACTGGAGCAACGTAGTCAAAACCAAATGTATATGTGTATCCCAGATAGAAAATGTTTTGAGCCACTTCATTATCTCAACAGATATTCTGCAATTTCCTGCTCTGCTACACCCATAAACCTTAAACATATGAATGGGGATATACAGGAAGTGGAAAAAACAGCAGTAATACAGCAGATTAACGTCAACTGCAAACTAGGTCTGATTGACTGCTCTCTTTTAGTCGTTAGTTACTTCATGTTGCCTAGAAGACACATATGAAACTCCTGACTGCTTTATAGCTAAATACATACTGCTAATTAGTTTTTAACCTTTACTTTTTTATCTGGGTTTCTGATTAAGTTATTTCAAAGTTAAAGGTGTTTTTCATGTGGTGTTAATGTTTGTTACTCCTCCCTCTGCATGCGCTGTTTGTTGTGTGTTGTAAGACTAGCATGTTCCTGCATCAGAAACTGGAACCTTCAGCCTAAAGAGGCCCCTTAATGATGAGTTTTTTTGGAATCTGGTTTTTCAGGAAACCATGTTCAAAAGAGAGAAGCTAAAACCATGACTCACAGTGGCTAATTGAAGTGCATGTAATTTTTGTGAAAGTCTTCATGAACAGATTTCAATGCAAAGTTAGATTAAGGAGAAAAACTGAAGACAGCAAGACGGTAAGTTAATAGGAGAAACTAAAAAATGATGTGACATATATTAAAATGATTAAAGCCACTGCACCGATATTATTATAACAAAATAAATAAGTGATGCAGCAAGGTCATAAGCTTATACTGTATGTGGATGAACTAAATACATATTTAATAGGCAAGTAAATTTTTATTTCTAAATCATTACAGCTGAAATCATTACAGAAGTTGATACTCAGTATAAAACTGACTATTAGCCAGCCAGAAGTGTTATAGGGAACAGATATCATAGATTATGAAGAGACAGAACCTGCCTAACTAACCTACTAGACTTTGTTAAGTAAGCTATAATCTATAAGTAAACTCATTAGAAGCCCATAGTAAGAAAGCATTCTGGAGAGTTCCAGATAAGAGATAAATATTATAAGGAGCTGAAATCCAAGGTAACATGCTGCCATGGATACAGAACTGGCATCCTAGTGGGGTGATTTGTCATTATGGCAAATATCAGATGTCATTGGGCCAGTATGGGAGCTACGGTGTCCTTCGGTGAGTCTAGGCAAAGATCCTGAACGCCCATATTTATTAAATCCAAGGATGAGCCAAAATGGGCTGTTCCACAGGAACGAAACAGACCACAAGACACAGGTAAGTTCAAAACGATGCAGATAAAAGCTATAAAATTCATCATAAATCGTGAAGGAACACGGAACCCCCCCAGGGTCCATGGTGCACTCTGCTGAGACTTCCATGGCCGAGATTATTTTGTCATTCCCTTGGACCCACTTTCTCCAAAACATGTATTATTTGGAGAGTTTTGTTCTTTCACGCCCATAGCAAACCCAAGCAGACCCATTCTTGCTCCATTCTTTTTATGTTTGCTTTCTTTTCTCTTTTTATCCTGGTTTTGAATAAATTTGTTTTCCCTCTCCGGCATCTCATGACTTGGTTGGTTCTGTCTAAGATCTAGTGATGGACAAAATGACACTTCAGGAACCATTTGCTGAATTTTTTTGACCCCACTAGATGGAGTGCTGCACAACAAAAAGCACAAAGCATGCCCCAAAGTACACCAAGAGCACCATCTAGTGGGATCAAAAAATACAGCAAATGGTTCATGAAGCTTCATTTTGTTCATCACTACTAAGATCCCTCTGTAGCCCTTCAGATACTCAGGCATGTACGTACTGTAGGTGTGGAGAACCTCCGGTTCAGAGAAGCCTGCTATGGCACTTGAAATGAGGTACTACTCCGGGCCTCTCACTCAAAACATCAGTGTAGTGAAGAGAGACCAGAATTATCTACACGGATAAATGAAAACAAATCTGTGGCCTTCTTTAATGTTATGAGAAAAAGGCCAGAAAACCAGGTCAAATTACAGGGAAAATGAAACTTCTTCAGCACATAATGTGTGGAAGGAATTCAAGACATTAGGAGTTACGTTCGACAAAGATTAAAATTTATGAAATGTGAAACTTTAATATAAAACTTGGCTTATATACACGCCATATTTGCGCTTCATCATACATGTCAGGATTTCACATGTGTGGAAGCATCAGACATGAGGGTGCATGGCACGTGACTGGCTATTTTCCTTGGTATCCTTCTGCCATGGAGCGTCGCCTCCAAGACGCTAAATAGCAGCCAGGGAAGAGGAATTAATCAAACTGTCAGCCCTGACTTCCAAGTCTTTGGAAAATCGTTAGGGTCTGCATTCCCTGCGTCATCTTTCGGCTGTCGTTACGCAACGATGCAATGCAACCAACATATTTTAATCCTTGCTTCTGGGATGTATGTGCAGGGCAGACAGGACTAAGACCTCTGACGAAACGATCACCTCGTTCTAAACTCCAACCCACTTCTGTTCTAAGTCTTTAAAGCCAGGATAAAAAGGATAGAATTAAAAATATATATGGCCCTATATAGTTGAAGCATTAAAAATATATACGACCCTATATAAATGAAATACAGGTCAAATTAGGAGGACTCTGCCCAGGCAGTAAATCCTGCCATAATTGGATGTTCCACCTGGATTATATTTAAATCAGGCTCAGGTGTTCCAAGTTAGATGGTCTGCTTTGGATTAGCACCCAGAATCACACGTTTTCTAATGATGCATACGCACCCCCACTGAGACAGTGTGTGGTAGTGCCCATTTGCTGTTTTACCTCTCTGATACGTCTTCAACCCTTTGTCCAGAAAACGGCAGGAAGTGACCCATGTGGGCGTGGCAGTGTGGGGTGCTGGGCGAGGCAGGGGCAGAGGCGTGGCCCCGCCCACTGTGAACAGAGTGTCTCCGGCTACGGCGCCTCTCCAGGCCACGCCTCTCGCAGCTCCCACCTAGGCTGGCACGCCGTCGGTCCTTCCACCCCGCGGGCGGCGGCTGGCCATCATCGTCTCCATCCTCGTGCCTCAGCGTCATCTGGGGTGGGGCGGCATGACCAATCGATTCAGGGCACCATATAGGAGAGAGATGCAGTTAGGGGCATAGCTAGAAGTTCTGCCCCCCCTGAGAAAATGTCACCTTGGCTCCTCCACAGTTGGTTTTGCTGAGTGGGGTGGGGGCCCTATAAAGTGCTGGCCCCCTGAATCTGCCAGGGTACCCATGCTCCTCTGACACTCCCTGGATGTGGTTACCCTGCTGTGACCTCTGACCTCCCTCCCTTCTCTCCACGCTGTATATTATCATCTAGGTTCATGCTTGCAAAGACTGAGGTATCTGACATGTGACTGTCACCAGATGCAGGGTGTTTCTGAATTGAACGCATCCGCCGGGTCTTAGGGAGAGATTTGTGCACCAACCTCATAGATGTTGAACTGCTCCACGAGGTCCAGGTCGGTGCCCTTGCGGCTGAGATGTCTCTGAGCCAGACTCTCCATGCCCTGCTCCTCTAGGCAGTCCACCACGTCGTAAAAGGAGTCCTGGTCCGGCAGCCCGGCCAGCGTCTAATGGAAGAACCAGAAAATGCCCATTAGCTTACAGCATCCTCTATCTGTTAGTGCCAGTGAGGACTTTGGCAATAAGGTATTTTATCCAAGAAAAGCTGTGAAACAAGGGCAGCATGTGGTTCTGCAGGTTACGATGCTGTGCCTGTGATCCAAAGGTGGGCAGTTCAGATCCCACCATATCTAAATGTTTTCACCACAAGGCCCTTAACCCCCAGTTGATCCGCAGACTATTTGACCCCACATTTTCCAAAAAAAAAAAAGTAAATCGTTCTGGATAAAAGCATGTGCTTAAATAAATAAAAATGTAAAAACAGACCCCAAAAAAGCCAGAGAAACAGACAATCTGATTTAGGAAGGCAGAAATCGGATTAGGCTGGGAGCATTTCCGAATAATTTTAGAATTTTGTTCAAAGAATGCATATATGGCTCAGCCGCCGCGTATTTTCCATCATATTCTACACAGTTATAGCACATTTAATTTAAACAGACGGGACTTCAAACCCAGCAAACTGCGAACATTAATATATCAGAAAAATACTAAGCTTGCCACAAAAAAAAATGTATTTTACTACTTTACGAGTTTTAGCTATATAAAATCACTCTGAAAAAAAAATCAGAACAGAATTTTTTTTTACATTGCCACACGAGGATTAAATTCACTAGCAGTGGAAGATATTCCAAATGATTGATCTGGCCATTTTATTTTATTTTTTCATAGATCATAAACAATTCGCTCCAACGACCGCTCGCCAATATGTTTTTTTAATCAGATAAACGGAATGTGAATCTGGGGCAGGCTGAGGGTGCCTGGCAATAAGAACCCCTCTAGGAAAGCTGACAATGAACAGCTCCAGCTCTGTAAAACAAGCAGACATGCTATACCTGAACTAATGTTATTTTATACGTACTATAACAGTATATTTCCTAGCCAAGCAAATGGTGATTTCACATCATGGCTATGCATAGTCATAGCATATGAGGTATTTTAATAAAGCAGTTCAAGTTAAGGATGTTCTATGAAGTTTAGTGATGCTTCCACCTGGGACCAGAACCGAGCTGTATGTCCGGTTCCACTGGCACTACATTACTTTTAATCCCCATAGAAAGATAAATGACAGGGATCTTCTGAATTTGTCCAGCTGATACATGTATAGCAGCGTTTCCCAATCCGGTCCTTGGGGACCCACAGACAGCCCATGTTTTTGCTCCCTCCCATCTCTCTTGAAGGGAGGAAAAATATGGACTGTCTGGCAGGGAGCTTGGAGGGAGCAAAAATGTGGACTGTCTGGCAGGGAGCTGGGAGGGAGCAAAAATGTGGACGGTCTGGCATGGAGCTGGGAGGGAGCAAAAATATGGACTGTCTGGCAGGGAGCTGGGAGGGAGCAAAAATGTGGACTGTCTGGCAAGGAACTGGGAGGGAGCAAAAATGTGGACTGTGTGGCAGGGAGCTGGGAGGGAGCAAAAATTTGGACTGTCTGGCATAGAGCTGGGAGGGAGCAAAAATGTGGACTGTCTGGCATGGAGCTGGGAGGGAGCAAAAATGTGGACTGTCTGACAGGGAGCTCGGAGGGAGCAAAAATGAGGACTAGCTGTGGGTCCCTGAGGACCGAATTGGGAAACAGTAGTATATACAAAAGGCTGTTATCTCTCCAGCTACATGCCATAATCATTCATCCGGTAAATGATAGGGCGAGCCTGAATCTCAACCCAGGAAGTGCATGGAACAAAACACCCTGCACATAACACACATATTTCTAACTTGTAGACATCAATTCACCTAACCTGAATGTCTTCAGGCTGCCATGGGGAAGGAAAGCACAAACAGACTCAAATACGGACCCAGGGGCCTTAAGTAGAACCTTAACCCTGGAAGTGTGAGGACCCTGAGTCGCCGTTTTCTTCTCACAAGGTTCTCAGAGAGGATGGACCTCCCTGGTTTCACCATTCATGGCAAAAATTATGCTCACAACATCAAAATGTGGTCTGAACATCAGGGATCAATGAATGGGCCTGTGGTGAACACTGTGAATATGCTCACCTTGTTGATCAGCGTCATGGTGAACACCAGCAGCTCCGTATCCATTCCATCCTTCTCATCCAGGATCTCCATGGCATTTGACCACATCTTGCAGCCTAGGCAACATCCAGATCATGCGGATCAATATGTTATTAGTCAGTCGTCCCTATTGATCAGCTCTATGTAGGTAAATACAAGCAGAAGGGTCAACAGCTGTAGAGGGAGTTTATTTCTGGAGTTTTTTCTGTGTTCAGGCTGAATTCAAACTGATCTGTCAATGAATGATCAGCTGCTTTTTTCAAAGAGGTGGGACGGCGGCCCAGAGGAATGCCACGTGACACATGTACCGGCGAGACAGCGGCCCGAGGAACGCCACGTGACACATGTACCGGCGAGACAGCGGCCCGAGGAACGCCACGTGACACATGTACCGGCGAGACAGGCGCCCACAACACCTGCCCGCTGGCCTTCTGTCCCCAGTAGGACGCCAACCATGTGGTCTTTCGGGGGTCAGGACCTGTCTGGTGCTCTCTGAGAGCCAAAGTATCGAGTGGTTTTCTCCTCACAAAATGCCGGGAAGAGAGCGCCTGGGGAGAGACGAGGCGGACCAGCCCTCATCTCCACAGAGAGAGTGCAACACGGGCCGTCATCCCCGCGAGTAACTGAATCTGACCAGGGGAGTGAACTGCAGTCTTTTCCAATAAGCGAGCGCACTCACAATGGAGGCGAGGTGCAGAAAAACCTGAAACACTTCCAAGCTTCTTTGTAATAGGAGTCCAGCTGTACATGATCTATAATCCCTTAAACTGTCGTCAAATTCCATACCAGTGCTGCAGGAATGTAGCTCGGCCTTTAATGGGGCAGCGTCTACAAAAAGCTAAGCTTAAAACAACCAAAAATAGCCGCTGTGGTCCAGTTCGGCATATTTTTCAGATTCCACCATGCATTAACTTTTTAAAAAGTGTCTCCTTCTCTTCTGCATGCTACCTTGCTGTCAGGGCCCCTCTTAATGACTGACTGTCCATGCTGAACCTTTATCAATGTGATGGCAACATAACCATCCCAGAAACAGGATGCCTGTCTTCCACATGGGCAGAGACAGCGGCCCAGAGGAACGCCATGTGACACATGCAGGATGCCTGTCTTCCGCATGGGCAGATTTCAAGGTATTCAAGGATAAAGAGTCCAGGTAACTGTACAGTTGCAGCTCCAGTGTGCTTTCCCACTGTACACCACCATGTTGCCATTTGCACCGTTATTGTCATTTTTACCAGCACCCAACATTTTCTTTTTTTCTTTTTCTTTCTTTCTTTCTTTTTCTACCTTGATAAAGCCCCAGTTGACTTCACCAACCTGCCAGTGAGTTCACCCAAAGCTTTGCAGTGACTGGCAGCGGGAGGTGGCTGTTTTCAGATTATCCCCCCTTACCTCGCCTGGTGTCCACGGCGCTGACAGCCTCCACCAGCAGCGCTGCATTGGACTCGGTGTACTCCACAAACACCAGCAGCAGTTTGAGGGATGTCTTCACCACCAGGCGGAACTGCACAGCAGGAGAGGAAAGCGAGGTTCATCTCTACAGCGGGGTTGGGATCCATGCAGCGCTTCCTATTAACCTGACCGGGGACGTGGGGTCACATAATGCTACTGGAACCCTTGAGTTGTTCCACACTCGCCTCTCCATATACCTTGGATGGCTTTGATAACAACCTTCTGTCTCACAAAGGAAATGGATGTGTGTGTGTGTGGGGGGGGGGTGTTCTGTTTTTTCTTTTTTATTAATTTTTAAGCTTTTCTTATCCACGATGATAAAATGTTCACAACAAATTTCCCTTTAGAGCAGGGGTGTCAAACTCCAGTCCTGGGGGGCCGCAGCCCTGTGTAGCTTAGTTCTTTCCCTGGTCCACCACAAATGATTCAGCTCAACAGCTATGTGGTAATTAGCACAAGGAGTTGAATCAGTTGTGTTAAACGAAGGGAAACCCTAAAATGTACAGGGCTCCAGTCCCCCTGGACTGGAGTCCAACACCTGTGCTTTAGAGTATAGATCTGGAAGGTTAAGCATAAAGAGCAATGACGCACTGACTTGGATTCCTGCGTGTCCTATACATCAGGAACACCCCAGATGGATCCTAAATGACTTTCAGGGGATGTTGATTTGAAGACCCAGCACAGCAAAACATGCCCCCTGCTCAGGGGTTTAAAGCATCCTCCATCGTATTCTCAAGGTGCTTATATCGCCCAGAGCTGTACTGAATGTCATCCCTGAATGACCTCGAGCACTCTTCTGGGGACACTGAGATCACAGGGACTCAGCATCAGCAGACGACATTACGCATAATGGCAGAGAAAAACTTTCAGGGCGATTAACCTGTATGTTCTTCATTGGGTATCGACAGATTGTTTCTGGGAGAACATTAAAAACTTAACAGATACAAATACAGCCCAAGAGAAACACATTAAAAAGGATGTGTGGCAGCATCAAATAACACTAGTGATAAATCACAGTCACTGTGGGGAAAAGTGAGCTGGAGCGCAGTTGTATGCAGGTCAGACAGGTGCTGCCCGTATGAGGTGGGTCTCCCTTCAAAGGCACTGCAGGACCTCCTAGGGGACAGCACCAACCTCCTTTACTGCAGCAAAAGCAACAACTCTCTTCCAGGCCCCTTACAAAAGGGTTTTATCAAAGTGAACTTACATTTTGTTTGAATTACATTTGTGTTTCAGGAGACCATATCAGCTCCTAGCCACTTTACCCATAATGCCTCACTCTAAAGGCTTTTGTCCCCCGGCCAATGAGATGCCTCCATTAGTCATGCACTGCAATGCCGCTATCGCTCACTGCTCTCAAACAATGTGCTCAAATGTTTCAGAAAGTGATAAGTGGAGGGATGAGAAGCGGAGTCTGTGTTTTTTGCTGAACATGCTTACTAAAGTTCTTTAACAAAAAACCTATTTATCTGAGGAGAGACTGAGAGAAGTAGCTGTTGTTGCACTGTGCAATGTTTCTGACTGCGGGGATACATGGGAAAGATACTTCAAGGATCATCCCACTGCGACATACTTAAGTCAAGGGGGAGAACATTCAATAGCGCTGCATAAGTAAAGCACTGTGATTACAGTGCCACTGAGTGACTAGCCAATCTCGTGATCTTTTTTTTTTCCCATGTTTTTTGGCCTTTGTGCTACATCTGCAATCACTCCTGACAGCCTGGGTTGCATTTTGAGACTCACCTTTGTTGCTGTATTTTTTTTCTTTCTTTCTGTTTAAGCTTAAGAGCAGTGGAGGAATCCAGGATAAAAAGGGCTGCCATGCATTCGCCGGGCACCACGTGGAGGGGCCCGCAGGATCCCTTTATGCTGCATGTGCACGCGGTGGGACACAGCAGGCATTTCTAAAGCTACAGGGGCGTCTGTAAAAGTGCCTGATCCAGGGTGCCGTATGGAACGAGAGTTGGGGAGCTGGACTGTGACCAGGGAATCTTTCGGTACCAATTCTTCTGTCTGAGAGTCGGCTGATTTACCTAAATTATTCCAGTAAGGACTCAGCTGTATAAATAAGCTACAAAATTTGTGCGATATGCAAAATGTGAGCACATAAAGTGGCCGGGCCGTGCGAGCGAATGTGTTACAAGCTGGCCGGCATCCTACTTGTACCTTGGAGCCGACGAGTGTGTAGAGCCACTGGACGGTCTCGTTGTGACCTATGACCCCATTCATCCCATCCACATACAGCATGATCTGCCCCAGGGCTGTAAAAAAACAGAGAAAAAGAAGAGACTTGTTTACACTCACATCCATTCACCATCTCATCATGTGCACGTCTGTTTCTGGGTTTTCTAGGCATGTGTGATTGTACGAGAGAGAGAGAGAGAGAGAGAGGGAGGGAGTGCAACATCCAAACACACTGTGAGACTCTCCTCCTCTCTGAAAAGGTCTATCAGCATCCGCAACCAACAACATGCATCGACTTCTAGCCAGGCCTGCCATGATCACTGTGGCCTCTGGGGCCAGGCCAAAGAAGGACTATCAGCAGGAGGCGCTATGCTGCCCCCATTTCCCCATGCAAACCCCGAGGAAGTCTCTTCTACCCCTTGGAGCTGAAATGTGCCACCCAGTGTGGATACAGGAAAACAATGAATTGACAAGACAAAGCAAGAATAATTCCACAAATGTTCATGTGCACATGTTGGTCTGGGTTTGCCCAGCACTGCTTTACCCTAAGTCACATTTACTTAAAAGCACATCAAAACGGCAGGATCAGCGAGGCTGACAGGATATCACCTTCAATGAGACTGGATGTGTATACAGAAACATCTATATGTGAAACGACTAAAAAGTAAACTCATTCCTGTCCCATTGAGGCCCAGATGTGGATTAATGGCAATTTAATCAAAACATGCAGACAGTGGATCTCCCCGCTGCCCCCCACCGTACTGCATGAAAACAATAGTAACCAGATCCGACCGGACTGTGCTGGTGCTCCTTTCAACTCCAATGAATCCCAGCTGTGCGATTCCGACTGCAGATGTCCCCAAAGCGCGGATGAAGGAATGTCGCGGAGGGAGAGATCTGGGGTGAAAAGCGAGGGAGCCGAGCGAGAGAAGGCCGGAGAGACGTGGATCAGAGCTGCACATGTGACCAAAGCCAGTGGAGAAGAACTGGCCATATTAAGGGCTGTATTTAACCCACATACAGGAGACCTGGGTCTCGCTGGTGGGGGGTTACACCTACAGTCCCCGGTCCCCCACCTGTGCCACTGACCCCTCCCTCCTCCTATCTGTAGTGCATCTTGTCCCACAAACGGCACTTTCCCAGGGAATAACCTTACCTATAGGATACTACTCCACTGCATATCTTCATTGCATATTTTTATTTTTTTCAACCTCCCATGCCTTTTAAATGGTGCCATGTACAAACTGTATCAGCGTGGCTGGCCATGAAGTTACCGTCCTTTGTTGCCTTCATTGTTACCCCGCGCCTAATAACTGTGCTCCAGGAATGCATTTGGGGGGGGGAGAATGTAACGCTTTACTTTCTCTAAAGGACTTGGGTGATGGACGTGGGAAACCAGGCGGAACAATGTGAGACTAGGTGCAGAACCAGGAGCCACCAATGGGTGGCGCTCTTCCATAACGCATGGGCTACTGTCTGACTGCTGAATTACTGCACTGAGGAGATACTCTCCATTCCCTCTTACATGATGGCAGTATGAGAGGGTGTGCAGATTCACTACTGGGGCACTATATGCATGGAAACGTGCAAGAGTCACGAATATCTCTGCTTTATTGAATGATGCACACACACACACACACACACACAAATTAGGTATCTATATCTTTTTGGGGACTCTTAATTTATATTTATGGGCATTACCCTAACCCCAACTATGACGATCTGAACCCCTAACCCAGCCCTATCCTTAACCATAAGTAACCAAACAACTAAACAAAATATAAGACTTCTGCCATTTTTTTTTTTTTGCAGTCACAGATGTTTATAAAATTCAGTTTCCCCTTGTGAGAACCATTACAGCATTAGAACAGCAACCAGAACAGCATTAGGAGGGATCGTCCATTTCTTTCCACACAGGACACTGTCATCTTGAGGCTAGACTTCTGTAACTCATTCCTAGCAGGTCTGCCACAGAGCGCCATTCGTCCACTGCAACTGATCCAGAAGGTAGCTTCCCAACTCATTTTGCGCCTCCCCAAGGTCTCGCACACTGCTCCCTCCACTGGCTTCCTTTGCCAGCATCAGATCCAAAGCACTGATGCTCGCCTGCAGAGCCACTAATGGACCAGCACCCTCCTACCTAAAAGAACAAATCTCACCCTACACTGCATCAGGCTCTCTCCGATCCTCTGGTACCGCTCAGTCGGTCCCACCATCTCTCAAGGTACAAAAAAGACATGCAACTAGAATCTTCTCTGTTTTGGCATCTATGTGGATGTACGAACAGCATATTGGATGCCTTAAACTACGACTAAAAATCTACCTCTATAGGAAGTACTAGGATTATACACTTTAAAAAATATGTATTACAGTACTTGGCAGCAGAGTTTTTATGTTCTTAGCCAGGTTCAACTGAACCAGAATCAGACTGTATTCACAGATAAGACTATGTATTACATAGAGCACTATGTCTCTTCTGTCTAAGGACGTCTGCTGAATGCCGTAAACTTAATATCATGGGGACATTTGGTCTCCACAATGTAATATATATTACACACACACACACAAAAGAAATTGTGTGTATAATGTACATTATGCTCCTTCCTTGCATGTTGAGCAGCCCGGCAGACATTCTTGAAATTCTTGTGTGTCAACGTTGGTGGCTTTTCCTGGCGAAAAGGTGAACAAG
The DNA here is from genome assembly GCA_019775915.2 of Cyphomyrus plagiostoma. Classification (NCBI taxonomy): domain Eukaryota; kingdom Metazoa; phylum Chordata; class Actinopteri; order Osteoglossiformes; family Mormyridae; genus Cyphomyrus; species Cyphomyrus plagiostoma. The sequence continues at coordinate 19,621,841 of JABFEA020000138.1, read as the reverse complement.
CTTTCCTGACATGATGTCGGCATATAGCGCCATCGCTAGTCATCAACGCTCATGGACGTAAATGCATGACTTGCTAAGTGGTGCTGAAACAGTCACTCACCCCGGGCTAAAATCACCTACATCTCGATGCTTTGGCAGCCAGAACTCTCAAGTCGCTGTTCCCCTTAATTAAAATGCAATCATTCATTTTGTGTCATTATAACTGAGACCACGCCAAATCAAACAGTTTAATGCAATCTGTCGTGCAGCTATTATTGCTGAGGGAAGAGGCTGCAACCTGATACAGAGAAGAAAAAGGCAGGGAAAACCAAGGAGAAAAATCATTCAAAATGACATGAGGCTCCTCTTAAGCATAAGGACAGGGTCTATCCTAAGAAGAGCTTCACTTAAGCACAAGGTGAAGCTCTATCCAATGAGCACAATCAGTTAGCACAAGGAGACATTCTACCCAATGGGATGTTTCACCTAGAATAAGAATACCTGTCCAATGAGAGATTTCAATTAAGCATAATGAGATGGTCTGCCCAATGAGATCGGTTGTTAGTAATGCTATGAGCCGCCCACACGCCCACTCACAAACTAGAAGAGTCAGACGGCTGAAGCAGCCGCAGGGTCAGCAGAGTTTTTGTTTTCACTGAGGACACCCGCTAGACAGACTGACCAAAAATGGCTGAGGCCAAATGGGTCATAAACACACACCTCACCCAGCCAAGCGCAAACAGAAGCAAAGGAAAACGCTGCCTGGGCCCAGCTGCTTAACGGGACGAGATCCGACCAGCTCCACCACAGAGTCCGGACAGCATCCATTTGTAAGAGGATAAACTCAGTAGTGGAAAATAAGTGCCAAAGGATTCCACCATGAGAGGACGACATGTGGGTGGGGTTTAACTATTTGAGCGGGGTTTAACAGTGTGGGTGGGGTTTAACCATATGGGTGGGGGGCAACATATGCCGACCAGTTCAGAAAACAACATGCGCCATTTGATTCTGTAGGCCTGTACTTTCATTACCTGTCTCTGACATCTTTGTGGGTGACTGTCAGCAAAGTGACACCTATACATCACAATGTGTGCAGGAATGTCTGATTAAAACATCTGAGGTGTTTATTTTGGTGAATTTATATGACGACACAGATTTATAGACAGATCTACACTAGTGGGCAAAATTGTGGAAACACCCAGCATTTTTGGCATTACGCTTTAAAAATTACCACACAAATATGGGTGGTAATGTTTATAAACAATCAAAGACTGTTTACAAATATCATACTCTGGGAGATTAAATAAGTAACTGGATTAACTGGAATAAAATTCTGTAATCTGTAAAAATTGGAAGTGTTTCCACAGTTTTGGCCACTAGGGTACTCTTCCAATCTTCCAAAACTACCTTCTCTTTGCCTGTTTCTCAGTATGCGTACTTGACTATTTTTGTGGTCTGATGTACCCGTTTTACGCCATCGTCCATTTGCGAAAAACAGTTCTAATACTAAGTACAGAGGATGGTAAAACCACCCAGATGTCATTCTTGCCCCGCCCCAAAGGGATACATCAGTCCCATCCTTACAAGACCAATCCTATGATTCATTGTGGCCCAAGATCGTTCTTGGGAGGCAAGATAGCAAGACCGCTCTTGCCAAGAACACAAGTATGATCTTCGTGTCCTTGGTGTTGAGAAACACCCTGTGCAAAGGGTCTGCAGTCGTAACATAACATGAGATTCAATAACATGATATTTAATGCCGATCAAATCAATAACGTCTCTACAGTGGTGTTTCCCAGCCCAGCCCCTCAGCACCCCCACACAATCCACATTTTTGCTCCCTGCCAGCTCCTAGCCAATAAAGAACACCAAATATCTGTCATGAGTGTGTTAGGAGGTGGGAGAGAGCAAAAATATGTATGTCAGAGAGTCCCAGAGGACTGGGTTGGGAGACTCTGCTCTACAACATTCCAGGCTACCTGTGATTTTCTTCATGAGTTCATCCGTCTGCTTTTGCTCTGGCCATTCCTGGTTTGCTCGATCCCCAGAACCAAACTAGTAATTACTGACCTAGTTTCTTGTTTATTCTTTCTTGTTTCTTATTTTTAATAACAAGCATTGTTTTTAATAGCGGAAGCAAGCGCAAATTCAGGGCAAACACATATTAATAGCGTTTTTTAATGTTTCCCAAGGGATTGTAGCGTTTTTCCTTATTTTTCAGTAACGAGCCAGTGCTTATTTGCATTTTCTCGTATAGTGCAAGAAAATGGTAAGCATTAGGAACATTACCGTATTTGTGGTACAATCATGGGGGAAGTTTACAAGTTCCTAACTGTATGCCATGCTGCAGTAAATTTTATAGAGTCTAATTAACGAAGTTCAAGCCTCAGTCATGATGTACTACTGAGGAGGAGGAGAGCGAATGGGACCCCCACTTCTAACAAAATCTAGTAACCTGCTGCCCCCACATTGCACACAGTGCACAGTCTAACGGGAATAAGATTATATATTAATGTGCAAATGATGTTTTATAGCTGATGGCAGGCATGTAGACGGGGAGCAAATTAACAAGTTTGAACCCCATCCCATCACTGGAAATTGTCAGCTACCAATCAGGTACATAGGCAGTTAGAGAAATCACAACAAGATATACAAATACTCCCCAGGCAGGATAAGGGCATCTCCGCCCTGAGGTCCCCAGTGGTTATGGTCCCATCAGAAGCTGGTGCCCTAAGCGGCCGCCTATGTCACCTCTGGCATTTACCCGTTCTGCTCCAAGGGCATTAAAACCTCAAACTGTTTTACAAGATGTGATTTTATGTCGGCAAATTACTGCTGGATTTTGTTCAGGTTCAGGAATTTCAGGTTCACAATCATGTTTATTTATTTAGTTTAGTTCAAGTTTAACGATATGCACATACCCAGAGCTGAAGGCAGTAAGTTGCATCCATTTTAAACTGCCCTAAAATCATGGACAAGATCGTAAATCATGCCTGAGTGTATCACTGCATCTTTACTAGTCTGATTTATTAGAAAAAAAAATCAAAGGATCTCCCTTAATAATCCCTGGATTCATACCCAGTATTTTACTAAGAATGTAAAATATGTGTTCAGCAGAAGCCAGAGCTCATGCTATATATTTAGTGAGTGAATTTCCAAAATCTTTGGATAATATTTTGACCGTCTGATCAGGCCAACACCAACACGCACCGCAGAAAGCTGCTTTGCAGGACGGTCTTGAAAAAATAAAGGCTGGAGGTCATTTATCAGCAGTTGGCTGCAGGTCCCGGTGACACGCCCAGCACTGTCACACAGCGAGGGGACAGTCAGTGCATTCAGGCAGCCCCTGGAAGACCTGCTCTGTCTGCTCAGCTTCACCAGATATTTTTGGAAGCACTGAGTGTTCCGTCTAATGTGTTAAACTTCAGATGGGAAAAGTACCCTTATGGGCAGTATGGGGTGCTGATCCAGGTCCCTTTCTCTGGCACGGTTCCAGAAAATACCGGAAACTCTCTTAGGGCTGTGCCAGTTTGCTAGCACTGGGATCACAGCCTGGACCATGGGACTACGTGGTAGCCTCTAGGGGGTGCTGTTCCTCCTTCACCCCAACCACCAACCACTTCTTCTCCAGCATGGGGGGGGGGGGGCTTCTGTAATCATCCACGTGGCCGGTGCTTCCAGGCGCGGCTCCTGGCGCACGCCGGCGGTCAGTGTAACTGCCTCGCTGTCCTGTATCAGTCAGGCCTAATTACTCAAAACACGTCAAAGTCGGCATTCCTGGCGGGCCTCGTGCTCGTCGGGGAGTGTGGCCTGCCTGCAGCGCACTGTGCCGGTACTGGCTCTGCCGTTTCAGTCGCTTGTTGTGGCGACAGTGATGAGTGGATGATTTGGATAATGACTCGCTGTAAAGATAATTCACTGAACTGCATCTAAAGCCTGTCTGAACTGGACAACTAAGCTAATGCTTTAAAAGAGAGATGGAAAATGTATCATCTTTAAAGTCAAAGAACGAGATTATAATTATAGGAAATAACTACCATGCTCACTGTGATAGAAAAAACAGCCAAATTTTACCAGCAATGCTACTTCCATGCCAGTGGCAGCACATTACAGCATCTTTACAAACTGAACTCACATTTTTAGATTGTGTTTTAACATAAGGACTAGATGAAGGTTGATTTTTATGTGTAGACAAAAAAATTGACCAATCGGAATAAATCATCAGGTATTCCTACACCGCATCAGATCAGTTAGAGTGATGTGAAAAACACACATTCGTCCTCAAAAAAGGCACAAAAAAATTACATACAGAAAACCTCCAAAACCCCTCCTGTCTGGTACATCTCAAGAACAAAGAGACCCACTTGTGATCCAACATCAAAGTCTGCTGAGTCTGAGCTGAGCTGCTCCTGTCAAAACAGCGTAACACATACAGCACACTGGTTATGCTTACGGATCAGCACCACCTGCCCCCCCGCCCCACTTTGGTATCCCCAGAGCCTGAAATCTGCAAAGAGAGAGGGGAGCAACATGCTGCAATCCAACGTGAGGAATTTACTACCCAAATGACCACAGCAAATGCCGGCATTGATGGAGTTCGTGTCCATTTGGACACATCATGCTGGACAGTGCGGGCGCTCTTCATCGATTGAACTCATTATTAAAATAATAAAAAGATACATCAAAAATATGCCATGCAAGGCTAGTAATTTATTTGTACTTTGCTATATCTCACAGTATGTTTTATACATTTTAAGGGAGGGGGCAAGCAAAAGACACCCCCCGTTTTTTTCTGCTCACAGAGGGGTGAGCAAACAAAGCCATCCGTTCTCCTAATCTAATCGGATGCTCCTTAATGAGCCTGTGAGGAGATAACAGGAAGGACCTGCACGTTCTGACCTTGAGAGAACCTTCTGGTAAGTGCCTGCATCGTTCCTGCTGAAGCAAGGCGGTTTAGGGCCACAAGCTGGGGCACTAACCCCTAAGAGGACAAACAACAACAACGAAAACACAAAGACGATGCTCCAGCATGCTGATCTCGAGTGAGAGGAGATGGGAAGCTCGACACCTGCGTGTGGAGAGGAGGTCTTCAAGATTCAGGGCTAGCTGATCCAGAGAGAGCTTCACAGAGAGGAAATGTATAAAAACAAGTGGTGGACAGAAGAAGCTACGAAGAACCTAATGATTGTATTGGCACACTTCAGTCTCGCTCTATTACCATTTAGTGTCTTCTCACTTACTGTCAGTGTCGTATTTCTCAAGAAAGTGGCACAGAAATGTAGTCCGTACAATATATAGTATTGGCATGTATATCTGTGTCTGTGGGTGGGGTGATGTAAGGCATGGATTCCCCAGTGCATTTCCAGAACTTTCCTCACAGACCAGGCCCTACAAAAGCATGGATGTGTTTGACACCGTGCCCGATTAACCATGTTTTTTTTTTTTTTTTTCGTTTCAGGGAATCGTACTGGGAGGTGAGATGCATAGCTAGGAGGATCCACATACCCAGAACCATCATGAAGATGGCATAAAGGCCTTACCACTGCAAGGCATTTCAGAGGAGCTACATCTTTATGTACGTTGGTGGGAACAACAGCAGGTATGATCACTGTGCTCATTCAGAAGAAATGTCATCATCCTGCAGCAGAGAGGACCTCAACCCCCCTAACCAACCCCCCTCCATTCCATTTCCTGTAACCGCTTGTCCTCTTCTGGGTCATGGGCAGTCCGGAGTCCACTGGTGCAAGGCAGGGACCAACCAGGGTGGGGCACCAACTCATCACAGGGCACATTCACACGCCATTCACACCTATGATAACTCCAAATCACTTTAGCTTGTGGACTATGGTGGGAAACTTTAGCACCTGGAGAAAATCCCATAACAACAAAGCAAGAACATGCAAATGCCACACAGAGGGAGCCTTGGTGAAGACTCGGACCCTGGCCCTAGAGGCACAGGGCAGCAGTGCCAACCACTGCACCATGCTGCCCACTGCCTCCCTCCCTAAGCCTAACCCTAACCCTAACCCAACACACACTTCTCATTTATACTGAACACTGAATGAAAACTGGGTCAGCCAAGCTCTGTAACCGTACGTCAACCCACTACATATGTTCTGGAAGAATTTGGCAGGCCGGCCAGACCTTTATACTTTACACAGCGCGAGTCACGGCCTCATATCTGGCTCTGTTCTGCATTAGAGCTCCCCTTCGGTCAGCGGTCTGCAATGTGCAGAGCAATACCAAATGAGGCAGCTTGGCAGGACCCCCACGCTCACAAAGCCTGGCCCTTTCCTGCACTGCTGGATGTATCTAACAAAGATGGTCATAAAAGTCTGTGAAACCCACATTGGTGCCCATTCAGCACATGGGAGCGCTGTGTAATCCTGAAACACAATCAGCCTCTAATTATATCTGTTTCTAATTTTATTTTGATTTCTTGTGCCCATAAATGCATTTTTCACGGCCGCTTATCTGCTGTGGGGTCAGTATCGGCCAGGAGCCTATCCCAGGATGCACAGCTCCCTGCAAGACAGCCCATAATTTTTGCTCAAGGGACCAGATTTGGAAACACTGACAGGATCCACAGAGTATAAGGTACAGAGGATACCCTACATGTGATGCCAGTCCATCACAGAGCGCGCGCACACACACACACACACACACACACACACACCCACCCACACACACTGGTTTGTAATAATATCTTTGTGGGGACTCTCCATTCATTTCTATGGGGAAAACTCTAATCTTAACATGATGACCTTAATCCCTACCCAGCCATAACCTTAACTAACCAAACCTTAAGTAACCAAACAAAATATGCGACTTTTGGTATTTTTAGTTTTTTGATTGCATTCACAGTTCTATGTGGGGACATGAGAAATGGTCCCCACAATGTCAATTGTGGGTTTTTGGTGCCCACAATGTAATATAAACATAATCCATACAGACACAATAGAGACAATTTACTGTACAGACACCTATAGTTCCATCCAAACTGCATGACTTTCCAGTGCAGGAGGAAAACCACAAAAACACAGGAAAAACACTCTACGACATGGGCGGGAATCGAACCCAAGGCTCTGGAGGGGGAGAGAGAACCCTTTGGAGCTGCGTTAGAATGGTACACGCCCACCAGGGGGGCTCCTTGCTAATGCTCCCTCACTGGCAGCGCCAATCAGCTTTGCCTCGTCCTACACGGAAGGGCTGCTCTGTAAATCAAGAAGAGCGGGGGTCCGCTACCTCGAGCGCCGGGCTGTTTTCGGACACGCAGGAGTATTACAGACAGGTCAGTGAGCCAAAGCGGCTCGCCACAAGGGCGGTGAAGTTACAGCAACTGGGGAGGGGGGGCATGGGACTGGGGAGGCAGCCAGGAGTATAGGTGGAGAAAGGAAATAAAAGAGAACAATGTGGGACCTCCTTTCAACCTATGAGTCAGAGCACAAGGCGAGCTCAGGGAACGAGGATGCGGAGTTATGTGAGGAAAGGGAAGTATTGACTCAGAAAACAGCAGGACTCGGGTCGTTATGCGGCCGGAAGATTTATCATAGAAATGTTTTTACATGGAAACGCAATAAAAAAAGGCAGAAGGGAGCAGAGCGGGACACCGCTGTTCGGACGGGGCCCCCCCCCCCCCCCCAACCCCCCCCCCAGCCACAAACAAAACAGACACGAGGGGGGGCGAACCAAAAAAAAACAACCACCCACGCGCGGGAGGGGGGAGGCGGGG
>JABFEA020000138.1:19574790-19594303 GCA_019775915.2 Cyphomyrus plagiostoma | reverse complement strand
GCGTCTGTATTTGCGAGACACGGCTAAAGGAACTACATCCTGCAAAGAACTTGCGGAATCCCCCCCCCCCCCTCAGGATACCAACGGCCCACCAGCTGAAGGGCTGACGGGTGGAGATTCCATGCCAGCAGCGTGGGCAAGAAAGCAGATTCTTCAGGCGGGGTAGCCAGCCTGTCTGGAGCATCGACACCATCAGCCCCACCGACACAAGAAGCCCCCTGGGGAAAAATTGTAAGAAAGGAACGTGCGTCTATCACCGGTCCGGAAGCCACCGTGCCTCGATGGAAAAAGGGGACCGTAAATCTCAGTCAACCTTCTCATGGGTGGCCAAGAAATGCAGAAATTAAGACAACTTGGAATTTTCTTTGGAAATGCCGCATGTCGACACCAGGACACGGTCTCTTCAGCGGGACCTCCTGTGTGCTCTGATTCACGTCTGCCTCTCAGGCCGAAAACACTCAACCCAAAACAGACGCTGAGTGCTGGGGAGGCCCATAGTGCCCCAGGGTGGCGTGTGGCCAAAACGGTGTGTATATGTTGGGGTTAAAGATCTGCACACGATGCAGCTGTCTGTGGATGTGGGCCGCAGTTTGCTTAAAAACACAGCACTGTCATCCACTGACCGCTCGCTTTAATCCTCCTTTTTTGCATGGGCCTCCACTGGTTACTTTAAAAATACTGCAAAAACTATAGGCGCACATACAGGGAAGCCTGATCCTGAACTCAGTGCCTCCTCAGAAATGCATGAGACGCGATGCGAGAGAGAGATGCTTCCCCATAAACCTGGTGCTTCAGTACCATCGCCCCCGACTCACTGGGGGAGGATCATTAGTCTGTTAATAAACATCCTCAGTGGATTCTTCTGACTCACGACTCTTTTTGAATGGCATGTCAAGAGGCTGGGTGGTGAAAGGGACACGCCCCTTAGAAAAGCAGGCAAAAACACTTGCCCAAAATCCATTTGTTTGCATGTATAGACACCCCCACCCCCCGCCACTTAAATGGCCCATTTTCCTTAAGGAGCACAAAGAGGAGACCGTCTGGGTGAGCTGGCCGATATGTCTGCCATGACCTGTGATCACACCGCTCAGAATGCACTCAGCCTCCAAGCCAATCCGGTGAGAATGGAAAACCTGCGATTTTAACTGATATGGTTCCAGCAATTTGTTAGGCACCAAAGACATCCATCCATCCATCCATCCATCTTCTGTAACTGCTTGTCCTATTCAGGGTTGTGGGGGAGGGGGTTCAGAGCCTATTCTGGAAGCTGTGGGCACAAGGTAGTGAACAACCCAGGATGGGACCCCATTTTTTGCAATAATGTAATTATTTTTTATTACAGTTATTGCAATAATGTAATTACAAATGCACTTCCGAAAAACTGACAGTTCTTGTGCATTAATCCTGAAAGTATCTGCATCCTGTCTGGGATTCACCCAGCCTCGTGCTATGCTCTGCCTGAAATAGCTTTCCCAATTGTGACCCACAGTCGGTACCTGTTTTTTGCTCCCTCCGAGCTCCCTACCGGACTGTCCACATTTTTACTCCCTTCCAACTCCCTACCAGAAGCTGGGAGGGAGCAAAAACATGGACTGTCTGTGGGTCCACGAGGACTGGATTGGGAAACGCTGGGTTAGGAGATGGATGGATTAATACTCAGAATTCTCCCCCGAGATACTGCTCACTGATATTACAGCAGCACACAATAACAGTGCTGTTCGGCTATATCATTGATATAGGCTGTGGTCCCAGATCCCTCCCGTTGTGGAGTCCTTCCAGACTGGCTGATCTACAGACACGCTTGGCAGCCAATCTCAGCACGACCATGCAGCCACATGTTTCTAGCCATGTTATAGATGCGCGATGCCATCCTACGATTCTGCATTCCTGCCAACACTCCTTGTGCTTGAGTTTCATCACTTGACTCATAACAATTTAGCCATTATGGTGTTTTCGGTTAAGTTCTTGGGATGTTATTGTCCTGCGTTGTATAGCTCTTGCTCCAATCCTAACTCACACTTGTTACTGGTCTCTCACTTGGCCTAGCTGGCTCTTTGACAGCTACATGCTTGTAATATACTGTCTGCCTCACTTATTGGTCTCTTTGGACAAAAGCATCTGCCAAATAAATGCATGTAAATGTAATGCAAATGTAAAAAGCTCTTCCTGACAGAGGAGATCAGAACAACGCCACTAGGCTTAGTGGATTATGACCCAGACCTTCCCTGGTGTGAATAGCACTACTTTTCTTTGGAGCATTCATGTATTTATGAACAGCTGAGCCGTGAGGCTGCCAAGTGCAGCCATGTGGGTTAGGGTTAGCGGGGTCACTTCCTCCAGATGTCACGCTAAGCTCAGTGCATTTCACCGTTGCCATTTTTCTAGGATTATCTGATCGGCTCATTTGGAAAACCTAACTGGGAAACGTTGGCCCACTTTAGTTCAAACTGTTTTCTTGGCTTTCTGAGGTTTTCATACCATGACCACGCTGAATGAAACGTTTTCTCCTGAACTTACGGAGGTGCCGAGTCACTCAGACACTTCAGCCCAGGTCGGCACAATCCAACTTGACCAGGAGCCTATAAAATTTCACCCTACTATCTCTATATCTCTTAGGCCATTTATTTTAAAATCAACATGGAAATCCTACCCCAGTGCTAACTTTCCCACGGTTCCTGGGGTCAGCCATCGAAGTCGGCGCGCTATATTGCGCCGGAGTGAGCTCCCAGGCCGATCCTTCTTCTTCGCCTCCCTGACATCAGTGCGGCCGGGACCAGCAGCCTTTCATTATCTTTCTGAATCCGCCACAGAGCCGTCAGCGGTACGTGTCTGCAGCACCGTTTAAGTGTTGTTTACGCAGAAGGCCTCCGCTCCTCAGCTCTGGCCGCGGTCCCCACCGCCATAAAGCTGTCAGTTCCTACCCTCCTCAAACAGAACACATCTGCCGAGGCGGGTGGGTCCCATCCCGCCCATGTCCATGCACCGGAGCACCTCTCTGCATGGATAGCGCTGTGACTCGCATTACTTCTGTGACTCGCATTACTTCTGTATCGGCTGCTGTGGGTAGGTGCTTTAGGAGCAATGCCCTGGGACAGCGGGGGAACAGAGCCACTCGCCCTGAGGCCCCCCACTTCACGACAGGAAGACTTCTCTTTGTAATACCGGAACATGACATGTTCTGGAATCAATGATGTGGCACATTTGTTATTGTAGGTTAGAAATGTAATGGAATATCCTACAGAAACAGGTTAGGATGGTGCTATAGGAAGTAAGATACAAGTTTTCGGACTTTGGGAAGGAATTAAAGAATTAAAGAATTAGTAAATGCACACGATACGGGGAGAACAAGCAAACTCCACACACACAGAGAGAGGGCAGAATGCGAAGTCCCCCCCCCCCCCAAGTCCAGGGGGTGTGAGACAACTACCTATTGAGCTACCCAAAAGAAAGATGCATACATTTTGCAGTGTAGATGCACATGCTTTTAGCTTGTATTAATTAATCTGTAAACATCTGTTCATATGTGCTGTACATCTACATCACTCATGTACTGCAGGTTGGTTTAAAGCTCATACCACTCGCTCCATCTGACCTGCTTTTCAGCCACCCCTCACGGTGGGTGGGATCATCACCTGCCAACAGGTTTAACCCATTTGTCATACGCTAATTCTCTGGCTCCCATTGGGCAGCAGCAGGAGTGACTGACAGCGCAAAGTAAAGGCCGCCAATTACGGGACTAGGAGCTGCAGCTCCACTGAGGGCTAAATTCGTCACGCTAATCAAAGTGGCCTCTTAATGTGAATCTTTCACCGGTGACTGGAAATAGAAGCTGGGAAGGAGGCCAGGAGACGGTAGTGATGTAGTGATGGCCATGTTGGGGGGGGGGGGGGGCGAAGGGGGAGCAGCCTTCCCAGACGGTGCCAAAAGCCAGAGCCAGAAGACGGTAACGATGATAAAACATGAAAAGTTGGAAGTGTAACTCAAGTGTGACCTCGATTTCGGGAACACAAAGAAAAATATTTACTTCGGCACATCCTTGTCTTCAAAGCGGCCCGAGATAATGGAGGTCATTAACAGTGTATTATCACTTCTTGTCAGCGAACAGACATCAGCCTAAAATAGAAGTAGACGTTACTCCCCTGCTGGGTACAAACAACACAACGTTTTCATCGGCTGGCTTCGGCATTCCGCTCCCCCCCCCCCCCAAACCTCGCAGCTCAGGGACAAGTGAAAGGAGAAATATGTCCAACCAAAATAGCAGGGACACCGATCAGGTTTCCACCACCAGGGGGACCTCGCCTTCCCTCTGCTGTGTTTGCAGTTGTGGGTTCTGCCCCAGACTGGGGGTGGGCAGGGGGGGGTGTCTCCCAGGTGCTCATTCATTGAAACACGACCACTTTGCTGGGATCCTGGACCTAAATCCTGGGGAATTCAGCAGCCAATAGAGTAGGATTACCCCCCCAAAGAATCCAGAAAGAAGGGGACTTACTATGTATAAACTTCCACTGACTGACGTTTTGGTTTACAGGGTCACACACACACACACACACACACACACACACACATACACAGTACACACACACACACACACAACCTACTCAGTAGCTGATTTGCCAGTTGGGAGAATCTGCACATTTGCATGTGTTATATTATTATTATTATTATTCTTATTATAAATTTTTGTACTACTGGGAGCTCTCAAGAAACCTAATTTCTTTGGCTCCGTCTACTGCCGTCAGCTGTACTGCCGTGCATCTGCTTGATAATCTTTAATTTGCTTTGATACAGGCAAGCTCAGCAAAAAGAATTGCCGCTCAGTTTTACATCTGTCCCTGCTAGTCTGCTCCCACGTCCCGGGATCCTGCAGAATTTTGTTGTAGCATCATCATCTTCTGCCGTCGGTCACCCATGAAGCACCTGGAGAACTACTTCTGCTCTATTATAATATTATGAATTATGCGAGTCACAGAAATGCACTGAAGGGGAAAGTCTCCTTCTTGCTCACCATGGGAGCCAGGAACCTCCAAGGCAGTGAGCCCCCGGAGGTGTGGAGGCCAAAGTGCGGGCAGACTGCCAAGGCCTGTACCTGCTCAGCACCTCCGAGCTACTGATTACTGAGGCCGCATCCGCCAGGCACCATGCTCTTCTCCTATCCAGTCCCACTTATTACTCAAGCCTGCCTGTGTGTTCCTGTCACTGATCTCAACAGACATCACCAGAGCTCTGTAGTTCACTATATGTCAGGTGTTTTCCCACATTTTAGCTGTCAGTCTAATATATTTGAAATTAATACTAAGTCTGCCTCTGAATCCCACAAACACACACGCGCCTCTTAGATGGCACAATTAATGGGGTACAGGTTGGGGGTTACTTTGGAAAAGAACTCAACACAACTCTTTGGACTGCACTGGGTGGCGAGAGGGTGATTTTACTGTAAGTCAGAGTGTTTACTTTCAGGAAGTTAAGTGGCAGGGAAGGAGGTGGCAAAACCAAGCCCACTGACATAAAAGTAATTTGTATATAAACAACAAAAACAGCATGTTTTTAAAAGCTGGACATTTATGCTGAGAACATGCACAGGATAGTAGGTTGGCTAAACTGGATTAAAATGAGCAAGTGGGAATTATTAAGTGAAATTTCAGGAAACAATGAGATCACCCCGAATTAGCGCCAATGTAAAACGTGAGGACATCCGACAGGAGGAGCGAAAAGATGTTTTAAAATAGCCTCTGATAATAACTTGAAAATGTGACCAGCCCAGTCTGTGACAAGCATGACCCCTTACCAGGAAATATTGGCCACACCATAATAGTGTGCATAAGTGCACGCGTGTGTGTGAGCCTTCTTCGGTATACATACACAATCTAATTAATTTGTTCCTGCCACTTAATTCGGGCCTGATGGGAGACAGATGGCTTGAGTAGGAGGAAAACGGTTTCGATTAGTGAGTGTGAGCCAGGCCGCACAGACAGCAGGCTCCGTCACTGGGACGACGTCCAGCAGGAAGTCCGCAGTTTACCTAGAGGGCCTCATAGTGTCTGTACTTCCTGTTCCTGCCACATGGTTGCCATGGTACCTGTGTTACATTCGCAATGCTTATACCTGCTCTGATACCACTCTCTTTAAATCATCATTCGCAGACACCTGAAAGTGCACTGTTCAATCCTCACAGAACATGTTAAATGTTTACAGACATCTGCACAAGGCCCTCATTTCTTTCACTGATGAGGAGCCCAAAATCATTAATACAGGTTCCACCTCAAATTAAGGTGCAGATCTTCAAGAGCTCCCCCATGAGGACGCATAGATGCATGAGGACTCTCTGCCCTACTCCTTTGTGCTGAGAGAGTCACATGAGTTGATCCCAGTAATCTGTTTTATGAATAACAGAATCCCATAAACCCCTTCTTATGTGCAACAAATGTTGTTTACACAAATATATAGTCCCATAAAAACATAGTAATGACTCTAAGTACATCGTGTCATTCTCGTTTCTAGGGACCAGTTAATTGATTACTGTCAAGGAGTTTTAATCAGCAATCGTCATATTTCCATAACAGCAGCACAGATGACCTGATTCAGCCTGGTTTGCTTTGATTTCACTTTGTTGTTAAATTTGTTGGTTAAAATAATAAAAATGCATCACAGATGATTGAAATTGGTTACACTATCACACATTACTGGATTTTTTTGCTATCGTTTCCTAGATTTGCTCTTTAGTTTTACTATTGATAGTTTTTAGGAAAACTATCCATGAGTGCCACTCTAGGCAAGCTGTAGGTTCTGTGCTCGCTGCTACGGAGGACCCATTGTCCTCTCTCTCTTGACAGCTTCTCAGATCCAGAGTAAAACCCACTGCTGGCCTGTGAAAACACATACCGCCACTGAAGTGTTGGAGGGAAGCGGCAGCTGCGCACATCGTCACATGCATACAGCTTACATTCTCACAAAGGACCCTCAGAAATATGCCTAAAAAACAAAGTCATTGTATTTCATTTCTAGCTTATGCTCATCTATTTTGTCAGACTAAAAATATTAGTATAAAGGTCTCATTCCTGTGACCTTAGCAGAAAATAATTTGTCTATAATGATGTGGCGTTCCACATCCCCGCCCCGTGTGACCAATGGTGACAAACATCACTGATGTCCTACCGTTTACTCCGGTGTGATTTACATAGTCACATACATGATCCTAACAATAAACTCAGGTGATGCAAAGGAGTGCGTAAGGGTTTGAGTTGCTGACTTCTAGATCACAGATGCTTTATGATTTAAATTGGGAAAACTCAACAGCAATGCCAAAAGCACAAATGGATCATCTAAATCAAGAATGAGGAAACATATTGCATTAGTCTCCTCACAGAGGAAACCGACATGTGTCCAGCATCCAGCAAAAAAGTCGATTTAGGCTGACGTCTTGCCTAATGAAGTTGGCCAGCTATCATCACCAAAACTTCTACTTGAATAATGTTCCGGAGTAATTATTTCCACCTGAGAGGAAAGCATTCAGCCTGTGACAGCGGCTGAGCGATTGAGATCTAGAGTGGTTCAGAGGAAGAGAGGCTAAAGACAAGAGGAATCTGATGTGGTTTGGAGTTTAATATATAAATACGCAAAGACCTTTTGGGTTTGTGTAGATAAAAGAGATGCTTTCACATCGTTGTCTTAATGCAATAATTCACTGATCAAAGCATTTTTTTTAAACTAAGCAAGATGGGAAAGTGAGTCAGCAATCTTACATGCTTGCTTTGGAAACAATGCAGAAGGAGCATCCAAGGGATCAAACACAACTGTAAATTTGTCACATGTGGACTTTACCCATTTCCAATGAAAATGAAATCAAGGAGCCACTCATACTGCACATGCTGCACTGCTTATGAGCGTCGGTAGCAATAAACTTCATACAGCGGCCGGAAACCTCATCCTCAAGAGACAATTGGCACCAAAAGGCTACTAGCAAGGGTGCAGATTGTGAGGGTTCAACGGGTAAAAATGCTATGAAACAATGCAGATACAAAGTTCGAGTGAGGTCCGTATCCAGAAACAAATAAGATGGATACAGTTGCACATTCCTGCAGCTGTATGGCACTGAATATTATAGGCACTAGAAAACTCAATTGCCCTCTTTGAAGGGGTAAGGAAAAGCTTTTCATTTTTCACTATACAGGCATTTCTTGTGTTATTCCCTCTAGATACATTATGGTAAATCCGTGAACAGTGCTTTGTGACAGTCTTGCCTTTGAAAAGGTGCTATGCAAAATAAGTCTGATTGATACATTGGTTAAATACGGCTGTTACGATTTCCTGTGTTAACTTTACTGGTGTGTACACTTTTAACCAGGGGAAAAATCTGGGTCAGACTGGTCAGGCATGTGAACACAATCCCTAGTAGAAAATCTACCCGATATGTGATTTAATAGCCAATGTTGCCAACCCAGCACAGAGGGGAATGCAAACATCCTGCGAGCAATGTGCCTTTCTCTCCACCTCAAGATTTATGATGTCAGAATCACCCTAACAGAAATAAAGTGTACCTGGCATGAAATAAAGCTTTCCCATGTGACAGAAGGCAGACAAGAAAGGAAACGGTATAAGTGGGCCGATATGAAAATTATGTAGCTATAGAAGTATATGTTGTAAGTCCCAAACCAATTATGTACTACTGCACTTCCTGTTGTTGGGAGCAGGAGTTACCATTTCCTCCTTAATATTCTTTATCTGATTGGCTAACTTAACCTACTAAACAGCCCGTGATGAATGCTACCCCAATTTATGCCCCCGCATTCCACAGCGAATCGTCTCACGGAGAGCCAGGTCCCAACGAGGCTAGCTGTGTGGCCCTCCAGTTAACAGCTCACGAGTCGCTGGGGCCTGACAGAGCATTGGGGCCACTTGGCTGGGGACAGGCCAGGTACTTAGAATGACATTCATCTATAGAACAGCAGGAGACCCTGTGGGTTTGGCCCTGTTACAAAACTCACCCCCACAGGACACAATGAAAAATAAGGTTCTGCTATGGGCAATTTAGCCCCGCTTTCACCAAGAGGCCTGATTTCAATCTTCTAGTAGGCCTTACCATACAGAATCTGAGTCCCCCCTCCCATGCCTCCATTTAACATCACAGAACTCCATGTCAAAAGTCTGCCTTTCCTGTACAGTTCATCTGTTTATCTCCAGGAAATGATTCGCCTAAACCTGCTTCTGGAGTGAGCAACATGGAGCATGAATTTCAGAAGCCGTCTGAAGAAAAGTACGTGAGAGGCCAAGAACTAGACTTCAGGTAGCGTTACTGCGATAGGAGACAGGAAGATAGGAAACCCCTTAACAGAGAGTATGAGGACCAGCAGTAACTGAAGGAGGAGAATAATGGAGACCCTGCAAGCCAAGAGATAATGGAGTGACTAGAGTTTACCTGGTGGTCATCGAATGAATAATCCGATCATGAGTATTTAGGCTGGGGGCTGAAGTTAGCGCACACACACACACACACACACACACACACACACACACACACACACACACACACACACACACACACACACACACACACGTCCATTATGAGTCATTCACTGTAACTTTACATCCTGTGATAGGACAGGTAGGACCCTGCCAATCAGATTACCTGTCTTGAACTCTGAACTTTAGACTTCACTTCGCCCATCTGCTAAAGACTCAACATAAGTCTTGCATTTCCCTGCGACCTGACCTCACTAGGCCCTTGGTGGAAGTAAGTTAGATAAACTGGGTACTAATCCTGTGCTATTCATGGACAGCTGGCTTCTGACATGTGGGACTGGTGGATAGCATCGCACAGACAAACCAAATCTGCTCCTGAGGGAACATTATTGTGTATTCCTTTCTACCTTTTCTTCACCATGTACATAACCACTGCCAGCATCCCCGAGCCAAACACTGCAGCACTGTGGACTGGCGACCGAGGGTAGAATAGAGGCTTTGACAGACTCCTCCAAAAGCAATAGGTTTGTTCTCAACATTATAAGGGGACAAATCAGCACGGAACCCTCTGCAGCCCAATAAACACAGCACTCCCACAATATCAGTAGGGGCATGACCTTACTGTCCATTCCCACATCTACTGCCTTGCACTCCTCCTTTTCATTTCACTGATTTTGCCACTGCTTGGGTCCTAAAGACCCATCTGCAGATTAAGCATCAGCAGACGTTAGCTGCTAAGGACGTGTTTCTGCTTCTACCCTTTGTTAAACAGCATCCTCATGGTGGAATGTTATTTCCAAAGACACTGAGTGTCGGTCATTCTTTGGAAGGAAGTGTAGCTTATGAAGAATGGGACCCATCCCTAAAGCTAGCCTGGACCCTTCCTCCCACTCTTCACATGTTCCCTGACCTTGTCGCCTAAATATAATGTACATTTTTCCAGGTGGTAGCATAAGATGTTAATCTCCTGGTATGGCGTCCTTGGGTGGGGTAGCTGCTTCGCCGCAAAACTTCAAGAACACAGGCAAGAGTAGGCACCTTTATTCTCAAGTGAAGCCCCGCGAGGCTAAATAGACCCGTGGGATTCTAGGCTGATCAGAACTCAAGTGGCTCTCACGTCGTTACAGAGAAAACCACATCCATCCCGAATGCCAAACAGCCAACTGTAATTGATAGGTCATGGCTTTGGCGATGATCTGAGCAGAGCGAGGGCTTGTCAGATCAAGTCACACCAAAGCCACTTACGGTAGTGCGAGGACATGGTTTGCTTGGGTGAACTTTCATGTGGCAAGCTGCCTTATTTGATGACTGATCGTGCCAAGCTTTGATGACAAACACTTACAGGTATGGCCAAAAATCTTTTTCTACGGATATTACACAGCGGTGACATGTCTCAAAATTAAATTACAAAAAACTTACCTTTGAGTGCATACCTGCATCAATAACCTCTGAATAATTAAGAGAGTCAGAACAAGCTTTTTCACCATCAAAATAGCAAAATCGAATGACGTTCGTTATTGATGCACTTACAGCATCAATATCGTAAATTCCGATCGTAGGAGTGTTGTTTTTTAAAAGAGGCGTGGCCGGGCGCATTGTTGGCGCATTGCTATTTTAAGCGGCGCAATGTGATTGCAATTTTTACAAGCAAGAACCACAAATCAGTGGAACGTGGTTAAATGATATTTAAATGGCACATTACAAAAACGTGCGGGTGCATGACGTTCGTCATTGATGCAGTTATACACTCAAAGTTATGTTTTTTGTTGCTTAATTTACATAAATTTGACTATAGAGCACATGCGGTCCTTTCACTTATTCATACTGTTTAATGAAACACCAAAAGAATAATAATCATTATCATTTCATTATCAAAATTAAGCATACGGCAGTATAGCAGCGTGGACAAGGCGGGAACAGCAGGCAGAAGCATTGAATCGTCTGCAGCCTGGTAAGGAATGAAACATTATGAGATGCAGAAAAATAACAGCCCTATTGCCTTTTTCGAACATTTTAAAACACCTTAAAACTGTAGGTTGTGATATGTTAGAACAAAGATCATGCAAACTGCAGACCCAAAATTAAAATAATTAAAAAACATACGCCTAATTACTGTAAGTCCCCGTTCTCAGTTCAGACTCTAGTTCAGCAGCGAGTTTCTCAGTCTTCTGACATCATCATACCGCTTTCGGCACTCCTCGGATTATCTGGTGATGCCAGAAAACAAGGACACATTCTCTGATACCTCATCCCACGCCCGCTTCACCTCGAAAGGCCTTGGGGAAACAGTGCAGCTCCCGTAGATGATGCGCTCATGCATTATCACTTTGCGCATAGGCACGTTCGTTTCCTTGCCGGAATACCGATCTTGTTTGCCGGGCAAACGTTGCATTGTAATAGCAATCTGCCTTTTAAAGGTGAGGTGACATGGAGGAAACGCCTTTGAATAATTAAGATAGTCAGGACAACTTTTTTTCGCTGTCAAAATAGCAAAATGGATTTGGACACGACCATAACTGCTGGTTCCGCTTTGCTCAAAATAGAGCCCCTAAGGTACGTAAAAGCGCTCTACACTGAGGCCATGCTCCTAGTGACTCCACGTTACCCCGGTCAAGATGTTCTTCACACTGACCAGTCATAGTAAACACTCAGGAGAGCAGACCTCTCCCTCTCTGCTTCCAAGCTCCATCCACAAACTATTTGCGGTAGTTGGGCAAAGTGGTATTTAAGCACCATCTGTCTCCATCCTTTAGATTGAGCACCAGTCCTGCCAGATCTGCCCTGGATGGCAGATTTGGAACAACAAGGAGCATAGTGTTCGAATTCACAAATTTGGCGAAGGCGACCTTTAGGATCTCAGCAGCTGCTCCAACATTCAGCCTTGTGTTTCAGAAAAATAAAAGGCAGTATTGTACATCTGAGTAATACTGCTCACTGACAGCTTAATGCAATGCTGCCTCCAGTCTCAAACAGGAGTGAGCAGAGCCAAAAGTGCAGGACACGTCCTGTGATGAAGGAGAGCCGCACTGATTTCTCTCCTGTGATATTATTTCTTCATGTCAGTCGTGTGTTGAGTAAGGGTGGTCAAAGTTAATACAATTTCATTTTAATACAATTAAGCATTTATTCTAAAGTCATACTGCATTATTTCTTTGAGTGCGTTACCGCGTGCAATGATTATGATACACAAATAGGAGAATAGAATGAGCACGGATTTTTAATAGCAACCTATAGTATTTTTTCATGGTTATAAACAATGTCAGACCCAAAATTCAAAGCTAAAATCAGTCCCAGAATTCAAGCTAAAATCAGAACATTCAGTTAGTGTCTCACGGGGAAGCTGATAGAGAGGAAAGGTAAGATCTGACTTGTTACAGCTTCAGGGAATTAGACTGTAGGAGTCAACTGTTATGTTTTTCTTCTGGATAATTGTTTAAAAATATTTGGCCAGTTTTGTCATAATGCAGCACAATAACACAAGCGTTCCTCATTAAATAACTTAATTTTGAAATTGGTTTTAATATCTTAAAATGAAAATATTCCCAGTTAGTAAGTGCACTTACAATGGCTTTTGTTTTTAGAGCAATTTGCCAAATAGGGTATCAATTTAGATTTAGGTTTTTTTTGTTCCTAAACATTCACTTTCTGCTTTGAGAGTGACGTGATAAACTGAGAAAAAGAGTGTGCTGGTGACTTAGTGAAGTGAAACATGATTTATTTTTGTCTTCATTTTGAGACTTGAAATGAATAAATTTCTACACTGAATATACATACTATAAAATCTTGATTAATCACAGTAAAAAAAATTCATCATTTGACAGCCCTACTTAAATTATGCAAAATATATAGATCAGACACTGTTGGTCCTCATTATCTCAAACTGTTTCATATTAAAGAAAAGTAAAAAAAAAAAAAGAAAAGATTGTGGTTTCCATATCATAATACAACAATCAGGAGAAGTTTGTTTTCTAACAATGTAATGTAGTAAGTTTGAAATCGAGCACTCAACATATATAATCCTAATATTTATGCAATTTGATTTATGACATAGTTGCTACTATAATTACACCCATGTAAGTTAGTCCCAGATGAGACCACAACTGAGCTACTAAACTTGCATTCCATTCATAGGTCTAGAATAAACAGTACAGTCTCAAATGAAATTTGTGTGCATGTCGAAGTCATAAAGAGCCACCTGGTAGTGCTTCTGGTAGCTGTATCTGTGCATTATGTATAATCCATCTGCCTGCTACTTCTGTGTCACCTACAGTGAATATATTTAACTTGGCTTTCAAGAGAGCTACTGAGCCTGAGAGGCTCCCCAGGATCTAACTTCCTGGATTCCTGAAGCTGCCTGCAGGTCACTGTCAATCCTCTGTCCGGGTTTTGGAGTATCCTGTGGTTAAATCTATTAGCTGGAATCCTGCAACCTCCTGTTAAAAGTGAGCATTCCAGCTTCAGCTAACCCATGGTTCATCTCTCAGCCAGATCTCCTATTGGCTAGCGCACGCTTCATCTCTCAGCCAGATCTCCTATTGGCTAGCGCACGCTTCATCTCTCAGCCAGATCTCCTATTGCCTCAAGCTAATTGAGCCACAATGCTCAATTAAAACCAAAAAGGAAACACAAAAATAGAAGAGAGAGAGAGAGAAATGCTGATGAAGCAGACGTACAGGGACACGAAGACGCGGGTACGTCGCCCACGCACATTCCACGAACATGCCACCACCTGCACCATGTGTCTTAATAGGTGCCGCAACCTGTGTTCAATATGCACACCAGCAAATTGCATTAAAGGGATAATATAATAAATCCATCATAATGTCTACAGATGAAGAAAGACACTTCACCAAACGAACTAGCTACTCTCTCAAAGGGTATATTTTTGTATGGAAGTACACGGAAGGCCAGCCATCCTGTGTAGTGTACAAGCTGTATGTTTCTGTGTGTGTACATTTTATTATATATATATATATATATATATATATATATATATATATGCTTTTTTTAAAGCCAGCTTAAAAGGGAGAAACTTACAGATTTTCTTTGTAGCAAGTAGGCCAATCACAGTTTTAGATATTTGCAATGCATTTTGGAAAGTGGGTGGTGGTGATAAGTGGGACTCAATTCCTTCACAGGAGACCTATGTGGTCGGAGCACTGGAGGGTCACCGATTCACCCAGAACAGGCCAAGCATGACCAGGGGACCAGGCACAAATCTGCAGTGCAAGATGCATCACCCTATGTACTACTCTTACCGGCTGTACAAATACTCCCTGATATGTTCTGCAGTACACAACTTAGGTAGCCTTCATAAATAACCCCCTTAAGCATGTGGCGATCATCCAGCTCGTCCTGCAGCAAGAAACACCAGACATGTGGACACATGATGCAGCCGGCCCAGCGGCAGAGGTTACTGAGGTCAAGGGCCACAGACGGGTCACGTCCTCCACGAACTGCTCACCGGACCTGTGCATCAAGCCAGCATGGGTTAACATAACACCCTGCATCCTCCGACAGGCGGTTAAATACACGAAACCTCAAAATGACTACACTGGATAAATTATATATACATGCACTGACAGCTGCGAGTCTGGAGAGTCTATAAAGGCTTCAGGCTGCGAAATTTAAGAGGATAAGAACGCAGGAAGGAAGATGAGCTCCTATGGTGCTATTACTGAGCAGCGAGCCCTCAGCTCCCGGGTGAGCGTGCCTCTAAAACGTGCCCTTCATGCGAGGAGGACACAGCATGTACAAGCCGGTGTGGCAGTGCGTACATGGGACTGGCAGAGGATCTCATCAGCGTAGCCAAGGAAACACAGTTATCAGAATCCGCCTGCCCTGGGGGCAGCGGAGGGTAAGGTGGGGTAAATAAACAAGCCTTTTTCACATGACTGTAGGGATTAGAGTGTCATGAAAATCGACTGCTTCTGTCCAGGATATATGTAAGATCCTCAGCAACTTAGTGAGTGTGTGTTGTGTGTGTGTGTGTGTGTGTGTGTGTGTTCAGTGGAAGCCTCCGTGCTTCTGTCTGCATCACTCTGCGAATCATAGACTTCTCACAGCATTCGGCTCTTGTCCTCACACTGAGGACTATAAAAAAAAGTGAAGGCTTGACTTTCCCGGCACAGCCTGGCTCGCCGAGGCTTCGGATGTGGCCCGACGCTGATGTCACACCAGCAGACAGAAGGACAGGTGGCTTCTGCACTCAAAGGTGGCTTGGGTGGGGGGGCTGAGCCGAGTGGGAGAAGCGGGGGCAGGAGACAGACGGTGGGCATCCTCTCCCTTCCTCTCAGGCTTGCGAGGTGAAGATATCATCATGCCAATTACAGACCTTGCAGGATCATCACAAGCTGCACCTCAGGCATGTTTGGCAAAGAAGAAAAGCATGTGGATCACCGAAAAAACACGCCATCGGTGTCTGCCCCCCCATTCTTAAGTGCAGGTTTGGACACAACAGAACTGGCATAAGCGAGTAAGCAGGGGGCAACCTGCTCATTGAGGGCAACATCACTGTTCGCAATATTAAGGATGGGACCCGACTTGAGGGGGGCTTTGTGACTCAGCAGTGGTGTCGTACATCTTGGGGTCGTTTCGTGCCCCTGGCTTTGAGGGTACAGTATATCCTCCTCACATATGTGGTTTAGATGAAGTAGTGTCAATAAATTACCCTTTAAATGTCCTGGGCTCTTAGGTTACAATGTTATGGATGGATGTATGGATGGACGGATGGACATATGGATGGATGGATAACATGTCCTCTTAAATAATAAGCTGTGCATTTCCTAGGAGATGGTGATTCATTTGCATTTTAATATAAATCCTATATTTTATATATATGGAGCCATAATCAGCACTGGTTAGTAATCAAAAAGCATCAGTTAGGATACTCCTTGTAATATCACAACATACAAATGTAATTATTACAAAATTAACAATTCACTTTGCACGAGATAAACAGAATCAAAAAGGCAGGTGTTACGGCCATGGTTATTAAAATGCCAAACAGCAGGACACACAAATTTCAATCCCCATGGGCTTCTGAAACAGTTTCGGACAAAACTGTTCGTACGGTGACATCAGACGAACGCTTACGGGAGAGATCCCCTTTAAGAGACGCCACTTTAAGAGACGCTTCTGGGTGGCTCAACTCTCAGCTTAGCCAGTGTCCGCACATGTGTGGCCTGCACAGTCCCCTTATAAATGAAAGCACGTGGCTAGTTAAACAATCGAGGTCCTTAAGCTTAAGTTTGCAGACCTTGGAGTAAAAGGAGCAGCGGGCCAGGCCTGACACTGGGCTCCCCTCCTGCCCCAGGCACTCTGACCCTCGGGGCAACACATATTGCTTCACCATGGACCACAAAGCAGTATAAGGGTTCTGAGTCTCCGTGGGTCAGAAACAGTGGATTCCCGCGATTCCCTAGACCCCACAAACACCACCAGAGATTTCAGACTGCTCCTTAGAGAAGCCGCCCAAAACAAATGTGCACCTACAGTATCATGCAAAAGTCCTAGGCAGTCAAAGAAAACAATGTTTAAATCATCTTCATGCTCATGTAAAACTATGATTTTATGTGTATTAAAGTGTGTCAGCTTAGCCACTTCAAAGCCCCTACTAAAGTCACTCCACTATTTACAGCAACCATCCAAAATGGCAAAGTTTTTTTGACTAAACCCTAGCACACCTCCTCTGGCTAATCTATACCCCAGACTTTCTTGAACCAATTAGATGAATTAATTCATTAGTTAAGCAAGCTGGATATGTAATGCAATGAATACATGGAATGACCGAGACGCCCCTGAGGAGAGTGTTGGCAACCAAACTGGTGTCTTCTAGCCGTCCACCAAGACATCTGTAACTTCTTGGAGAAGACAAGGAAGTTTTTTATTTTTTATTGTGTTACTATTCACTCCCATATGTTAATGTTGAACTGTGTGTGTTTTCTGAGAAAATCTACATTTACTACTAGTATTCAATTTGATGCCTAAACTTTTGCACCATTCTATACCTGAGATAAAAGCACTGTGGAGCTGATTAACAATTAGAGTCCGGACACAGCGATGCTTGCTATCCACAAGCCAGTCTCCGTGTCCACGTTCGCTGGTGCGATTTATCAGGGAGGGAAACAATCACAAGCCTCACCGCAGGTCTGATCAGAAGTCTGGCACTTTAAGGATGGAAGGGGAGAGACTTTTCCGAAACTCAGCTGTGGGAAAAACTTCCCGTTTTCCCCTTACAGATGTGGGGGAGGGTGAACTAAATGGGTGAGATTGGGAAAAGTGAAACGACGGTAGAAGGCAAAGTGGAAAAAATTTTGGGAGAGTAAGAATGAAGATAGCAGCTCTCAGGATGGAGGAGCGGGACTGAGGGACACCTGGAGGGGGGGTCCGAGAGGCACGTGATGACGTTTGGCACATTAATCTGCTCGATCCCTCTGTTGTTTCTTGTCTGCCAGTCGCGGCAGTGTGCAGAGCTGTTTTAGGGGGCTTGTGCCACTTTTTTCATAAACCTGCTCAACCCCTAGCAATGTGGAGCCTGGATTTAGGATTATTACCCCGAATTTGCAACATGCACACACATACCTCGCACGGCCACGTCGCATGTTCCTGCAGACAGGCGCAGTTTCAGACGCATGTACAGTCGCTACGGAAACTAGGACCCGGCGATGCCCCACTGTTGTTCTGACTACATTCAACTGAATTTAAAAATAAAAAAAAACCCCGTCTGGGGTTTCTGAAGCAGCCTGCCCCCACATACACCCCCTCATCAGCTCGTTTCACCCCCGCCCCCAAGCCTGTCAGGCACACCTGGTTGTGGTTAAGCTCAATCACGACACAATGTCAAAACTTCAGGCGTCTAAAGCCCCGAGACGAAGAGGGCTGGGGGGGCGGAGGTATAGGAAAAAAATAAAATAAAAAGGCCGCAGACTACTGTATGATGACTGATCGCCTGGAAATGAGCGCAGATGGCTCACTTTCCCTTCCCTCACGTCGTCATTCGTGAGTCCCTGCATCATCCTTTTCCGGAATATCCCGCCATACCTGGCAAGGCCCGCTCAAACGTTTGATCCCTGGAGGACATGCAGGGCTGTCTGGAAAAATCAAAGGTAAGCTGGATAGCGACCTGCGGCTCATCTCGTGCTAGGAGGCATTTCGGCAAACAGACTCACTTTCTGGATCTGCATCAGCCTACCTGCACCGATCTGCGGGCCGGCCAGCGGAAGGGAGAGACGGTAATGGCGTGTCGGAGTGGTGTTAGACCAGGGGTGTCTTACTCCAGATAAGGCAGGCCGCTCCCAGACGGCTCCCATACCGGCGTCTCTTGCAGGCAATGCGGGGAGTGTCTGCTGGTGGCCAGACTGGGCCGCAGCAAGCCCAGCTGGACCCCGTAACGAGCTCAGAGGCTCCCTCATAAAGCCTTTGAGAAACATAAGAATGACTCGTGGGAAAAACACAAACTCCTATTTATTTGAAATATTGCGTGATCAAAAAGAGAAAGGGCAGCGAACGTGGGCCACAATAAACGTGACGACTATGGCTCCGCGAGCCACGGCGACTACTGGGATGTTCTTGGATTAAGAAGAATGCTGGCCTGTAGCAGACGGCTCAAATTTGCATATTACTGAACTAAAAATCTGGGAGGAAAAAAAAGTGCACGTTTGTTTAAAACAAAACAAACACTGGCAGAATCCTGAACCGATGTTTGTTTGGCATGTAAGACTAATGGAATGTTACTGCTCCACTCTGGGTGTGATTCTACTGGATACACCGTTAGATCAGCAATCTAACCTCTCTGTTTGGATCTTTCCAGTTGCATCTGCTTTGCCTGTTTTAAGCTGAGGAGAAACAAACAGCAATTTGGTATAACAGCTCAATCTGAGCACTGGCTATTTTGTAGGCCGGAGCCACATCTTTCACCACATGAGATATGAGTCCTGGAGCAGAAAAACGCTATACAATAAACTATGAGCTATACAAGCATTATTCCTCTTTAATGGCTAAACATGCTAAGGCAATGCTAAAGCCAAGCACATGTTCTAATGAAGTTCCATACTAA
>JABFEA020000138.1:19546679-19559995 GCA_019775915.2 Cyphomyrus plagiostoma | reverse complement strand
CCCCCCCCCCCCCCCCCCCCCCCCCCCCCCCCCCCCCCCCCCCCCCCCCCCCCCCCCCCCCCCCCCCCCCGGGAGAGGACCCAGTAGCTCTGAGGCAGCATTTACCTTCGGCCTCTCTCACGCTCTAGGACTGTCCCAACAGAGATTAGCTGAAAATGTCTGATTGGAGGCCTGACTCTCTCAGTGTGGCCCCTGGCTTTGGTGCTACTCTGACCCTGCAGTTGGAGGGATATCTGTACTGTAAAGAGGTCCCTCCATCCCTCTTTGACATCAGTCTTGTCACATAAACCTATTACTTTATTTCACTAATTTTACTTGACAGGACCCCCACTCTGCTTATATGTAAACGTGAAAATCTGTCTACCATTTTAAAGTATGTTATATAAATGAATGTAAATATCCACAGATAATGAAGCATATTTATACGTATTGCAATAATAATAAAATCATTCAAAATGTTTAGCTCCGTAGGTCGTACTCCATAGGGAGTCGTATGTAGCTAAAACTGGAAAACTTATGTCCCCCAAAATATGGCTTTGAATCATTTCATAGCAACCGAAATGGAAAAAGGGGCAGACAGATCCAACAGAAAGCTGCCAATTACATCAACACCCCCCAGCCTGTGAATGCACCCAGCCCCAGCCACTGTGAGCACAAAGTGCCATTAATCACCCCAGTGACAGGCATGAACCCCACTTCCCAGAAGCCACTGGGGCCATCAAAAGACCTCCGCAGGTCAGCTCAAAAGTGACAGCGGGGTCCAGGAGACAAAAGCCGATACAGGTCCCTCCCAGCTCCCCGTCCACCCCTCTTTCATCTGTGGTCCGGTCCACCCCAAAGCCTGCCCCCTGCCCTCACTGAACACCAGAATCACTGGGTAGGACATGAATGGGCTGCCAGATGAAAGAGACAGGGTTCTGTTTGACAGCTGTGTATGTGTGTGTGTGTGTCCAAGACCAGGAGTATGACACTACCCCTTATCACCCATTCAAATGCCAATCCTAATGCTTCACCTCCACTAAAAAGCTGACAGCATACCGTGCTTTGTATATCATCTCGCTTCTTTGTGAAAGCTCCATTTTCCAGGAATGTTCCAAGATAAACTAAAAATAAATGGAGTAGCCCGGAAAAATCTGTTCCTAATTTTCTTATGGGACAGTTTTTTTAGGTTCTCCTTTTGAGGGGTTTGCCGGTGACCCTGGGGGCGGGCCAGCAGGGACCCCACTGAGCTGTCCACTGGAAGCGAGAAAGGATAAAGTCACTCTTTGAGGGCGGATGTCACACAACGGCGGACAGCTCCAAAGGGTCACCAGGTGCCACGCTCAGGCGAGGAGGGGGTTGACCCCCCATTGATCCCGACAGAGGAGAGAAAGAGACACTTCGCTCGCTTTAAACAAAGCCCAGAAGAGAGTGCTCTTAGGGGAGGCCTGAGGAGATGACACAGCTGGAAAGAGGAGCTTTAAGCTGTAAGACTCCTTCAGCGTGTTTGCTGTTTACTCCATGACGTCTCACCCACCTTCAAAGTGATGCCAGAGCTTTGGAGAAAGACCCACAGAAGCACTGCAAGGAGAATCAGCAAGATCGTGAACCATTTCTGCATTTCCACATGCCACATGCCAAATTTCTAAAACTCGCTTGGCATATTTGCTTATGAGATAAGACCGCCAATAACCAAGGTCAAAATTCCTCATCATATGTTACAGTGTTAGGAACCAAAACTCACAGTCCTCATGTAATCCAACGAAGAACTTTAAATTTCCAAAACTCACTTTCTGGACAATAGGAGCTTCCATAATATTCTAAAAAAATTAAAGGGGGTCAAGTCTAAATTGGTTGCATGATACACAACGTCAGCTAAGACACCCTGGGCACAGAAAGCTTCCGGATGTAACTTACTTGAGCCAAAATAGTAAGCAGGTTCTACATTACTGTGTCTGACACGAGAGGCCATAAGGTTGCTCTGAGCTTCTTTTTGTTTATTACTGACGCGCTGCATTTTGACAGACTTTTCAGAGAGTTCCTCTCCCTACCTACCCTTTAGAATAGCCACAAGGTAGGTGGAAAAAAGTCGTTCACCACTGAAACCGATGGACTGGATTGCAGACAGATAACTGACTGGTGCTCTTTCAACGGGACTGGATTGTAAACACTGACCACAACAAGGACGCTCCCCCACATGCACCACACTGTCCCTGGCCAGTAGCAGCAAACAGACACGTCACACGGATGACTTGGCCAATCAGAATGACTAATGTTGCTAATGTTGCTAATGCAACAGGCAGCCTGCATGTCAGCATGGCTGATAAGTACCTCAACAGAGATGCTGGCAGTCCATGATGGGGATGAGTCCGGGATAGACCTCAAAGAATCCCAGCAGGTGACTCATGCATTTATACATTTAGCGGATGCTTTTGTCCAACGTGATGCGCAATTGAGGCAAGTAGTACATTGCAAACATATATGCTGTCAAGGAGTCGACTAGACGTCATTGCAGTTGGGCTGAGCTTCCAGTGAAAGTCATTATATAAGTGTGAGCAGCACTGGAGCAGCACTGGAACTAACAAGGAACTCTGTGTATTGAACCATAAAAAGACACAAAAAGAAATATGACATTTTAGGTAAAATAATAAGAAGTCTCCAGACTAAAAAGGTACTTGTCTATGACCGGAGAAGATCAGTCCAGAAGGATCCAGAAGACCAGCACCATCCTCCAGCTCCCCAGTCCTTCTGAGAGGGCAGGCCTTCTCTGTGACCACATTACACTGAGCACAGAGGGTTTAAAGCTTAAGCTTAAATTCTCATCTTATTAGCACAGCAATGGACAGGCCCAAGTAGGACTGAGTGATAGTAACCATCCAGAAGCATTCACATGTGCCACAGACCACCATCATGGCAAAGGATTTGGTTTGATACACAACTAAATTATTTAAATGTGAAACTCTATTGGAATGGGAGTGAATCCAAATTAATTATTGCAGGGTACACGTCCCCCCCCAATCCCCAGCCCCCTTTACCCAGCTTTCCAACACGGGCTAACCGGTGACGCCACTGGGGTCACCATAATGGCTGTCTAGCTCTCAGCACCAGAATAGCACTTCTCACTTATACCTGATTATCCATTTAGCATCCCTGCATTCATTACTCAGCTTATTGAATGGGGTCAGCTGCTCACACAGACTCAGGTTCTACTTATATCCAGGTTTGTGAGAACGATTCCCTGACCTTTCCCGGCCATTAAACACGGACATATCCGCTTGCTCGTCACAGGGCACAGTGTGGGAGGCTGTACCTCAGGCAGGCCTGAACTTGAAACTCCACTTTGGGCTTTTCCCATTTTGGCTCTGTAACCGTTTTGGCCATCTGGAGGTTAGGGCCACAGACTAACGGAGTACGGAAGTTAACACTCTCGCTGCAAGCCAACATTTTTTTCCTTCTTCTGTGTTGTGCTACATTTAGCCAATGAAATTCCTAGGCTCTGAAATATAACTCACACAAATAAAAACTTCTTCAGAAACCCTACCTGGACTCACTGCTTGGCTGAATGTGTTACGTGGTGTAGGGTGATGAGTAACAGAATGCAAGATGTGTGTTTGTGTTGTGGGGGGTGTTTACTTCACTTCTGGTGAAAGAGAAAGGTAAACATATGTTGTGATAATGATGATAAGAATGAGGATGATTATCATGAAATCTACACAAGCATGATGATGCTGCACTAGGGGTGACCTCCTGGAAGATTCCTGGCAGTCTGACTCGACGTGGGAGAGACTAGGGGTGGGAGAGACTAGGGGTGGGAGGGGAGGGCTTAAAGGGACCCCCAATGTAAGCCCCCATGTAAACCCACCAGGCGAATCAACTAAAACAACAAGCTTAGCTGTGGTCCTGCTTCGCTCAGAGGCAGGGAACTCTATGCCGCGCCACACCGCTAGCCAGCTGCCGTTTATGACCCCCAGTGTTTATCACTCCAGGCTAACACAACAGACCCTATGCGAGGAAGAGCAAAGAGCAGGACCCCTATTTGGGACCCCTATTTTGAGTCCAGCTCTTTGATCTTGACTGTTCCTCAAATAGGGTTTGTTTGTTTTCCATTGGTGACCCTTAAGGTCCTGTCAAGTAGACTATGGACAAATCACACAACAAACCACTTACACAACAGGCAAGACCATGACTGGCTGAAATCAGAGAGGACGAGAGTGACACCCGGGCCTGATAACAAATAATGCAGGTACCGGCACGTAGCCTGATACCCGAGCCTAGTAACAAATAATGCAGGTACCGGCATGCGGCCTGATACCCGGGCCTGATAACAGATAATGCAGATACCGGCACGCGGCCTGATACCCGGGCCTGATAACAGATAATGCAGATACCGGCACGCGGCCTGATACCCGGGCCTGGTAACAGATAATGCAGATACCGGCACGTGGCCTGATACCCGGGTCTGGTAACAGATGAAGCAGATACCGGCACGCGGCCTGATACCCGGGCCTGGTAACAGATAATGCAGATACCGGCACGCGGCCTGATACCCGGGTCTGGTAACAGATGAAGCAGATACTTGTACTGTATGCAGCCTGACACCCGGGCCTGGTAACATATACTAGGTCGCGACCTGACACCTGCGCCTCGTTACTGATACCGGGTTGCGATCTGACACCTGGGCCTCGTTACAGACACCGGGTTGCAGCCTCTGACAGGGACTCACACATCCATTTAACATGGCTGTAGTCGACTGCCTCCCATGGAGGTGCGGCTGGGGAAAAACACAGACCACTGATAAATTACAGAAACTTGTATTCTACCACACCTCTGGTTATAAATAGGGTCAATCCTACATCTAGATAGCGCCCCCTGTCAGGTAGGATGAGTGTGACACTCTACCACAGGCTGGACTTTTCAGAAAGAAATCTTGGTCTGCTTTTGAGTCTCAAGCCTATACCCAGAATTTTATTTCAGGACGGGTGTCGGGCACCACAACAGCACAACAGATATGCCCCACACAGGTGATCATGCATGATTGGGTAGGGAACAAAAGTTGTTTTTTTGGGGAGGGGTTCAACCCCATAATTTTACTACCTGGATACATGGCAGTTGCACATGCAGCACCCCAACCTTAGCGGCTGAAGGGAGACAAGTTGGGCTCTCATCGTGGAGTGAAATCTCTTTGTCGGGGGGGTGAGAGCATGCACCAAGAGGTGAAGCGAGGTGAAGTTTGAGGAGCCCCCACCCTCCCAGTAAGTGAGGAATGATGGCCAGCCCTGTAAAATGAAGAACTGAAAAGATTAACCATTACACGGGGCTGTTTAAAAATCACCCACCCATCTGTCTTCTAAGAACTTCACCCAGTCAGGGTCAAGGGGGGCTTTCACTAACCTGGAAAGAGTGAAGAAACAGGTTGCCCCCTGTACCCCCACTGTACCGTGTTTGTGGGCCCTTTCACTGGCATGACTCTAACAGAGAGTGTAATAACTGTCTGTTTGCAAAGAAAGCAAGAGGGGACAGCTATTCTGCACCCGTAAAACCATTCACACATCCATCCTGCAGGGAGTTCTCAAAGTCGCCAAAAACGGTCAAGTCTACAAAATACTTGGTGCATGAAATTAAAACCAAAAAAATATATCAGTCTCTCTACAGTGGGAATGATCATTCAGATTAGAGGAAACAGATTTATTAAAAAAAAATACAATGGCGGACCATGAAATTAGGTGGGAAGAATCGCAGCCGCTGTCGTGTCCAGCTGCTATACACCGCGGACCAGTGGGGTTGCAGAGATATCCAGCCAGCAAGGGGGCTGCTTTACCCCTCCCAACCCCCAACTTGACACCGGGGCTCTGCTGGAAGCTCGAAATGAAGCGATCAGAGCGTGATCAGAGCCGGGTGTGGTGCAGGCTGAGTGTGCCACTTGGCTGCTGTTCACAGAGAACGGCCTCTCTGTTCTTTTTATATCCATGACCCCCGTCATCTCCTTTAGAGACACCCTCTCACAAAGATACCCTAATCCTCTCCCGCTTCGCCATCGCGGCTGGGCTGGGAGGAGGTCGCTCGCAGGGCTCCAGACTTTCATCTGACCAGAGTGTTTTTATATATCTTTTTAAAAACAAATTAAGCTTGCTGCAGGTTATTATTTAGGACTCACTCCATAGAGCGCACAAGGTCCGAAAACTTACAATACAAGTCAAAACGCTAAATAATCCCGTTACTAATGTAATAAGAAGAAGATCCAAATAGCCCCGTAAAATACCCCCATAGTTCAAAAGCTTTTACTCTGCAAAAAAAACATTTTGCAGGGGCTTTGATGGGCAACATCACATTAGCAGAATGATTTCAAACTAGTTCAATGAGATTCGTTTGTTACTTTATAGGAACATCTGTAGCATGAAAGCAGCCTTTTAAAAAAATGCCTCAGTTTCACACATGCGACACATGCATTCTGTTTGGACATTAAATCATTCTCTTAGCTGTGCAACCTGCCACAAGATCAAGTACAAACGCAAAACGGATTAGGGGGCTTCCACTTACGGAAGGCACAGCTGCAGATCGGCATGTGAGCTTCCGGCCTGCCACTTCCTTGGGTTCCCACTAGGGTGGTGACAGAGGAAGCGGGGTGATTACCGATTTAATAAATAGTTAAAGTGACTGGCCATGTTTGTGGCAGGGGACCAGAAATGTAAAATTCAGCTTCCGCGCAGAATGCAGCAGGATAGTTGGTGGCGGGTGAGGCTGCACTTGCGATCTGCGTGTTAATGCAGCAGAATAGATGGTGGCGGGAGAGGCTGCACTTGCGATCTGCGTGTTAATGCAGCAGGATAGATGGTGGCGGGAGAGGCTGCACTTGTGATCTGTGAGTTAATGCAGCGGGATAGATGGTAGCAGGTGAGGCTGCACTTGCGATCTGCGTGTTAATGCAGCAGGATAGATGGTGGCGGGAGAGGCTGCACTTGTGACCTGTGTGTTAATGCAATGGGATAGATGGTGGCGGGGGAGAGGCTGCACTTGCGATCTGCGTGTTAATGCAGCAGGATAGATGGTGGTAGGAGAGGCTGCACTTGTGATCTGCATGTTAATGCAGCAGGATAGATGGTGGCAGGAGAGGCTGCACTTGTGATCTGTGTGTTAATGCAATGGGATAGATGGTGGCGGGAGAGGCTGCACTTGTGATATGTGCAGAGATAGGCCTCACCTCCATGCAAAGAGCTGAGTGCTACAAAATTCGTCCATCGCCTTCCAAAAAAAACCCCCACCATTTACCCATCATGCCTTGCAGGGTATTCTCCATGGATACGAATCCTGGAATATAAATGTAAACTGAACCATATTGTATAAAACAAGTCGTGCAAAACATATAACAGCTGAGTGTCAAATTGCAGGTTAATAAAAGATTATAAACAATCTCTTGGGACTAGGATAACCACTGCAAACTCCGAAAACATTCTCATCAACAATGGTCCATGAAATGCCCAATGTGCTACACCAGGCATGCGACCAGTAAAAAAAGCAGCCTTTTATGCTTACAGTAAATGCTCTTTGATATTTATACCAGCAGTAAAATGAAGAAATGTTGCCTGATACATAATGAAACATGTATATGTGTTGACTTGTTCTGGCATGCATCCTGCCAGTCTAGAACAGCTGTTTGTGCTTTCAAGTATACAGAGGCCATTTCAAATAGGTACACCTGCCCGTTAACAAAAATCGTGTGTCTGCATCAGAACACATACAGCAAGCAGACACTTACAGATGGGGACGAGAAATTAACTTACTGTGTGGCTAAGCAACAGAATGGCTAATAGGAAGCCCGTAAGTGCGAAAAGAACAGCTTAGTCCAACAGCTGTGTGCAAAAAGTATATCCAGACGCATGGCTCATCAACCCTTGAAGCAGTTCTGGAAGCAAAAAGGTGGGTCGCACCTGAAATTATTGAAAATATATTCCCTATGTACTGTTGTACTGTTGAGAATACTTCTATACTGACTGTTAATAGGAGGTTGTTCATGCTACCAACAGATTCATCCTAGTATCAGACAAGCAAGGAGATTTATTCCCAGCCAAGATCCCTGTACTTGCATGGGGTTTCCATACTCCAGCCTAACACCGTTACAGTTGCCAACTTTGGTCGGCTGGCTGGCGTGGGT
The DNA here is from genome assembly GCA_019775915.2 of Cyphomyrus plagiostoma. Taxonomy (NCBI): domain Eukaryota; kingdom Metazoa; phylum Chordata; class Actinopteri; order Osteoglossiformes; family Mormyridae; genus Cyphomyrus; species Cyphomyrus plagiostoma. The sequence continues at coordinate 19,551,867 of JABFEA020000138.1, read as the reverse complement.
TTTTCAATTCGAGACAAGTCTGCACACACATTTACATGTATGTAAGAGTTTTATTACCTTGTGAATAGTCTGTAGGGTTTGAAAACTAACCCAGTACTTTTGATATAGGTAATTTTAGGTGCATAATGGAATAATATAGATTTGCCGTAAAGTTTCTTGCGAGGGCATGAGAGAGAGTCTGAATGCGTGAGTGTCACACCATGCTATACTGTGCCTTTACAGTCAAATTTAATATTTTTAACATTGAAGCAAACCGTAAACGTTTGATTTCTGTCAAGAGGTTCTTAGCCAGGGCAGCATGAATGAAGTAACATCACGAAACTGTCGCTGACAGCAGTTGATATAACTGACTGAATGTCCCTAATGAGTTAAACAGCAACAGCGTTGTCTTACATTCTTCAAATCTGGCCTCCTTCTCCCGAGACAATGGGTGAGAACTGTTCCATGTTCTATAACAAAAAAAAAGAATACAGCTGAACTCAGGAAGGCTTATTGACAGACGACTAAACCTGCAAGTATCACACTATATTGCCCCAGTAAAAGGAACCATTAAATGTGTTTAAGGAACACTGTGTGTGCCTGCGTGTAAGCATCAGCACCCGGTCTGCGTCTTTAGGTGTGCGCTTGAATCTCCGGGTGCATATGTGTGTACTTGTGTGTGTAGCTTGGGCCTCCGGGAAGCTTCTGGCCAAGCTTGTGGAAACACCAGAGAGCTGCCAGCAGAGAAGACCAATAATGCAGGTGCTCCTGTAACTCTTATTTACTGCACTGACATGACACACAAACACAAGAGCGTAAATACTAATGGTGACCTGACACCATGGGACCGGGCTTTTTGCACGCCGTTCAGCTAATCCGTCGGAAAAATACACTCGAGTTGTAGTAACTCATTGCAGATGCTCAGAATCACTCATTTACAAAGATAGAAGTATTCTCAATAGTACTAGTAAGTATTTGCAACTTTGCTAGCAAGCATCATCAAAGGTTCAAGCAAGGCAGAGAGTCTTCCAGAACTTTTTGTTTGGTAAGCAGCCCTCTTCCTTTTAAAACAATTTCCTTGCAGTCTCACGCATGTAGGGTATACACTAGCCTCATTAATGTTCAAATAACAAAGATGGCAACAAAACCTAAACTCAAACTAAATTCAGCAGAATTATACAAAGGCCTAGTACAAAATATTCAAAAGCCTAAGCAGTCGAATAACTCTTCAGGAAGGATCCCCAGAAGATGGACATTCATAGCAATTTCCCTTTACACCAGGTGCAAATGTGCTCAGTCTGTGTCCCGTCTCAGTTTCATGTTAAATACAGCGCATATAGCCTGAAAAGACAACAGGAACCAAAAGTAATTTACGTTGTACAATGTCCATTTGTCATGGCAGACATTTTGGCTTGCAAGCCATAGAGCAAAGTGATGTATCGGGAAGACTATGAAGAGTTATAAATCAAGACCCAAAATGAGTTACATATCATGACTGGTCCAGTTTCAGATTAATTAATAGAGGTACCTTTCCATAACTTGGTTCTAATAACTCCTGTTGTTCACTGACCTTGAACATTTTAGCAAGAGATTGTCCCTCACACATGAAAGCATTGTGTGATGTCATTGCTCACGTCACCTAAATGAAGTACAGTGTCCCAAACTACAGTGACCGTGTTTGTTTTGGGGCCGACTGAATTATTTCGCCATATCCTTAAAGGGGTATCCGCTGATGTTCAGTAGGCGAACTCAAAAGATCCATCAACAAGGATGAAGCAACGACAGTTCAATTAATTTTCCATGAGCTGCATCTGTTTCCAGGAAACACAAGTCCTGAAATTCAGCTTTTATTCTCATCTCCCATGGATCGGGAAGCGGATGAGCAGAATCCTAATGCATTATTCCCAGCAATCTCATACCTAAATCCCACTATTTTATACTTAGTGCAAAGGAATTTCAGTCCAGAACATATAAAAGACTGTGTGCTCAGTTGCCCTACAAACTCTAATTATTCATCAAAAAAATACAGACAAATACCATCAGATGATCGATTTTTTTGGTATATTGTAACATGCTCAATAAACGAAGAAGGTATTTCAAGATCTTTTTCTTGAATAACATAAAATAAAGCATATTCCCTCTCCTACTTCTGTATAATCTGAAGCTATACCTTGAAGCTTAAGCAGGAGACAAAAATTTAGGGAGTGAGAGATCAAAGTCTGTATTTACAGTTATGTTAATGGTGTTGGGCCATAATCCTGATTTAGTGCCTGAACTTTGTTGGATTGTTGGTGGAAGCATTAGAGCTGTTTATCCTTGAGGACCTGGTGATTACAGCAGGACGACTGAATCACGGACTGCATTTGTTTCTGTGGAGAATAATTATCGCATGGTTTTTGGCCTTTTTACCATAAACTATGGACAATGACGCCCCCATTGTCTCTAAATCACAGATCATCTTGCAGACTGTACTGCTGAGATAAAGTCACTGTAAGTCATTTCTCCCTGCAGGCAATACATAGGTTTTCTGCTTGATGGGACTACAATTTCTGCCTGATGAGAGTAGTCATTGATTTGGCCTTGTTTTAAAACAGTGTTGATGAATCCCCCAGACACCGTGATTACGATGAATCACAGAACTCAGGGTAGGAGAGCCATTTAATAAACCATTTACCCAACCAGTACAGGCTTTCAGTCTTGCTGAAGTTCTGTTATGTGCGGCAGCCTAACTGAATGCCCTTGTATTGCAGCTGACCGCAGCCATATGTTTGAGTGTGTTAATGACCATAATTAGCAAACCCAGATTAGCCTCTGTCAAAAACCCATAGTTTACAGAAAGCCCAAGTAGCAGACAGTGCCCCCTTTGACAATCAAGAATTTGATGAAGATGAATGTTTCCACCTTATACAGAAAAAAGGACCAATATGGTATATAGTGCATTATGCATAACTAGCTAGATGTAAACTATGAAAATGCTCAACTTTAGCGTAAGAAAGGGCAAGAACTTGGCAGGCTTGCAGCCCAATCAGACCTTCTTTACTTGGGACCTCCCTCGTCTGCAGACATACAGTCTGTTGGCAGAAAGGCTTCACACTGACAGCTTAATTCATCAGAACTGGTTAGCAAATACAGAGTTTACCGCCCCGGTAAGTCGACACTGGTCTTACGGCTTCTGGTAGATGGCAGTTGGCTCTATCTGGTACGGTCCATTGAATCCGCATGGCTAGGTGAATCCCCAGTTGCACAATAACCATTTTGGTATTGAAAGCTAAAAATCTGCTGTTTCCATATTCATAGCACATCTTATCTGCCACGGCTCATTCCTCTGTTTTACATCTCTCTCACCGTCGGCAAACTCCCTCTCGTCGCCTGAAGCTAAGTGCTATTGACAGGGGTCTGTGGGAAGACCTGGCTCTGTACACACAGCAACCCCGATGGAGTCGGACCCCCAGCAGCTCCATAAAGGGATTAACATTCTGGGGGCTTCTGGGGGCTTCGGTACCTGCTAACAGCCTTTCTTTCCTTTTCTTCTCAGAGCGGCGAAGCTTAGTCTCCTTAAGTTACACGGCCTCAGATGTGAGGAAATGCCGGGGGAAGCCTTTAGTTTATTATGGGATTTTACCCCAAGGTCCAAGGCCGACAGCAACCCTGAACTGATGGACTGCTAATGAAAGCCATGCGAGGCAAACGACTCATTAAACCATTAATCCATCATTCAATTTCCCAAACTTAAAAGTAAATAATAATAAAAGGTAAAATGGCCTCAGACTGTTTTTCCAAATGACTTAAATATTAATATACACTAATACAATCCAAAGAGCCTATCTATTTACAGTAAATAGCAGAAAAATATGTAATGGAAAACAGAATAATATTGAGTTTTTTCTTCCTTGTTCCAGTGACCTACTTTTGACTCCTACAATTCCCAGTCATACAATGTGGAGACATCCAACACAGTGCATTTCTTATTAAGCGTAAAATCCCCTGAAATTTCCACCTCCTATGTTTAACAGCCACCTGTTTAGTAAATGCTGTGTGTTACCATATAGTGCAATGTCGGTCTTGAGGGTTAAGGAGGGAATGCAGACAGACAGGATCCTCTTACTATTGTGTGACATACATAAAGACAGTTCTATACTTTGTTGTTTTTCTAACAGTTTTGTGTCAAATGCCTCATAAACTGGCTGAAAAATATGCTAATACGATCCCACAGTTGGCAATAAAAAGGGGACCTGCTTCTTCGACCAATCTGCCTGCGGTCTCCAGCCTCTGCTGAAACTTTTACAGAAGATAAACCGTGAAAAGACATAAGTTCCAAGTGCTGAATGGTTTTCCGCCCAGAATTCGGGACAAATGGACATAGTCACGCGGCCGTGAGGGTGGTGGCTCTTGTCACTCTTATCTGCACCACTAACGGTCACCCGGCACCCAGACGGGAAGCAGCTGTCTGTCAACATAAGGAGCAAGTCATCATCCAATTAGAGAGGCTCATCTCTTTCCCCCCTGTCCTGTCCCCATCCCTGTCCCTCAGGTGCACAAAGCTGCTTCACTGTACAATACTCAGAAAAGACAGCAACCCTCCCCCCCACCCCAGCTCTCAAACACTTTCATACAGGTTTAGCAATAGACTGACTCTGGCAAAATGCTGGCTATAAGAGGCTAAGGGCCCCAAGACGATCTATGGTGGGAGGGGGACCTAGGAGGGGGGCACTGAGGTGGAATGTCACTCTTTAATGACCCACCCACTGAAGAGGAGGAAGGCCTGCACAGAATCCAGCCTTGTGAAAGAACAGGCTTGGTTGTTAGTGGAAGATCACACCATAATGGCTGCTTCCTGATGTATGCGTCCCCCCGACATGGGGTCAACCCCAAGGCTCTTTGAAGTGACAGGAGATCTTAGTGGCCACTGCAGCACCAACGGAAGGAGCCCAGTACAGGCCCCATGTGTCGGTAAAGGCCTCACTCAATAGCTATAATACTACTGCCAGCTTATTGTTGCTGTTCTTATTCGTAGCCTTTCAATAAGATCTTTAACATTTACCAGTCATCCCGCTACAATGCAACCATATAATCCCAAATCCCGCTACAATGTAACCATATAATACCAAATCCCGCTACAATGTAACCATCCATCCATCCATCCATTATCCAAACCGCTTATCCCACTGGGTCGCGGGGGGTCCGGAGCCTATCCCGGAAGCAACGGGCA
>JABFEA020000138.1:19509730-19529085 GCA_019775915.2 Cyphomyrus plagiostoma | reverse complement strand
CCCCCCCCCCCCCCCCCCCCCCCCCCCCCCCCCCCCCCCCCCCCCCCCCCCCCCCCCCCCCCCCCCCCCACTCCCTGTCACCCTAGCACGTTCTTTTTTGGTTTGTCCACTGCAGTCACACCATCAGCACTACCACGAATACACTGTGCTATCCTGCAACCCAATAAGCTGGCAGGGCTGACTGACACAGTTGGAGGTTTACAGAACCCCACCCTCCCTCACTGACCATAGAGCAAATAATCAGGTAACTCAAACTCTAATTATGGGGTGGTTGGGGGAGCTATGATGTGGGGGTCATTACCCTGGGGTCCTTCGGGTTCATGTCTGAGGCTGTAATGGGGCGTCCAGCAAGGTGCCTGAAATCGATAACCTGCAGCTCATGACGAGCCGCACGCCTTTCCATAACCACCTTCCTTCATTCAGCTCTGTCACACACACACACACAGACACACACACACAGACACACATGCACACACACACTCGCATACACACACAATCATATAATCATATCTCATGGGACCGCTCATTCATTTCTATGGGAAAAATGCTAATGCTAACTATGATGACCTTAACCCCTACCCAGCCCTAACCATAACCATAAGTAACCAAACAAAATACAAGAGTTTTTGCATTTTTAGTTTTTTCATTGCTGTCACGGATTTTTATATAGTTTCCTCCCAGGAAACTGGTCCCAATAAGGTAAAAAAAAGACAGGTGTTCATCACGTGGTGGGGTCATTTGGTCGCTATAAGGCAAGGTATACCTGGACCACATACACACACACACACACACACACACCATATCCAGGAGCAGTATTTTATGATGAAGCTGCCACGCGAGAGCATGACTGCCACGGACTTCCTTGCTGACGACCGACGCCTTTAATGACTTCCACAGACACGCGGCGATGGCTACCAGACGACAGTCTCGACAAGGTCTTTGTGAGACCCGGCATAAAAAGAAAGATGAAAACATGAAAGAATAAAGTTTGTGTCGTTTTAGATTCTTCCACAGCCGAGGACAGAAAAAGAGCCTGGATTTGGTTTCTGTCAGGGCAAAAAAAATTAAAAAATAAACATGGGCCGTTTTGCAGAAACAGAAACGGAATCGTGAAAAGGGACCCGAACCCAAGAGCTAGCTGGTAATTACTGAGGATCCCAAAAGTGCTGATCTTTCCCTAAGGGCCAGCGGCAGAGCCACCCAGCACTCCCATCCTGATGACAGTGACGTGACAGCATGGGATTATGGGTTCAAGCGGGGTTACCACAGCTGTGAGGCCTGCATAAACAGCAGTTAGGCCAAGCGAACGCTCGACGGTTAGGGTGGTGGCCTTGCTTCAGCCCTGGAGGCCAAGGCCAAAAAGATTCAAGCTGCACTTGGCCCCTTCCTTTGACCACAGAGTAGACGGTCCTGCTGATTATCCGTGTCTTGAATAAAACAAGTGGGAGTGTCACTGATGTCCCCCCAGGATGCAGCCCACCCTACAACCCCAAGGTACCGGGGACAGGTTCCAGGTCATAGTAACTCTGACTGGATAGTAGTTGGCCTATTCACGAGAAACAAGTTTGTTCACAGCTTGTACAGAATTAATCCTTTAGAGCTGACTGCTTGTTGCAAGCGGTACGAGGTAGAATCAAGGCCAAGCACAACATGAGATGGCAACCAACACACAGTATATTTCAGTCGTGGCAAAAATCCTGAAAGAGTCTTTGCAGCCAAAAGTACAGTGCATCCACTGGGGAGTCAATGGCCACATGGAGAGGACCACAGCTGTGTCACCCCCCCCCCCAGCTCCTAACAGAAAAGAAGGATCCAGGAGGCCTTTCCCCAGCCTTAAGGGGTCCCGGCCCCAGAGCTGAGCAACCGCCTAAGTGCTGGAGCCTTGGCTCAGCAGAACAATGTGGACGTAATTCCCATCCAGCACCACGGAGGGGAACTGGCCTATATTTTACAGCATTTAGCCTAACTCCTAATTACAGGCCCCTGTAATTTCTCTAAAGTAATGCGCATGCAAAAAAAAAGGAAAAGGAACACACAGTTTCCAAAAAGAAGGAGTGTGACAGGCAGCCAGAGGAAGGAAAAGAGAAAGAGAGCCCCTGGAGCATCAATAAGTAGCGTGTGGGTCATGGCGGCCAAAGCAGACAGAGCTGTAATTTGGATTGTGGGAGTTTCATGGTACTGCACCACATCAAATCACGAGCTGCCAGTGAATATGTTTCATGGACCAATAAACGGAAAAAAAAAAAATCAAAACATCATGGTTTACAAAACACATACACCTAGACGGAAAACCGAGCTAATTTACAAAACAAATACGAGACTGGAAAACCAGGCCTGTTTACAAATGAGCCTATTACCAACCACTGCAGACTCCAGCATCAACATGGTGCGGGGTTTGTGAGCATTACTTCACAGTTTGCACAGAGGTTAGAGGGAAAGCTCTTCGCCGATTCCCAGCACTCTTACCCGCAAGAGAGAGCTTGTAGAGCTACAGGGTGACTGTCGCGGAGCTCCACAGCCCAGCTCGGATACCTCACGTTTCAGCAAAAGGCTATTTTTGTCTGAGTTACCCATTAGTCACAGAGGCAGCACGCTGACTTGGGCTGAGCAGAGAAGATGGACACAAGAAACAGCGCCGATCAACCCACTAGGCGGCCGCCTAAGGCACCATCTAGTGAGGAGGCGCCAACTTAGCAGACCGCCAAGGCTCACCCACCATCCCAACGCCCCCAATGAAAAGAGCTTGTAGACCATCTGAGGCAAAGTGAAATTAGGCAGTGAAGTTTGCCCGGTGGGGAGGGGGGGAGCACCAGCAGCACATTTCTCTATCTCTCACCAGAATGGCATGCTGTGCCAAGGATTCTTGGCGTCCATGACACTAATCGGTCCAGTTCATTTGTTACGTCAGTTACAAAAAGATACATGACAATGGACAGAGAGGATGAACAAAGGAATATCTGGACCCATTCGCTAATGCTGCATGATCAATTCGTTGTCTGCGCTGGTGCTGAAGTCACCAGGAGCCATTTTAGATTGATGACATCCGGCAACCAGCATCCCTATCACGGCATCAGGCTTTCCCCGGGTGCTTCACGTCCGCTTTGTGGTTCCCCAAGACCGCCGCCTAATTACAACCGGTCCGGGGCGTGGATCTCAAGCGCGCGGGGAAGGCCGCGTGCGTCTCTCTCTATTTGTTTCTGTCGGCTCTCGTCTCCCGTCTCCTCTCCGGCGGATCTTTCCCGTCTCCGTCGCCGGAGTGGGTCCGACTGTAAACGAGAGCCAGACACTTGTGGTTGTCCACAGTATCCTGAAGATTGCGTGACTTGTAGGCTAAGGGGTGCTGAGAGGGGTTTGGAAACCCTACGATCAGACAGACGGAAAAAAACACTTTAACTTTCAATTAGGACCTGCATGGCTTTCCAGCCACCTAAAATAAATGCTTGACGCACTTTCTGAGAAGAGCTGCATCTCCCCAACTGCTGACATTTGAGTTATGACAGTACTACAGAAACTAGGGTCTCTCTAAACAGCAAACTTAATCTTAATAACCCAACAAGCTTTTTAGGGAGCCTTTGAAAAAGGTTCAGGTTTATCTGACAGGATCATGCAGGAATGTTATGAAAAACACCTTTTGCACCTTTTTTTGCACGTTCCAACGTTTCCAACATTTTTCCAAAGTTCCCTCAGGCCATACCGGAGAACCTCAAACTCTGTGACATGTGGGACTTACAGCGGAGAACCCAGCGTGAACAGAACCTCAAACTCTGTGACACGTGGGATTTACCGGACTTACAGCGGTTGTCTACTTCTCTCTCAGTCCACCCACGGTACAGACCACCCATGATTGCCTTGGGGATTTAAGCTTTTAGCATTAAGCATTTATTAATGATCAGCAGCGGCATTACACTGAAGTCCAGGCATGGAGCTAAGACAGGCAGCACTGTAACCTGCTAAACAGATTCCTTAAAAAAAAAAAGTGTATCAGAAAGACAGAACATCAGCAAGCACACGAAGCACTAATCAAGAGTGAAAACAGTGAAGACAGTCCCAAGACACATAAATGACTAATATGACAAACATCTTGATTGCGTCAAAGGATCTTACTGCCCCCTACTTTGCCAGTGGATAATTAACAGAATTGCTGGATTAAATCCCTTTCGGATGCGAGTCTATTCCTTTCAGGCCAATAGGACCTCCCCACAGCATATTGGGGGGAGGGATACAATCGATAATCAAACACCATCCACTTGCATCAGATGAATTTACATTTGGGGCTGATGTCACAGTCATGGGAATATTTTGATAAAGGGCCAGCAGACACTCGGCAGCCCACTAATCATAACTGCAGCTAAATGCCATTTTGGATGCATAATAACGCAAAAAAAGAAACAGTTCTCAACTTCAACCAGACACCTTTGATAATCCAAACATTCATGGTGTATATTGGAAGCTGCTTTGGTTTCTATTGTGCTTGTTTGTTTTGAGGTGTTTCTGACAGGGGTCTCTAATCTGCAGAGTGTGGTGGCAACGGCCATGGGCATATTAATTACCTGCCCGTCAAATGTCTTTACATCTGATTCAACATCTGAGTAAATTACAAGCCAAATAACCTTCAATTAATTAATTAAGAGGTACTGGAGGGCCCCATTCTCTAAGTGACAATTCGGCTCTAATGGTCTCCCAGGGACCCCTTAAAATTCAAATCCTAAATAAAAAAAAAAACACTAATTATAATATCTAATCATGATATGAAGCAGATGAATGCTCATATGCAAGGGTAATTCCGATACAGCTACGGCGTTTCATTGCAGGCAGACAAACAGCAGATGTGTAAGTATTCAAGGGAGTGTAATGGGGTACATTATAATCCGCGTTTAGGGATAATCCTGCAGTTCCCGCTTTAATTAAAGCCCTGACAAATGAGATTCGCTTGGCTCTGGGCAGGACACCGCAGTCAGTTTCGGTCACTGATTTACAGTGGATGTTATCGATATTACCGGCAAAATTAAGGTAGCATTAATTAATATAACGCCTTTTGCATAATTCTTGATACGCATGCATTGATTTTCATTCAAATTCGGAGGATCATCTTTTCATTATTTTAAATGGCATTGTTACTTCAATTAAACGTGTCACTCAAAGAAAAAAATAGACATTGACATAGTATATGACTGCTGACAGACATGCATGTATTGGTGCTGCCTCAATCTGCAACTATAAACACATCATAAACTCATCATAAAATTATCTATCGAAGACCTAGCTTCAAATAAGGAATGTCCACTGGCAGCTTCACTTATGCCAGCCAGATACTGCGCTGATCTGTGCAAACTGCTCCTATTACTTTCAGCTTGCTGTCCGAAGCGCCCTAGGTCCCGGCTCCCTGCCTGCCGGACAGTGGGATCCGCTGATCCGCCCTCTGCTTCGCAGCAGCTCCCACGAGCGAAGCCAAAAGTAGACAGCGCCGGACAGACTGAGACCCCGCCATCGGCACATAATGGATGCTCACTGGATCAAACTGGTGACTAATTTGCTACCCAACCATTAGAAATTAAACTTAAATATAGCACTGCTGCATAACTGCTTACTTTAAAAGAAAATTAATCACTCCGTTCAAGCGGATCAAACGTGTCAAGTCACATTAAAGAAGAAACTTGCATATTGCAACATGCAAATTTGGGAAGAAACCTTCATCTACGAGCACGCATATAGAACGATGTCTTAATTGAAATAACAGATTTTCGTGTGTGACCCTGGGTGTCGAAAAGCAATCAAAGTTTGTCGGGGGAAACAAATGTTCAGCGGTGAAGCTTTGAAGGATCCGCATCACTCCGCGTACAACTCTAATTTAACATGCAGACTCAAATCTGTTCCCCCTTCTCATTGCCCCTCTGCATTTACATAGTTCTGTACAATATCATCCCAAATTACAAACGATGCGATGAGGCTAAATAACCAATTAACCAGTAATTAACGTGCATCGTACCTTGTGCGGGGCTTTAAGAATCCTGTGGACTCCGGCTATTTGATTTATTAGCGCAATATCCTCCCTGAACGTATAGAGCGGCGGTCTTGTTGGTTCCGGAAAATTAGTGCTGTTGAATGGATCGGTGTCATCTAAAAATTGAACCCTGCATATAAAGGTAGCCATGATGTAGCCATGCAAGAGCAATCATAAAAAAAAACCTTACGCCGGCTTGATTAAAAAAAAGATGGACCCTTCGCTTGCGAGCTCCCGGTTGCGTGTCTGATAATAATGTAACAACAGCTTGCAAAGTTAAGCTGCTGCAATTCCTCTTCAGTATACTTATCCCGCGAGCCAATGCAGTGTTTGCTTCATAGATAAGTTGCGTAGACTAGAAGAAATACAGCCACGATTAATTATAACAGAGCATCTTGCGATCCGGGATTTCTTCGTCCTTTCAGTTAATTTTCACTGTCCCATTTTATTCCTAATGCTCGTGTATAAATATATATCACTCTCAGCGCTGTTGAGTCGTGAAGGACTGTAGCGTTCAAGGACATTACGGAGCAGACAAGGTGCTGCAACTGCAGCCGGGAGTTGACTGCCAAGCTCGGCGTCTGCAGAAAACTCGAGGGGGGACCAGGAACAGCCCCCCCACCTACCCACCCCATCAGCCGCAAAACTCGGGGAAGCGGTGCTGCCATTCCACGCGATCTTACGACACCTAGCGGATATCGCAAGCACAACTCAAAAGAAAAAGAACGCCTTTTTATAACCCCCTCAAATATCAAAGCTTTAATTGCATAATTAAAATGGACATCCAATGTATGAGTACTCGGTTTTATTTAAATACATTTTTAGGCTTAAAACGAATGAGGTATACGCATAATTTCTTTTATTCGCCCTTGGAGTTTATGCAAAGAAGATAAATAGTTTTTTTCTGTTAATAAAGTTCCGATAATAAAAACATGTTAAGAATATTATTAAAGAAAAATTTCTTGTTCATTTTGCAACAGCTGCGATGCAAAGAACGACCAAACGTACTGATCAGATTTTGTCACATGACAAATTGCCGCCTAGACAAAGATTTAGCTCAAAGACTAAATTGCAGCTACTGTGAGATAATACAACCTATTGTTTAAAAAAATCTCGGTTTCCAAAGTAACCCCGACAAGTACACACAACAGGGATTACCGCGTAGTGAATACAAAGTATCAAGAGCTAACTTTCACAGTGATGGAAGCTTTGTTGCCACCTCTCTCGAAACGCACACCCCAGGGTTGCTATTTCCCCAGTATGCTAAGATGGTTGTCATTAGCAACACAGCTTGTCTAAAGGAGTAGACCAACGCAGACAGTGAATCCCTATTAATCAGAAGATTTATACATTACCTCGACGCAGTGTTAAATAAAACATACTGAGGGAAAACAGTATAAATGATAGAGGAGCAAAAATCCCGAAAATGCTAAATGTAAATCTTGCTCAGTTACAAATCTCCAAATTTAGCAATTAACGTGACATCAAAACACGTTCTTAAAATGCAGATTTAGTAATAATATATTAATTATGAGCGAAGCGCCACAATATTGTAACCAAATACGGCACTGCAGCCAACACCGTATAAAAATGTGCCAACTTCAACTTTTTAATTGGCAAAAAAATCAAACCATTAAATAATGTGTGTCTATTTGTATTTTCAGCGTATTTTGATGTACTGTACATCAATTGATGCTTCAAATACGCTTTGTTGTTCTGAAATAATGGCAACGCCATGAAACTATACAACGCAACGGTGCAGGGCAAACTAACAGCTGCAATATTGTGAAATTCTGCATAAATTTAAATTGTATTGCTGTTGTAGAAAAATCACATTTATTACATGATGTGTGGTTGTGCGTGATGTGTGCCCTGTGTCTTTTGCTTGCCGAAATCAAGTCTTGGGATCCTGGTTCCCGGCGACCCTGTACAGGAAGATGGATGTATTAAGAAATATCCCAACAAATTGCCTTAAGTGCCTGTTAAATTTTCTTCACTACGGCCCTCCTTCGACTTCAGCAAATTTGTATCTTGAAATACAATTTTTAAATAAATGTGCGTTTTATCCTGCATTCTTTTAAGATTTATAATGGAGACTATTAATATAAACGAAAAGTTATAAAGCACATAACCGGTAATAAAAGAGAAACATTATTTCTGGACGGAGTCAATATTATTGGTATATGGCCCTTCTGGGTAACATTTTTTTTCTACAGGAGTAACGATTTGGACTCCAAATCACCGATCCTTTTGAGTGGTCAGTCACGTGGCAATTAAAACATATTTCTTAAAATTCCTTGAGGATCATTGACGTGCTTAAGGGTTTTGGCTTGGCTCCCTTTCAGCTGCGATGCCATCTGTACACCACTAGGGGGAAGTATTTAGGGGCTAGATGGAGAAGGCTACATAACGATTGTATATAAACACCTTTTGTATCCTCTCTGGTGAGACTGAAAACTAATGTAGGGGCAGATTCAAAGAAAGTTTGACTGGGTAAGTCTGGAAATACCTGCATTTACATGATTCCTCGCTATAGGATTATAAAGATTCCCAGATGGCTACTAACTAAATTAAAATACTGTAGTGTCAGTGAGATCTCTGCATCCTGGCATACTCGCGGGCCGTGTATACAACCCTTGTGTGTAATCGCTGTTCTTATTGTATTGTAATTGTGTATGTTTGCCTGTGCCTTATGTGCACTCAATCCGATCCACGCGTGTTTTTAGCGTTGTATAAATTACCCATCGTGTGTTTACCTGACGGTCCACTGTCTGACCTCCCTGAGTTTTCGTGCTATGTAGGGTTTGGTGTGGGTTGGGTGTCTGTGTTAGGCCTGTTCGGAAATTAATAAAGGAGTTTCCCCCCTTTTTCTTAAATTAAAAAAATGTTTTGGCAACTTCAATAGAAAGTATTCTTGGATGTAATGTACTTCTGGCAGCCCAGGCCAGCCTGGAAGACCTGTAGGCAGCATGGGAGACCTGCAGGAAGCCAGGAAGACCTGCAGGCAGCATGGGAGACCTGCAGGCAGCATAAGAGACCTGCAGGCAGCATAAGAGACCTGCAGGCAGCATAAGAGACCTGCAGGCAGCATGGAAGAAGCAGCGGTCCATCTTACACGAAGACGTGCAGCTTGTCTGCTGGTGCTGCGGGAGGAGAGGGCACAGGGCGCGGTAATGCCTGTTTGCTGGTGTTCATCAGCAGACTCTGGATGCTCATAAGCCATCGAGTGCTCCCCGCGCTTCAGCAGACTCTGGCTGCTCATTGGCCATCGAGTGCACTCCGCCCTTCATCAGACTCTGACTGCTCATTGGCCATCGAGTGCACCCCACTCTTCAGCAGACTCTGGCTGCTCATTGGCCATTGAGTGCACCCCACTCTTCAGCAGACTCTGGCTGCTCATTGGCCATTGAGTGCACCCCGCTCGTCAGAAGACTCTGGCTGCTCATTGGCCATCAACTGCACCCCGTTCTTCAGAACACTCTGGCTGCTCATTGGCCATCGACTGCACCCAGCTGTTCAGCAGCTAGGAGCCACGACGTGACCCCAGTGGTAAACAAGTACCTGTAATTAGGTAACATTTGACTGAGGTAACCATATTTAGTAAAACTGGCATATATTGCAGATGCCTGATCTTTCTGTGTCTAAAAGCAAATCTTCTAGAACCCAGTAACCTTTAGGGGGAGTGACCAACACTATGTGATTCAATATAAAATCAGCTTTTGCTGCCTACCTGAATACAATCTCGATATTGTCAGGCAAACAACACTGCATATTAGGACATATTTTAACAAGGCAATTAGTACAACAGCTCAGAGAGTGCATGTAAACAGAGCTGTATCTCGATCTGTACAAAATATTATCAACTCACGCCGCTAAGTCTGTACAATGTGCATTGTTCACATTTTACACTTGTGGGATCAGCAAATTAGGCACTTGAGGAAGTTCAGAGATGTTTACATTATGGGAATTTTATCTTGTAGTTCAGTGATTACATTAAATTGGCAAGACTACCTTTCAAAAGTCATGTATGTAGTATTATGTAATCAACACTCACTGTAACATTATATAAGTGATATTTGGCACTCTGAAAAAATAATTTAAGTTTTACCAATGGCACTTTCTTATTCAGGAAAAAATAAGGAAGGCTTAAATACTTCTTTTTAAATTTGATGAATTATTCTAAAACCTTGTTTAAAAAGTACTCTTCAAAGTGTCCATTATAAATCAGGTAATCTGTAGTGACATGGAGAAGTGTCGTTTTCCCAAAGAAAGTATCATTGCACTTTTCTGTAGTGAACAGTGATGTTTTACACTATGTTGTCTCATATGAATAATGAGTCATAAATGCTGTCTGAGGCCTGTGCAGTATTTCTTATCCTATTTGCCACATTCTGCCCCATTTACATTTGCTAGAGTTCACTAATCTTTAATTTTCTTTGTATCTCAAAAAAAAACTTGTTAATGCTTTAACCTACTTCTGTCTAAAAAAATAGTTTTTGTCACCCCATTCACAAATGAATATTCTTTGCTTTCCCAGCCCGAACACCGAACCCTGGACATGATCAGAATGTGTCTCATGGCTGTTTTTTTTATTGTCATCTATTTCTGGAAATCACTGGATTTTTCCCCCCAGGATTTTACATGGTGATTTGGATTCCGGTGACCATGGGAGTAATATCTCACGATACACAGTGCAGAGAGCCCAGCTGCATGTGAGGCTACATAGCCATGGATTGGACTTGGTCTCACAGGTGTTCAACCATACAACATATACCCCACCGTATCCATGATGCAGCATGGGCATCCAGACTGGCACGGCGAACGGCCCGCACGGGCATGCTGACTGGCACGGCGAACGGCCCGCACAGGCACACTGACTGGCACGGCGAATAGCCCACACGGGCACGCCGAATGGCCCGCATGGGCACGCTGACTGGCATGCTGAATGGCTCAAAGGTGCACGCCGAATGACCCGCACGGGCACGCTGACTGGCACGCCGAATGACCCGCACGGGCACGCTGATTGGCATGCCGAATGACCTGCACCGGCATGTGGACTGGCACGCCGAATGACCCGCACGGGCATGCTGACTGGCACGCCGAATGGCCCACACGGGCACGCTGACTGGCACGCCGAATGACCCGCACGGGCACGCAGACTGGCCCGCAGCTGTGTAGTCCAATATGTAGCAGGTCCATGCCCCGCGTGCCATGATCATCATCAAAATTATCTGCCACTTGTACCACAGCAGCCCTTCTGTTGGCTCAAACCAGAAGCTGTAACCTTCGTTTACGTCCCTCATTGACAAGCCCTGACTGCCCAGCACCCTGTTGGCAGATGTTTCCCTTCTCAGTAGATACTCTCCACGGCTGAGCATGAGCATTATTTGAGGAGGACATTCGACAGTCTGCAGGTGACCAGCACAAGTAGATGCTCCTGGGCTGTAACCTGTACAGCTGCTCCACCATGGCAAAATTTCCATGTGTCTGTTTGTTCCACAGAAATTCATCATCCCAGCTTATCAGCAGCGTGTCGTTTACCATGAGCCAAACTGAAAGACTGGATTCGTCGCCGAGTGTGAAAACAATCACAAGCGGACCATTCTCATGGAAACTCCACCATGTGCGTCCTCAGCCCTCTGAGTCACCTTAACCTCAAAACAGATCGACATCAATCTGGTCTTCGATAAAACAGTGTGTGAAAACATCCCAATGGCCATCTCAGTTATCCAGACCCACAATGACACTTTAAAAATGATACAATAGTCAGGCATGAAAATGTTCCTCTTCAACCTGTACATTCATTCAGCATTTCCTTGTACTCCACTTACTCTGAAGCTGGGATCACTGGAAGCACTGGGCTCTCTGTCCATAATACCACGCATTACAGCTAGAACACCTTTGGGGGGAAAGTCAGCAAGGTGTCTTGTGTGCACTCCTGCAGATGGATGATGGCTCTTTGGATGGATGGACATATTATAAGATCATGCAGGTTACCGAGAATACAGAGGACATCTGGTCTTCAGAGAGGAGACGACGACAGCACTTACAATCCTGCCCCCAAACAACACATAGTGTTCCTCAAATATCAATCAGGCCTATAATATAGTATAATATTTGAGAATTATTAACAGGAATTATGACTGAATTAAATAACTGGCACATACAGTACCATTCGCCCTGCTAAAACAGTACTGTTACAGTAAGAAGTGAACAGTACTGAAGGCATCGACAGTCATTGTTTGTTATGATACACACACATGTGGTAAGAGAAGATGTCAGTATTGACAGCATGTTTACTTATCTGTGTTTTGGAGGTAGCACTTGCGGTGAATCTTAGTAACCCTCCAAACTGGTACGTATTTGTCCTCGAGGTGGGGGGGTCTCACAGCGAAGGGTGCCCTCTGCCCTGCTCACTGCCCTTAAACACTGATCATCACCTTCCCTCCCCCTGGGGAGAGTGAGGGACACTGTATAGTTAGTGATATACAGTGCTCACAGACTGAGACGCTTGCTTAATTCTGTAAAAATACTGCACATTTTTTGGTTTCATAACATAAGTCCATTGACATGCAATATTTAACCTGCACATATCTTCCACACGGACATTTTCTTTTTATTGTTTCTTTCTTTTTGAATGATTAATTCTGTTCTGTCATTTTTCTATCAATTGCAATTGTAGTAACTGGCTCCCAAAGGTACAATAAAAACAAAATGTTGCGTTTTATGTTATTGCAAAGGTTTTACTGATTAAAAACACCCAATGCAACCACTTGTCAATTAACATTTTTAAGTGGAATAGCTCTTGTAGCTCTTTGGGTTTTAGTGTAATACTTCTTGAAATTAATGTTTACTTAAAACCACTGGTTGTTTCTAATGTGATACATATTTTTGTGAACATATGATGAGTACTGATTTTTGTTAAATACGTTGGCAGTATCCTTACTGAGTGTCCAATGTAGGTCAGAGCTCATGGTCGAACAGAAGCTGACATATCTGGGATCCCACCTACCTGCGTGATCTAAAAATGATTTCTCTCTTCATATAGATTGTCTATATATTGTGTATGTTGATCTTCATAATGTACATGCTGACTCCCCGGGGGGGGGCTTGTCAACGCATTTCTCCCCAAGTCTCATGCTGCTGAATTTTTCTTATCTTGCAAGCATAACAGTGTGAAATCCACGGCTCATTCTGGGCTGATGGCCTCAGATCGCGCATTTGTGCACACTGTATCACGCACTCAGCAAGCGTCAGCGGTTTTTATGTAAACCCCCATCTTATCTCACATTTCTTGCGTACACAGTTTAGCTCGCGGCTAAGTGCTAGGAGCTGTGTGTCCCGGGCAGCTTATCAGTAACGAGCTGGCAATTCTTATCAGAAGGCAACTTCTCATCATTCACAAAATAAATCTGATTGTTGCAGAGAAAGCATTTAAAAAGTGCACCTTTTTAACAGGGTGCTGCATGGTGTGGAGGTGAAAGATCTGAATCTGTGGTTAAAAAGGGAAGTTAGTTCAAGTCCCAGAAAGGACCTTCCTTAACTGAATGCCAATTAACTGGAGTTACTTAAAATGAATACCCAGCAGTACATTAGAACAGTGGTCACTGCCAGCTAGTGTTTAGGCAAATCAGTTTTACATTGAGAACCGGAAGCACAAATTGAGGTGCACAGAGGTGGCAGAATAATCAGTAAGTGTTTCCAAAGTGTTTCATTTTCCAGCTGGAATCTATCTGAGAAAAAAAAGTTCCCGGCATTAATGTCAGATGTTCTTGTTTAATCCGTCACACCATTGCAGCCTTTACAAAAGCCAGTGTGTAAGAATGTTGGTGTTATACACGCTTTCTGTGAATAGTCTGCAGCTTTATGGCCATGTGGCAATATTAACCGATATTAACCGATATTAATCACCGCCCAAATCCTACAGTGATGGTTGTTGTCTCCGGTCCTGTCCTGTCCACCTGTCTTGTTGTTTTTCTCAAAGAGGCCTCTTCCAGGTCTGGGTAATGAACATGGTTTGTGTGTTTGAAACTCGCTGTTATTTTTTCCGACCTAGATTCTGATCAACCATTGCCATACTGTATAACCTGCCACACTGGATCATTTCCCCATTGTTGTTAGGGTTAGGGTTTTAAATAAAAAAATTATCTGAATGCTAACTCAATGAAAATTCAATAAAAATGGGCATTAATAATGGTCTTTGTGCTGCAGGTTTTAATATGCTGTTTTGGGGATTTCCAGTGTATAACATCTCAATGGAAGCAAACAATATGGTCGAAATAAAATCATACAAATGGGAGAAAAATGTTTATATAACACAACTGTATATTACTACAATTAAATAAGTACATTGCAAAACAACTTGGCTATTAAAAAATCCTGTATTTAGGTTACAGTTGGTATATGGAAAAAAATATTAAAGCATCTCCGTCCAATGAGTGACATGGCAGTAAATGTTTGCCATTTAACGTGTCAACAATATTATCCGACTGTTAATCATTGTTGGTTCAATCAATAGCAGTGGCCGAACCCTACCTTGCACAGGCTTCCTCTCACAGCCTAAACACATGCAGCGAGGGGTCCTGGCGTGTCTGAATTGCCTACTGGGTGCCTGGAGATAGACCAGCTTTCCATCCCACCCAGGGCCTTGTTGTCTGTGCTTTCTGGGGTAGGCTGCAGGCTTTCTGTACATAGGATGCATGGATGGGGGTTAATCATTGCCTCCTGGTGATCTATGCACAGGTGTAACTGAAATGGCTAACCGTCGCTGTTAGGTGGAGGCTTTCTGAGTAATGAAATAAGTAAGCCTGAGTCAATAAACTGTCATCACGACTGGCTACCGGTTAGATGCTGGGGGCAGAGAACCAAAAGACACTTACTGGTTTGATGTCGAACAGTGACAGCAGGTACACTGGCCCATAAACTAACATAATAATCTTATGGTACACACACAAGGTATGCAGGCAAAATCGTTTTCTAATACATGTACCAAAAACCCTAACCTGTTACCCCTATACCCAGCAAGATACACCACTCCATGTTCCATGAACGCTTTTAATGTTGCCCTTGTCAACCCAACCTCTGCTAAGAACTCTCTATTATGTGCGCGGCAGTTATCTTCGAACAGCCTGACGATTTCACTTTCCAGCTCTGCGTCTACTGTGCTGTCCTCCAGTTCGCACCATTTAAATACGCTACCAGCGACTACATACTCTTTCATCGGACGGTACTTCAGTGTTAGCTTGCATTCCAGTAAGAAGGGCATCCAGCATCAACCTTCCTCCGAATCGTTACTCAGGATTAGCGGATCCCTCCAGCAGAGCAAACCCCCGCACTCCGAAGCCACGGGGATGTCCGGGGCGGGGACTTTATCGCCTATAGCAGGTTAACAGACAGGGGCAGGAGATAAGGAGAGTGCTGCATCGCGCTTCCAGCCCGGGACATCCGCAATACGACGAATCAATTCCCATTTACAATACGGGGGTGATAACGTGCAGCTTACAAAGCGTCTTATATAAAAGCATGACAGAGAAACAGCTTTCGGATACAGGCTTTCCTGAACTTAATGTTCCCTTAGGGTGCTGTATGGCCAGTGACTTTTAGAGAGAAGTGGGTAATAGTACGTGGCTTGTTTCTAAGTCATCCATGCTTCTCACATTAAACGATCTCCTTCATTATTACCTTTTGACATCGCGTCATTGAGAAGCACAGTCCATTCAGCTAAGTAATCGTGGTCGCTACCGATTTCAAGAGACTCGATCAAATGACAGGAGATGTTTTACTCAAGCTAGACCAAACCTGAAGGTTGCAGGGTTACATCCCAAGAAAGACCCTTCCTTGCACCATTGGACATAGATGCTAAATCTGAATTTTCTCGGTAAAAATTTAACATGAATAAATGTGTAAAGTATCATAAGCCATACGGTAAGATATATACATTTAAAAATGTAGGTACTAACTGTATTCACATAATATTTTTAAAACCTTGTTGATGGTCCTGTTAAATGACATTCAAAAACGTACTAGTGAAACAGTTTACACGCTTTCTTAAAAAATTTCCATTCATAGAATCAAACTGGTTTGCTATTTCGTATTAATCACAAATTATTTATACATTAAGATTTGCTGAGAAACAATACCAACTGTTTGAATAATAGAACAATTGGTTCCGTTCATCACCTTCTTGCTGAAACACTCGATCGTCCTCTAGGGGAACTCAAAAGCAGAGACCTTGAGATGTAGATCTGAGACTCCACCCCACTCAGACAAAGGGAAATAAGAAGCAGATATTCCAGGGTTTGCGACACTTCAGGGACTCCTTCAAACTGAAACACAGGAGCCCACAAGTGGACTGTGATCTGAACATCATCACCATGAGCACAGAAAAGTCAGGCGACTCTGCAGACATGACCAAGGCAGGAGAGCTGAAGGTCGCAGAAGAACGGCCCAAGTGGGACAATAAGATCCAGTACCTGCTAACTTGTATCGGATTTGCTGTGGGGCTGGGCAACGTCTGGAGGTTTCCTTACCTGTGCCAAGTCTATGGAGGAGGTGAGCGGGCCGAATATTTCCCATAATGTACTCTGCATAGAAAGCAAGTCAAATGCTGCTAGGATTGCATGTAACTGTGTATGGGTTTTTCTCTCATTTTTTTAAAGGAAGATAAAAACATGAAATATAGATCTCAGAAGATTTTGAAATGTGGGTTCTGGATTTATATTTTGAGAGAAAGCAAGAAAAATTCCTAGTAAAATTCAATGTGTCTCACAACTAAATAGCTGCTTAATTTACTACAATTAACTACAGTTAATATAAAAACCAATTAAATTAATTGACCAGTTTATTATCATTTCATGTAAATACCATAAGAACTTATATTTTTTAAATGATTTCATAGCAAAAGATTAAAAGTCTGTCAGGTAAAATATTTGTGTCGTCTTTACGAAATTGCACCTTGGCATCAATAAAGCAAATCTATAGGTGAAAAAAGAGCAATAACACACCATAAACAATTAAAGCACAACACCACATGTACAATTTTTTATTATGCTTGGGAAAAGGAAAACAAATAGATAGATAGACAGATAGATAGATAGATAGATAGATAGATAGATAGATAGAGAGATAGATAGATAGATAGATAGATAGATAGATAGATAGACAGACAGATAGATAGATAAAATTTATATTCTTACTTTTGAATCTAGCCCTTTTTGGGCTGTCAAGATCAAACAGAACATTCTGGGTTGCATGTTCTTCCCATATCATATGTGGATTTAGAAGTTACTGCCTTGCCTTCTACAATAATAGCTGCTTTAAAAGAAAATAAATTTAAAAATCAATGGAAATACAGGTTTTAATGATACATCTGACTTCGCTCTAAATTGTACCATATAAAACAGCAATATAATCATGGGCGCAGTTAGAAATTCTGGCCCCCCTGACAAAATGTCACCTTGAGCCCCCTGCTACGGTTGCCAATTTCAATCTGGGGTTCACGCTGGTAGGTTTTGCTAGAGGGGGCACCATTAGACTTTAGGGCCCCAACAAGGTGTCGGGTCCCCTGAATCTCCCAGGGTATCCAGGCCCTTCCAACACCATGTATAATACTTCTTACTCTGGAAAGAGTATCAGATTTTTTAAAAAATTCTGCATTAAGGTATTATATCATAAGCAGTCTGTACACCCGCCCGTGTTACATTCACCGCTAAGCATCACCACAGACAATGCTCCTCTCTACGACTGATTCATCTCTGAGTGTTTCTGCCAAAATTGCTTGCTAAGGAGACCTGAAGATGCTAAGCTCATGTGGTTAATGTTCAAATGGGTGCTTGTTGGTTTTGTGGTATGTTTTGGCTTAAAGCCCGCCATACACACGCTCCTTGCTATACTTTATATTCCATAGGGGTTCAGAATTGAATGAAGCTCAGTTTTACAACCCTGACACTCAACACTTAGGGCAAAATCTGGAAGCTTGCGTTGATTTTAGCTTCTGTTCTCATTGCATATGTAAACATTATTTTATTATTAAAAAGTACTTTGCAAAATACATTAAAAGTAAATCACTAAACCCAGACATATGAATCTGACTGATACTTTAATTTAATGTTATCAGGAGAATACAATGCAAATGATGCATGGACAGCTTAGATGGATAATTGCAGTCGCCTGTGCGTGCTATTCACACATGCAGCAGGGCATGGCCTTGCCTGTGCGTGCTATTCACACATGCAGCAGAGCATGGCCTTGCCTGTGCGTGCTATTCACACATGCAGCAGAGCATGGCCTATTCATGGGTGCAGGTGGCAGAGGTGAGAATCAATGAGCTGAATCATATGGCCTTTTAGGCAAGTGACTTTAGTGTCCACCCACATACACATGGCTAAGTGTAAAACAGACAAGTGTGATGAAGTCCTGAAGAATTCAGATGTACATACAGGTCAACAGAGCAAACATATGCACTAAAACAAATTAAATCAAAATAAAATAAATGGAGCATCCTTTATGACTAATGCCCTGAATCACAGCTGCACACCATTGAAGGGAATATCACGATTCCAAGGGTCTAATGAGTTGCTCATTTATTTAGTGGGGGCTTGGACTACGGTTACGGGTCGGTTAAGATAGAGAATTTAAACAAGCGATTGCCATGGTTAATTAGAAATGAAAACTTTTTAAGTCAGTGCAAAATTCTTATCAAACACACAAATGAAAAAAAGATGTTTAAGAACTTAATGTAGCAAGGTGAGGATTCGGTAGTAATGGCTGTATAACCAGGGAACTGTTTAACGTACGTAGTTCTTTTGGTGCTAATGGGTTGTATTAAAGCTATACATGCGTGTTATGTCAGCCATTCTACACGGAATGCCGAAGATGTCATTCGTGGCTCAGACAGAGAAAGTTCAATGCTTCTTTTCAGTGTTAAAGAACGATTCATATAAATAAAATTTATAGCAAGTGCTCAGGACCATAAAAAGCTGTATTTTGTTCAAGCAATTAAGGGGGCGACCCATTTCTTCATAAGAGGAAAATAAAGGAAATAATCTACCACCACAGTTAAAAAAAAGTCTAAATATATGCGCAGTGAGGCAAAATCACATTTTCTTAAATTGTCATAATGTGCAAACTTCCCGTTTTGTCTTACAGTTTGATGCCGAAGATAAACTCAAATGCATTTTTTAGACATACACTAAAAAACATAAAAACGGGACCAACGGCGCGATGCATTATATGCAACGTCAAGTTCACTAGTGTTACACAGGCTCAGTGGCTATCAAAACTAGGGGTGGGCGGATCGATCCTAATATCGATAGTATCGATACCAACGTTGGTATTGATATCGGATCGATAGTAG
>JABFEA020000138.1:19499478-19509630 GCA_019775915.2 Cyphomyrus plagiostoma | reverse complement strand
TTTAAAGTAAAAGTATCAGTATCGGTATCAATATCGGCGATACTGGCCCTGTATTTACTTAGTATCGGATCGATACCCAATTTTGCAGTATCGCCCAGCCCTAATCAAAACTTCTATGTTTAGCCGATGGAAATTTCATTTAGTTCTTAGGAACAAAAGTAGATTTATAGCCTGATTTATCGCTAATGGAGGCGTCCATATATGAGAAACCACAAGATGCCGCTGCTTGAGCCTGCCTGTATAAATTAATTTGGATATTACCTACTGTAGCAGATTAGCAAGTTAATACACAAATTGTAGAGCACGGCACTGCACTTTGCTAAATGCTGTATTTTCCTGTTCTATACTGACATTCAGTCAGCAATATATGCCAATTTTACTACATACTTTACGTTAAGGCAATATGCACCGATCTCCAAAGCAGCTTCGTTCATTAGATTACTGCCAAAGATGGTGACAGAATATATTTCAAATATATATTTCAAGTAAGCCTGGGGCTGAAGGTTGTTAAAATTACATTTTATTAAGAATTTAACGTACATAAAATCGAATCTATCAAAGTACTTTGTTACAAATGATTTAAATTTCGGATATTCGAAATTACATTATGGATATCTAAAATGGTGGTATTCTTTCGATATTTGAAATTACATTATGGATATCTAAAATGGTAATATCCTTTCGGATGTATGAAATGTAATTATTTTTGACTAGTAACAACTGGATTGTAGATATCTGAAATGAGAGGTTTTCCTAGGAAGCCCAACAGACATGAATGGCAAAAGAGACGTAATTTCTCCTAGGAAGAATGACGATGTGGATATCTGAAATGACAATTGTGGATAGGAAGAATTCCACTGTGGATATCTGAAATGCTCTTTTTCACTATCAAGAATACAATTTTGAGTAGGAGACAAGCTATTGTGAATATCTAAAATGTTATTACGGATATGAGTGTGACTTCATTAAATGTTAAAACGGCTTGCCATAAACTACCACTTGTGCGTTACTTAATGTTAGCTAGGTAGTTTAGTGGAAACACAAACAGCAATTCAGTTTCACCCCCATGTGCCTATTCTTCTGTAACTATGGTTACCCGTAGGCACATATCAACTATCAAGCGTGATTTTGCTGTAAATCCCAGCCACAAAGTACTTGTTCTGCGCACACAGAATGCAGAAACAATCGTTAATAAAATGTTCCGCGCAATCAAAACAGAAGGAATAATCTGTTCCTTACTACCGTGAAAAACGCGGACAACTGAAAGGACACGAACATACAATTCGTTTTTATCTAAAAGGCGTGACCGGGACTGAGATAACATAGACAGCTGAACAGAGTGGAGAAACAAACGCTTGAGCAACGTTCTGCGGAGGTTTGCCCTTATGAACACCCTCAGCGAAGCGTTTGTTTAAAATGATAGGAGAATGTATCTGCAATTTCAGTAACGTGACCGAATAACACCATGTGTTGCACGCGGCTCCCCTTGCAGGCGCCTTCCTGATCCCTTACCTGATCGCGCTGGTCTTCGAAGGACTTCCCCTTCTTCACCTGGAGCTGGCCATAGGACAGCGGCTTCGCACGGGGAGCATTGGGGTCTGGTACTCCATCTCCCCCTACCTCGGAGGCGTGGGTACGCCGACTCAACCATCATATAATATATTTCTTATATTTCTTGTAAACGTATTGTATAATACATATATAATGTTGTTAGTATTATTCCTACAACCTATCTTGTTGGATATGTCAGTTCTGATCCATAGTCCAAAGATATAAATTACTCATAGTGCACTGTCAGAAAAAAAGCGTACAGCCCTGGTACCCCAAGGTACAAACAACAATAATGTACCCCAATGGTTCCCCAGAGTCCATTTCTGTACCTTAAAAGGTACATCTACTTACAGATATATAGGGTACAGTTGGCAGACCCTTGAGGGTTCTGCCCCAGTGACAAGTAATTGTACCCTCAGAGGTACAAATTGGTACTTTTTTCTGACAGTGTGTATATATACATTGACAACCCATCCAGTGTGTATTCTTGCCTTGTGCTGCCAGTGAGAGGCTTCAGGCTGCAGCTTGTATGCATTGTCACTGTATAGGGTGGTCTGCTTGGTTACATACTCCTCCGATGCTTCATGGAGCTATAACTCCCCACAGGCATGGCTTCTATGATAGTGTCTTTTTTGGTGGGTCTGTTCTACAACACCATTCTGGCCTGGGTCCTATGGTACTTCTTCAACTCCTTTCAAGACCCACTTCCGTGGAGGGACTGTCCTGTCCTAAGCAACCACACAGGTAAACCCTTCAAAGATACAGTACCAGCATACAATCAGCTTCCTTTCAAGGTCATCACTCTGCCTCTTGTCTCCTTGTACTTGATGCATGTTTAAAACTCAGCCACTGTATTTCAGCATATGTGAAGGAATGCGAGATGAGCACACCGGTGAACTACTTCTGGTACCGGGAGACACTGAACATCACCCCCGACATCGAGACTAGCGGCTCGCTGCAGTGGTGGCTTGTGATATGTCTGGCTACAGCCTGGAGTATCGTCTACATTTGCTTCATTCGCGGTATTGAGACTATAGGCAAGGTAGGAAAGGTTTCCCAGTAGCTAATATAATTCATAGACTCTGATTTGATTGTGACTCCACCATTGTCACATTTGGCCTCTTTGTAGAACAATCAGTGAAGGGTTTTTAGCAGCTCTCACACCTTGCTTCCCGCGCAGTTTGTTCCCAGCATTTGGCTCAGGAGACAGACGGTCTTGTTCTTCTGTGTCTGCGCAGGCGGTGTACGTCACGGCCACCTTCCCCTACCTTGTGCTCACCATCTTCCTCATCAGGGCACTGACTCTGCCGGGGGCCACTGCCGGCCTGCAGTACCTCTTCACGCCCCAGGTCAGTGCCGGCGTCCAAATCGGATCCCCTGGTGGACAGTTGTTGATTGGAGTAGGTGTGGCCGCAGTAGAATTTGTTGACCAGGGGGTATCACTGAATTGTGACCCTTAACTGAATTTTACGGGGGAGCCCCCAAGCACATATTTTCTCTCTTATGGCGATACTCGGGATCCCCCACACCCCAGTCCAACACAGCACACCTTTTCCAGAGACTTCTGGCCAGGTGGCTGCTCCTTTCCATTGAGGTTACTCTCACCTACATATGTGTCTGTGTGTCTTGGTAGAGCAAGATGGGGTCTGCAAAAAGAGAATTTCCCCTTTGGGGGGGTCAATAATGTGACACTATTATATGCAAAGAAAACAATCCTGGAATAAATTCTTAATGGGAGTTCAGTAAATATTTCATGTATAAGCGACACCTGAGAACTGGACTTCTTTTCACGGCAGTGGGAAATCCTGAAGAATCCCAAAGTTTGGCTGGATGCAGCTACACAGATATTCTTCTCCCTCTCCTTGGCTTTTGGGGGGCTCATTGCCTTCTCCAGCTACAACCCTCAGAAGTAAGCAGATGCACAGGGAAAAGAAATCAAAGCAGCATCTTTTCTAAACATCCATTTTAGAGGCAAAATATCCAGCCAGTCAACAAAGGTTCTGGAGTTGACTCACAGACATTGTTTGAGTGTTTGACTCACCTGTTGTAATATAAAAATACATGCTGTCAGTCATGGTTAATGCCCATGTCCTGTCTTTCAGAAACAACTGCGAACGAGATGCTCTGATCGTCGGCTGTGTAAATAGTGCCACCTCCATCTATGCTTCAATTCCCATATTTGCAATTCTTGGTTTTAAGGCAAAGAGTAACTTTGAGGATTGCCTCAATGGGTGAGCTTCAACATTTTAAAGATGCAGAACGTTGTGCATTAGAGATTTTATGTAATAATAATATTCCAGCTAAAAAAGCTAATAGGAGTGAAACCCAAGTGAATTATCGGTAGTTGGAACATATTGTTTATTCAGAAAAGATGCACAATACTGTAGTAATTAGTGCTACATTAGTAATTAGTGCCTCATATTTGCATCATATACTTTGTTTAAATGACTGAAGCATTGACAGTAGTTTGAATTAAATTCTTTGCAGGCTGTTTCACCTAAAGGAATACAGTCACGAATGTCATTACGCAAACTTAGGATTTGCTAATATAATGATGTAAATGTGTAATAATCTTGTATTAAGGTTGTATCACAATAGTTAATTTTTTTTTCTCTTGAAATTCCTGGTGAGGTGAATAAAGTTTATCTGAATAACACACAGATTATGTGTACCAAACGTTTTTCAGGAACATTCTGTCCCTGACAAATGCGTTTAACATTGGAGATCAGAACATAACTCTGGAGAACTATGACAGCTGGCTCGCCCACCTGAATGGATCACATCCCGCTGAAGTGGCAGACCTGCACCTGAAAGGCTGCAATCTTCAAACTTTTCTTGACCAAGTAATTTTTAACCTACTACTTCATCCTCAGAGAAATATAATCAATATGCATGTCTCACTTGAGTGGATTGTTTGAGGCATTCAAATATTGGGCATTTCACATATTCACATCGACTTGAATAACTTTCTACCTTTTTTGGAAGTTTTTTTGAATGTGGGGCCATGACTTTGCTGCCTCTGTATGTATGGCCTAACAGCATGCCTCGCTCTATGTGTATGTGCATATATGAGATTGTTGACCTTCCTTCCCTACCCAGAGTGCCTCAGGCACAGGCTTGGCCTTCATAGTCTTCACCGAGGCAGTGATCAAGATGCCGGGCTCCCAGGTGTGGGCTGTGCTCTTCTTCATCATGCTCTTCAGCCTGGGTCTGTCCTCCATGTTTGGGAACCTGGAGGGTGTCCTCACACCCCTGCTGGACATGAAAATGGTGCCCAGATGCATCCCTAAGGAGATCTTTACAGGTACAAGTAAAAGTAATGCCAGGCTGACTCTAATGCACAAAAATCAAATCTAATGTATTTCCCATACTGACTTTGATCAGAATGGATATATTACTAGCCATCCATCCACCCATTTTCCAAACTGCTTATCCTTCTGGGTAGCGGGGGGTCTGGAGCCTATCCCAGAAACTACAGGCACAAGGTGGGGAACAACCCAGGATGGGGGGCCAGCCCATCCCAGGGCGCACTCACTAACACCTATGGCCAATTTTAGTAACTCAAATTAACCTCAGCCTGTCTTTGGACTGTGAGGGGGAACCGGAGTACCCGGAGGAAACCCCACGCCGACACAGAGAAAACATGCAAACTCCACATACATGCAACCCAGGCGGAGACTTGAATCCTGGTCCCAGATGTGTGAGGTTACAGTGCTAACCACTGCACCACCACGCCGCCCCCCAGTGCTAACCACTGCACCACCACGCCGCCCCCCATGCTAACCACTGCACCACCACGCCGCCCCCCATGCTAACCACTGCACCACCACCCCGCCCCCCATGCTAACCACTGCACCACCACCCCGCCCCCCATGCTAACCACTGCACCATTACTCCGCCCCAGACTGGATATATTAGTATGAGCTAATCAACTAATGCTACACCCATCTGCTTACAACAATTCTTTCTCCCCATAGGGATGATGTGTATGGTCTCATTTGTTTTGGCCCTAATATTTACAATGGGCTCAGGAAACTATTGGCTAGAGATTTTCAATGGCTACGTCGGTTCCTTGCCTTTGCTCATCATTGCCTTCTTTGAGATCACCGCAGTGGTGTACATCTATGGAATTAACAAGTAAGTGTTTTTGTGTTGTCAGTGATTAGACACTGTCAGGTTAATGTGTGCCAATGGATGAATACAAACAGAGCAATGACAGGGTAGAAGAGGGAAGACAGAGTTAAATGAATAGCAACATGAGTAAGAGACAAGGTACTGTGGGAAGGAGCAGGAACTCTGGTCATAGGCTAAAGCAAGGAGTCTTAATAATAACATGTAAAACTTGAAGAAGCACAACATTTCTGAAGCAAGGAAGGAGGTAGCATAGTGCTGTATTTCCCCTGGGTGCTTAGTGACAGAAGTTATGTCTATTACAGACCGAATCAGCAGTGAGGTGCACTGCCCTCTAGAGGATAAGTGAGTCCCTAACACTTAGTGATGGCCAAATGAAGCTGCATGAGCCGTTTGCTGTATTTTCAGTCACCACTAGATGGTATTAAGTCACATAGTGATTTATAACGCATGGTAATTCTGCCTGTGGGAGCCAAGTTAATATAATTAATATATTTCAGTGTTTATATTTGCTATTAAACTCATTTTGTGTAGTTAGTAATTTAATAAGTAAATTCATGGTTATAATTGAACTAAAATAATTTTATTGTATTTATGTTGACTTGGTTGAGGGAAACTGTGAATACGTTTGTTTGCCCTAAAGGCTCAAAAAAAGGGCTTAAAAACTCATGGATTTCTGCAAATGAGTACACCTGGTGTGGAAAAGGAAAAAATGGGGGTTAGGATAGGGTTGGGGTTAGGCTTATGGTTAGGGTTAAGATAGCGGAAGCAAGAGGCTGCAGCAGAGGAGGAGAGAGTCGCATGGTTTCCCTACCTTAATATGTCTGTTGTTGAGGATAACTTGGACCTGATTACTCTTGTAAGAAGATTTAATCTGTGGAATAAAAATTTTCACATCGGAGTCCTGTGGAAGTTTTCTTCAAATGAACGTACACGAGTGAAGCACGGGAAACTGGTCTCATGGCTGTACACTGCCATCACTGCTGCCATGTCAAATGAGAAAATCCAGAACATACTTCAGCCGGATTATATTGTTCCTTTGTGGGTTTAGGTTCAGCGAAGACATCGAGTACATGACGGGTCGAAGGCCTAACCTTTACTGGCAGGCCAACTGGAGGGTTATCAGCCCTCTCATGCTGCTGGTGGTCTTTGTGGCGTATGTGGTGGTCCAAGCTGAGCAACAGCCGACTTACGCCGCCTGGAACCCAAACTATGTAAGTTGGCCACATTGGGTCACTATGCCACAGATCAAAGGCTGTGATGGTTCTTCCGCATGAAAATCTATGCAATCTCATGCATTTATTTCACCTCATAGTAAATACGGCAAGACAAAATACAGTAATACAAGATATGTTACCAGTCAGATGTTTTTGCACATCATATGTTTTTACTACTTTTCCATGTTTTTTCATGAATTGTAAAGCATTGAAAAGTTGAGTGAGCAGCTGTAGATAAAAATATAAGTGAAATAAAACAAGTTTCCTTTCGAACATGGAAGGAGTATGCAACAGTGCATCGCTGACATCCTATTAACTGGTTGTGTACCCGCTTTCGGATCATTACCCAGCATCCTCTTCTTCACACACAGGTGGACTTCCCACTGGAGCAGGTGCTCCCGTATCCCAAATGGGTGTTTGCCATCTGCGTGCTGCTGGCCAGCATGCCATGCCTCCCCATCCCTCTGGTGGCACTCTACAAGTTCATCCTCTTCCTGAAGAAGTGGCTGATGGGCCGGCTGGACAGTAATCCCTATGAAAATGAAGGATACATCCCAGATACACAAATTTCTGTAGAAAAAATGGAAATATAATACAATTTTAATTTCAGGGAAGATGACTACTGGGACACAAGCTCAAGGATATTTTTCTTTCCCTTTCATCTGTGTGCTAAGAAGATTGAAAGCCCAGAATGTCTGATTACACAAGGATGACCTGCACCTGATTAGACGTTTGCACGTTTGATGTTCCTCGGGAAGACGATTGTATTTCCTTAAGATAATACTGACTGGTCGTCTGTGGTAAGCATTAGCCACAAAATATCACCTTTTTCAAGTTCTCTATAAGAGGAAGATGCGCTTGAATGGATTTTCGCAGATCTTTTATAGATCTTTGGCTTCATCTTCTCTCAGCAGCAGCTCATTCTAAGAGGATTCTTTGATGACAGTGATGATGGGGCAGGGTACAAAATAAACATGTCAGTTTAGAGTAAGAAATCAGCCCAGCAAGGTGGTGGGAAGCTGAGGATCTTCGCATCGTATGGGAATAACGATATGATGGATTCTTTGGTGAAGTTTGATAAAATCATTGTTTTTGCAAACAGGTCGGTGTCCTGTTTATACAGAGGTGGTGACATAGTTCAGGTTTGTGATTGCAGATACCTATAGAGGACCCCTGAGTGATGTTACATAATAAAAACGTGAAATTGAACAACTACACATGTCTAAATCATTCCATATTTTTATTTCTAAGACTGCATTATTCATATTACTATCCATTCCTGATCATGTGTTCCATCGTTATGTTTATTACAATTGACCATCTTATTCTGTTTGATACTAATGGCCACTAATTCCACCTTCATTTTCTGTATTTGCTGAATGCATCATTTGACATAGCATTCAGGCAAATTCTGAAAAACTGCTGTAAATTGCAGATGTTATGCACAAAAGGTTCAGCTTGTTTTCATCACACCAATAAAGTTCTTGTTTGGAATTTCAGATGGTGACATCATCAAACAGGGAATGAGTCCTCAAATAAGATTTATTTCTAAGACTGTTGGACAGCAGATTTGTATTACAAATGATGTCATCGACTGAGAAATAAGATTGTTTCTGTGTTATTCATGTCTATGTTGATCCTGCACTGCAGTGGGAACAGGGTTGTCGGTTCTGCAGTTCCTGTTTTGTTAATAGAAATGGCTGATTTGATTGAAATGGTGAAACCTAAAGTGGAGTTAATGCCTCACATGTTGTCACACGCTTTTGGAACTTGCTGGCTGCCTTTGTGGTCCAGTTGCCTGTTCTGCACTTCTGGCATTTTCTGCACAATGGTGCACATTTACGCACAGATGCTGTTGGGCCTTTCAGACGACTACAGCCTGAATCCCAGCCCAGAGAAATGAGTATCACCCCCACAAGGGAGACGCGCTGATACACCGTGGACTGCAAGCTCACAATCTGGTGTAAAGTATTTTCTTGTTATTTTGAGCAATTTGTTTCATGGCTTCCATTACACAGTGGATTTGATTTATTTGTTTGTTTTATTTATTGTTTATCTACTTTACAATGGAAATGAGGAATATTACAGTTTTGGATTACTGTGAAAACATTTTTAATGATGTGTTAGCTTGAATAAATATCCAAACGACTGTTTATAAAATATTAAGTACGTTTTATTGTGTTCTTGGTTATCAAATGCGATGCTATGGATTTGACCTTTACATTATTGCATGACAAACAGGCAAAAAGGCTTTGACATTATTTGGTACATAGATGTTGTTACTGAATAACATTTAGTAAATAAGAAGCTAAAATGCACTCATTGCTTTAATTAAAGACATTTTTCTAATTGTTAATGGTAGTCTATCATAGACGGACATTTACACATTAACAGAGGAACCTGCTTCAATTGATATCTTGTGGTATAACTGTCAAAACTTTGCTTGCAGTGTTTGGGAGATTTGGTGACCGTTAACCTTACCTATGGGCCTGAGCGTTAGGAATGAGACTGTGCTATGTCATGTAAGATAAACGCAAACAAATGAAAACTTAAATTTAATGTATTTTGTGTATGCTTTTATTCAAAGTGGCATACATTTTTTCTTTTGAGAAAGCCGGCTCAGACGGTCCGTAGAGTAATTCAAGGACTGAACAGTGAAGTCACTCTGCGGACCGTTGGGATTGAACCAGCAGCCTTTGGATCACAATAACAGCATCAAAACCTGCAATTTAACACGCCAGAACTTTTTTTTTTACAGCCTGTTGCTCTAAATCACCATCATCATAATTCTACAGGAGTAACGGCTTGTGGGAGGATGCAAAACTGAGCTTTTTAACATTATGCCTAAATATCTATTTGTATCGTACAATGGTAGTGTGTGTGGTAAATGTGAAATAGATAT
This sequence comes from Cyphomyrus plagiostoma, assembly GCA_019775915.2. Classification (NCBI taxonomy): domain Eukaryota; kingdom Metazoa; phylum Chordata; class Actinopteri; order Osteoglossiformes; family Mormyridae; genus Cyphomyrus; species Cyphomyrus plagiostoma. The sequence continues at coordinate 19,499,829 of JABFEA020000138.1, read as the reverse complement.
ATACAGTACATATGTATGTCTAATAAATAAACAGAAATAAAATATAACTGTTGTGATCAAATGCAAATGTAAATGAGAATCCAATTATAGTTATGTTATGGAATTTCAAAAAAATATGACGTCGTGAGGTTTCATCCGGGTACTCCGGTTTCCCCCCACAGTCCAAACACTTGCTGAAGCTAACTGGAGTTACCAAATTGTCTGTAGGTGTGCATGTGTGAGTGACTGGTGTGTGAGTGAATGGTGTGTAAGTGACTGGTGTGTGAGTGACTGGTGTGTGCGTGACTGGTGTGTGAGTGACTGGTGTGTGAGTGACTGGTGTGTGAGTGACTGGTGTGTGCGTGACTGGTG
>JABFEA020000138.1:19460998-19499378 GCA_019775915.2 Cyphomyrus plagiostoma | reverse complement strand
TCCTGAGGTGGTAAAAAGAGGTTTTGCATAGCTGTTGGATGTGAGTATCGTAGGCAAGGTGGGGGTCCATTTTTACAACGAGGTTGGTGACAACTGAAGATAGTGGAATGTCCTGATCTGAGAAGGTGATACTAATGATGGTAGAAGTGGAAACCTGGTGTGGGGTGCCAACTAGAATGGCCTCAGTTTTGGAGCTGTTTAGCTGCAAAAAGTTGAGCTTCATCCACGCCTTTATCTCCTCCAGACAAATGGTGAGAGTGGCAGAATGCGAAAGTGCAGAGTGGTTGGGGCGGTTAAGGTCCATTTTTAAGTAAAGCTGTGTGTCGTCAGCGTAGCAGTGGAATGATAGTCCATGTATAACACAACCAAGAGGGAGCAGATAAAGGGTGAAAAGAATTGGTCCTAGTAGCTATAGAACAATAAAGTAATTAAAATAAAATAAAAATAATAAAATAACCAATAAAAATAAAATCTATAGCAGCAATTATATTAATATTGGCGTATATGAAACATAATTTGCATAGTACCTTGTTTATTACAGCAAACGTATACACAGTATGCATGATTATGGTTATTATGCTTATGTTTGTGGATTGAGTAATTAAATGCATTTTCCTTCTCTCACTTACGACCCAAGACCAATTTCAGATGAATCTTCTTTTCATCACTGTTATTACATGGAGAACTTTCCTTACACAAAAATTTATTCAGTTATTTGTTTTAACATGAACTAAAAACCTTTGAATTTCACTCCAGAACAAAGGCTGGGGCTCTGATTTCACATGTAAGTAACTATGAACTTCAGTAAATGATCAGGATGAAAATGAATCCTTGTTGAAGTCTGTGCCTCTTTATTGAACCCAAACTGGCAAAGCCTACTATTGAAATGTAATGTGTCTGCTTCGTTTTCCATTTTTCTGCAGGAGATGTAAAGCGGAAAAGTAGATCTGCACAGTAGATCTGTACAGTAGATCTGCACAGTAGATCTGTACAGTAGATCTGCACAGTAGATCTGCACAGTAGATCTGTACAGTAGATCTGCACAGTAGATCTGCACAGTAGATCTGCACAGTAGATCTGTACAGCTCCACAGCGGAGTTCATGAAGCTGATGAAATCTGAATCATTTAATGGGTGCTGTACCCGGCTGGCATCCCTGCCAGCTAGCATGTGCCTCACAGGACTGGCTTCAGGCTCACCCTGCGCTGGGTAAGTGGTTGAAGATGATGGGAATCTGGATGGAAATGCAAATGTGAAATTGAAAGTAGGTTTAGTGGAAACGCAGTCAAAATGCTTTCTGCAGTCTGTCCTTCACATGAGCTACACAGAAACACCCGGTAGACTAGGTATGGGGAAGGAAAAATGACAGATCATTTGTTTAGTTACATTCATGTTTATAGTGGACCTACATGCGCTGTATTATTGTAGCCAATGAAAAGCCTTGCCTTAAATTTTCATTTCAAATAATGTACAAAAACAGGTGAACCCTGAATTGGCTGTAATTCGCAAAGGCAAGAGGAACGAAAACGGAATACATCTGGATAGTTAGTACCACTTATGGTCAATGGCAGTGCATTACAGTGGTGTGTGTTCATTGTAATAATGTGTAGATAGGGGGTCAGCAGTTTTATTAGTGAGGAAGCCAGCTCCGGACATTGGAGCTGTCTCTGCTCTTAGTGATACAGGGAAAACTGCAGCTGCGTAGCTTGGCGGCAAATTGGAAGCGATTGCCTGTGGACATTCCATAAATTCAATAAATGTTTCCAAATACAGACAGTCCTATTTATCAGGTATGATACACATGGTTCCTGCCACAGCCGCCCTAACCGACCTCAGCTACTGTTGTTTTTACATGCATTGGAAAAGTGATTTGTTCTCCTCCCCGTTCTTTACATGTGTGCATGGTGCCATGTCATTTGCTGAACTTTGGTGGAACTTTTTGTGGAAACTCATCCAGGAATCACGGTCTGAGCTGTGGAAAAAATGTGCTGCACTTCTGACTTTTCCACGTCAGTCTAGTAAAAGGTTTTAAATGCTGTAACCTTTTTTTTTTCCATTGTGGATCCATGAATATACAGAAAGATCTCAAAGCAGTAAATTATTTGAGTTCAACAAAATTTGAATTTGAAAAAAAGATCACTTTTCAACACATTTCAAATCAGCGCACGTCATAAATATACAAAAATGTACCTGAAATCTCAGTAAACTGACAGTACACAAATGACAGTACTTCAGTTATAAACCTCACAAGACAGTTAAGTTTTCACACCTGCTTCTTAGTTTCTGATTGGGAATGTTGGGAGAACATGTCCCCAAACTGGGACCATCCAGAAATGTCTTACCACTGGTTCGTGAGTGCCTTCCAAAAGGATGATTAATGTGTGGGATATTTATTGTTCTACATGTGATGTTGACATTTAATAAAACAATTAGCAACCTTTGAACCTTTTTTTTTACATTGCATGGAGACAACACACTTTTATCCTTCCTGATGCTATGGGCAGTAACAAAAGCAAGGAATGACAAAAAAAATGAAATGTGAAATGTGAGACAGTAAAGGACGATGTGAGGTAGGGAATAGTATTGGTCTGCACTTTGCCCACAACAACAGAGAACCATAAGAAATTAAATGCATTGACTCATTTTAATGCTAATTTTGAGTAATTGTAATGAAGGTGATTGTGGAAAGGGAAAAAAGTCCCTCGGGCAGAGGAAGACACCTTCGGAGAAATAAACCAGCCCGCCCCCCTCCAACTGGCACTGGGTAAATTTAGGCATATGGTGGGACACCTCAGGCAGGCAGGCTGGTAGACAGGTAGGAAGTTAGACTGATAGATGGATTAGTAGACAGGTGGGTAGTTGAGCAGAAAGATGGGCAGTTAGACAGGTGGGCAGATAGATGATCAGTTAGACAGGTGGGTAGTTGGGCAGACAGATGGGCAGGTAGACAGGTGGGCAGTTGAACAGAAAGATCGGCAGAGAGGTAGGTGGGCAATTAGACTGATGGATGGGTAGGTGAGGTGGCAGCAATCCGCAGGGATGGTACAAGCAGGTGACAGGCATGTAGGAACTTAGATAGACCCATGGGCATCTGGTTCACCCAAAAAGGGGATAAAGAAAGTACATGAAGAGCAAGTGTGGAAGAGAAAATGGACAGTGCAGGAGAGCAGGACGACTGACCATAAATAAGCTCGAGTAGGACTGGGTATTTAAATACTGAGTATTTAGCCTACACTTCGACATTGACAATAAGAACAAATCCCTCACATTTGCTGGAAAACCACAGCTGCACAGTTCTCTAAGAAAAAGTAACATTTTTCACTTTGGAAATCAATATATTACCTGCCCCTTGAATAGGAAACAAACGAGGGTTGGAACTAAAAGATCACTAAAGTACTCTAGAAAAAAAGCCTTCATATAGCTTTATGAGTAAAATCACAGTTTGAAATCAATATAAAACTTAACAGCCTGCAAATGGTGACAAAACAGGACTAAAATGATCAAATTCCCTGGTTCTAGTAATAACTCTGGCTGATGCATTCTGTACCAGCTAAGAACTATGAAGTTCACCTAGAACTTGTAGTGTTACTGTAGTCCAGTCCTTGAGGGTATGGGTTAGGTTATTTGCATAGTAGATGGACAGCATCGTCCTGTGCTTGGTTGTATTTCAGATGGAAAAACGCTGTTCTAGCAACATTTTGAAAGCGAGCATCAAAAGGTGGGCCATCTGTGAGTTACCGTCACTGTGCTGTTTAACAAAAAAAACTTGCAGGTTCTTTCATCATCATGCATCACCTCATGCTGCAGTAGGACCACTCAGGATTTCTCTGGGCTTTTGCAGGAGGAAGTTACTGGTGAACCATCGCCACATGTCTCATAAACAGTCTTCTGTCTTTGCCTGTAACAATTCACCTGGTTTGACTGATACACAACATCAGCTTGACAATAGAGGCCGACACCACGTGTAATAATGTCACTGAGTGGCCACGTATATAAAGTAAAAAGTAACGATCCTCACAATCCTGAGGGGCTTCATTCTGCTGGATTCAGAGGACTCTTTGTCCACCGCTGAGGGCCTCCATTTAATAACAATTAAAACTTGTAAGTGAGCCAAAATAATGCCAAAATCTACAGTATCGAATAATGTACTTAGATTTAAAGGCTGCAGCACTGACGCAGATCCATGCTCAGACACCATAATCAAGGTACTTGTTACAATCAATGTTTCAATTATGTGGTTTTCATGAATTCTTCTGTGAATTCATACAGCTTCCTCTTGTGTTCACAGTTACTCTTGTTGAATGTGGTCTGTCTTTTTTGGTGGAATACCAACATTACCCAGAATGCAGTGGCTCTCGATACATCACAAGACTCATAGTCCTGGTCACAGCTGTATCAGTGAGACGTGCACCAACAATTTATCCTCTTTTGATCTCTGATACGTCTCCCATTATGTTGCGTGAATTGCAGTTTTTTTAGGTACAGTTGTGCCACTGCTCTGCTGATTCAGTCTTTGCACTCCGCTCTTACAGATGGTAAGTGCGATCAGTGAAGATTCATGGAGATATTGGCATGAATCCTGAAACACTATTGGCCAGGTGTTTCAGTCTCATTGTCCAACCCTGTACATCCCAATGCAATCAGTGTGGTGAGATCCTGTGACAGGCTTCTGTGTCAGTCAGGAGGGATGTTTCAGATCCCATGTTTGAGGACACAACATTACCCCCCCCCCCCCCCAACCCACAGGGAGGAACCACAGGCATTCTGCGTGAGCAAAGTAATCTGGACATGAGCTTAACACTGGAAACCACTGTTCAGAGAAAACCAAACTGCTTTTAAATACCCACATATACAATCATTTGCAACAATGTCAGGTTGTAGCAAATCCTGAAAACAAATATGTAATTTCCCATCAAAGCACACACAGTGCAGTATTTAAAGAACTGGATGATGTCAAATTTCTGCAAAACTAAATCGCCCGAGTTAAAAAATCCAATTGCATGAAATCGGGCAAAATAGAACATTTTTAATTGGTCTGGATAAAGTCCTGTTTAGAAAGGTAAATAAGTGTGCTTACCTTCTAGGCTCTGTGGACATGCAGTCAGGCTCCATTTGGTTAACACAAAGCCCTCCATTGGAAAGTCAGAGCCACCATTTTCTCATATGGGGAAACTAGGGAATTTTATGGGCTTTGCCACTGACTTACAGTAATTAATGTGAATCATGTTACAAGATGGGCCTATTTAAGTTAGCATATTCACCTTTTCACGTCTAGAGTCCGGCGCCTACTATTGCTGGTTATGTGAATAATGTCATGGAACATACAGAAAGCCTGAAAAAGTCTCTGTGAATCACTCAGATTGGTCATGTTAAACATATTAAACCAGGAAGTCATCCTAACATTAAAGTTTTTCTGACATATATTCACAGTTGATAAAATTAACGACCGGGGTATCCTCATGTCACAAAGAGATTTGTTTTTATTTTTCCAGTTTATTATTTATAGATTCCCCCTCCCAATAGAAAAAACCACATCAGCTTTCTTTCTTGGTTACATGACATGTCAAGTCCTCGGTTAACACTTTGGAAACAGAATTTTATTTTTACTTTTGAATCTTCTTCTGTTATTTGTATGCATATTCTCACTGTGTTCCCATGGGATTTGCAAACACTGGATTGAGAAGCATTAATTGGAGATTTCAAATTGTCAGTAGGTGTTTGTGTAATGAGATGGGTTGGGGCCCCATCACACAGGGTCCTTCAAATTGTCAGTAGGTGTTTGTGTAATGAGATGGGTCAGGGCCACATCCTGGGTTGTTCTGTGGAAGTATCATAGCAAAAAAAAAAAGAGTAATTTTTAAGGATCTCCTATGATTAAAAATTCTGGCCTGGCAATCCAATTATTGCTATAAATTGATTTATGAATATTGGTAGTTTGTACTTTACATTAAATTTATGTTATCATGTAAAAGCTTTAGCCAAAACTTTAATTCACCATACATTCACTAGTAATATGATATTGTATACTATTGTATGAAACAAACCAATAAATCACAGAAAATATCATAAGTTGTACGACGACATATTTTATGTTTTATGTTTAATTACATTTTCCCAAGTGAAAATTAATGCACTGTGTAAAAGAGGTAATTAACTAACTTTCACCTTGAGAGCTTTGCAGGTGAGTGAGTCGATCACCAGCTTCCCCATCTCCACTGAGACGGCCTGTGGCACAGCAGCCACTGAATGAATGAGGAACCGGATTCCAGGTATTTTAAGTGTAATGGGAGGCGGTCTTTGTAGCATGTGGGAATCTTAGCATGATACATAAATGTTATGCTATCCTCAGCTTGGTGAAATACTTCTTTTGTTTCAGCTACCATAGAAAATATTGGGTTTCCTGTTTTGTGTTAACATCACACAGGGTCCTCAGAGAGATTGTATATTTTACGCCCGCATGCAATTACCAAGAACAGTATGTGACCTTATGAAATTGTGCAATTGACTGAAATCACTATGGAATCAACTTTTGAGACTCAGGAACAACGTCTGATGTGCTCAAGACTCCTACAATGTTTAATAAACACGAAAACGTCAAAAGTGTTCAGTTCTTGAAATTATATACACATGCTGCATTAATGAGCTCCTAACACCACAGAATGCTAATGTGTGGTGTAGTGATGTAACCACTAGACACCATTTGAAGGTTCTGGGCCCATTCTGTTTGGCTTTCTGGGTGGTTCCATTAAAAAATAAATGCATGCTTTGGAGTCTGTGCTGATTTCAGACAAGAGTCTTTAACATGAATAACTGTGTTATCAAAGTGAGTGTCCTGTATAAGGAGACATTCTCGTCAAAATGTAAATGTTTCACCTAACTCTATTTTACAGGGATTTGTTAGGCTGAAAAACCAGACCGATGTATTTAAGCAAGCTCCACAGCTGGATCACCACCAAGACTTTGCCCGTTTGATGGATGTGCAGGCAAGAAAGCAGGAAAACCATGCCAATCATTCAAAGCATGTTTCCTTTTCATGGAAGAAATCACACTAAACCACTCTTCCAAGAAAATTGATCGTTGTTTTCCCCCTCTCCCCCTCTCTTTGTAAATAGTGGTCTGATCTAATGGAGACTGTGGGCAGCCTGCTGGCTCTGCTCGGGCCCCTGACGTCTATCGTCTGGGGCCTGATGGCCTCGTCCACACATGGAGAGTATAAAGGGGGAGTGTGCAGTCTGGACGAGAAACATCCTTCACTGTCGGGCCTTTTCTTCTGCTGCTACGCCTGATTCTGCCGGCTTTCTGATAATAACTAAATATGTGCTCAAAGCAGTAAGTGCAACAGAGTTCATATAAAAAATATACAAAGCATATATTGATAAAAGCACAGTGTAGCGGCTTGGCAGAACGTGCACCTACAGGGAGCATTGGGCATTGCGGGCCCAGAAGTTACAAATTCAGACCAAGATTTTGTTTCTACCAACCAGTTCAGTACTCTGTGACTCTTTATACTCAACTGTGACTCTTTATGCTCAACAAAATCTTGGTCTGGATTTGTAGCTCCCTACAGGACTGTGAAGCTTGACTTTATTTGTATATGGAATATTCATTCTTTGCTCAGCTTTGAGTGAATTCCCTTTGCATAGTTTTCTCCGGCAGTCCAAAGACATGCGAGTTAGGTGCATGGCTATCTTTGCACTCAATGTGTGTTCATCATTTGTCCAGAAATAAAAATGAGGTCCACTCTGTGTCACATGACTAGGTAAATATGTCACATGACTAGGTAAAACTGATGTCATGAACACTTGATGTTAAACGTCTACTACCAGGGCAGTCAAAGGCCAACAAATGTCTTCTTATGTGAAATGGCCATGACTGAACTGTTATTTATTTTTTAATATGGTCTATTGTTTCTTTCAGAAAGATATTCTACAAACCACAGAAGACTTTAAAATGGCTACAAAACTTTATTTTGATAGGGTATTTTGGAAATATAGTGCTCCCCTGTCCATAGCTGAATAGTCACATTGTGTTTGCAGAGGTGTTGATTATATTCAAGCAAAACACTCTTTTGGCAGTCAGTTCATCATCACAGCCAAAGAACAAATCTGACTGAACAGGTCCTCCTTTTAAAATCCATTATTCTAGATCCTTTAGAAATTCAGCATCAAAAAAACAGTGAAAACCATTACATTGTTCAGAGACATGCAGGTTCTGGAAGCACACTGGGACGTAGAGATAATGCTAAAATGTAAAACAGATTTTACAGAAGCAAAATGAGCTACCCAGCTTCCTCTGAAAACTTTTCCAGACAACCCTCACAGTTGTGGTTCATGGCATCCTTGTCTTGTATGTTCTTGGAACCAGCATCAACCAATCATCAACAAAAGAATCTCTGTCAGTTGCAGTTTTCTAGAAAATGAGCAGTAACAGTAACAGCAAGTAACAGAAATCGCAGATGCACGTCTTCTTGCAGCAGAAATCAGCACTGGGCTCTGTGCCAGGCACAAAAGCACTGTGTCCATATGAGCTGTCCATATGAACATGCTTTTACAAACAGGGTCCCTTGTTAATGTCAGAGTTCTTTTGGCCTCCTAATTGAAGTTGCACATCTATGCCAAGTAAGGCAAACCGGAAAAAGGGCTTTCCCCAAAACTGTTCCCATAAAGTTGGAAGTATAGAATTGTCCAAAATGTCTTGGTATGATGAGGTATTAAGAGGTCCCTTCACTGGAACTAAGGGGCCTGACCCAACCCCCAACAAACAAGCCCATACCATTATCCCTCCTCCACTGAACTTTACAGTCGGCACAATGCAGTCAGGCAGGTAACGTTCTCCTGGCATCCACCAAACTCAGACTCGTCCATCAGACTGCCAGACAGAGAAGCGTGATTCATCACTCCACAGAACACGTTTTCTCTTCTCCAGAGTCCAGTGCTTTACAACCCTCCATCCGAGGCTTGGCACTGCCCTTGGTGATGTGAGGCTTGCATGCAGTTTCTCAGCCATGAAAGCCCATTCCATGAAGCTCCCGATGCATGTTTTTATGCTGGGGTTAACGCCAGAGGAAGTCAGGAAATTATTGAGTCAACAGAGTGTTGGCGACTTTTACGTATGACGTTTTGCGCCTCAGCACTCGGAGACCCCACTCTGTTACTTTAGATGGTCTACTACTTCCCCCGCTGAGTTTCTGTTCTTAAATGCTTATACTTTGCAATAATACCACTTACAACTGATTATGGAATATCTAGCAGGGAAGAAATTTCACGAACTGACTTATTTCAAAGCAAGCATCCTGTGACAGTAATACGCTTCAATTCACTGAGCTCTTTAGAACAACCCATTCTTTTACAAATGGTTGTAAGCCTGACTGCATGGCTAGGTACTTGATTTTGCACACTTGTGACAATAGGTCTAAAAACCTGAAACCTGAAATTAGTGATTAAGAAGAGTGTCCAAATACCTTTATGCGTACTGCATAGTATGGTAAGGAGCTCGGTCATTCGGGAGGGACTCAGAGTAGAGCCGCTGCTCCTCTGCATCGAGAGGAGCCAGATGAGGTGGCTCGGGCATCTGCTCAGGGTGCCTCCTGGATGCCTCTCTGGTGAGGTGTTCCGGGCATGTCCCACTGGGAGGAGGCCCTGGGGAAGACCCAGGACACGCTGGAGGGACTATGTCTCTCGGCTGGCCTGGGAACGTCTCGGGATTCCCCCAGAGGAGCTGGAGGAAGTCGCCAGAGAGAGGGAAATCTGGGTTTCCCTGCTGAGACTGCGGCCCCCAGCGACTCGACCTCGGATAAGCAGGAGGTGATGGATGGATGGATGGATGGATGGATGGCATACTGCACAGTGCATATTAGGTGCAAGTGCAGTATAACTAGGATTAGGAGTGTAAAATGTCTCATGACTGACGTACAAGGCTATGTTTTGAAGTTCTGGAACAGTCTTGTATTTTTGGATTATTATTGGAATACTGAGTGAGCACCAAGGCCAAGGGATAAAGGCTTTCAAGTCTGAGACTTGCCTTATTTATTTGTCTGAGGTGGAGGTTGAAGACTGTGATCGTCTTAGAGCTTTAATCATATTCTTTGGAAATGATTCAGTATGAAGCTTCTTTTGAAGGTACCTTTCAGTGAAGCTTGAAAATGGCTTTCTGTTATTTATACTTGTTCAATTTCATTATATTAATGCAATAATAATGTCCAAAACCTGGTAATGTGCTTGGATCACTCTTAAGCCAAGCAGCAGTAGTCTGGCCAGAATGCCTGAAATTGTTCAAGAAAATAAAATAAAAAAATCTCGGCATCAGATGGGATGGATACATGTATTTCACCTTTAATAATTCTTTGTTATATGTTACTTAATCTTCAGGTTACACTTGTGTCCTTGGAAAATTGTATTATGGTGTCATGTGGATGAATTGAAGGTTATTGAATAAATCAAGAAACCTGTAGGTGTGCATGTCTGAGTGAATGGTGTGTGAGTGACTGATGTAGGTGACTGGTGTGTGAGTGACTGATGTATGAGTGACTGGTGTGTGAGTGACTGATGTATGAGTGACTGGTGTGTGAGTGACTGATGTATGAGTGACTGATGTGAGTGACTGGTGTGTGAATGACTGGTGTGTGAGTGATTGGTGTGTGAGTGATTGGTGTGTGAGTGACTGATGTATGAGTGATTTTTGTGTGAGTGACTGGTGTGTGAGTGACTGATGTATGAGTGACTGTGTGTGAGTGACTGATGTGAGTGACTGGTGTGTGAGTGACTGGTGTGTGAGTGATTGGTGTGTGAGTGACTGGTGTGTGAGTGACTGATGTGTGAGTGACTGGTGTGTGAGTGACTGGTGTGTGAGTGATTGGTGTGTGAGTGACTGGTGTGTGAGTGTGCCCTTCGACGGGCTGGTGTCCCATCCAGGGTTGTCTCTGCCTTACGCACATAACATCCAGGATAGCCTTCAGACCCCTCCGCAATCCTGAATACGGATGGATGGATGGGTGGATGGATGAAGACAGTGCTTTGCCTTGAGCTGTTACATAGTAGCTGACACGCTGCTATCTCTCTAGCATCTGGGATGCCTCTGGAACCCGAGGCGCCGTGGGGCAGAGGAGCTCCTGCACAGCCTGAGATCAGCGGCAACAGAACCACAATGATCTGTTTCATGCCAGGTAAGTAAGAGCCAATACAAATATTCATTAAAAACCCATAGTACCCTTGATAAGCATCTGCTTTTTACATTCAATCCTATCAATATGCTGTATGTTATACTACAGCGCAAAGTGCTTGGTTAACTGCTCAGGTTATGGATGGATGGAGCACTGTAATGCACCATAACATGTTCCTCACAGAACCAGTGCTCATCTACCTCAACAGTCCCAAGTTCCTGATATATGTCAGCGGAGCATTGTCCATGTGGGTAAGTGAAGTAAGGTATTCAGTAAGAGAAACCACGACACAGATGGAAAATTCATCTTGTAATATTCAGCCTATTGGTGTACTGTCTTACTAATATAGCCTGCTGATCAGAGTTTACCCCAAAATGTGTCCTGAATGATTGAAATACAAGAACACTTGAACGATCGGACAAAATAATTTCAAATGAATTTAAATGCTATTTAGAACTACAAAGGAGAAAGATAACGACAAACCTGTGAGCCCATACTATGTGGACACTCCCATAAGGCTTCCCTCACTGGCAGGGTAGATAAGCCACCTCCCCTTCATCTCTCCCACAAGGGCGACCGCATGTGGCATTTCGCCATCTCCGTATTCCTAGTCGAGCTGTACGGTCGCGACCTGCTCCTCACTGCTGTGTTCGGCCTGGTAGTGGCCGGCTCCGTGCTACTTTTTGGAGCGGTGATCGGTGACTGGGTCGACCGGCTCCCCAGGAACAGAGGTAATGATCCTTTCCTTGCAGATGGGGTTCAAATCAGAGACATTCAGGTGGGTAAAAGTGGTTAAGAAACTATTTACAAACATGGAGGTTTTGATTCATTTTGCTCCATTTTGTCAAACAAAGCCATTGTTGCCTATTAGGAAACATTCCTAAAATTACATATATAATCCTAATCTATGTATACACACACATACACACACACACACACACACACACAGGTTTGTAATTATATCTTTGTGGGGACTCTCCATTCATTTCTATGTTGAAAACTTTAATCCCAACATGACGACCTTAACCCCTACCCAGCCCTAACCTTACCCAGTAACCAAATTAATTTGTTGTGGGTGGCTCTCTGTGGGTTGGGACTCAGAAGGTTGCTGGTTCAAATCCCATGGTCAGCAGCGTGGTCCCACCATTGGGCCCATGGGTAGGGCTTTTAGCCCCAATTACCCCAGGGTCTGCCTGACCCTACTGTCTCCTCCACGTCAGTTTTATGGGGTGTCCCCCTGGGATGCTTTTCCAGCTGTCCTGACGGAGCTCCCACATATATGCTGAGCTCTCAATGGCTGCTAATCCATCACTCTCTGGTCAGACTCCTTCAAAACCATCTCTACTATGTGTAGGCCAGTTAGCCATATCGTGTGATGCGACACAATCACTCTCCTTCACAGGTGACTTGGTCCAAACTTTTGACTGGTACCAAATATATTCTGTCTCTTCTCAATTTGTGTATGAAGACTGCAGTGAAATGTGTGCAATGAATACCTCCTAAAACTGGAACTCTTGCATCACTGCGCAATCAAAGAAAACGTCTCTGCATACAGAATGTTAACTGATTGTACAGAAACACACAAGCACAGCACACATGCAGTAGAGCACGTTCTGCTCCAGGCTGAACCCTGCCAACTCCCTAGACCAAAGTTTGTTCTCCCATATCAGTGGCCCACACATCGCTGTTCATCCAGAACATATCAGTGACAGTGTCTAGCATCCTGCTCATGCTGGTCTTCTCCTACAAGCATTGGATCGAGCGGATCTGCAGTGGCTGGCTCACTGTGAGTATCCATTTCCAGTGTCTTCCATATCTTTTGTTCCTAGACAATTTGTTTCACGAGGCAACTAATCCTTTTTTATACCACTATGGGTGTCTTAGTACCAAAAAGTGCTTTGAAAATGGCATGAAACTCTGGCATGCTTTTCAAAATAAGAGCAGAGTGCACAACATACTATTACTTCTATAAAATATTTATGCATTTTTATTTTAAATAAATGATGATAATGCAATTACTTAAGGCACATCATGTTGTTGTGAAACCCAGACTTTTTGGCCTAATGCTAGACAGTAGTACCAGTATATTTGTTTTTATTAGGATCTGATTCATATGTTCAATTACTTGTCAGTTACATGTTGTCTTTTTATCAAGTTAACTGTAAGGAACATGAACCTAAGCTAATATCAATTATTATGAAGAAGTGCAGGATATTGTTTCTTAAATCTGTGAATCACCGTGGAAACGTTTCACTAGTGTCTTGATATATCATTGCATGCTTGGCCTCCTGCTGTTCTGTTACGTCTCCCTTTAATGTGTTTGCATCGCATGGCTTGCACAAGGTGGTTTGTTATACGCTGGTGATCATCCTGGCAGATGTGGCAAACCTGGCAAGCACGGCCTTGACCATCGCCATCCAAAGGGACTGGATTGTGGTGATCACCGGCTGTAACCGTGCACGGCTTGCCGGTGAGACACCTTCCCCGACAGCTGTGTACTATGGGGCCCTGTACATGTATGGTTAGTAATCAAGGCCTCAGTCTATTACAATCTGATAGATTCTAACGCTGTGTTATTATATACTGATGGCACGGTGGCTAAGTGGATGGCGCTGATAACGCGCACCTTAAGGGCTGAGGGTTTGAGTCCCACAGTTGCTGTATATAATTGCATTTCCTCTGAGTGCTCCAGGTCGGTGTTTCCTCCCCCGGTCCTTGGGGGGGCCCAGACAGCCCACATTTTTGCTCCCTTCCAGCTCTTGTCTGGGGGTCCCTGAGAACCAGCTTGGGAAACACTGCCCTAGTCTCCTGCTGAAGTACCAAAGACACCCTGCTGCAGTCCGAAAGACATGCATTTAGGCTAATCGATGAAATAGGCCAGAGTTTGTGACCGTGTAAAGTGCTTTACACTTTATGCTTGTTTAATCCAGTAAAAACATTGCAAATTTGTTGATTTTATAAAAGAAATCATAACTTTTTTCATTTGTTTACAAAAAACATGTATCACATTAGAAATAACCAGTGGTTTTAAGCAAAACATTCATTTCAAGTAGCAATACACTGAAACCAAATTTAAAAGAGTTAAAAAGTTCATTGACTAGCAGTAAATTAGTAAAACCATTGCAATAGCATTAAACACCAAACATTACAGTTTAGCCAGTGCATAGAACTGCAATTAATAGCAAAATGGCAAGAACAGAAATGAATGAGTCAGTCAAAAAATTATGGCACGAGAATATGTCTGTGTGGAAGAATGTGAAACATTGCCAGTCAATTAACTTTTATTATGAAACCAATGAATTTCCAGCATTTGTACAGAGGCAAGCAAGCGTCCCACGCCTTTCTGAGCACTATGTGTCCTTAAACTGTCCTGTGATGGAGCAGCATCCTGTCCAGGCTGGACCCCAGCTTTGTTGCCGTGGTGATCAGGTGATCACACATTGCTGCATTAGTTCCCCCATGCTTTCATTTGTTCCTTTTCGCTGCCATGCAGAAGTGAATGCCACCATGCGGCGGATTGATCAGGTGACCAACATCTTGGCTCCGCTCGCTGTGGGCCAAGTCATGACGCTGGCGTCCAACGTCGCCGGCTGTGGTTTCATCCTTGCCTGGAACCTGGTGTCCCTCATCGTAGAGTTCTTCTTCCTGTCAAGGGTGTATCGCATCGTTCCCATGCTGGCCCTAAAGGCCCGACCGGGCAAGGCAGAGGGGCCGGGCAGGAGCTCATGTGGTGAGTGGGTGTTACGCAGCACGTGTTGCCTTTAATAACAACTGGCTGGAGGGTGTCAGGATATCATCGTGTTTCTTTATTGATAGAATGTTCTTTCCAAAGGAGACTCCATTATTCTCCAGTATTTCCCTCATGGTAACTTTGGACTGATTTAGGGAGATAAATTATATTGTCAGCGTGCATCCCCCATGTTCTTCAGTGCGTTATGACATGCCTCTTAGCCCTCTGATGTCACTGCTATTGTTAATGTTGGCTGAAATCTAGGCAGCTGTGGACGTGGCGTTTTTGTTTTACCAAGCTTTCGTTCTTTAGCTGGCATTTTACAATTCAGCTACTTCCGTGTCAACCCTGATTTGTCAGTCTTGTTGCAATGTCTCCCATTCCATTGATCATTAGTTTGTCTCTGCATGTAACTTACCGAAGTGGAAGGTCATGGTCAACTGATTCTCAGACGAATAGTCCTTGGTGCTTGTTTGGTGTTGTATTTTACGGGGGAAATTGCCAAATTAACAACAAACAAACAAAATAACCCATTCTGAAAATTCTCATTCCTGAATTTAGTAGAGCCACAGGTGAGTGCAGCCCCTGGGGGCCTGGAGCAGAACTGCAGGACTGGCCTCCAGTCGAATGAAATGGGCGAATCTCCCTTATGTATCTGGAAGCTCAGGCAACTGCTGAGAACCTGGAGAGATGGCTGGAAGGCCTACTACCGCCAACCAGTCTTCCTGGCGGGCATGGGGCTGGCCTTCCTGTATACCACGGTGCTCGGGTTTGACTGCATCACCACGGGTTACGCCTATACTCAGGGCATCAGCGGCTCCCTGCTGAGCCTGCTCATGGGCGTGTCCGCCATGACAGGCCTGGCAGGCACCGTCATGTTCACGCAGCTGAGGAAGGCCTACGGCCTGCTCGAAACCGGGCTCATCTCCAGCTGCCTGCACCTCAGCTGCCTGACGCTCTGCTTTTGCTCCATCTTCGCTCCCGGGAGCCCCATGGATCTCAGCCGACTAGGGCATCTCACGGGGGCCAATATGGAGGGCCTGGGGGGCCAGGGCAAGAGGCACAGCTACCCCTTCCTGGGCAGCAACAACCAGCCTCTCCTCCCTGACCGCTCGTCCATTCACTGGACCAACAGCACTGTGCTCTTTCAGAACTTCCCCACTGGCTCTGCGCCTGAATCTTATGTCTCCATCATACTTTTGTTCGTGGGTGTCATCACAGCTCGCGTCGGTAAGTGGGTCCCTTGGATTTACGCGAAACACATCTGTTAAACATTAACAGTAGAAATACAATAAAATGAGCATTTATAGTATTTCTTACGGATTCCTAATTTGAAATTCAGCCCTCGGTGACCTGTATTTTATGCATGCTGAAGAATTCCATTATCCATTATTCTGTTACTTGACAAAGGTACAATTTTTCATCTTTAAACCTTACGTGACACAGTGGCTTACTGGATATATATGTATATGTGCACGCTCTGTGATGGTCTGTCTTGAGGGACCCCAAGAGATGCGTGTTAAAATATCCAACTTGATTTTGTGATTTAATAAATCATATTATTAAATAGCTAATTATGATATTTTTTCTAAAGAGACTCACTATGATGCCTTGGAGGAGTAAAAAAATAGAGTTTTAGAAATATTTACACATTAGATGACAAAAATCCACATATTTATGTATGAGTCATCTAACACACATTTTATTATTTTTGTTTTATCTAATGACCCTTGTCGCTTAACATAGAATTAGGGATCTGCCACTAGGGGCAGATAGTTGGGCTAGCTAGCCGGGAAACTAATGAAATAATGTGTGAATCAGTAGAAGAATGTGGTAATATAGTAACTCAAAAACCTGAAAAGCACAGCCTGGAAACAGGTTGGATTTTGCCTGCATTTTTTATCAGGGGGACGATGCTGGAATAGCATTGCTTTGGACAATACTGTCAAAATACCATATACTGCAGTATAATGCATGGAAAGCATGACGTATGAAAAATTACATACTACCCTAGCCTTGTCAGACAGCCTAAACTGAAGGCATCATTTGATTGCATGGATGTCGTTTGTTTGAAAAATTAGCTAAGAACATAAGAAATTTACAAACGAGAGGGGACCATTCGGCCCATCAAGCTCGTTTGGGGAGAATTTAACTAATAGCTCAGTTGTTAAAATCTTATCTAGCTCTGATTTAAAGGATGATTTAAACTCAGGGTTTTAGCTTCCGCTACACTAGCAGGAAGAGTATTCCATACTCTAACTACACGCTGTGTAAAGAAGTGCTTCCTCAAATTTGTTTTAAAATGTTTTCCCACTTGAACTTATTTTGTGCTTGTAAGCCCGTCATGCTGTCTAATGTAAATATTGATATTTTAATTTCATGCTGCCATTTAGGTTACTTTTTGCTGCTGGCATTTCTGTTCTGTGTGTAGGTAAATGAATAAAAATGTGTTATATATTATTATCTACTCATCATTTTCCTTCCCCAAGCCAGCAGGCGAATGTTGCCTAGTTCATCTTTCACAGTTGGTTGCACATAATGGGCTTAAAGTAGCTACTACGGCTTTTAAAAGGCCCCAATGGGACGTGATGTTTTTTTGTAGTTAATTCTGGTTTGGAGGCTCCACCCTCCTGACAGCGATCGCCCGGAAATTTCTGAAGCTCACTCCATGTGTTTGATTCGCAGGTCTGTGGTCTTTCGACCTGACAGTCACACAGCTGCTCCAGGAGAGCATAAGTGAGTCAGAGCGGGGTGTGGTCAATGGAGTGCAGAGCTCCATCAACTACCTGATGGACCTTCTGCACTTCGTCATGGTCATCTGTGCCCCACAGCCGCAGCACTTTGGCATCCTGGTCATCTTCTCCGTGCTCTTCATCGCTGCTGGGCATACCATGTACTTCACGTACGTCCGCAAGGCCAAGAAAAAGCAGCGGATTGACACAGAATGCTGCCCGGGACCTGCTGGAGTACTGACAGCTTCATCTCCTCCATGCATCCGCATTGTCAACATTCAAGGTTCACGGTTACTTTAATGGCAATAACAGCTGTGTGCACATACATAGTGAGATGAGGCAATATTTCTCCATGGACCGCAATTCAACATACATCAACATATAATAAAATACAATGTACAACATGAACAAAGACAATACTAAACTGTGCCTCAAAATAACAATATAGGACAATGGGATACTGAGGTACATCCTGTACATATATTTAAATATAACCAGCATAATGTAGCACCATGATGAATATCAATTATTGTACACAATGAAAACAGTTAATTATTAGTAGCATTGGTCAAGTAACCTCAAGTGTCCTTCAGTACATCGCTACCTGTCTGTCATGCCCCCAATCTCAGTGACATGGAGCAAAGCCCAGCACAAGATACACTGAAACAACCAGACCTATTGGACCTCTGCATGCTACAAACTATAAGGCTGCGTGTAAGATATAGGCTGATAGCACAACATTTATAACACAACCTGGGACCTCCATACTCCAGAAACGTGTTAATCTCTCTACCCATGGTGCATTTTAACAATGGGGTCATCAGGAAGACCAAGGACTTGTAATAGAAGCTATGGATGTAGTGACAATGAGATGTTAGTCATTGAGAAGGCCATCTAAGTATAGAAAAAACAAGAGGCGAGCTTGTTACTGAGCCGACAGCTTGGAAAAACTCAGGAAAACTGCCGAGTGATATCAAGGGAACATGATGTCAGATTTTTCTTGTACTGTTCAAAGAAATATGGAAATTTGGAGCAGAACGCATGGAAAGCAGATCTTAAATCTCTTGGTGGATGAATCAGCAAGCAGCATGCTTGGTTTCTTAGCAATACAGAGGAAACAAATGTGTAACAGCACAATGCACATTCATGAAGTTACACAAGACATAAACAAAGCAATGTAAACCAAGAGTAAAAGTATCTATGCATTCAGGAGATACGAACATTACAGAATAAGCTTTAATTATCAAGATTTTCTCTTACAAAGAATGTGAGTGATTCTAATGTTTTATTTAAAGATTTGTGGCAGGTGTTTGAAATTCACGCTTCCACACAGCATTAGAGCCGGTTGATAATGTATAAAAATAGCCAAACTGGTTTGAATAGTTTGTTGTGTAACATCATGATTCATGTAGAAACTGCTTTACCTCAGTACATGGCAGTATGTTTTGAAAAGGAATTTTGGATTTTTTTTTTAACCTCACATTAAATGGTAGATAGACCTTTGTTAATTTCATGACTAGTCATTTACACACAGGATTAACATATTTCTGTCTGAAACGCAGACCGTAACATTATTTTAGTTGTTTTTCACAGACACATTTTGTACGATGTCCAGTTAAATCACCTTCATGACATTTTCATATTTGAATGTTACCTTTTAAGTGGCAATACAATGTTCAGAAATTCATTTAGATCGTTTTTCCTGTAGCATTGCATTAGGCTACTTATTTTTCTATTATTAAAAGTGTTTCCGCTAATGTAACGTTATCTACAGTGACCCAAGCTGGCTACAATTTTACTCTGAATACAGAGAATACAGATACATGAGTGATGTAGGTGTTTGATCATTTGTGCAAATAATTTTCTTGCAATAGCACTGCAGTAAGTATTTTTACACATTTCATATAGCGTCTGACTTCTGGGTGCCATTTTCAAAATCAGCAGGTAAGGAAGAAATCATGCTTTGTCAGTGATTCAAAAAATATAAATCAGTAGAATAATCAGTATGGGCGTATTTCAAAACTTACAATGGTTTTTTCCTGTGAAACCTCTGGGGTGCCGGACCTTTTTGGATAAGACTGGCCACCCCTGAAATACATTTTGCTAACACTAGCTGTTTTTTCAATGTCCACTAGGTGGCAACTGAAATCAAATTATTCGGTAAAAAAAAAAAATAGATGGGATCTACTTCAATGTATCCATCCGTGCATTTTCTGTAGCTGCTCGTTGTAATCAGGGTAGCAGCGGTTCTGGAGACTATTATTTGCATGTAGACTGTGAAATTAATGTAGAGTTGGATCAAAATGACATATCAAAGGATCTACAACCTTAACATAAAGGAAAACATAAACATCAAGTTAACTAAAACAAAAGGTAACTAAGAAATTATAAATTTGGATGAATGTAAATTAAAAATCATGTACTGTATTGTCACTTTAATGATGCGTATGAAAAGTTCATATTTCCAGGTGTCAGCACAAGGAAGAGATGGAAGGGGATTCTCTTGAGGTGTGGGGGGGTCCTTAATACCCTATTCCTGTCTTCAAAGAATTCATATCCTCACCCCCCCCCCCCCCTTCCCCCCACTCTTGGGAACAGTCTCACAGTAAAGAGAAACAAAGGCAATCTGCACAATCCATCTTCTCCAAGCCTTATCAGCCCCCAAAGCCCCCCACCCTTAGCCCTGGTGAGATCTGAGCTCCAGACGCCCGTCTCTGCAGCACTACTTCAGAGGATCTCTTCCACGCACCTGTTTAAAGCGAGCAGGATGGCTTTTGGCGCTGGCTCACCTGAGTCACACTCCCTTTTAATGATTCACTGTGGGAGTCCTCTGGTGCTCCAATGCCAGGGCTTCTCATCAGAATGATTTCTGCATTCTTCTTCCTGCTAACACACACTCACTCCATTGCATTTTATGGATTTCCCATAAAAACAAAGCAAGAAATGCAACTTACAGGTAATTAATTAATTCCAAATTTTGAATATATTTAAAATTATTCTAAGAGTGAAGTATATAAAGCTGAAAGCGAGAGACAGGCCGGCCATGTGGTTATTTTTTATCCCTGAATGAACTTTCAAGATTAAATAGTTTAGT
Source organism: Cyphomyrus plagiostoma (assembly GCA_019775915.2). Lineage (NCBI taxonomy): Eukaryota > Metazoa > Chordata > Actinopteri > Osteoglossiformes > Mormyridae > Cyphomyrus > Cyphomyrus plagiostoma. The sequence continues at coordinate 19,478,665 of JABFEA020000138.1, read as the reverse complement.
GTTCTGCGAGTGCTGAAAGCTTTCTTTCTTTCTTTTTTTTTTTACTCAAGGTGAATTTTATTGAAATTAGAGACTTAGGAAAGCTAATGATAGTTATTAGCAATTGAATGTGCAAAGTGATTGAATGTGACAAATTCCAGTTGCACAAGGTACTGGTGGATATCTGTTAGCACACGATGTAGTAAATGATCATGCCAGTTTAATGTGGGCTTTGTATGACAGCACACTAACTTCAAAGGGTGACACATCTGATTTTAGTTTGTGATACAGGTCCCTGGCAATAGCACAACATTTGCATTTGGTGTGAAGCTACCTTAGCAGCTTTCACCTTCAAGTCTCCTCATGTGCTGTCTGTGGTATGGCATGCTTTAAATGCGATCATGTGGTAAAACGTGGCAGCATTGAGAGACACAGCTGAGCATGTTAGGGATGCCAGAAAAAAGGGATTAAACCAAAAAAAGTGATGAGAGCTCAGGAGATGCAGAGTCTGCATGGAATATGGAGGACATTATGACCCATGGTTCTGACTGTCAAGCCCCACCCATGTGACCCTCCTATTTCCTCCCTAGGGTGGCCCTAAGGAGTCCACCTGGTTATCGTTGCCATACCTTATGTGTGAATCACTCTCTGCTGCCTCTTGTTTGTTCCTTCATCAGTCTTATATTAAAGTGCTTCCCAGTCCTCAACGTCTAAACCTCACGTTAACTGTGCCTTCCAATGCTCGCAGCCTCCTGTTTTGATCCTCATTATCCTCTTTGTTTCTAGCCTCTGTTTTCCTGTTTAATAAAACCCAGTTTGTTTCACCTGCACTCCTGCTCCTGACTCCTTTGTCCCTCGCCTTGTGATACTGACCTTGGTGCTGAGACGACTTGACTAATAGGGAATGGATGCATTATCAACTGGAGGTAAAATTGAAATGAGACATGCACTTCTGTAAAAGCCAAGAGGAGAGGCTGCAGTAACCAGTCGCCTTGTGCTATCTGCTTCCATTTGCATATTAGCTTTGTGTCCAGTGATTCAGTCAAACACTTGTCAAACACAAATGTTTCACAAGGCTCTTGTAATGTAATGGTGGATCCAGAATTCAGTGGTTTTTGTGAGTCATTTCGGTGTGGTTTATGGTGATATATGACAGAACAACCACTGAAACTATACAGCAGCTGTGTGCTTTGCATTTTGCTGGGTATGAGGCATAATGACTTAACCTCAAATACAATGATATTTGCAGTGAGTAATAATATATATCCAGTGCAATGTCAGAGAACTTAGCCTGCAGCGCATCCCAGAATGTCTAGGGCACAGGGTAAGGGATCACCCTGGACAGGATGCAAGGATATCACAGATTAAACAGTCACAAATAAGAGACACCCAAAAATCCAAGATCCCAAAAATCAACCAAAATGTCCCAGGCCAACTGGCTGCCCAGCTAGACTTAAATTTCTGATAGAATTGGTCCATTGAGGAACAGTGGAGCCTGAGATGCACAATTCAGTATCTGTGGTCTCCAACAGGGTACAGAATCTCCTACTCAGTCCACAGATAACACTCAGGCAAATGGATGCCATGTAGGCTACCACAGATGCTGGACCACTGGCCATCAATATAATGTTTGGTTTTGAGTAAAGGTGATGTATTTACTGTTTTGCGACACTGTTTCATCCATCCGCAAGCTTTCAAAATTGTGTTAACTTCGACGTTCGTGAGACGCCGTTTAACGCTTAACACCAACAGGAAACCAAGGTGGACACCGAACGTAACCTGTGTAAGTCTCCACAGATCTTAGCGTGTAATAGTAATGCGTTTTCAAAGCATTCCTCTATGGTGAAAAAATATGTGACAGGGAAAGTAAAACCACGACTAGCGTCTGAATTTAAGAAACAACGTACTGTCAGCACATGTGGGCGATATCGCACACTGTGTAGACTACCGTAAAGGAAAAAGGACAGCAACAATGGAGGTCTACTGCACATGTGTGTAATATAATACACCCTACAGATAATCGTACATGCAAAAAAAGGTGGGTGGAGCAGCACTGCGTGATACACCAGCTCGTCTATCAGAAGCCACCTCCCTCCGGTTAAAACACTACGAGGATGTCTGCTCCAAGTGCATGTCTATGAACGTGATGTGGAGAGATGGAGGAAGACGGGCTGCTTTGCTCGCCCCAAGACGGGCTCTTGAAGAACTGGCGATGGGGCAAACAAGTGAAGGATCAAGCTCATCTGAAACAGAGGATCCGAGATATACCAGGACTGTTAAAACAGGGACTGCATTTGCGGAAGAAAAGTGTGGAGACTGTAAGTCACCCAGTGCTATCTAATGTGGTCTGTAAAACAAGCTTCGTGTATTTTATTGCCGATCAGGAGTATGTGACGGTAGATATATGTTATATAAGTTACCACACGTGTGCTGTCTCCGTAGTTTAATTCTTATCTTTATATTCGAAACGAACAAATGCCAGTAACCAGGTGGGAATACATTGTTATTGCATGATTTTAAGACTTGGGTTTTGCTGATATAAGTTAACTAAGTCACCGACTCCCACAACGATACGGTTAGGTGACCAAGTGTGACAGTAGCCGAATATAAAACTTCGATACCTGGGTATATTTCAGAAGGTGTTTCAAAATGGTTGAATGAAAGAGGTCGACTGCGCCTCGGACAGAGTGATTCAACGTGGCGGTGGATCATATTCACGTATCAGATTCTCTATGAAAGATTGCGCACCGTGGATAGAAAGGGAGAGAGGAGTTACTCTACGTATCATTAGAAGTCCTATAGAGACACAGCGAATAACCACATGCAAATGTGTCGAATATATATCTATATATATGCATATACAGTACTTATGTGCACGCGCGTGTGTGTGTATGTATGTATGTATGTGTGTGTGTGTGTATTAGTTTACATTAAACAACAATGTGATGTCTAGAGAAATCTAAACATTTTCCTATAACAATACGTCCATTACAAATTCAATAAACGGGTTAGGCAAATCCACAAAGTCCATCAAGCACTATTACGAAAAGACACAATCTAAACTAAACGCATACGTTTGCGAAACGTAATTTCAGTGAGTGGGTAACTTATTTTAAATCCGGATGCGCGTGTTTGTAATTATCGATATGCACGTCAAAGGAAAGACAGCACTGGGAAAGCTGTATTTAATTGTTATATGGGAACAGCGTATGATTAAGTTTAGTGTGGGATTACATATTTGTTTGCTTTAAGCAATAGCTCCCACCCAGCAAACAGCAAACTCCGTTAAATATATCGTGTGTTAACTCCTGGAGAAATCGACTTTGAATGAGATGGTACATCCATTCATTCTTGGTCTCCTTGATCTCTGATTTATGTTTTGGCTCTTCAAAGGGAAGCGCTCTTTTTTCCCTGACATGTGAGTGCGTGGTACCAACCCTTCATCTTCTACTGTAAGTAGAGCCTAAGAAAATAGTTTAATCAGAAGAGGATATTCATGCAGAAATCGCGCAGCATAAATACTTAGACACTGGAGAGATATAAAGGTGTTTTGAAAAAATAATGGTAACACTTGAAATAAAGCTGTGATCTATAATACATTAAAGATACTTTCATAATACATTACAATGGTCTGCATAAGGATTAAAGCATTACATCATGTTCTACTGACAGTCATAAGGCATTATAGCGTTGATTATAATGCTTCTTAAGCTCCAATGAAGCGCTCATCTATAATGCCCTATAATTGTCGGTATAAGAATTAATAATAATTATGAAAGTATCTATAGTGCGTTATACATGAAAGCTTCACAAATTCAATTCCATTTCCTGATTTGAGTTGGAATTGATGAATGCATTCCCATAATACACATGGTTATAATGTGTTATGCCCTTTTTTAAAATTAAATATTTCTGAATGCAGTATGATGTGTTGGGAATGTATTCATATATTCTTATAGACATGGCGTTCATAGAAAGTGGTGCCAAAATACGTCTGTCTGTCTGTCTGCCTGCCTGTATGCCAGTCTGTCCGCCTGCCTGCCTGTCTGCCTGTCTGTCTGTCTCTTTCTCTCTATTACTATAAGCTTGGTACTGTATTTGCATGTTTACCTCCATGTGTTTCCACCAGTTGCCTCTGGGAATGTCCTCCCACAACTGAAAGACTAGTGGTTCAGGTGAATTGGTTTCCAAGGTGTCCATTGGTGTGTTTCTCATGGACTGGCTTCCTGTACTCTGTGCTTCCTGGGTCCTGGGATGGGCTCCATCCTCACTGCAGCCCGGCACTGGCTAAGCGTCTATGGATGGATGAATGAAAAGACACTCAGTACCACCTCTCCGACTTAGCGGGATGCATTCAAATAGATTTAAAGTCGCAGCTTATTAACAATCTGGCAAATTCTGCCAGCTTGATTTCAGGTCATTTTATTAGAGGTGCCTTCAGTCGTTGTCACATTTTTATTTCTTTGCAATGTATAAATGTATTAACTGTGGATGGAACATTTTATCCACAGACAATGCAGGATTATGTGAGCCATCAAATCACCTTTAGAATAATTCATATAAATGTTTGAAAAAAACCATTGTGTCAGTCAAATCATGTTTCTTTTTCTTTAAGTAAATCAGTTCTCATACTAAAAAAGAAAATACTTCTGCACATACAATGATGCAGAGAAACGTTAATATTTTGAACTTTTTTTTTTTTGCTGCAAAGCTTCAGGGCAGAATATTCATCCAGGTGTCATCCGATGTATCTACAAAAATGTTACTGCCCTCAAACTGTAAGTGAATTGTCTACCTCTCGGGGGGATGAAAAAGTGTTGACAGCAGGTCTAACATCAACCAGGAGTGAAATATAATCATGTTAGAAGCCACGCGTTGTTCAAGTATACACATGTTCAAGGTCTGTGCACGCTCAGGAGGCCGGATTTATGGGAGATTTAGCCTTTGGCCTTTGGCTGTTCAGCATGACACAGAGTGAGGTTGCTGGGGGTAACACTGCACTGCTTTGCTACACCTGCACTGAAAATACGCAGCAAGATTAAGCACCATACAAGGCATATGGTCAAATAGTGACTCCAGGTTTAGCTGCAAAAGCCTGTAACTTTCCCAAATCAATTAACTCATGTCTCAAATTATTCCACCAGTGAAGCAGTCAGTGCCGAAATCAGAAGTACAATCTGCATCGTTTTAACCATGAGAGTCAAAATGCTTAGATATATTGTCAAAATGTCAGTGTAAGTCTTCTGCTGAGCTCCACAATTCTGCATGATAATCATTTCCCGCTCGCTCACCGTCACTGACCATTAACTAACTGATTCTTGTCAGACACCATCAGTTTCAACATGGCAAGGCTCTACGTACCAGTATGTAAAGTTCACTGGCAAGAGAAAGCATTCGCATGCACATGTAACATTTTCAGATCTAAAGACACTACAATAGCAAACAAAATAGTCACATAGCAACATCAAAATGTACTGTGGGAATCCAGGGTAGTGGCATTCATGAATGCATTCAGCAATTCCACATCAGCAAATGAAACTGGAGCTGGGAGTGGAAAAAAACTATGGGGAACAGAACTGGATTTGAATTCAAATTTCAGGGAAATTTGAATTCCAGATTCAATTCCATTTCCTGATATGGGTTGGAATTGATGAATGCATTCTGGAACAGCCCCAACCCTGGTGGGAACTAAAAATAGAACAATGCTGTATCACTGCATTGACATTTGAGGAATGTTCCAAAACAGTTTAGAAAAACTGTAAATGATGCATTTTACAATTTTTCTCAATGGCTTTGGCACATTTCTCAAATTACAATTAACATTCGCAGAACAGTTAGTGTAATCCCCACACCAGAATACCATTTCTTATTGCTTCACACAAATTTCCAAATGTTTTAGTTTGTGTGTGAAACCGTCTTGTAGAAATGTCGTAATTTGGCGTAATTTTAAATTCTTGTTAATTGAAGTAGATTATGTGCTTTCCCACATCAGTAATTTTGCTCCCAAACGTGTATTTGAGACTTTCAAAACGATTTAAAAAATCTATAAATTGCAGTTATGCAGCATTGTTGTATTTTTCACATTGCATTTTGTTGTCATTTTGGTGTTCTTGTATTGCACGTTTGCTGTTTTTGTGTTATGTGACTTTTTTGTTCGCTGTTGTACTTTGTCTTGATATATAGAAAGTTACATATGCATGTCAGTGATTTCTCTTTACATACTGTAACGTAGAGCCTTGCGATGCTGAAACTAGTATCTTTGACATGAATAAGTATCAGTTTGTTAAAGAAGAAAGATCAGTCAGTGACAACGAGAAAGTGGTAAACAACTATTATTCAGAATTTTGGAGCTCAGGAGCATAATTACACTGACATACTGACAACGTATCAAAGCATTTTGACTGTCTTTGTTAAAACTATTGTACTTTTCATTTTGGTGGCAGTGACTCATTCATTAATAGAATGATTTGCTTTTGAAACATGAGTTAATTGTTTTGGGTTAAGTCTGCAGCTTAACCTTACTGGCATGAGTTGTTTTGAGAAATGGTCTTAGTTTGTTTCATGAAATGTGCCAAAGCACTTGAGAAAAATGGTAATGTAACTCTGAATTACAGATCATGTTTTTGAAACAAACATTGAGTGACTCATTATCACATTACACAGGGGGAGGATTTGAACCTGGGACACAAATGGATTACAGTAAATGAGTACTGTACAACATCTAGATTTCTACTGGTTTATGATGTCCATTCAGTAACCAGTAAGCTTCCCCACAACACTGATAGATAAAGCGTTGTAGATAATGGATGGATGGATGGTTGTGTGCATGAGTGTCTTCAGAGTGGCCTAGTTCTGCTGTCAGCCATACCTCGTTTTGTGTCACACCCCTGTTGTGGTGGGAATTTCAGACTGGGATGAGACTTACATGCTCACATGCGCAAAAGGCAGCGAGTACTTTCAGTAGAACGTTTTGTTGAGGAACTTTATGAATTTCGATTGGGAGAGGGAAGTGTAACCCTGCGGAGCTGCCTGGACCCCTCTTGCTGTCTTATCCGACAGCGGAAGTATTTTCTTTTTGCTCTGGTTACCTGCTGACTTGGAAAAACCTCCTCAGATGACTTTGAGTCTGCCAGCGATTGTCACATGATTGTCAGACACCATCATGTCACCGTGCCATGAGCACAGGGTCGCTGGCAACCCGTGTCGTAGACGGTGTCGTCTGACCCTGAAAGCTGGCAGGTGAGCGAAGCATGAATACTTCAGTACCCTGCCATATTTATTTAACTCATACATCCATCCCCATCATTTATAAAATATTTTCAGATACGTATTATCATGCTGAATCCTGTACTTTTTAGTGATCTAGATGGAACTTAATCTTTTTGTAAGCTGCACACCAGCAGAAATCCTCCACAAAGAGTCAGGAACCCAGACAGGAGTGAAATCCACTCGGCGCTGCACACTTTGAGACAGTAAATCCTCTCTGACAGTTGCACTAAACCTCACTTATGACCTGGCAACTTCCAACTCGCTTGACCTAAGATGGGAGTGATGTTATGGCCATTCGTCTTGACAGCCTTTTTGTGCAAAGGGTTCATTATCAAAATCGGCTTTTCTCGATCTTGCTCAAGAATATGGAGTTTAGTGTTGGCCCCTTTAGTTGTCTCAGACAAATGAAAATACTTATTTCTGCAATAAAGTTAGGGTTGGTTTCTCTTTTCTGGTCTCCTGTGTTATGACTTAAATTTGTGCTATAAAAAACAAGTTCATGTCCATGGTGTCATTGCTAGATCAATGCCAATCCAGTCTTCTGTCACAATGCTGCAGACCACTTGGGCCAGACACCTGCTCCAAGCAGCATGGCGTCCTGTTATATTTGGAGGATAAGAGCTCAGTTCTGGAGAAGAGAAATGCAGTTTCACTGATAATGTGTCACGTGTTTAACTCATTCTGTTCTTACCTTCAGCCAAACAGCACTGAGGATCCAAGCCCGGCCTTGTGTAAACATAAGGTAAGCCCAGTCTGTTCTCCTTTTGTTTGGGTGCGTTTAAATTAAATGGTGATCAGCAGCATATGTGTATGTTTCCGAACTCTTTTACCCCTTTTGGAAGTGCTTCAATTTATGAATTAAAATTATTTAGAAGCATTTTTTTTTGTTCCACATATATAAATCGCCATCAGAATATCTCATCAGCAATATAATATATAAGTATTTACTTGCATAGTAATATCATTAAATTATTTAGACAGCTTGTTGAACAGTAATAACCCTTCAGGTACATTAAATGCTACACATATCAGAATGGAGCTCGTTTGTTCCAACTTGGAGTTATCTGCCTGACTGCCTGGCCATACTAACAGGTGAATCTTCGTCTGACTCAAGTGTTTTGCTTGTATTTAAATGTTATGGTATTTGTCCGCAGTAAACACCCAGGCTGTGTGCAGTGTAAACAGTGTGAGTGCGGGTGGGGGCAGAGTAACGCTTTGAGCCGTGTTCCATGCAGGGTTGCTCGGAGAGTTTGCCCTGCGCCGGGCGTGCCTTGAGGAACGCCTTCCTGTCACATGGCCCTTATCCTGTTAAAGATCGAATCCAGTTCGCCAGGATCCTGAGGTAACGCCAGTTGCGTCACTGTCCCGCCATCATCGTTTCGGCTGCCCAGGGTCATTGCAGAGATGCCGCCCTTTTCTCAGGGTTTAAAGCGGTAACTGAGGAATACATTTGCAGCTGTAATGTACATCAGTGCTGTAATTCCTTAGGTCTCATTTTTAATTCATGAAACAGCCGCTTTTATGTAAAGAGTGTTAGGATTTCCATATTAAATAAATGGCATGTTCAGCATATTCTACAATTGTAAAACACAGTACTTAGCAGTAGAAGGAGAAATTTTACACTGTTTTATGAAGCCCAAACATGGGATTCTCACAGTAGCAGTCAAAAGTTTTGACACGCCAACCCATAGAAAGGTTTATTTGTACAATTGTCTACATTTTTGATTAATTATAGACATTCAAATGATAAAATAAATGTACTGGCCAACAAGGTATTAAACAAAATAATTATTTGTTGAGGGGGGGCCCCCTGTGGGTTAGGACTCAGAAGGTTGCTGGTTCAAATCCCATGGTCGGAGTGATGCCATTGAGCCCTTGAGCAAGGCCCTTAACCCAATTACTCCAGGGACTGGCTGACCCTACGGTCTCCTGTATGCCTGTTTCATGAGGATGCCTTTCCAGCTGTCCTGATGGAGCTCCCACATGTATGCTATGCTCTCACTGGCTGCTAATCCATCACTCTCTGGTCAGATTCCTACAAAACCATCTCTACTGTCTGTAGGCCAGGTAGCCATATTGTGTGATGCGACACAATCACTCTCCTTCACAGGTGACTTGGCGCATCCAAACTTTTGACTGGTACCAAATATATTCTGTCTCTTCTCAATTTGTGTATGAAGACTGCAGTGAAATGTGTGCAATGAATACCTCCTAAAACTGGAACTCTTGCATCACTGCACAATCAAAGAAAACTTCACCACATGCGAAACCTGTTTGTCATGTCCAAACTCTTGACTGGTCCTGTATATAAAAAAAAATGTGCTCATGTTAATCAGTGTGAAGCTGCATTTGAATCACTGAGTCTAACTTAACATGTGACTTTGAGGGGGCAGCTTTAGACAAGTGTATTCGTGCATCTGTTTAAGTGGATTGACGTCACTGGCAGAGCTAGCAGGGCGAGGGTGGGGCGAGTTGGCACCAGCCCCCCCAAATCGTATTGGCCCTGAATGGTGTCTGGCTGAGACCGCGGACCTCAGGTTTTCCCAGACACATGTGTGATGCACCTAAAATTTCAATAGTTCATAGCAAGAATATACACGAATCCCAACGTTTCCCACGTGTGAGGACTTGGTGCCTCCATAGATGTGGGTTGGAGCCAACACTGACTGACACAACCCCCCCGTAAAAGTAACCTGGAGCCAACACTGACTGACACAACCCCCCCGCAAAAGTAACCTGGAGCCAACACTGACTGACACAACCCCCCCGTAAAAGTAACCTGGAGCCAACACTGACTGACACAACCCCCTCAATTTCTGCAGGAGAAGCTATGTTGGTGTGGAGCTGGTGCAGTGGCTGGTGGATCAGAGTGAGCTGGTCCCGGGCCGGATGGCGGCGGCGTGCGTGTGGCAGGTGGTGATGGAGCTGGGCATCCTGCTGTCTGGTGAGGTTGCCCCCTCGCTCCCGTTCCACTCCACTCAGGTGTTGGCCGCCATGTTAGAGCACTACCTCTGTGCCGCAGCCTGCAGCAGGTTGCAGTGTTTGCTTCCCGTTTCCGCGGTGCGTGTATCTGCACAGCACATGTCTCGGTAATGCAGGTTCACAGTATGACAAAAGCACGGCTTTCCAATGCCGCTTCCTATGGAACAGTCCTACTCGTATTTCCCTTCTGTGGCTCTGGTGTCCCGTGCCTAAATCGCGATTATTCATCGCTCGGTTTTTATTAGCATGGCTGATGTTCTCTCAGCCCTTGTGTATTAGCTAGAACATTCTGCCAAGGATATGTGCGCTTCCTCACCCCCAAGCTGTCAGCATGGCCTGACCCACTTCCTCCGGATCTGGGCTAGAACCAGTTATGATGATGACGCTGCCAACTTTGAGCCTTTGGGCCATCGATCCTGCTTTTTTTTTTTAGTTTGGGACCAGCTATCAGACTTTCCAGGTTTTTTTCACGCTACAGTCGAGATTGAATGTCCAGTGAGCTGAAATCAGCCTGCTGAAATCACGCAGAAGATACTTGTCTTTTCAGTGGACCACAGGGTGACGTTCGAGGACTCCCACACGTACTACCAGTTCTCCTTTGAGGAGTGTCAGGCCCAGGACTGCAGCTTCCAGGACGAGAACGTGTGGCTGAGTGGGGTGAGACTGCTGCTCCGGCTGGTCCCGAGCAGCCAGCTGCAGGCTGGGGACACCACTGAGTAAGTAACCCTACGTGACGCACCTGCCAAAGAATCTGGGTGGCATGGACTGGAGCTCTCATGGAGCGCCCACTGACTTCTACTTTGCATGATGCCTCATCCAAACAAAATGGAGATGGGTGGGCACTGCACCGGAGAGCCAAGGTGATGGGTTAGAGTTGTCATCCTACAAACCTTTGGTTACCAGAAGCCCACAGAAACCTATTTTTGGTTTGAATATGATTTACATATACAAGGAGAAAGCCAGTGGTGTAGACTGCAACTGGCATGAGATAGAAGGCCTTTGTTTTGTCGCACGCATGCTCAGGTTAATGCTAACTCTGTTGACATTTAAATGTAACGTGCAGCAGAATGGCAAATCGGCAGCTGCGTGCAGATCTGAATATTAAGGAACTATCTCTCTCAGATGGGGAGTGTAAACTATGACTTGTGTGATCAAACAGTAAACAGGGACAGTAACCCCCCTGATGTGGGTTGGAATTTCTTTTTGGGCTGAGCTGAGGAATGGCTAGGTGTAAAGGATAGAGGCCAGTGGTAGTGCAATGAACATAGCTTCTGTGAGCTTTCATGCTAGGAAAACAGACTCACAACACAGGGATACTAGTCCATCACAACACGCACACACGCACATGCACACACACACACACTCACACACACACACACAGAGTGACAGAGAGTCGTCAATTTCAGGAAACCAATGAACCTGACTGCATATTCTTAGGCTGCGGGAGACCCATGAAAAACACAGGGAGAGCAGACAAACTCCACCCAAGATCAGTATCCCCATCTCTGTCAGTGCCAGTCTCTAACACTATACACTAAGCACTATAAAGTAAGCACTATAAGCTAAGCACTATAAGCTAAGCAGTATACACTAAGCAGTATACACTAAGCAGTATACACCAAGCACTATAAACCAAGCACTATACACTAAGCAGTATACACTAAGCACTATAAACCAAGCACTATACACTAAGCAGTATACACTAAGCACTATAAACCAAGTGCTATAAACTAAGCAGTGTACACTAAGCACAATACACTAAGCTACTCTGCTGTTTATTTGGATCAGATTATGTTGAAATGTAAGACTCAGAAAACTTGAAAGGAAATTAACAATTGATGAGAAAGCTGCTTTCTGTCATACTTTTTTATAAATGTCCTAATTCATTCAGTGTTATATTTGCAATACTGTGCAACAGTCTTTTATATATAGTACAAAACTAAACCGTAAAAAACATACATTGGGTAGGTTAGGGGGCTAGATCACGTAGAACTTAAAGTATCACATAAAATATCACCTAGAGTTAACATATCACATAAAAATACTGGCATTACTCGAAATGCAGTGTTAAATAGCATTTGGTGCAGCTCAAACTTATCTTTGTTGTGCTACATAATTGCTGTTTCTAACAATTTTGTCACCATTTAAGTATTATTTTATTAGTTCAGGCTATAGCATGGGATATTGCCATGTTGTAAATGTATCGTTACTGACATGGGGGACTCATTGGGGAGTGGAGGAGCACATGTGACCCAGTACTCAAAACAGTGCTGCTTGTCCCATCCAGTATTTTCCAGGATTTGGCTTTTAAAAATATGAATACATTTGTTGGGAGAACTCAGCTCTTGTCCAACCTACTGACCGAGGAGAATATACGTGTATTTATCTTCTGATTGTACCCTTCCATGCAGACACACCAAGGTTAATGTAGTTGCAGTACTGTTGTCAACCATCAGGTGTCAGTATGACTGAGCAGATAAACGGCTCACTGTGGTTTGGTCAATTTTGCTAAGCTGTCCCTTTGTTGATGTCATAAATGTTTTGTTTCTAAGAATATTTTATATGTTTAGTTATAATGCAAGTGTGAATAAGCTTCTGTATACAGAGAAGTTATATAATATGATAATAGTGCAGTGTTGCTGCATTATATGCATTCAGTAGTGCTGCGCCCCAGGCGTTCAGTGTTGCTGCATTCTATGTATTAAGTAGTGCTGCACCCCAGGTGTTCAGTAGTGCTGCATTCCATGCGTTCAGTAGTGCTGAGCCCCAGGCGTTCAGTAGTGCTGCATTATATGCATTCAGTAGTGCTACATTATATGCATTCAGTAGTGCTGCATTATATGCATTCAGTAGTGCTGCACCCCAGGTGTTCAGTAGTGCTGTATTCTATGCATTCAGTAGTGCTGCGCCCCAGGCATTCAGTAGTGCTGTGCTCCAGGTGTTCAGAAGTGCTGCATTCCATGCGCTCAGTAGTGCTGCGTGCTCTCTTTCCCTGCCTTGAAAATAGGTCAGCACCAGTGTATGACCCCACACCTCTCCTCTTTCCTTAGTCTTACAGAGGAAACTCTGATTTGTGCATGACAGAGTTCATTCAGGGCATAGTGGAGTTACTCAGAGTTTGCTATGAGTTTCAGGCAAGCTCAAGAGAGGCAGCCTGTGGTGATGCCAGTGAATTATACAGACCTTAACAAACTGTGATCTTTTTTAATGTTTCTGAAAGATACATAAACCTAAAAACAAGTATTTTTAAGTGCAAACTTACTATTACTTTATTTTCAGCTAACTGTTGATCTAAAAATATATATTTGGTGGTTATGAAATGGGACTTGAAGGTTTATTCTTTCTACTTATTAAAATCTGAAGTGTAAATGGTAAAATAATGGGTGTCTTGATATTTGGGGGGTTAGGGTTAGGGTTACCTACCACCTTCCACATACTCCGTCATGAAGGTGCGAACACAAGTGTAGGATATCCAGGGTCCGGATCGATCCTGTGCAGCAGATGGGTGCTGGATGACCTGCATATCCATGTTCTCTGTATTCTTCCCTTGTAGACCTGAGGACAAAGTCCCAGAGTGGGAGGAGCTTCCTGGCAGGAGCCTACAGATGGAGGCTCTGGAGCGACTCACGTCCACGGTAGGGGGGGTAGCTGGGTACAGGAGAAACCTGTGACGTGTTTAAAATTTGGAGATCTACCCGTTTGACTGAGGTGGGGTTACCCTTCACGCTGAAGCGCCATGGGACATTAATTATGGAATAGCTACCCTTCATTAGGCATTTCAGAAATTATACGCTTGAAGAGTTTAAGTACGCAGTTCTGGGTCATAGGCCACACATGTCTTACTAAGAAGATCACGTGGATGTGAGCATGTATGTATTTGACATCCACCATGAAGGAACACTGCGGAACAAGCTGTCGCCTTTTTCCATGCTTCATTAGCGTTATCTGACTATACAGCACGCTGTCTGTGATCATGCTTAAGAGACAGACTTTTAATTGCTGCAGACTCCATCCCCGCATGTGTGCACGGATGCCGTCGCTGCTAAATGCTTCCTTTTCTGTTTTCACTCAGGGCAGATTTCCGGTCTAATTAGCTTTGTATGCGTGCATCTTTGCCAGCGATGGATTCTCTTAATACTCACCTCCTACGCATAAAGCTGTCTCACGGCACATATGCCTTGGTTATATACCTCGCACTCCTATCCATGGTCACACAGGATCTTCTACTGTCCTCGTGATGAACAGATCCATCCCTTTCGCCATTTGTGGGTTGGTCTATGGATCTGGCCGAGATGAAATCCACCTTAAGATGAGAGAATTAAACCCATATCTTGTGGAAAGATGATGCCAGTTTCCAGTGGAATGTCCAAGGTCCAAACCGTGTAATTGTCTCCTGAATGACATTCTGTTTGTCGATGACCTATCTGTCTTTAGGAGTTTGTAGATTTTGAGTTGGGTCAATGTAATTGTAGGACGCGGTTTATGGTTACTTTGGCCAGATGGTTGGCTATATCCAGCCTCAGTGAACCCTTAACTGTGCCAGAGTGATGTCCCTCAGTAGAGCTAACCCTTCAGCCACAGTAGACCACATGCATTGCTGTGTAAATCACAGATTTATCACCAGTGCGCTCGTCGGGAACTCTACGGACTCAGCACTAATCGCACACTCCCTCTCGCTGTAAAGTCACAGCTGTTCACGCGGGGCTCGTGAGGTGAATTTTAAAGAGCGACGTGTTTTTCAGAGATGCTGCGCCTACGTTTTAAGTGGTCAGCTTCTGGGGACATATTACCATCACATTACCAGCAGGGACATTTCCATTGGCGTCCTTATAGACAGATTGCAGACAGAGCAAGGCAGGTGACAGGTGACACAAAGGCAAGGAATTTGCACAGACGCATGACCTCGCCGATCCGGTTACACCGTAAGGAGCTCCTCACCCCCATGTCTGGGTCTCGTATTCCCAGCTAAAGCCGGCTGCAGATCCTTTGCCCTCAGAGCCCCCCTCCCTTAGAGGTGGTCTATATGTCATCCGGACACTGACCATATAAACACAATACAAGGCTGCTGTCAGACAAGCGAGTTATATCCCCTTATATCAGGCGTTACTAGCCCCCTGCTGACTGTCCAGCTCAAATGGGCTGTTTATTCCTGTTGATATATGAAATATTACAACCATTTGTATCCCTGATGTCAGTGTTTCCAGCCGGTCGCCACAAGTCCTCAGCTCGGCTACACAAACTATCCCTCTTGTATCTCATGTAAATATCCCCGTTGCTTAGATGGTGTGTAAAGACACTGTATCTATGGCGTGAAGCCTTGGGAGGGGGCCCGCCAAGACCCGCCAAGCCACCTAGGGCCCATTGTCTCGCGAGGCACTTGACTGGGGGAGATCAGATTAGCCTTGTAGAAAGTAATGTTACAGTATAGTATAATAATCTAATTGTTTATAATTACAATAAACTGTATAAAACACTAACTTTTAATTCAAAACCTTCAGAAAACCATAGAGTGAACGACTAATCTCAGACTTGCTAACCCTAACCCTAGTCTCAGACTTGATTACCCTAACCTTAATCTCAGACTTCCTAACCCTTATCTCAGATTTACTTATATCTCCCGCAGGTACAGAATGAACTGGTCCTCGCCCTCGCAAAGAAAGCACAAAGGACAAGTGAGTGTTTCATTAATCACTGACTCCTCCCCCAGAACATTGTGTATCGTATGACTCCTCTGTGGTTTTCATGTGGCTCATTTGAATATTTATAAGCATTTAATCATGTGACATGACGTGTATGCAGATGAGGTGTTTGAGGTACTGCTCCCTTTGTGTCACTCTCTCACTTATGTAAATGTCCCATGATTCCCAAAACACCAATTATTCGATGGTGCTGATGAGCTTATCAACTGGCCGGGGATGTTCCCGACACGGGACAGCCGACGATTCTTATTTTGTTTACATCTCTGCTTAATTGGAGCTCCCTGTCTTGTTAATCAGCTCTTTTCCACCTAATTCGCTTGTGAGCAGGGAGGCGACCACATTGCTGAGCAATTAAACACCACTGGTGATCCTGGGGGGGTCTGATGCCAATCCCTCCATTAGGATCGTTTGGCCGATGTGAGGGCGACATCTCAGCCTGCCGTAGGCGGTCAGCTGTACGACCCATGGCCCTGCTTGCTGACTTTGCACTGGCCCACAGTCAACTCCACTGAGGCCTCTGAATTCAGGGCACATTAGACACATTCTGCTTGGTTGTTTACGCTGTATGTTGTATGTGTCATGAAGTCTGTGAGTTAGTCCAGCACCTGAGAGTGTGTGCAGGGAAATCATGTCATTTCAATGTGGAATCCAGGATGTACTATTCTGTATTACTTTGGAGTATATACCCAGACCATGTGACCATACCTTTGATATTTTACTGGTCATCCTGTGTTAAAACAACAACAGCTCCCTGTTCGCCTCACTGCTGGGGGGGGGGGGAGGCAGCTCCCGGCACATTACCATAAGTCCCCCCCTTCCTCTGTCTGACTGCAGGGGCAGGGGAGGGAGGCTTGGGGCCAGCCGAGAAGGCAGCAAGCGCAACGGAGAGCCCCGCGGAGAGCACGGTAAGGGAGGGCTCACGCCGAATTCAAATGTAACACATTCACACTTCCTGCATGTGGCCTCCTATAGAATCATGGGAGGTTTTTCCATATTTTTTGTCAGAATTGGAAGTAAGCAGAAGCCCTTCTGGCATTTTCTTAAGCAACTGGACGGACTTCTGAGGTCGCTGGAGGTCACGCAATTATCAATGTCAGAAATATGCCAGCTTCTATTGAGTTGTTGACCTGCAATAACTGAACTTGTCACACACTTCATCTTTTTTTAGTTCACTGAAAGTAATAGAAAAAGCTTTTCTCTGGTTCTGTGTATTCCATGGGGACTTGGGCTTGTCACTGTCACATGGACTGTATTATGACTGGAATGTCATATTATGTTCTGCTGAGCCACTATATGAAAATTCCTCTTGAACTTTGCTCACAGTACAAATGGAGAGACGAGTGTCTTGTGATTTTGAGGAGTGTGTGCGGTTTGTCAGGAACCTCCAGAGCTCGTATCTGTTCTGGTTGCGTGTGATATAAATTCTCATTTACCAAAATTGTCTTGAGGTTCAGCTGCTCAGAAAGCTTGGAATTCACTTTGCAAAAGGCCACTTTCCATAGGAAGTGAGACGTTCCCAGCCTGATCTTTGGGCCAGCAAAGCTATAAATGTGAATTCAGGAGCATTGTTTTAATGTGTGGCACAGCTGAATGGTCATCTGCCTCGCGGGGACGTTGCAGCCCTGCCAGGCGTCCCAAACACACAGCCCCAAACCAGGCAGCGTCTGGGGGGGGGGGGGGGGGGGGGGGGGGGGGGGGGGGGGGGGGGGGGGGGGGGGGGGGGGGGGGGGGGGGGGGG
>JABFEA020000138.1:19392263-19426171 GCA_019775915.2 Cyphomyrus plagiostoma | reverse complement strand
AATCTCCATCAAATGCAAGATGCTATCCTATCAATATGGGCCAACATTTCTAAAGAATGCTTTCAGCACCTTGTTGACTCAATGCCACATAGAATTAAGGCAGTTCTGAAAGCGAAAGGGGGTCCTAGTAATCCTTAAGGTGAGTGTGTAACTCCTACAATGGGATTAGAATATCCAAGAGGATTAGCAGGTATGTAAATTATGTTTGTCAACCTTATACTGAGGTTTAAAATGAGCCATGTTAACCAATAGCAAGTTTATACACACACACAGACACACACACACACACACACTGAAAGCCAGATGGTGTCTAAATGGTTGCTGAATGTTTACAGTTTTTAGAGTGAAAACAAAAATTATCTCCAGATCTGATATCACCTTAAACCTGTTCACCAAGAAACAATTATGTCAATGAGGTGATTGTGTTGTTTGACAAAAACGCATTTCGTAGTGTCACTGATTTTACTAATTGCATTAGTACTGTACAAAGTGGTGGGCTATTTGATAGACTCCCTTGCTTCCCCTAACTGGGGCTCCCGGTAGTGCATCCTTAGCTCAGCCCACTCTGGCTCCCCATCTGACCCAGCATGCCTAGCTCACAAACTAGAACCAGACAAGCTTAACTGACTCACACAGTGACATATTACTGACAGGATATGCAAATTTTGTGAAAACCAATTTCCACCGATCACCATTTCAATTTTCTTTTTGCGTGTGCCTAGTGCCACCCCTGGCAAAATGCCACCCTGGGCAGCTGCCCATGTCGCCCATTCCTAAATACGCCAGTGCAATGGCCTGACACAAATGTCAAATATAACTAAAGAGATAAATCAAGGCGAAACTGTAAAACTGCATCGTCAGTCAGGATCTTGAAAATGATTGTAAATGGGTCCTTTGTAGTACACTGCCCTGTGCCATTTTAAAGAACTATCACTTCTGTGCACTAGAATGAACCTTTTCACAGCCTTTATAGCAGATTATAAGCGTTTATAAGGTTAACTCCGCGTGGCACGACACGGTCCCTTCGAGCAAGGCGTGATAGCGAAGTCCCAGCATCTAGACAGGCTGCTTTGGCTCCGCCCACTGAGCCAGCATGACCGCGGGCAGCGCGACGGGGGGACTTAGCGGCTCCGCTCTGTCATTTCCTCGCTGAGTCACCGCACACCATATCATCTCCCCGTCGCCTAATGACTGACCCGGCACAGCGGTGTGCTAACGACCGGAAGCAGAGCTCCTCTTTCCACGATGCAGGGAGGGGGGGACCCGGCCTCCCAGCCGCAGGTGCGAGATGTGCTTATATTCCAGTTCCGGGGGGGATGAGCTGTTATTTATGTGGAAATGGATACTCATCTGGGGCAATCACATGTGGTTAAAGGGGGCGGGGGGACTCGCCTATTCCCAGCCTGACATGCAACAGTTGGCTATTGGGGCTTACATCACCCACTGTGTAATCAAAACCTAATGTTTATTTCTGACATTCATACGTATTAGCTTTGATGCTCCGCTTTGTGTATGGCCTGCTCTGATTGTATGCTGCATTCTGTACTTGCTCCGTAAGCAGGAAATTTCAATTAATATGGAGAATGTGCATGTTACTGTTTAATCAATAATTGATGATATATACAAATATGAATTACGTGTAATGTAAAATGGAGGTGCTTCAAGCGCATCCAATTGGGAAAAGGCCCGGAGGCAGATGCAGGACACACTGGAAAGATTATATATCTCCTGGCTGCAAGAGGAGCTGCAGGAAGTGGCTGGGGAGACGGAGATCTGGGCGTGCCTGCTTAGGCAGCAGCCCCTGTGGTCTGGACAATGGACGGCTGGATGGATGTCATGTAAAATATTGCATTTTAATCCATAGCTTTCAAAATGTGTTAATTGCTAGCATTATGGTCAGAAAAAGGTGCCAGTTTGCTATGCTGTGACATTCTCAGAAAAAGGAGTAAAAATTTGTACCTTTGCTTGTCACTGGGACTGTACCCTTGTAATTGCACCTTTAAAAGTATATAAATGGATCCCAAAGATACATACAGCACTAATGTACTACCAATGGTACATAAATATTCCTCAGAGTCCATTTATGTACCTTAAAAGATACAGTTACCAACAACAAAGGGTACCATCGGCAGACCTTTGCGGGTACAGCCCCAGTGACAAGCAAAGGTACAGAATTTGGTACAAAACACAACATTTATTTGTCATGAATGACATATTACATATTTTAGAAAAATTTGTTCCATCTCAGATTTGTGAGCTAGCAGAATAATGTCTTCACAAAAATAAAACTCACAGTGGATGAAAAGAAATATATTACTAACCCAAAGCAAGGTCCTGAAACCATCAATTTTATAGCTAAATCATCTTAATTTCAGTGGTGCTTCACTGACAGGGGAAGATAACAGAAGTAATTACTACCCAGCAGTCTCTAATGGATGGGCAACTCGATTAAGGAAAGAATAAATTTCAGCACCGAATTGTAACCCCACTGACGCTGTTAGCTGTCACTATGAATGGCAAAATTATTTCCACAGTTTGTGTCTGGATCGTCAACTTTTGTCACCTGGCTGGCGTGAGATTTTCAATTCAAGACAAGTCTACCCAGGCATTTACAGTACATGGACCCCATAGTTTTATTATCTTGTAAATAGTCTGTAGGGTTTACAAACTATCCAACACTTTTGTTGTAGCTAATTATAGCTTTATAATGGAATAAGACTTCTTGCACTAGGGTGAGTCAAAAAGGGTGAGAGCTGGCAGCCCTGGTTAATGACCTCTAAAGAATGCTTAGGGACTGCTATTTTGTATCTTAATACACACTTTACTCATTCTCTACACTCAAGATATGCTGTGTTTGTACTTTATATGGCAACTGGGTTTATGCACTGTATGTTTATGAGTTGATATAACTGATTGCTTCAAGTACTGCTTGTATAAATACAACACTCCTTTTTCCTGAAAAACAATCCTATCTCTCTGATGATCTTGCTGTTCTGCGCTCTGGAGTGGTGTCTCACACTGTGTACAATGAATTATACCACTCAATCAGTATTCAGCAGGGAAATAAAGGTCAAGGTCAAGTGAACCCTATTTGAAAGTCAATATCCACTGTGTTCATAATCTCCAGAGTATCCTGGCTGTATTCCATGTATATAATACATAATGTATTGCCCATTATACAGAAACCATTTCCAACCTTTTTACCTTATTCATGAAAAATACACACTATATTCAAGGGTATTTCTCTAATTCTGAAAATGAATGCTCTGTCTTCCAACAAAACAATTAGGATGAAAGACAATACAAAAAGTTTAAATTATGGATATTTTGTTTACATTTTTTGCATATTCCTCACCGATATCCCTCCTACTTAATTAGTAAATTTGCATACATTAAATATAGTTTCATAACTACATAATGGTATCCATTTAAACAATAAACACTAAACATGGTATATTTTGTTTTATACAAACCCATAATGATATATTAATTCATGTAGTAATGGTAGGATCTACTTTTTTCATCTTTTTCATTCATAGACTTAATTCAGTAGAAGTTTGAGGTAAAAAGGGACAATTTTCTGCTTATTATGGGATGTCAAGCCAATGCATGGATATTATACAGAGTGTGGCCCTGTATGTCCTCCTGTTGCCGTGAAAACTACAGATGTACAGCATACCACATACGGCATACCACATAGTGAAATATGCCCTGAAGTTTATCATATTACCCTTCATATACCTTTCTTTCTGTAGGTATACTATGTATCGGATGTATCTGATTTCCTTTTATCACACACACACACAGTGGTACCTCGGTTCTCAAACTTAATCCATTCCGGACTCCAGATCAAATCCTAAAAAGTTTGAGTTCTGTTGAAATTTTTACCATAACAAATAATGGAAAACCAAAGAGCCTCTTGTCCGCTCCTTCCGTGTGCCACGCTCCCTCGTTAACCTCGTGTGGAATCCCCATGTGATCAGCTGTTTCAGGTTGTTGTCAATAGTCCTCTGTATTAAGTCCGCGTTTCAGTTTGTTTCCCGAGTCCGGTCATCGGGTGCGTTCCACTTGCTTACAGCACTGGCTTAAAGCAACGCATTCTGATCCTGACGCAATGCATTACGGTTCGATGCATTGCAACCTCTCACCCGGCTGCACAAACAGACTTTGTAACGGTCACCCCTACATGCGTTAATTATGCTACCGGAACATTTTACTGGGAAGATTCATATCTGCAAATATATTCATCCAGAGCAACTTTCAGTTTTAAGATAAAAACATTTAAAAATGCATGTATTGCTTTTTCCCTGGTGGTTAACAGGGATATTTCAACAATGGATATATGAATTAATATAATTGAAACTGGCTTTAAACCCGTATTTTAATATTCATGAGGTAAATGCAGACTGTTCCAAAATACAAGAGAAGGGAGAGGCATCGATTTTATCTTGTGATTTTATAAGACATTTCATTAAATTATAAGGCATTTCGTTAAATTAGATTTTATATGAAGAAATTACAAATTTCGCAAAAATATCTTATATTGGCGAAAATTAGATTCAGTGTCAGAGAATGAAATCCCTTACTCTCCCATGTCGAGTTACCTCGTCCAACAGTAAATTCTTTTTTTGTTATTTTTTGGAAATCGTACCAAGTTGTCGTTAAAATTATCTGCAATGTCGGGTTTGTCAAATAAGGTATGTTTTATGTATTACAATAACTGCGTGGGAACAGTATTCTTTGTGTTCTGTCCTCATGCAAAGTTTTACAGTAGATGAAGATAATTCGGCTGGTAGGTAGTAGGTTAAAAAGCTGCATATCTACTCATACGTATCGGTACATGCTAAGTATAAAGTATAATTATTTTCAGTTCATCGTGTCAGTTAGAACTTGCAGTAGCTCTAGTGGTTTACATTAAGTGAACTTACGACATGATTAAGCCTACTCGAAGTACCTACTTATTAGACATTAGATTTATATAAACTTATTTATAGACGTTGCTAAAATATTTGTAATGATTGGCTGCAGTTGAGGGCCCATCGTGGATTCATTGGGTTCCAAAGGAATTATGTGAACTAGAAGTAAAAAGACATTTAGCATTCTCCTTTAAATTATAATGAAAAATATGTTTGATTTACCAATCGGTCTATTACCTCTAAGCTGTTAAAATGTAACATTTGAAAGCATTTCCATTATTAGCATTAATGCACATCAGCATATTTAAACAATGCATTCTGTTTACAAAAAAAAAAACACACAGCTGAGTCTCACATTGAAAACCATCTTTATCTTCATCCTGTAGCCTGTAACAGGTTCCCTGTATTTGGATGCTTAGGGTTACAGAAATTCAAAATTCAGACTGTTGTGTTCTACAGGGGATATGTTTCCAGTCCAAAGACCTCACTGAGGAACTAGTTCGAATTTTCACTGAAGACTCTGACTGTGAGGATGCATTATTTAAAGGCTTTGCTGAAGAGAACATTAAGGCAGGTTACAATACCAGGGTCAATTTCATAGCCAATGCATATTTGTTTTTATTAGAATTAATTTACTGCTGCAGGTCTTACAATTCTGTTGCTTAATGGTTGTGTCGATCCTTCTTAAGATACATTGGATAAAGAAGGAACTGTTTGGACCAGCTTTACTTTGATGAAATTTTAACCCTGGGTAATGTTATGGTTCCTTACTAGCCAGAGGAGCTAGTGAGTTTCGTTCATGAAGATAGGGACGATGGTGAAGACTCCTTCACCCGTGTAAGGAGGACTGGTCTGCGCATAGCCTTCAGGCTCCCTATGAAAAGAAGACGACGTGCCCAGGAGAAACCTTTGGAGAACAACTTGCGGGGTGGATCACAGAGCGGGGAGGTCAGGGTGAGTGAGAAACAGCAGACCAAGGAAGAAGATGATGAGCCTCAGATGAGCACTGCTCCGGCACTTGCTGCAGACGCCACAGAAGAGGACGAGTGTTTAGAGACGGAGCCCAGTGCCATGGAGAAACGGGCCACCAACATCAAAGAAAACAAAGCCATGGTAAAGCCTTTCACATTCCTCATTCCCATTATAGACGCGCATCTACTGCCACGTTAAATAGTACATCTTGATTTTACAGCTTGCAAAGTTACTGGCTGACCTAAGCTTGCTGTCTCCATCAAAGAGAACTTCAGCCACCAAAGTGTCTGTAAGACTTCAGAAACTTATTTCACAGCTCTGGGTTGTCCTCCCCCTACTGGTTAATTGGGCCATTTGCATTTCAGAAAAGGAAGAGGGTGTCGAATAAGGAAGGGATGTCATTGAAGATGAGCGTGCGGCGTAATCCAACTCGCAGAGCTCGGCCTCCAGATAATTTCGCGGCAGAGTGCCTGTTGGCCTCTCGCTCAAAACACGGGGCACAGCTATTGAAGATCAAGAGAGCCAGGATCATGACAAAGCTCATAGAGGTGAGCATGAGGACTATTGTAATTGTGTAACTGGGTGGATTAGACCAAAAAGTTCAAGGCTTAAGTGCTTTTTTGGGGTTGTAATGTACTCCCAAGATAAAATAAATAATAATAAGATAAAATATCAAAGCCGTAAAAACTACTAAACTTCAAGGCACAGTAGAGGTGGTCCGCGAACGAGATATTTCACATGAACATGATGCCTGGGTAGTTAACTGAGTTACCATCACCCAGATGCACAGGCAGAGAGAGCGATCACCACGGAAACACTG
Organism: Cyphomyrus plagiostoma; assembly: GCA_019775915.2. Lineage (NCBI taxonomy): Eukaryota > Metazoa > Chordata > Actinopteri > Osteoglossiformes > Mormyridae > Cyphomyrus > Cyphomyrus plagiostoma. The sequence continues at coordinate 19,419,463 of JABFEA020000138.1, read as the reverse complement.
TTGTCATGGCACTGCTCGGGCGGTTGAAGACACCACCAAGGAGGAGCTTGAAAATGTGGCGAACACATCAAGAGATAAGATCCATGACAAACAACACGTGGGTTTATTAGGTTTACCGTGAATCCTACAAAAAGACTTTGGATCATTTTGCACTTTGCCTTCTTACTGTGAATTGATACTCAGTGGTATATTGAATATGTGCTTTATATTCATGATGATTTTGCTTGTGATGTGAAATTACATTTCATTGGCTTTTTTTTGTAATCTGGCCCATTACATTTTATAAAGATAGGGCTATTTAGCAGATAGCAGATATTTTGAATTTGTGAACCTTGACAATAAGCCCTAATTTGGTTACATGCATGTTTTTATTGTGGAGTGGTGCAAACTAAATATGACTGTCATTGTGGAGTTACACAAGGCAAAATTTGGACAGGTGAAGCACTTTTGCACTGAAGGAAACATTAATCAGCTTGCACTTCTATTTTTTGTGTGACATTCTTGTTACTTTTGTGTTTGTGTTATCATGGAAGTTGTACCATATATGCTTACATTTGATATTTTTTTAAAACCCAGCCAGCATTCCTGAGAAGGCAGGCCATCATAGTTGATTTTTAACTATGTATTCCGCAAAGAATTTTTGTGCTTTGATAAACACGATTTACCTCTGCACATCAGATTGTTCATCAACAACTTTTTTGTTTGGTTCTTCTGCTTGAAAAGTCGCTGTGCTAAGTAATTTGAGAGAATTAATTAATATTATGATATATATCTAATCTAGCCAGAGGACTGAAAATACCATTAATACTTTTTTGCCCGTATCATCCAGCCCCACTGGAATTGCTCAGTTGCACAATATCTATCCATTGACCTTCAAACCCCCTTATCCAGTACAGTGTTATAGGACACAACACAGGTTCTATAGTAATTATGTTGCTTTGAGCAATAAAATGGCCATCTGATTAACACTCAGCCCTGCCTTACTCTTGGCTCATTTTTCAGGGTAGTACTTGCCATCAATGTAGGCAGAAAACGTTGGACACGAAGACAGTGTGTAGGAACCCCAAATGCACGGGTATCACAGGGCATTTCTGTGGGCCCTGTCTGAAGAACCGATATGGTGAAGAAATCCGTACTGCGCTCCTGGATTCTGTGAGAGTTTTTACCACTTAAATCAATGAGCCTGGAGAGCTTGCCCCTTTTCTCCTCGAGGCGTCATTTAAGAATGGCTGACAAACGCCTGTCACTTCTGTAAGTCCTGATTTGCCCCTCCCCCAGATGTGGGTGTGTCCTCCTTGTCGGGGTGTATGTAACTGCAGCCTGTGTCGCAAGCGGGACGGACGCTGTGCTACCGGTATACTCATCCACTTGGCCAAGTTCCAAGGCCACACCAACGTCAAGGACTACTTGGAGAGGTGAGCAGACTGTCAGAATGTGCCAGAGCAGCAACCCAGGATCACTGAATCATGTTACTTTAATTACTCACTACAACAACACTACGTTTGTAGTTAAAAATCTGTGGTTTTAATCAATATATGTTCTTGTACATCTTACACTTTTAAATGCATTAAATTGGTAATAAGCTAATGGAGTGTTTAAAGTAATCCTTTAATAATTACTATATACAGCTATAAAGTAGCAGAGTATCACAATGCTTATGATGTGATCTTTCCCCTTCTCTTTCCAGCCTTCAGAAAGAATGTTCAATCTAAGTTGACTGTGTCTTCATTCTTTGTGCTTGTATTTTACTATGCCTGGATATTTATATTTCATTTTATAATTTTCGTTCATGCTCCAAGCTCCTTTAGGCCTGTAGTTTTATCATTGTTTGCATCCCCATGTAAAGTGAAATTATTAGTCAGTTAGTGACAAAGTTGTTCACACTTACTGTAGTTACTTGAGGACTGTTTGAAAAAAGAGGATATTTTTGTTCCATTGAAAATAAATGTTCTGCAGAAATCATGTTCAAAGTCTTTTCCATCATCAAATGCTACTATTTAGAATAGGTGCTTCTTGTGTTTACTGTGAAACTAACTTAGGCACTGATTTAACCTATTTATTTAAACATGTTTTATGGGTTCCTGTAAAGGAAACTCACAAAGGATTGCTAATCTGGAGACTGTGGATTTTCAGAGTGATTACACACACTGGACTTTTTCTGTCTCCAGCCCATGTGCACATCTGCCCAGAAATGTGTGCATTTCTGCTCTGCTGCCAGATTAAAGTGAGCAGCTGTGCTGGCAGATAAGTGCACACGTGCATCATCATGGGAAAGCAGCTGCCATCTGAGCAGTACCGTCCTAATTTGGGATGCAGAGATCTCATACGGACAGCAGTAATGCTGCACCGGCCAGGATCCACTTTGCAGACGGGTCTCTGGTCCTGAGGGGGAAGGTCCAGACGTAGGTTGGCCCACGGAGCTTGGTCTTATACAGTGGGCACTCGTACGTGTTGCCTGGCTCTGGCTGATCAAACGGGGCAGCCCGGAGATACAGGACAGGCATCTGGGGCGTCAGCTCCTTGGGAAGGGCATCTGCTATCATGCCGTTCTGGATATCCCACCGTGCACCTGCAGACACCACCGCCACCATTCTCAAAATTACCATGGAAGCAGGCTCCAGTGTGTTTACTGGTCTGCTACCTTAGAGGCTCTTTGTGAGTTAAAGGGTGAGTTTAAGAGGTGAACATCTGCAGTACAGTCTGATAGTTACTGGGTGAAAGATGTAGCCTTCACTATGATGAATTCATATGAAAGATGTAGCCTTCAGCATGATGAATTCATACGCTACTCTTACCTTCCATGTAAAGGCCATGTATATAAGCACCTTCTCGTGGAGGGTGTCCATAGTCGTCCTTAAATTTCTTTGTCACATCCACAGTTAGACGCACTGTATCCAGAGGCCATGCATTCTTACGGGCGATGCTCTGCATTACGGCTACATAGAAAGTGAGGTGAGTAGTATGCCATCGCATTCAAGAAGCGGTCCCAAATCATCAAGAATACCAGATCAGCAACATTGTTGAGAGGATGTTACAAGACATGATGAAGTGGAGCTGACCTGTGAGGAAGGACTGAGGGTTGAAGAACCCTGAAAGCCACACCACTGGCGGGAGAGTCAGGTCCTGCGTCCAGACATCCAGCTCTTGACATCGGGACAAGAGATCCTTGAACCTGGTGGATGATAGATTGCGGTTGTCTGTTTTGGGGAAAATTCTGTCACAAGTTTTTACAATTAAAGTGGAAATTTTAACTGATGCATGACTGTTTTTTTTGGGAAACTGTAAGTGATTTACCACTGGGCGAGAGTCAACATAGAGGGGTAGGCCAGTTTGGTCCAGGATTTTGGGACATTATTGCAGGATAATGATAACTGTAGGGCCTCCATTTTTGGCGAGACAGTCAGCTGTCCCTGGGAAGTGGCACATATGGATAATTAAAGACATTTCATGACATCCCTGGAGGATTTCATCTTATATCCTAATGTGCATTTAAGGAAAAATGATCAGTGACAGAAACTAAAGATTTCAAAGCAAATGTCAAACTGGAGACAGAAACTATGGCTTTTCAACTCACTTTCAGTCCCATGTCCAGCTCCTTCAAAGATCTGAATATTTCACCAATCAATAAATTCATCCGTTCGCATTCCTGGAGACACACCAGGACATAGGGACTCCGTTCTGTAGATTTTGCCATTATTTCTAACATGCTGAATTCCTCTGGGAGCTTCTCCAAAATATCATCCAGGACACTTTTCACCTGGACAGCAGACAAAATTAGTAGCCTACAGTATCTGATATTGCTACTTTTTTATCACCAGGATAATTGTTTAAGGAGTATAGCTCATTGAATGACCACTCGTCACACTGAGGTTTACAAGGTCACAGCTTGCATGGTTGTCATTATCGTTACTATATAGCTCCATTAATTCAGAACATAATTATTCCTATTGGGCAGCTTTGTAGCCGATTCCTCAGGAATGTGGCTTCCCTGCCTCTCAGCCTGCTTTTGCGTTTGCGTGACAAGGCTGAAAACACATCCCTGTCTGTTTTGTATGTGCGATTCCCATCCTAGTGATGGCCTGGCATCCTGTATTGGATTAGCAGACCTAGAACATGGGACGGGTGAAAATTAGCCACTTGAATTTGAATAAAATTAATGAAACCATGCAGTGGCCATCATCTCCTAATCACACGATTCAAAAGCGGTGCCACTTTACAATAAGGCTGCCCTTATAAAGAGGTTATGAATGGCTTATAAGCAGGTTATTAATTAGGGTGTAACACTTCGTAAATCATTAATAGACAATTATAAACTAGTTATACCATGCTTTTCTTCTTATTAATTAGTTACTACCAAGTGGCAAAGGGAAGCCTTATTGTAAAGCGGTACCTCAAAAGCTTGAACCTAGAATAATGTGACACATTGTGGGTATTTGCCAACGAAGCTCCTGACCTTGTCGTCTTCACTCTGTCCTCCAGTGTCACCTAGGGCATGGTCTCCAGGCTGTAGTTCCATCAGTGTCCTGAAGAGGGTGTTGGACGTGCTGGTCAGGTATTCTGTCTCAGCGTTCGAATGTAAGCCATACAGGGTGGGATTTTCTGTGGGAAGGTGCTTGTCCACGTAGTTGTGGTAATCACTGTATTCCAGGTTGGGAGGGGCCAAAAACCCAGGGCAGAGAGACAGCTCCCCTTCAAACTGGGGGGAAAACGAAGACTTGGATTTATGCTTATTTCTGGTGATCTGCAGCCGATTCCACAATGCCAGACTATCATAAGAAGCTTTTTATATGAAAGTGATTAGCGGTCATTGTTGACACACCACAGCACGTTGAAATGTGTCCTCTGCATTTAACAAATACGTGCGTCATCGTGCGGGGGGCAGCTAATTCAGCTCCCAGGGAGCAGCACTTGGGGGCAGTAACTTACTCAGGGTACCTTAGTGGTACTTTGCTGGTCGGGAAATTGAACCAGCACACTTTGGACTACAAGTAACCATTGCGCTACCACTTAAGTGCTTTAACTGGAATTATGTTGGTATTATCAACACATCTGAGTCTTGAACACATCTTAAATTCTTGAAACAAGCATAATCTAAAGTTATCATGACATAACTAAAACATGGGGATAACTTACAAACTTATGCACAGAGCTGGGCCCTACAGTACATTGAAACCTTAACTTCTCAATGTCAATCCATGATCTTGCCACTAGGTGGCAGCAGTTACCTTTCAGATTCATTGACTATGAACATTTAATACAGTTCATTGACTATAGAAGTACAGTAAAATTTTGCCATTAAACATGCCAAACACTTTGGCAGGGCTCCGAGATGCCGATGGACAAATAAAAATAAAATATTTGGTGCTGGCTGGTTGGTTATATGTTTACCATGTTGGGCTGCATGTACTCTTGCAAGTATGTGTGACACAGTCTTCTGTCCCAATCGTCAGTGATGTGTCCTCCATACATGACCTCCCCAAAGAGGTAGTGAAGATCTTCCCAGGGCACCTATGGGTGAGCAGGCAGGCAAGCCACAGTCAGTACAGATGTCCACCTGTTTTGTTACCTCCTTGTGAAGATTCTAGCAGCCGGGCCATCTTACACTGCATAGACGTGGAAGCCTGCAAAATCTTAAAAAGCACCCTCCTTACCATGAATAAGCAGATACATAAATATAGGAAACATGTCAGGCATTTCGGATAAGTAATTTTATCTGTGAAAAAATGAATCCACCTTCTTGCCTCTTTGTATGTTCATGGTATCAACAGGAGCATCCAATATAAGCCCAACGAATCTGTGCCCATAAAGCACAGTGAAATATACCCACCCCAGAAATGACAAATCCTACAAGTTTACAACCATTTGTACCTGTATTGTTCTACAAATTGCTTCCATCACCACTACTAATTGCAGTGATCATTTACACTGTGCTGTGCGCTGTCACACAGGCTATATGCAATTACATTTGGGCAAAGCTTCATTGCCTACCTAATGAATTCTGCATATATGATCTTACAGGTTGATGTTATGTTAATAAAATGAAGGGCATTTATTTTTGGCAAAAAATACTATGGTAAAATAATTTGATATGCTTGGAATTATATTAGATTGGTTAAATAGACACCACAATCTTGCATGACAAATCTGAAAATGTGATGAAGCCACTTTCTTGTATTTTACATTTTTTTTTTGGAAAAACTCATCATGTTTAAGAACTAAATTTGTCTGTTTGTCATGAGAAGGAAGAGGGTTCATTTTTCATCAACGTCTTAGAACGTTGCACCAGCTGTGCGATAATTTCACTATGAAGGTATGTCATCACCACCGCATGAAGTTCTGTAGACCGCACCTTAGAGTTGATTTCCAGGCAGTTGTAGAGCACATCTGCAGAGATGGTGAGATCTCCTGTGCTAAAAGGGTAAGCATGATTCCAACCTAGGGGGCCAAATTTTCGTCTCTCAGTGACACAGGCATGGAAGAAGCAGAGCGAGAAGAGGATCCCATTAAACTCTCGCTCTCGCGAGCACATCTCCAGCGTCTCCTTCATGAAAACAGAAAAGCAGAGTGTGACCGAACAAGCATGCGGGCATTCTACACACTTCCTTAATCGTTCTGGTGTGTTGCTGCACTCCGTTTGGTGTTTTATACTTAGGCCGTCTTATGGGTCCCAGCGTAGCTCAGTCTCACCTGGTTGAAGTTGTAGAGAGCTGCATGCAGGTTAGCCTGCATGCCTGAAGGTGGCTCGTCTGTAATCTTGATGGCATTCTCCAGGATGCCTTGAGGTATGATGTGATCTTCTGGGGTTCCTGCAGGCTCAGCGCTCATGAAGACTCTGTATTCTGGGTGACTCCCTTCCCCAGTCTTTTCTAGAAGTTCCTCTAGAGTGTTGAGCCACTGAGCCACCAGGTGAATGTTCTAACACAAGAAGTACAAAGAATATAATCATTTTGCTGTTCAGATCAAACATGCTTTGATGTGGAGTACCAGCTATGCAAAAACAACACATAGTGTTGCACTTTCTGCATGTGTCTTCAAAGGTTACCATCCCAAAACTCTAATTATCTTTTCAGAATTAAGGATTTTGCAATACCTGAAGAATTACCCAGTGACCATCTCTAGATGCTCTCTCCAGAATCCACCCTGCGATCTCCTCCTGACCTTGGCCCAGAGACAGGCTGTGCAGCCTCCCTTGGTCCACGCTGTATCCCATCTTCTGTCCTGGAACATATTAATTAAGGATTAGCGTGGGGGTCAGAGATGCTTATTTTCTGCGGGACCTTTTTACTATCACATATAATTATCCTACTCAACAGTAAAGCATTTAGAGAGATTCCAATGAGGAGATAATGAAGTAGACAGAGCCGTTCGGTGTGTAATACAAAATCCACAATTCAGTTACCAAATTGATTCACATACTGACGTCATTCCTAGGGTTTAATAATATAGGTTTTAAAAACATGCAGCCTTTTACAAACCAAGGGTCTCTACATCTTTGAGTGGGTTGACCCCAGGTGACAGGATAAACAACACTGGACTGGCAGGACTGGTCTCCTCTAAGGACTTCTCAAATTCTGTCCTTGGTGCATTCACATATCGGGATCCGAGGCTCTCCTCTACAAAGTTCCTGCCATAAAAACACCACCACAGTGTGATCCAAACAACCTTGATAACAACAGCCACTTTCAACCATGCTCAGCATTACCAGGAAGCGAGAATCATATTGCACATGAGTAGTCTGAGGTTAAGGCACTCTGACCTGAGAGCGTAGGTCATCCTATCCGGCCGTAGGGCTCGAAGAATGATGAGCTTCTGCACCAGCGTCTTAGTCTTCCAGTCATGGGGAAATCTCTCCTTCTCAGGCCACTCTGATTCTACCAGCTTCCTCCAGGCCTTTGCAGACCCTTCAACATCTCTATCAAGCCCCCGGAATTCATCCCGGCTGGCTATAGTCTGGCCATATAAAAACGCAGCTATAGGCGCATACCGTCTCAAAGGTTAAACGAAGTCAGCGAGTATATCAGCTAATACATGAAGCAGCCTACCTTAATGGCCCCCCAGGCCTGTGGAGAGAGAAAGTTTACTGGAGAGGTAGAACTAGACTCCAGAGGGAAGCTTAGCAGGAAGTCCAGCTCCTGGGCATCGATGGAGCCGTTCTTTAGGAGAATCTAGCGGCAGAAGAGTCAAGCAAGACAGGGAGCAAAGCGATGAGGTAAAAACGATGATGCTGTATAAAAATTATACTGTGAAATTTTTAATCATTAGGTCGTATTTTCTTGGCTTTACATAGGCATAAATAGACGCAACAAACTGAAGAGGAGACAAGCATGCTCAACAATTTAGCTTTAATACAGAAAGGAAAAAAAGATGTGGCATGAGCCATAGTTCCATTATTCCTGTAGGACACGCCCACTGCAGACCCCACTGCTTGCGAAGAGAGGGGGAATGAACCATGAGTAGCCTCTCACCTGGAATGTCATGTATGACAGGAAGGTCAGTTTGTCCCTCTCAAACAGGCCTCGACTGGTATAAAGGAAGATGGAGTAGGTGACGGCCTCCGTGAGGTTGAACACTCTGTCTGCCACCTCCTCGGCCCTCTCCGCTTGCTCGATGGCCTTGAGGAACACTCCGTTGAAGGTCTGAAACAAAGCCCAGAGCAGTGGCGGCCATGCAGCATGCTAGCGGAAGGCACTCCAGTCACAGTACCTGTGTTACTCAGTCTCAGTGTGACATCTCTGAACTGCCAATTTAATGACTAATTTTCCGGCAGATAATTCTTCAAAGCCAAATAGCCCACTGTCCATAGGTCTCCACACTGACTGATTCCATCTGGTCACATGAACGGAAAAGCAATTCTGCCAGAATAAGAGGAAAATGCTTCTCAACCACTACATTTGTTTTTCCCAACACAAATACCTATATTCTTAGATTTCTAATATTACTGATTTACAACAACTTAATAATAGCTTGATAATAATGACTGTACCAACTTCGGAAATACATTACAAGATCTACAGACATCAGGGGTTGAACAAAATTATGACAAAAAGCACTGGGCCACCCCTTTTCCTTCAGAATAGTTTCAGTCCTTACGGGTCCTTACTGTGATATCAGGCAATTTTTTTTTAAATCCACCAGTTCTTTAAGGGATGCATGACATGGAAATGCACTTCACAGCACTTTCCATAATGATTCGTTGATGTTTAGAGGCAGTGGAAGGTGTCTGACTTAATCCTGGTGTTTATGAAAATGCTCACATTTTTTGAGAAGTATATAGGGGCATGATCATAGGTATTGGATCAGCTGGGCCTGTTGAATGGTCTGCTCTTCCTCAGCTGTTACAGCACCACACCGAGCGATCATCGGACCTGATGACTCCCATGGGGATGGCTGTATAGACCCCCGCCGTGTTTAACAGTCAGTGACAGATGTGGGCCGAAGGCACCCTTCAGCTTCCTCCAAATGTGAACTCACCCGGATATAAATCCATCTGGCTGTTTGTATCAGCACTTTTTTTGTCAATTTGCTGCTGTACACCACTGAATTGTCCCTCAAGATCAATAAAGTAAATCAATTTAGCTATAGTAAAAAGGGTGAGGATGAGCCATCCAGTCACATTACTTTAGCCTTTGGTCAGGGCTCCAGGGTTTGTGTTTCTTACATCGTCACGTTTCTTTCTGCACTGGCCTTGCATACATCCGAATGTCCTGCTATGAATTGCAGCTTTGTGGATCTTATTATGTATAGTTTTTTATCGAGACTGCGTTACTGTTGCTGATTCAGCTCTGAGCCTGTACTTTTGTGGTAGTGACAATCCCAGTAATGACTGCCTATCCTTGTTAATGAGCTTTGACTTTTGACAGTTACACTTTGTCAATAAAATTTACCCATATTTGGCTTTCATGACACAATGATTTAGCAATTTTTATAATCTGCTACCTGGGTTCTTTGGAACTGTCTTAAGTACCTTGAAGACACAAATCAAAGTTCTGATTGTCAGACCTGTTTTAGGCTATGCACATAATAGTAATTGTCATTTTTGCCTAATATGTCTCAGTTTCATAGCTGTGTTTGTATGTTTGTAATTTCATTTTCATATGGTGTTTCTATTACTTTGTCCACTCCCTGTATCTGTAAACAAACTATAAGGACCTCAAGTAAAATTTCAGTAATTCAGTAATTTCTTTTAATTATCTTGTTAAGATAAGGTTTTTTTCATGACCACACAGTAGCATAAGAATTGTGATCCCCTGTAAATTAAGTGGTAAGAAGCTCACCTTGAGAGAGAACTGGTACATTGGGTTGATGCAATGAAGGCTTTTGATGATGAAGAAGAGGAGCGACGCCCTCTCAGCGGCTGGGCGGTACAGCTCCCGCATCGCGTTGATCTCTGTCTCATTCTCTTTGGCTTCCGTCACCTGTGTGTGGCCGGCAGGCCGTCGGGAAGTGGGTCAGAATCATTCATTCATGCTGCTGTGTTGCTTGTGGCAGAGGAAGTTTGTTTTTGCAAACGTTCATTGCACCACAACCTGTTTGACCTTAGATGAAAATCCATGGACGGTTTTTAATTTACATCCTGATAGGACCTCAATTAAAATGCATCCACCTTGCATTTCATTCTCAAATTGACTTCAAGCACCGAATTCTGCTTCGAGCAGCAAGAAGTGGTTACGCTCCTTCATGCCTGTGGTGTGTAGCAGCTAAAACCTCTTGCTCTGTAACCTTTGCAAACTTGGCCGCCTTTCACCTTGCTCTCGATGTTTGTCACGGTCTGCTTAGTGTCCTCAAGCTTCTCCACCAGGGCGGTGTCATCCAGGAAACTGCCCTCAGCGCCTGAGATGCAGGTCAACAACTCATCTTCCAGCCGCTTCAGTTCAATCTTGAAGTGATTCTGCTGCGTGGTGACTGCACACTGCGTGCAAGAACATTCGGCAGCAAACTCAGTGTCTCTCACAGCACTGGAAGATACTTTTATGCCACTGAAACAGACACCAAGACAATTTCTTTGACGGGGAAACAAAATACTGTGGACAAAGAAAAGGGGAGATTCCACTTGTGGAATGACCTTCTGTATCTCCAGGTCAGGTCTCTCCTGGGTGACCACGTTCCTCAGCAGCTGGTCCTCCAGGCCGGCCTGAGTCACCGTGAAGTTGATGAGGGTGGTGTGAGCCTGAAGCTCTGGGGAATAGTGAGGAGCTGGCAGCTTGGTGTGGAGAAGCAACCGGAAACCTCTGTTGTACTCACACTCCTTACCCGCAATTAGGATGTACCTGCGTTCATACACATACAGGTATATTATACAAGGTATTATCATACACACAAAAACACACACATATATTCTGAAAGCTGTTCAACACAGAATATCAGATGATTATCCTTTTACACAGCATGTAAATTATCTTAACATTAATCATTATCAAGACTATAAGAATTTTATAGGCATCTTCAAAACCATTTAGCCAAACTGTACTGGGAAGCCAGGTAACAATCTCCGAGGCAGCTAGTGTTAAAAACAAAAAAATCAATGGCATCTCTTAAATAAAACTTCGTAAATAATCTTCCCAGTAGTCAATATTTATTTGCATCCGCATTTCAATTAAAGCACTACTAAGCAGATGAACTCTGCTATTTACCTCCTTTTAAATTACCTCGTGGCTGTCAGCCAATGTGTCGATTTGTTCCGCCTGTTTTTTTTTTTTTTTTTACATGGGCATTTGTGGTCCAGTATGGTTCAACTCTATATCTTCAAAAGATGGAATTAATGTACTATTGATAGAATCATTACTCTACCAAATTAAAGTCAAAGCTGATGGATTGGCTTGGGGGGCAACGCCCGACACGAAAGGAATAATTAGTATTCATTACTTCACACGCTACAACATTCCAATTATTAATGAACTTCAGCTGCTGGGCCACAGCGAATCCATCATGGCTACCCCAGCTGGCCATATTCATCACTGCGAGGAGCAAGTGTGATGGTCAACTACAGTAACGGAGCAGTACTGCTGTCAATGTCCCACACCAGTCTGTCAGGGTTTAGAGGACGGAGCTCTAGAGAACATGTCCATTCATATATTTCATATTCATTCTTGTGTGCCGACTCAAATGCAAGTTTTACATTATAGTTGGAATACCAGAGCCAGTGTCAACATTCTGTATCGGATTTCTTTCTTATTGGACCAGATGCAAACAGATCTTGAGTAGAGGCAATGATGTGCAAGATTAACACTTTAAACCAGAAATCTATCCACCAATTCAAAAATTCTCTGTTTTGTTTTAATGTCATAATGTCCTAATTCCAAAGGAACAGTCTTCACTGTACCCCCAAGAAGCCAAATTATATGACACTAATGATTTGACATATAATATTTTCCCTACATGCTTAGAATCTCTCTCTAGATGCTATTTCATCACGTTAGTAACTTATTCCCATATGAACTGCTTTATGTCAGTAATTACTTGAAATAGGACTCACAAGACAAAACAAACATTCTTTTCCATGAAAATAACATAAAAACCATATTCCATGTACTACTGAGTGAGTTCAACATTGTTCTGTCTGAAAAAATGTCATTAAATTGTGGTGGAACGTCGATAAAATGTAGCCACAGCAACATACCTTCCTTTCTTAATTGTATTTCTTGCCAGAAGGGGATCAAGAATTGGGTCAATCATCTCCCCCAGGTTCTCAATCAGGACTTTTGCTCCGGTGGCCATAGCTTGCTCAATAGTGTCCAAATATCTGGAGACAATCAAGAAGATCCAAAACAAGGGATCGTTTTCTCAGAAATGTCACAGACGTTTCCTAAACATTGCTTGCCATACATGCAGATGTTATATACTTCCAATTGACATCTTGCAAAAAAACACATATAATAATAGTAAAAAAAAATTGCGGTTATTAGGTTTCAAATGATCTACATTTAAATTTGATTTATATTACTGCAGCTGTTTGTGAGACATTAGCTAAATGTTAACATCAGATTTTTTCCAAGTATTCCACCTAAATGTTATGTTTGATCTAAAACACAAAGAATAAAAAGAAAAGAATAAAACATTAAACATCCAGACAGGTCTAAAAAAATCGAACCCCTTTTGGCCCTGTTGCACCACTCTCAGGTCGGGTCCACTCCAGTTGCGGACCCATTCGATTCCCTGCTGTTGTGGATCGATCATGAGCGGCCAGCGCTCGCAGTTTGCCAGGATGGCAGCATTCTCCAAGGACATCCTGTCGCTTGGCAGCCCCTCACTGCTCCAGGCTGCCATGGTGGCATCGTCCATGAGTATGAGGATGGGGTCCAGGCCGTCTGTTAGGGGGATGGGCTCCTGGAGCAGGAAGAGTAAACAGGAGGTACCATAAACCCAGAGGAACCCAACTGTCTATGTGACAGATCTACTCAAGCACTTAGGCAGAAATTAAAAGCGGATCATTGGGATAATATGCTAGTCAAAGTAGGAAGTATTGACCAATATAAATACTAATACCAATACCAATTCCAAACCAGGTTTCAAAACGCCACGAAGGTGATACATTTCAAAATCCAAGTTAACACAAAGGAAATGTTACTGTTACCTCTGCTACTCAAACAATATTAGAATTCAAATTCCCATAATAAATGCTTAAATGTGGAACACTTACAACTAATGACGAATATACTTCTGAAAGTGTCAGATGTGCAACAAAGCGCCGACTTTACCTTCAAGGATGTGAGGAACGGGATCCATGAGTTTTGTAGGAGTTCCTGGCGATACGGTCTGGTGAAGTAGCCGAGGTAGGAGACGAAAGCGGTAGCCAGGAGGACATCTCCGCAGAGCGTCTTCTGCTGGGCCTCAAACTGCTTTGCGGCCTCCGTCCAGCGAGCATTCTCTGACTGCAAAAAAGCCACACGGATTGCCCAGTGCTCTCCAACTACAACTGGGGACAGCTAATCATCAGGACAGCCGTTAGCTGTTTACATCAAATAAATCAGATTTATGAAGCTACTGATTTTTAAAAGCTACTACTTAATTGAGAAAAGTCTTCACAACCACCCCACCTGTGGTACAAATGTGACTTTAGGCTGTCGTTCTGATGCACATCTGTAGATCGGTCGCTAAATGTTAAAGCACACCCGATTATCTATTATAATTCAGGGAAACCTACTTGGAATGAAAATTGGCCATGTTGACCTATCACCTCCTTACAGTCATTACATGAAAATGGTCTGCAAAATGGACTGGCTACTGTGGCCTGTAAAATAGCTTGTTAACATCTTTACATCTTTAAGCTTAGCTGTGAATTCTACAGGACAACTTGCATTCTCCACTTTCTGTCCCCATTGTCCAGTTTCTCTGAAGTGACGTTTCTACATGGAACACATGTTCAATCGGCATATGTTATACAACAGCTTTAAATATCTTGGGTATTATTACCAACCGTTTTCTTATATATATTTTTAAGATTTACACATAACAATTGCAATTAACAGCAACTTCTTTCTTCAAATATTTTATTATGGCATCAGAAATGTGGTTTTTATTCTCTCCATGATGCCAAACGTATATTAATCACAAAAAAAATCAGATTAACCTATTTATAGAAACGGGACAAATATGTTGCACACTGGACAACATTTGTTTGTTTTGTTTGACACTAATGTTTTATTTAAAACATTTATTTATTTAGGTGAATTTACAATATTATGTATTTTTGGTGTTTAGAAAACTATGTGTGTGGGATATTTTTGTTTTATTGTTAAAATTGTTCACGGTTAGAGTGCAATATAAAGTACAAATTATGCATGCTTGGCTTAATTTTCTGTTCACAAAACTTACCAGCATGACATTCATTCTTATTAAGACAAGGGCTTCACCTTACAACAGTTTACATATTTAAATACATTAAAATTCAGTAATTCTCAACTCAACAATGCGTGGAGAAGACTTTATGAAATGTGCAAATGGAGTCACATTTCTCACTTTTGGTGCAAATCTGTGTAAAAGATGCAAAACACCCTCTTAGCAAACACGCCTTACACTGCTAAAGACTCCCTCCTGGGAGAGGTTTTCAGCTACGGAACGCTTTGCTACCAAGCCTAAAAGAAGGCAATTAAGATGGATGTCACTTATCTTGTGTTTTAGAACATCAGATTCACACCAAATATGTGTGAAAAAAACTCACAAGACCTTGCTGGAGATGTAGGACAAAAGCTCTCACTAGACAAAATGCAAGGAAAAATTGCTAAATTAATGTGCTTCATACTATTGCTAGTTAACGAGTCAGATAATATTTTTAATTTTCAGTACTGCACACAAGTGACACAAATATGGGAAAGGACAAGGCCTGGTCACTAGGATTGGAGATAAGAATGAGGATGCAGCCAAGTGCAAATCCACCACGACTAGCTTTAAAAAAAGTTAAGGTTAAATTTCAGAATCAATTTAGCATCCAGTTTTGACTTCAATAATGTTACTCTGACCTCTTTCAAACAATAAATCATGCATAGCATTGCCTTACAAGGGCCCTAGAGCTGGAAAACATGTAATAAATTCCGAGACAGTTAAAAATCACTATCATTTTTCCCTAATGTATTATGGATTGCCTGTAATATCACTCAGTCTGGGGTGAACCGTTTTTAATTTTCAACAGCTGTTGAGGTTTTGAAGTAAGTTAATGATTAAATATAGACTGTCTGATTTATTAGTCTAAACACCATTGCTTCCAGGTCAATGGCATGAAGACGATTCATTTATCTTGATATGTTTAAAAGCCCTGCTTCCCGACTCTAATATTCCTTTTTCCCAAGCAAGAGAGCTTAACTGCTTAAAAAATGTATTAAATTCATACATTCCTACCTTTTTTATGTTATTTGTTACAATTTTATTCTAATTTTGATACAGAGTGGTCATCCGCATGAAATGTATGTAAAAAATTACTACCAGTCTGAAAAACTTTATTTATACTGGATATATTTTAAAATGTCAACTTCATTGTAAAAATTCTATGATTTTATCAGTTTCACTGCCCATTTAACGGCTGCAATCATATTAATATTAATATTTGCCCACACATTTATCATACGCTTATAAAAATGACTGTGATGCATTCGCCGTTTTGTCAGTGTCTAACTCCAGAGCAGAGGTGTACAAATTGTAGAAAACGGCACGAGAGCCCAGTCTTAAATTTTCATATATCACTCTGTGGTCATTCTGTCACTTTTTTCCCCCTTTACCAGTCTGTTGGCAGGAACAAATGCTGATGAACCCCCCCCACCCCCGCCCCACACGTTCTGCCCTAAACTATCATTTTCCACCTGGATCCTGACCAGCAGGTTATCCAGTTCAATGATGCATTGGCTGAGGGTCACTACTTCCTTCCCAGCCTCCCTGTCGCCGGTCGGGATCTTCCCTCATGCCTTCCTAAAGGTGCGAGTTCCGCCCACGCCTCTGTAAACCCAGCGCCCTCCTCCCGTCAGCCAGCCGGCCACAGCGACCAGCTCCTCTCACCCCCTCCTACACTCATCTCCAGGCATTTGACCGGCTGCTAGGCCAACGAAGCGGGCGACGCTCTCCCCCGTACCTGGAGGCCCTCGACCAGCCGGTTGGCGAGCTCGAGGGTGAGGCTGCTGTGCCTTACTTCCTCCTGGCAGCGCAGCTTATCGGCCGAGGCCTTCTCAAACCGAGCTGTGAGGCTTCGCAGGTTGGCATCCAAATCCTAGCCGAGGTCCAAATTTGCAGATGCACCACAGAAAGAGAAGCCTAATGGTCAGCAAGCCAGGGACGGTTTCGTTTCAAAGGACATTTATAACTGCGCTCTATGTGCTGTGTGTATATATAGCTCTGAATCTAGTAGAATTTATTTAAAGATCAGCTTTGTGGCGCGTGAAACATTTTGCACTTTTTAATGTCCATGTGTGTTCCTGGGGTGGAGAGGCACTTACGAGCAGCTTCTTTCGGATGGTGGTGAGCTTCCCCGTGGCTACCTCCAGCTCAATGTTGGCCTGGGACAAGGCCTGCCTCTTCGGTGCAACTTCACAGTAAACCTGCGGGCATCATGGAAGATCAGAACAAACAAGGAAGACCACCCTGAATATATATACATATATATATATATACACACACACACATAATGCATGGTCTGAACTATGAGCTATATTTTTTGTCTAAAGTATTTGGCTTTACAATAACTGCACCTTTATAATACATGCATTATGTATTCATTTAACATTCAGTGCATCTTCATAATGCATCTATTCATAGAAGATTCACTGTTCATTTATAATGCATTCAGAGAACATTCCTAAGCAGCATGTATGTGTACCTTAACATCATAACATCCCTTAACAGCTGTAATATACATTAATAACAAACGCTATATAATTATATGATTATAAAGTTTATTATTATCATTTAATGCTTGTTATTCATTAGGTTGTCATGCTTACATGCTGCTTATGAGTGTTCTATGAATGCATTATGATGGTGCACTGAATGTTCTATGAATGTATTATAAAGACATTATGAAGGTGCAGATAATGTAAAGCGTTTCCACATATTTTCCAGTTAATATTCACAGACATGGGTTAGGGTCCCACCTCATAGTAGCGAACAATGTTAATGGTCCAGGCACAGAGTCCAGCAGCCGCGAAGGACTTGGTGCGGACCAGGTCCGGGTGAAACTCTGGGTTACTCAGGTACTCCTCTTTGACCACCTTTAGACACGATTCCGGAATGTGCTCCTTGTCATAACTCATCAATGCCTGCAGGAAGTCATCTGCCTGGGAGGGTTAAAAGCGGAATACATCAGCATTTCTGCTGTCCTCTGCATTATAAAGTATAATTTTTAAAAATAAAATACGGCTTACGTTTAGTATGTAAATTACCTTTTTTAAATGTAACTATGTGTATTACCAAATTTTATCAAATTAAATTATAAAGAAGCCAATATCAATCTCAAATGAGGCATGAAAACACACCGTCAAGGCTAAAGCAAAGCTGTGTTTGCATGAGGGTGCTGTGGCCGACTCGACGGCAGGCTACCTTTCCCATGAAGACGCGGGCCGCCTTCCAGCTGCGATCTCGGGGCACCCGGCCTCGGGGCGCCAGCAGCACCATAACGGCAGCCATCACGTTGCTCACAGCCGCTGGTGGGTTGGGAAACGACTTCAGCTCTGTCAGGTTTACCTTTGGGGACCAATTAAGCAACATTCAGACGAGGAAGGCTGACATACTGCCAGTGGTAATTTTGTGCCGTTTCCTGCCGTTACAAAAGTGGTCACTGGAGTACCTTGTTCAGGGTGTCCAGGGCTGTGGTGGCAGCCTCTAAGGAAGGCTCAGCCTTGGCCAATTCTGTTTCACAGTCCTTTCGTTTTAGTGACACCTCTGCTTGCATGGCTGTGACCTGCCATCAAAGGAACACAATTACCTCTGGACACAAACCAGGTCATTCTCTGGTGAACAGCTTTTATAGTTGAGGCCTACAGTCAATAAACAATGAAAGTTAGCTAACCTTTCAAAATCAAACATTGGGTTAGGCACTACAGAAGCACAGGCACCTAGGAATCAAGAAAAAAAGTAGTCTACCTTCCGTTCCTCTTCATCCACTGTCTCCTTTTTTTTGCTCACAATCTCTGTCTGGTAGCCAATTTTTCCAATAAGAGCTTCTGCATCCCGATTCTTCAAGTTCAGCTCTACTTCTTGCGAGCTCAGTTTGGCCTTCAGATTGTCCACCTGCAATGCAGGGGTTTTTGAAAAATGTAAATACCAGTGTGCCAAAGCTAAATCAGGCACCCATATGTTCACAACAAATGACAAATCTGCTGCTGTCAACTGAATTCTTATTAATCCATTCTTTAAAGACTCACAGACTCAGAAATTACAACTGACCACGTGGGGGATCAAAAGAGTAGAAAAGTTAATGACTAACTTTCAGCTACATTAGGAAAAAAAATTGCAATATGCAAAGAACTTAGTGTGTTGGCAATCCTAGAAAATGACAGCCTGCTTGTAGTACCTGCGAGGCAGTGACAGCCTGCTTGTAGTACCTGCGAGGCAGTGACAGCCTGCTTGTAGTACCTGCGAGGCAGTGATAGCCTGCTTGTAGTACCTGCGAGGCGGTGGTCTGAAGTCTCTGTAAGCCGTTGACTACTCTCTCCATCTGACATGCAAGCTCTCCTCTCTTCTTTCCCAGAAGGTTCCGGTACAGTGTGATTTGCTGAAGAAAGCTCTTGGGGGTGCTGTAATTGTACCTCTTCTCATTGCGGCAGTACTTCTCACTCGCCCGGTTGACGCTGGTGTGAGCGTAGGCCATGAAACGACTGATGGATTCTTGGATGTGTGGCTGCGAAAGCCGGGAAGATCCATGGAACAGGCCAGATTAACACTCACAGCTGATGGCTTCCGAAATATCTTCATAAATTCAAGTTTTCCCATTTTACTCAGTCCAGCCACACTTACTCAATCGGAAATTTAGGTGGTGCAACCAGAAATGATTATGCTTTGAAACCACTGAAAAAATAATATATTTGAGGCACTGACACGTGGAGCTTAAAGCAGGATCACTTTTGTTACCCGTCGCCACTCAGTTTCCTAACTCCCCTGGAAAAAAATGACTACAAATTTGTCATGTTACTCATTAGGTGCAGTTCTGCTACAAAGCAGTTTATTTTGTCCCCATCTACTAGGTATCGATTAATACATAAATGAATCATTTACACAGGCAGGAACCAAACATAATGCACATTTAAAAAGAGTGAAAATGACTTGGAGTGAAAAGAGTAAAAATGGCAATGGAAAGATGCAGACAAATCATAAGGTGACTGTTGCATTTAATTCCACAAACTTTCTCTACTGTCATATATGAGATGACAATAATGCTCATTGTTCTGGCACGTTCCCTGTGCCAATACCATGCTGCTCCTGTTGGGCTTCAGAAAGCTTTACTTCATCTGGGTATTAAATACCTGAAAGCCATAGACTCTCCATGGCGTCCGTATATATGTGGGCTCGGTCTACCATAGACACATGGTGGCATGTCCGTTTTTAGGTAAATATAATGCACTCATTCAGTGCTCACACTGTACCACAACTGTGACATATCTGCATCCTGAGCATCTATTCACGGTCCAAACAGCAGAGCTCGCGGTGACTCCCACCCTGGCAGACCGCGGGCTCTCCCTTAGCCAGGCAGCAGCTGGTCGTATGTCAACCAGGGCCTGGGAAGGGACCGCCTCCCAGCCTGTCACTTCTCCTCAGAGAAGGTCACCAGCAGACAACGCTTCCTGCCTCAGACAGCTGTGCCGCCTAAGAGGGTCGTCTCGCTCTTGTTAATTACTTGTTTTATTAGCATAAATGATCCTGGCTAGTGATCGTTCCACTGCCAAAGAGTAAATAATAACAGAGAGAGAGACTCGTTCTGTCACCGAACTTAATGTGCATCTAATTGCTTATTTGTTTCTTTGTCGGTAGAGAACTACTCATGAGAAATATAGTAAGAAATTTTATTTATCTGCATTGTATTAATTAAAGTATTAGTGAAGTAACGGACTTTGAGCCTGCTTGTGAAATACTGTGATAAATCGTCAAACACAAACCTATGGAAGAACATTCTGGAAAACATGAATGCCAAAAAAGAATTATAATTGTAACATTAAGAAACTCGTGGCCAAGAGTTGAGACAAATGTAGAATTGACAGTAGGGGCAGTGTTGTAAGTGGTACAACAAGGAATGATACACTTATAAATCTCACCTCCATTCCGTCCATCTGCTGCAGAAACCTTCGGCTGACGGACTGCAGGGCTACCGGGGGCCACTCGTGAAACCAGTCAATAGTCGTGCAGTTGAAAAGGGGAGGAAAGCGCCGGGCCCGGACTCTAAGTGCAGTACCTGCTGGGGAAAAACACAGCACCACCTAGTGGTAGAGAAAGAATGACACATCTGTTAACTGTACCCTCCATCTTTAATCCTTTCCCATCCGGGATAATTTATCTAACATAATCTTATTAAGAGTTAACATGGATCATAATTGTATCTACAAAGAAATGAAAACCTGACCAACAGATACAAAATTCTGCCACTTACAAATAATGAAACAAATACCTTTATAGAAATAGTTATTATAATAAAAATGACATCACATCAGTCACACATTCAGTGCAGGAAATATCAAAATTAGTTATCAGTCACTGAAATCTCTCCAATAAGGGGCGCTATATGCCTGGAAGTGAGAAATATGGCTTAAACGCTCTTTCACTGAACACACACTTGATAGATGAGGCGTAAAGAAATGCAATGCTGCCCAGGATTGTTGTGTGAAAGAACCCGTAATTTTGTACTAGATACAGCCTCATTAGAGAGGCTGTGATACGTGGTTTCAGTGAACCTCACACCACAGAATTATCGCTCTCGTTCTACAGCACGGGTGTATTTAGCTTTCTGCTTGACAGTATTCTTCAAACAATGCAGCTATGATCAAATGCCCTTTTAATACTAAACATTAAGCAGAGTATATAGTAATCCTTACTCTGGGTCTGATCGTGAGACACTTAAGTAACACCAACCTTGAGTTGACGACGGACCCGGTCAACAAAGAACCTCCAGCAGTTCTCCCTAGAGTCCAGCAGACCCAGCCCCCGAACCTCATTCCTAACTTCTGCCAAGATCTGATCCACCTCCTCATCGCTGAACAGGTCAGGAAGCTCACCTGGGCAGGCAGAGAAAAGGTCACATTTATGAATAAAGTGGGTAGATTTTTAAAGTCAATGTGCAAACATCAGGTCTACTCAGCTTTTACTCCTCTTTTTGTTCTTTAGCCCTGGATGTTATGGTCTGGATCCACTAAATGCCCTTTCTGTGATCAAACTGGTATAATGAGAGTAGAAACCTCTGTATTCTGCACCTCAGCACTGCTGAAGGCTCATCGTTTACGTGATTATTACACACTCATTTGAAATTAAGATTTGGTATCAGCTTGGCAGTTTATTTTTTTACATGCCCCTGAATTTCTGTGATGTAAGTGACAGGTTTTGTAAATCAACATTTCAAGGCTGGCCATGAAAATCTAAGAGAGCAAAGAACTGATTCTATAATAATGTCATCATTCTTTTTTGTAAACAATAATTTAAGTTCATTAAGAGCATTCAGCAAGGTACCAATTTTAAAACAGTTCCTGACTGTCATGACACTGATGCTTATAAGACAGCTTTATATTAGAATCAACTCTTCTGTTTAAGCAGTGCTTACTGCCTGCCCAGAATTAAACCCAAATTAACACCAATGTTATGTCTTTCATCAGAATTATCCCATGCAAAGAATAATTATACATACAGTAAATATGACTAATGTTAAGGAAAATGTAGTGTAGTTATTTTTTCCATTAGTAGGAAAAAAGGTACTATGATAAAAAAACAAACAGTTATCATGCAATCAAGGTAAACAAACACAAAGGTTAAGGATATTGAAATAAATAATAGCTGAGTGTACAATGGTGATTGCAGGCATCTTGTTTAAAGGAAAATGTCCTTAGAAGATGAGAGATTGTTAGAATTTAACTCTAGCACAGAGACAAGAGAGACAGGAATTCAAGACGGAATGCATGACAGACATTCCAGAAGATGAGTTAGGTCACATGAAGAGTCAGAGAGGAGAAGAAGCAGGAGAAGTGAGGTAGCGGTGCCCAGACCCTGTGTAGGGTTATGGTGAGAGTGGAATTGGGGACTGCGGTGGCAATGGGCACATAAGAAAACAAAAGACAAACAGACCAATGATGAGAGGGAGTCAACAATCAATTCCAGAGTCCTGGGTCTTAATGTGTCTTCCTCATAGAGACAATATACCTACATCTATACCTACCCAACATCCTACCAATGTAGGGTTAATAAGGTAAGACATGGAGAATTGCAGAGGGAACCCACCTGAGGCCAGAAGGTCACTGACAGGCACCAGGAAATGTTCTTCTGGGATCTGAGTGTCTGTCAGTAGCAGAACTGTTGAGATGTTCTTGGTGCCAGTTTTGATATATAAACTGGCCAGATCCGTCTGAATAACAGAATAGAGCACAATCACCATACTATCCTTGTTCGAAAGAACCTTAACCAAAGTGGACTTAAAAAGAGATGATGCAGACTATGATGTCATTATATATTTAATTTGCATAAATAATATATGCATATTTCTTTGAGGTTTTGAGGAATCATTTCTTCACTAATAAAATAGAAAATGGTTTAACTGGTTAATGAAGCTGCCACTGAAACAGGACATTGATGAAGTGTAACCCTAAAGTCGTTCACTTGTATAGATGACAATACCATCCTCAGCTGTCAGTAAAAGAGTAACAGACCTGAGCGAGATTGATATTCTGCAAGGAGTTAAGATTCAACTGATGTGAGCAACACTGTCTAAAGGAAACTTTGATCTGTGCTGATTAATCAGGTGGAGAATTGCTGACCTGACCTGTAGCACATTACATGTAAATGACACTACAATCTAGACTTTTTGGATTCAGTATGACATAGACATAATAATGTAATTTTCATTGCACCTGTAATAAATGTGAAATTATGCAAAAATACAAAAGACAAATTCATAGTTATTCCAGTCACATTCTTTCCCCATTTTCCATTAAACTGTCATGCACCATATTCACTAGAGCTACATCTCTGCGTATCTGATACTCATCAAGATACATGGTCAATGATACAAAATGATAGCGTTAAACATGTAACAATTTGATACAATTTGATCTGGTTTAAAAATGAAACAAAAAATTAAATTAGATTAAATCCTGATTGGATATGCTTTAGATCAATTGAATAAGAACTGATGTGTCCTAGTTTTGTGAAACACACACACACACACACACACACACAAAATTACTCCACAGAAAAAAATCATTTTCACTCATTTCTCATTTTAAGGGTCTGTGTCTGTGTAAAATATACATTTTTTTGCAATCTCCAGCCTGGCACTTCCCTGCTTCTCATTGATGAAGGGCTTCTTCCTTGCTTTATGGGACTTCAATCCTCCTTCTAAATTTGAGCTCAGGGTTTTGAATCAATGCAGATGTATCGCCTACACTTGGACCTGATTTCTGATTCGGATCGGTTTTTCGTTCCATCCCTAGTTTTCGATTAATCTGTTTTCTGTGACAGATATTTTTTTTCAGAAGGAGTCCTTAATGAATCTGAAGTATATTTCGAAAAAAAGGTGAAGTTTTGTTTGCCATATTTAGCTAGCTGTGGAAATTCAGCATCCATCCAAGTCCCTCAACTAATGGCAGTTATTTATGGGGTAAAGCCATTAGGGGCAGCGAGGATAGTTACCTTCAGGTCCTGTAAGCTGTAGCCCTTGTGCAAGGTGACTTGGAACACACTGACGGAGGACAGATACGCTGCCAGGCGAGCCAAGCTCTGCTTGCCGCTGCCTCCAACGCCCACCAGCAGGGCATGCCCCCGGGGGCTCTCCAAGATGCGACTTATTCGGCACCTGCCGACAGAGTGGCATTTAAATACAGCAAGACGTTAACTCTTCATTTTAGGATGAGGTGGTCAGGGATCTGGTAGGACATCAACATATAGCAGTCACTCCTTTAGATTAAGAGGAGTCAGCTGAGTGGTTCAGGCATCTTATAAAGATGAGACTGGTTGACTCCCAACTGAACTGTTCTGGGCACCTCCTGCTGGGCGAAGCCTCAGGGAAAGATCCAGGACCAGCTGGGGGGGAGCATATCTCCCAGCTGGCTGGAGTCCACAGGCTCAGAAAGGAGAACCAGGCTGACCTGCCTGTCATGCTGACACCACAAGCCTCACCAAGAAAAGCAGTGTGAAGATCTCCATTCACAGACTCCACTTACAGCACATTCAGCACATGACCTAAAAGGCATGCAAACCAGTACCTGCTACGTATATATGCTATTGCTTCAGCACTTTCATGTCAAACCAGCATGCAAAATCACCATGTGCACTCCTATAGCTGCTTAAGGTTATGAGTTTGAGGTGTCTGCTTGTGAGGGACACGGACAACACCTTCTGAAGCATAGGCTTTTATCACACATGTGCTTGGAGAGCAGCATTGGACTCACACATGCTGCATGGCATCCTCAAACAGAACCAGGTTCATGTCCGCATGCAGCTCATTGTAGCTCTCAAGTGCTTCTGTCAAGATGCTTCTGAGTTCGTCCCAGTCCTTAACAGGCATGTAGTGGTGCTTCCCTGGTCCTTGGCTGAAGTGGCAGTAGATAAGGGGCTCTCTCAGCACAATGTGGTCCTCTAGCCCCTACAAACACACCAACCATCAGGCAGCTCAAAACAAGCCTACCAGTGTGTAAGAGACATTGCCAAAACGTCTACCATTAGTTACTTACACTATCCTACTCAAGCAGGTCAGAGGTCAAAGGGAAAGGTTCAGAGGTGGAAAGTTCAGTGCAGGCCGTACGTGACCGACCCACACCCGATACTTATTCAGTTTTCAGCAGTCTCTAAACAGACAGCTCCTATTGCTTGTTAAATGGTTTTGTACAATCAATCGCACAACAGCTCTTCCCCATTTTAAGTGCTTTTTGCACCATTCAAGCTGAACACTAACGCTGCCACTCAGTGTTTTGCTACTCGGTGGATGTGAGCATGGTGACTTCCACCTGCTGTGATGTCATGTGCTTACCCTTTGTAGCAGTAGAAGCTAAGCCGCTGACGACCTAGAAGTTTTTTATGCTTTTTAGAACGACTAATAGCACAGTGATTTACAATCTTTGTAAAAACAGTTTTGAGAGGTGAGAGCAGCGTTTAGTGGAAAATCCACGAGACAAAGGGCACGCAACTGTGAGAGAGAATGCGAATAATACGAAGAAAGCAACGGATGATTTGTGAGTGGCTAGCTTGGGGTGCTTTGCTCACTAGCTACAGATTGTGAGACAGGAACTGTCTCACATTAATGAATTAGTGAGACTGGAGCAGCGAAGTGTAAGTGATGCTGTTGCCAGAGGGAGAGACATCATGGGCCATATATTTTTTCATTTGCTTTTACTAGTTTAAAAATATGAGCTACATATAAATATTTATATCATATATTTATTATATTCAAATATTGAAGGAGAAAGCTCTTGTATCGGAATCAGTATCGCTAGCTGTGTAATATTTGACATTTCTGATTTGGAGGGAATCAACCAGATATGCTCAGATAAATACCAGTAATTTTTGTTAAAAAGCAGAATTAGGCAGAATGTTAATTATTTTGCCATAATTCCTTCATTCCAGCTTCTTGCTCACTCATTTGATACTTTTCTGACCTCAAAATGCTTGTGAGCTGCTTCTGACAGCAGCCTGCCGAACAGTTCATGATCTCGGGGTTCCAGAAGCTTGTCGGAGTACACCCTGGAAGACTCATGGAGCCAGAGCTGCACCAAGTCTCTTCTGTACTTCAGGGAGTCTGCCGCAGAGAGGAGCAGTCCCTACAAGTATAACAATCAATGTAGTCAGTAATAAAAGGTGCTCATCGAGCACAAAATCAATGTGACTGAACAAAAACGATACGACACTCTGTAGGTAAATACCTGGAAGGTGCTGGAGAGGTCACGGAGGTTAAAGGTGTAGTGGAACTTCACAGCAGTGGGTAGGAAGTTCTGAACCATCTTGTGATGGAGCCACAGGGCAGCCTGGACTACTTGGGCCAGATCGGCTGGGCTGAAGGAGTTCTGCTGAAAGTGGACACCCAGGATCTGACCATAGATGCGCTCCAGAGCATCAGAAGATGGGAAATTCACCGCAAACACTGAAAAATGCCTCTGGGGAAATAGAGGATTACATAACGACACTGCTGTGAGCATATCTTATAGGACACCCGCAGAAAAAAAAATGTGTAAAAATGTTAATGATCTCTATCTATGAGGTCATGATTTGGTATGAGTCTACTGAAAAGAAATAGATTAGCACCTGGAGTCTTGGGTTGACTGTGAAGTTACCAGAGGATGGGTTCATGCAGGCCACATACTGACAACTGCGGACCTCTTTGAGTGACAGCTTATGTCTGTCATACCTAAAGCAAGCAGCATCAATGAACAGCACAGCAGGTTAGTATTTCAGAAACTTCTTTCAAAGAGCAGCGTTAACAACTTTCAAAACTTCTCTAAAATTACACTGATTTATTATTAGCTTATCTACTTGAAGAGGTGCTTTAGTTAAGTAGCATAACTAAAGATACGATTTCCCACCCTGTATTCTTCTTGGGAACGCCC
>JABFEA020000138.1:19382077-19392163 GCA_019775915.2 Cyphomyrus plagiostoma | reverse complement strand
CCCCTGTATTCTTGTTGGGACCGCCCCCCCCCCCCCCGCTACCCCTTTACTTCAGTGTGAAAGGTCACATGATTACCAGTGCCCGTAATCCAGGTGCTGCCGGACAAGCGAATGGGGCTGCACTGTCCCATAGCTGTCCGCTGCCGGCATGTTCATGTCATCGATGACGTAGATAAGCTTCCGTTTCCCCGGGGGGCCGTACCTTCTGCCCGCCTTCTTCTCCAGCGGCTTCTCCAGTACCTCTAAGATAAGGAAATACTAGCATTATTCTTCAGCCTATGGGAAGATAGCACCGACCATGGTAAGATAGCATTCACGTTTGAATGTACTGTTCCCAGTACAGTGGGGGTAGTACCAGTATCTCTGAAGAGTAAAGAAAACTATGTCCTGTTGGAAGACGTACTCTGCAGCATGGCCGATGTGGTGTAGTAGTTAAAGGCTGTTTTGGCCACCATGTAGCTCTCGGGTAGATCCTCCATCTTGTTCCCCACCATAGCGGTCTTCCCCACTCCTGCATTCCCCACCAGCATCAAGGGCTGAGCCTTAGCCAGCAGCAGGTCCATGAAGTAGCCCAAGCGCACAGTCTCCACAGTGTGGACTAACACATCCTGCGCATGAGCACCACATCCATTGCACATTAATATATATCAATTATCCTCGGCCATTGCGTCATAGAAGCTTCACAGTTACATTTGCAGCTAGTTTTAGAACTGTTTTTTAAAGTTATTAATAAGCAGCATTTATTCATCTCAATTTTGTGACAAGCAGTTCATTTTAACTGAGATTTAGGGTAGAATATACTGCAATCAGTTTACACTCCACCATAAAAAATATTGTATGAATGTCTGAATTAGCTACCTGCAATGGTGTTTTGGCCTCCATTTCAAACTTGGGCACTTTGTCATTCCAAGGTAGAAACTTCTTGGTCACCGGGTCGATGTAATAGTCAAAGACAGTGCCCTGGGCCGGGAACTTGACAGACTTCATTTCCTTGGTCCACCACTGGCTGAACTCTGCCCGATAGTCATGGAGCTGCTCCATATAAAATTTAAGGAAAAACACAATCATGAGTGACTCCTGAGATATATCATTTCATACATCATTTATTTGCCTTTATGGCACTCTCTGTTACGGGTTAGTAGATCTACAGTACATAGCTCCCCGTAGGACTGAGGCTGGTAGATCCACAGTACGCAGCTGCCCATAGGACTGAGGCTAATGCTGCGGCATTGTGTTCTTTATCTTTCTAGAGACTGTGGTAAATCGCCACATATTGCTTTTGTGAATGTCGAAATGGCCAAAATATTTTTTTTTTCCAGATTAGAGGTGAGTGCGCGGTACCATAAGGGACGACATCCCCTGGGGAGCATACCTGGTCCTGGCAGAGGGCTCCACCGAAGGCCCAGATGCTGGCGAAGGTGAAGTACATCTCATAAAGCTCTCGTGGTGAGTCAGGGGGCACGTTCTCTGGGGTCAGGAGACAGTCCAGCAGGGCACACAGAGTCTGAGGTAGATTTGCACACAGAGATACACCAGGGACAGAAAAGACGACATTGGTTCATCAGTAGAAAGTGACAGAAGACATCTGGAAACTCCTGTGTATCCACATTGCCATTAATATGTGGTGCGTTATAATACAGGCTCTTAACCAATTAAACCTATATAACTCATAATGGATTGATAAGGGGAAGATACTGTGTGAAAGTGTTTAACAGAATCTTTAATTCAGAGATCTGAAGTGTAACCACATAGCTGTGGGACCAATTGTCTGCTTCACCTTCTGTGCCATCCCACGTAAAATTTACCTGTACCATGCTGTTTTCAGACACCAGGGTAACAGTCCTAAAAGCACCCTTCAGCACATCCAGGCAGCGTGGGATGTATTTGTCAAACAGAATAGTCAGGTTGGCTTTCTCTGACTGGTGGGTCCTAGAGTCAATCCAACTAACCACATATCTGTCAGAGACAAAAGTTAAAATGAAGCCAACATCTGACTTTAATCACAACCATCACTGTTGCATCGGCTTTGCAAACATTTTCTGCAAGAACGTGACATAATTAACAACTTAACAGCTTCTGAAACACTTATCCATGGTACAGATTATTACATTGGATATAGCTGATGCTTGACTGATATGTCTATTTCAAGTTATAAACCACCTTTATTCTGTCACGAGAATAACCTGATTAAGGCACTTAGGTCAAGAAAATTTATTCTCTTCTTTTTCACTAGAAGTGAAATAAATAAGGTGTTTTAAGCACCCAGCCAGAAATAAATGTTTATTATACAAAAGAAGGGCTAAAAGTGTTGTATCGAAGGCAAATGCTTGCCTTGAATACTGGCTCAGTTTAAATTACAGTAATTCTATTTTCGCTGTTATTGTTCATAACCTGAAACGCACTGTTGTGCCATTCTGGATAATAAATATATAAAATCATACTATTCTCTTTCAGCTATAATATATTACAATGTTAGTTTGCAAGAATCCTACATGTTTATCATTTTGCAGTCAAAGTGAAAATCAGGGGTTATTGATAAGCATTCAGTCAGGTGGTTAATGTTCAGTTTCACTCCCGGCAAAGCATATGCTGCTCTTCCTAAAACAAAACACCAAAGCATACGCTGCTCTTCCTAAAACAAAACACCAAAGCATACTCAGCTCTTCCTAAAACAAAACACCAAAGCATACGCAGTTCTTCCTAAAACAAAACACCAAAGCATACGCAGCTCTTCCTAAAACAAAACACCAAAGCATATGCTGCTTTTCCTAAAACAAAACACCAAAGCATACGCTGCTCTTCCAAAAACAAAACACCAAAGCATACGCAGCTCTTCCTAAAACAAAACACCAAAGCATACGCTGCTTTTCCTGAAACAAAAAAAATGAACAGTGTAAAGTTCTTAGTAATTCTGAGATTTTGGAATGAAGCGAGAGACATTTGGGGTTTCAGGATCAGCCAAAGCCTCAGCAATGCCTATATGTGGCATCTCTGCAGAGACTCACGCGCTCCAGCCTAGGTCCTGGGGGTTGACGTAGAGGACTCCGGCTCGTGAGACCGTGGCGGGCGTGGCCACGCTCAGGTGGCCGACCTCAAACACCAACCTCATGGAAGGGGTGAGGGGTACACGCTCATTGCTGGCCAGAGTAAGGACCTTCAAAGCACAAGGGCCGTTTTCTGTTAAAATCCCATAAAACATTCAAATGCACTTGAAATTAATATAATACTCCAAAATAAAAACGCAAAACAGACTTTTTGTGACCGTTTTGCTTTTAAATTTTATATGTGTTAATCTGTGATTTATAATTCTTCAGGACAGATTGACATATGCCATTCTTCCTTCATTTCTGTCACAACGCCAACCCTTACAAGGCCGAGCATGCCGTCAGTAACAACGTGCAAATGTGGTATCCCATCACCTTGTTATCATCCATCACAGTGTTTAGCGACTCAATCCACATGGGATCTATGTCCCCATCCAGGACGATCCACTTGGGTCTTGGGTGTGAGATGTTGGCCTGTTCTCTCATCAGATAGGACAGGAGACCTTAGACAGGGAATTCAGGCCTTTTAGGATTAAACAAACTAAATAATGCATTGCAATAAACAAGCAAATCAGTGGTGACAGCCTGATGAAAGAATTTTATACCTTAATCAAAGTAGATTAGAATGTTATAGCAACAACAATGGTAAAAATATTTTCTGAAATCTTAAATCCTAGCAAAATCTATGCATAACAGAAACAATGGCAGAAATGAATGGCCAATGACTTATGTTTTGGCCTACCATCTTTCCACTCTCGGGTGACTGGGTCAATCAGGCCAAACAGCTCATCTGTGCTCAGGACTTTTGGATTTAGGTCATCCCACACTGGCTTCCTTTGCAAATTAATGTAGGTCTTATGCAGAGTTCTCAATATCTAGTCAAACAAAAGGAATCAAACAAGCAAATGTAACATCAATTGAGGTTTTAAAATCAGCGGACCCACACACATACACATAGACCAGCTACCTTGCTTTTTCCTGTCCCAGCATTTCCAACCACAAATACTGAGTGATGCACAGCCAGAAGCTCCTCCAACTGTACCACCTGTTGTAGAGATGGAAAGGTGGAACAGTGTGATATTTTAATATATGTTCCATCATTGGGTTAACGTTACATCAGTCTGGCATGACACTGTCAACAGCGCGAGGACATTTGGATTAACCGCAATAGAGGTGTTCACAGCAGAAGGGCACCTCTTAAGGACAAGGGGCTGCTTCATCAAGGATGCCATAATTAGGAAAGCACAGCATTAACTAGACACACTTCATACGAAGACCTCCTATCATACTTTAACGTGGTTCAAATAAAATTTGTCAATAACTACAGCTAGCAAATTCCTAATTTGACAAACATAGCATTTTTGGACTAAAAGAATAATCCTTGGAAAAAAAAAATCCACAAAAGACCTTCATTACAGCAGGACACCTGAAGGGGAATTTTGAAAATGATCTTAGCACCTATTGGCAGTGCAGTGGGATTCCTGACAGCAGCTTCATCTTCCCTATTCTAATTGATGTGAACTTCAAAACAGGCAGAGCAGAGGCCGCGCACCCGACGCGGGACAGGGTGGTGAGCGGGCAGTGGTTCAACGTGACACATGATTAGTGGCTCTGTGTTCCCAGCTCACCGGTCTGGCGTTGGAGCTGACAGAATTTTAATGAGGGCAGTGCTGCTCAGATGCCCGGGAGAGCGGCACGAGCGGGTGGAGCGACCTGGAGTGACCTGGAGCGTAGCCAGATATAGGGCCAGAGACACGGGGACTAAAGAGAAACACTGCCACTCATTAGTATACAATGAGCATCTGACAGAAGCATTAACCCAGGGTAAAACTCATTAATACATGCTTATATTGGCGTAACAGAGTTATACCACACTAATTACATAGCGCATGCAAATTTTTCAGATTTGGAATATCACATCAAAAGTTATTTCTTATAAACACAAATATTATTGTTTAATGAGGATGCTTCTGTCATTACATATTATCTGTGAGAAGCAGAGAGAATACTATGACATACATGTGCAGGTGTACGTGTTTGTTATGGGTGATGAAGAGGATTTCTCTATTTAACTGAGCGCAATAGAAATTTTCATCCACCGTTTAGAGTAGAAGAAAAGAGTCTGAGTGTGAAAAACACGGGAGGCCATGCTGACATGGAGATGATCTCTCACCTTGAGGATAAAGGTCTCTTCAGGTTGTAGACAAAGGTCCAGACTCGCCTGAATAACCATCTTCTCAAACTCAAGGTCCCTCTTCCGGTCAATTTCCACAGCAGGGAAGAGGTCACCAATCAAGCCCATGAAGATGGGTACGTCATCCGTGATAATCTTAGGTAGATTGAAGTCTCTCAGGGCACACATTAAGACCTGGCCAATGAGGAAGGACAACAATGTCAAACTCGTCTGCAATTGTTTTGACGATCAGTGCTTCATGACAAATTAATTATCAATGCAATTGCTTAAGATCATTCACCTGAGCTTCTGGTCTGGTTTTGTCTTCTCTTTTGAGCATACCTGCTACCATCAGGACTGATTTTATGGCACGCAGACCCCAATCGTAATGATCCTAAGAATGAAGTAAAGTTCATAATAACTTTTCTGTCCTGCCCTTTGCATACATATCTTGCATTTTCAGCAAAGACGTTCAGCAGCAGATCATTGTGGTAAAACATATTACACACAAAAATGTGGTGACACACAAACACTTCTGAATTTCAAAGTTTCTCACCTGCCTTGCTAGTGTGGGCAGAAATACACACACAGTGCTACCTGATGTCAGACAAAAAGGTGGCATGGCTCTCTGGTGATATTTCACTGTTAAACCTCATGTCTTGGACCACAGAAAGTGTACACTAACAGATACAGAAACCAAGCCCTTCTCAGGCCAGTAAGACTGCAGCACTTGGTGCTTTTCCACTGCAACAGGTAACAAACTTTTGGTACTAAAAAATCAGTACTCTACTTTTTCCACTAATTTCCAGTCCAGTATCTAAGTACCAAACCAGCTGGGATACTCCTTTGGTACTTTGGCTTGACAAGAAATAAAAAAGTTTTTGGTTAGGCTGAATGATATTGGAAAAATTTCAAATATCGTAATGATTTTCAGTGACAAATATTGCAATATTTATAAAAGCAAAAAAAGGAGCTGAAAATAAATTTCTCACAAATCCATCTATGAGTGATTTATATAGCATGGATGAAAATAATAATTTTGTAACATATACTAGATATATGTTACATAATCAGTAAAATTGCAAAGCTTGCTAAGTTTTGTTTCAAATTATGGAATAAAAATGTTTTAGCTAAACGTAAACCCCCCCAGCTATAATGTCTGAACAGTAAATAGCTTTCAAAAAGTGTGATTTCTACCCAGATTCAAGATCAAGATTAAAAGAGTTTATTGTCATATGTACAGCAGAAAAGTGCATTTCTCTGTGTAATGAAATTCTTACCTTGCTGTCCACACAAAATGCCGAGGTACAATATAACAGAAAAAATAGAAAATAAATACTTTGTAAGGTAATGTGCAAAAACCCAATTGACTATCATGGTCTTTGTAATGTAATAAAGAACTGCATGTCCATAACATGCAATGTTGATATTAATATCAGCCAGTCCTATTGAAGTCAATACATAACACCCCGTGTTGAGTTTTGATTACGTCATTCTGCGCAGGTTCCAGTTTTTCACACCAGTGGAAAAGAACGAGAAGTTTGGAACTTGGAGCAGTGGAAAAGTACCCATTGTGATCTTAACTGAAATTCACGGTATAATACAATGTTACAAAAGATACTCCTTCAACAGATCCTTCAAATCCAAGGTAGAGGACCTTAGGAGAACATGGGAATATTATAAGTGCAGTAGGATATTTATGTTGTCAGTATTCCTGGTGTTTTGTTACAGAAAGTGCTATAATGAACACTATCATTAATCATGAGGTACCTTAACTACATGGAGATTATTAGTAATTTGCAACAGTTTTCTTTGATTCCATGTTCTGTACCTGTTTAGATAGTAGTTCTTGGCAAAGCTTGTAAAGGTTGATGAACTTTCTCGCAAGCGCCCGAGCTGTCTGGAAGCCTTCCGCCACCAGCATTATCTCACAGATCAGCTCGATTTCCGGAACCACCATAGCGCAGGGTCTGAGCGAGACCGACAGAGAAAGTCTTACAGCTGCTGCATTTACACATTAAACTTGTTTGAGAAAATCAGAAGATACCAACCTGAAAAGGGCCTTGAGGTTCTCAGGCAGTTCTGTGCGACCAGCATATCCTGGATTCATGGTGATGAAGATACCGACAGATGGCTTCAAAGGGATTTCCTCCTCCAAGAAAAGAAAGCTGAGAAGATTTAATGCAGAAAATGTCCCATAAGAAAGTTTTTTTTTTTTAAGTGCACTCAACCTTTCACTTGATCCCCTCAATATGATGTAATATGACACAGGCAATATATATAAATGTTACTATATCAACATTTGTAATTATGAATGCAGTAGCAGTCAGTACCATTAAATATTCCTATTACATATTACATGTATCATACATGTCAGTACCATTACACATTCCTATTACATATTACATGTATCATACATAAATCATATTGCCCCACACCTTCAGCCTTAGGAGCTTGAAAGTCCAATATGGAAAAACTAAGAAGCCGCCATGTTGAAGGGGTGGCAGATAATTGGCAAAAATGCACCATGCAGGGGCAGTTATTTGCAGGTACTTGCATGCTACCCATTGTCAATGGACTTATAACTGGCACTGGTCCTCTGGCATAGTACGCAACTCATAAATCTGGGCAGGAAACTGACAATATAATTTACCTTCAAGGTACCTGAGACAGAGTGAACATTTAAAAATCCATCAATCTCATAGCAAATGATCCAGTACATGGTTGTGGGGAAAATCTGAAGCTGAAGATGACTTCAAAAGATTAATATTTTTATAGTAAAAATTCACTATTGACACAGGAAAAAACCTGAGTCAATCACAGAAGAAAAAGAAAAGGCACACAGGAACCTAACCTGAGTCAATCACAGACGAAACAGGCACACAGGAACCTATCCTGAGTTAATGAGAGACGAAACAGGCACACAGAAACCTAACCTGAGTCAATCACAGACGAAACAGGCACACAGGAACCTAACCTGAGTCAATCACAGACGATACAGGTACACAGGAACATAACCAGAGTCAATCACAGATGAAACAGGCACACAGGAACCTAACCTGAGTCAATCACAGACGAAACAGGCACACAGGAACCTAACCTGAGTCAATCACAGACGATACAGGCACACAGGAACATAACCAGAGTCAATCACAGACGAAACAGGCCTCACCTCCTCTTCTGTTTGCGAAGGGCATCCTGTATGGTCTTCACCTGCACCGCCACAACAGACAGCACCTCCACGGGGATTCGGTTGAACTCGTCGAAGCAGCCCCACGCCCCCGTCTGAGCGAGGCCTTTGTATATGTTCCCTATGGACTGGGAGTTCAGACATTTCCTCATTAACAGGAAGCTCGTGCCTCTGACAGCCCCTCCGACGGCCCCTCCGGGCCCCTGCGCTGGCTCATTACATCCGCTTAATGCTGTAATTAGCTTTTCTGGGACGCTGCTCCATATGGTGAGCGGTGTTATTTGCTGCGATCTGCAGGTGTCACCCCGGGTGTCTTGCACGCAGCACATAAACATGCCATGAGAAAGTGACGATTATGACAGCTGAGGCTTCAGGGAAAGGCACACTTCCTGCATATGGCCAAATCGAATGACACCAGAGAATTATGATGCTGTAACAGACAGCGCCCATTTCTTCTGGGGCATCTCACCTTGTAGTCCATCTGCTCAGAGCAGTTAAAGACATAGACCATGACACCCAGGGCCTTGCCGAGGTCCTTGGTGGTCTCCGTCTTCCCGGTTCCTGCTGGCCCTGTCGGTGCTCCACTCATTGTCAGGTGCAGGGACTGAGTCAGTGTGATGTAACACCTGTGCAAAATGCCCACCTGTCACCATTAGCGTGACCACCGAGTCCATGTCAGGAGGGACACTATGAGCTATGACAGGGTTTGTAAACCATCATTTCAACCATTTCAAGAACCCAGATTTCACTTAACCGTCACATGGATTAGGTGGCCACCCTAGTCACAGAGCCAGTAAGCCATGCTTACTATAAGCTAACCCTAACCCTCACATGGATTAGGTGGGCACCCTAGTCACAGAGCCAATAAGCCATGCTTACTATAAGATAACCCTAACCCTCACATGGATTAGGTGGGCACCCTAGTCACAGAGCCAGTAAGCCATGCTTAGTATAAGATAACCCTAACCCTCACATGGATTAGGTGGCTACCCTAGTCACCTTACATAACTGTGCAACACTCTTCACTGCTTAAGACCGAAGATCTGGGCACACCCTGAATTGATAGGCGACCTTCTCGGGAATCTAAACTTTAAAACATGCCACGTGATTTGCTTTCAAAACTGTTCTTTATAGTGGAAGCACAGGATGTAAGAAAAACAGTCAGACATCGTCATTGTAACTTCTATATGATCTGGAGAGACTAAGTTAAAGGGTTAAAGGTGAGATACCTGTCCGTGAGGGGTGTTATGACCAAACGAGGCGTGTTGCCCAGGTATTCGTAGGAATATAAGAACTGGGCATCGCAGATGCTGGCGAAGCAGTGTCTCAGCTCTTCGTCCCAGCGGTGACGAAGTTGGCAGAACCAGGAGAAGGCCTGAGCACTGGTCACCTGGTCATGCAAAAAAGGAAGCATTTTTCGAGCAGGATTAAATGAAGGAAGCCTAGAATTTAGCTAGATACAGTGGGTACGGAAAGTATTCAGACCCCCTTCAATTTTTCACTCTTTGTTATATTGCACCCATTTGCTAAAATCATTTAAAATAATTTTTTGTCCTCATTAATGTACACACAGCACCCCATATTGACAGACAAGAAAAAGATTTTTTGAAATTGTTGCAGATTTATTAAACAAGAAAAACTGAAATATCACATGGTCCTAAGTATTCAGACCCTTTGCT
>JABFEA020000138.1:19358815-19381089 GCA_019775915.2 Cyphomyrus plagiostoma | reverse complement strand
TTATCTTCCACCTGCTTTTTTCCATCCTCTTGATTGTTTCTTTCCATTTTCCCCCCCCCCCCCAACAACTTACAACTTATTACATATGTATCTAACTTACTGTTTAAAGGATAAAGTGTATTTTTTGAAAGCAGCTACTATGCCGTTCCATCAAATTATAAAACTATTATATGAAATACATATGAATGAATGTAAGACCAGGCACCTTCTGGGCAAGAAGCTTGGACACAACATCTCTGGCATGGACATCTATTGTGCATATAGTCCTTATCTTCTGCCGGTCGCCTGGCAACAGCTCCCCTAACAACATGTTGATCAGTGAGTTGAGCTGAATGATCTAGAGAGAGAGAGAGAAAAAAGTAATGCGTGCAGCACAAAGCAGGTTTAGGTCACTGGTGGGTGATTCTGTCCACATTCTGGTAGTGAGGTCACACAGTCCTTAAGTTTGGCACTTCAGTATGAAGGGCTGCACACAAAGTCATTCATTAGCTTAGGCAACTAAGAAGTATCCAGAAGAGCCTTTCAATCTCATGCAACCCTCTTAACGAAAGTGACATTCACAAATCCAACAAAGCAATAAAGAAAGACTGCGTTTTTTGAGGTAAGGTTATCTTTGCCGCTGTGGTTCTAATCGCGGTTTGCATGATTCCTGTATAGTTACCTGCTTCTTATGGTAGTCTTTAAGGGCGGACTCGAAGCCCTCCTCCACCTTCTGGAATGCTATCCCTACATCTGTGCTCCACCAGATCTGTGAGCCCAGGAGGGCCACCTGGGCAGGCTGCTCCAGGACCCACTGCTCCCTCAGCTTCTCCTCATAGCTGCCCACAGCCTGGGCCACATGCCGCCGCACTGTCTCCTGCATGGAGTCCTCCAGATGGCTCAGCCACACCTCCACCTGTGTGACATCACGGCTTTTTAAACCAGGTTACCACCCACCTGATTTCCAGCAGGCACTTCCCTCCTGAATTACTGAGAACCATCTTCACCCAAACAAGCAATCCATCTAACCATTTTCTGTAACTGCTTGGCCTATACAGGGTTATGAGGGGGTCTAGAGCCTATTCTGGAGGCTACGGACACAAGAAAGGGAACAACCCAGGACGAGGCTCCAACAAATTGCAGGTCACACTCACACCCCATTCACACACACACACACACACCAATGGGTAATTTAGCAACTGCAATACACCTCAGAGTGTTTTTGGACTGTCGGGGGAAACCGGAGTACCCGGAGGTAACCCCATGAAGACACGAGGAGAACATGCATACACCACACATGGAACACACATGAAGACTGGAAACATGGTCCCAGAGGTGTGAGCCCAAACAGGTAATCATAATCGTAATCTTCAGCATAAATATCAGAAAACATTGACTCTCTGCTACTTATCTTACCGCTCCAATGCAATGGCAGGGATTCTGGAATGGAACATACTCCTGCTCCTTGCTGAGCATCCCTTGTGCTATGTTTGTCCTTCCGGATTTCTGTCGCCGTAGAAACTGCAGCCCAGCTATGTTGTCAAACAATTTCGGTAGGTGTCGTGTCACCTCCAGGAAAAAAAATCACCAGAACTGTCACCCAACACAGCAGAGAAGAGGCGAAACGCAAAAGAGAAGTAAGGAAAAATGAGAAATGGTGCATTCACTGTGCCACACTGTAACACACCTCTTCAGGTCGGCTTCCTTTGGATAGTATGTCCAATAAATCTGCCGATGACACAAAATAAAACCTGGGAAATAACAGCCGCTTTGTCTCCAAATACTGAGACAATGCCTTTTCACACAGTGCCAATCTGTGGAAGAATCACAAGGAGAAAAATCATTTACATTTCTGCACCAAGTGCCAAATAATCTTATTATCTCCAATGTTACTTTTTGGAAATAGGAAAACTTCACAGACCGAGTTTGGAGGTCCTCCAGAGTATCGTACAAAAAGTGTTTGCTGGTGACCTCTATGACATTCTTGGTTTTAGCACTTTCAAACATCAGCTTCTGCAATAACACCAAGCCACAGCATAGTTATATATAAACTGCATAGCTGAAATATTTTAAAAAATCAACAGATCCACCATAATATTTATAGAGCTGTGTGGATATGAAGTTAGTAACATTGAAGTGGAAACAGAAATGCATTTATTACGGCCGTCCGTCCATCCATCCATCCATCCATCCATCCATCTTTCATAACTGTTTATTCCATACAGGGTCTCTGTTTATTACTCATACAGATTCATACGTATTTGCAAATAGCCTGTATTTTCTTGATATAACAGAAAAACCATAAAAAGATTCTCCAGCTATATTTTGAACATTTTTTATTGCAAAGAAATCTTTCCTGATCGCCTAAAACTGTAGACTCATCTGCAGCAATGGAAGCCAGCACAACATATAAACAAAGATGAGTTCTGGCCACCTTAAAGTCCGCGTCAATGTCCTGGAACTTGTGGGTGTGTTCAGGAAGCTGCTGGCTGATGTCCCCCGAGCCCATGAAGATCCTCTCCAGGTGGGCCCAGGTGCGCTGCACCTCCAGCCACATGCGCAGCACAGCGTCAGCCACTGTGAGGCGCCGCTGCCAGTCAGACACCTCAGACAGGAAGTAGTGCACATGCGTGCTCTGCAGGGTCTGCTGCAACTGCACCTGCAAGAGGGGAAAGCAGATGCTCTGGTGACATGGGAAGACAGGAAATACCGAAAACAAAAAATTGCACATATATATGTGCATATTGTCCTAAAACATATATGCACTAACAACTAAAGTCATTTAAAATTAAAATTAATATTCAAAACTCAAAGCTACACTTTTGACAATTGCCATTTAATTAAACTTTGTATTTTTCTATAATGAACCCTTACATATTACTAAGCAACCTAATAATATCAAAGCTTTAATTTCTGCACTATGGGGGAATTCCATCCCAGGGTGCACCTTAGCCTCATGACCTGTGGTGCCTGGGACGGGCTCCAGGAACTCCCGTCACCCTGAACAGAACGGATGGACGTCTGTACTTTCACCATGGATATATTAATCATTGGACAAAAAATAACATTTGCATTTATCATTCTAAGCACAAAGTTTCTTTGGGATTAAAGACACCAAATGTTAGATCGAGTGAAAATGTGTAGATAAATCCAGGATGCGTCTGGCATTATGCCAAGCTTCTCCTCTGCCCAAACCGGCAGATACATTATCCTGACAAAGGTATCAGCATGGGAACAATGTCCAGTCAGCCACAGACACTACAAATCAGAGGATTCAATACAGCTGCTTAAGTCAGATCTGACTCTCCACTGAGTTCAATGGGAAGAGAGAATCACCAGAAAAGAAGCCTGGAATCCTGCTCCCCTTTGTCTCCAGTGTTAGAGACAGTCTGATATTACAGACGGGCTGATATTAGAGATGGTCTGATGTTAGAGATTACTGAAAATGCTTTTTATATGCGATTTATCATTTTGCATGAAATAAACACGGGAGGATTATCAGCATAAAGTCATTATAAAGTAATTACAGTGTACCAGATGGTGAATGATTAAACTCCAAAATATGAAGAAGTGAATAATCCCTTTTCAAAGACGGCGTTAAATATCAGTATTATTAACCACACCTGATTATCCTCTAGAGTGCCTATGAGCTCATCGTCAGGTTTCAGAAGTGGAATGGATGTGCAATCGTGAATCTCATAGGTGAATTCCATCCTTGTCCATGTCTGACTGATTTCTGATAAAACCTAAAAAAAAAAAACAGCAGGACTGTTTTTGGAGGTAATTAAGAGATAGACCAAGGAGAAACCAATAAATCATAAGAATATAAACAAAAACATCTAACAACTTTACTGCGCTGGTAGGAAAATATTCTCATTATAGCCAAGTGAAACGCAGAAGCACTGTACCTTCTCGATGGCCATCTCCTTGACGGCCTGGTCCACAACACGGTGAACCTCATCATCTACCCTGTACAGCTGCAAGGCCAGCAGGTCTGCCAAGGTGGTGCTTCCTGTCATGGTGAAGGTCACCTGCATGGGCCCAACACAACTGTAGTCAAGACAGCTTGGCGTACAATTTCATTTCATTTTTTTTTTACAATGTTCTTCCGTCCACATTTTTGTTCAATTGCAAGCTGTACATAAACACTCATTATCTCACCAAACAGAAACACTGCACATTTAACTTAAATTCGATAACTCTCAAGAAGATGGCTCTGGGCAAACATCTATGTTTATAGTCTTCTGCGATCCGTTCGATTTCCATTCCGAGAATTGTTTATACAAACGTTTATGCCAAAACACAAACATATTAAAGTGTCGCTCTACTCTCTTTTATTAAGGAACATAAATGATCTACTTACACCAGTAGTCCTGACCAACTGGGACCAGTGACGATCTCGCATAGCCCGGTTCTGCAGTTCAGTTACTGCCCGCAGCGAAGTCACAAGATTGTTAATTTCTGTATCCAGTCCTCTATAAACATCCCAACTACGAACCTCTTTGTGCAGCTCCTGCATTTCCTGATCAGACAAGAAACCAGGACAAATAAAGACTCCACAATCTGCAGCACAGCCACCTTTTATTACAGGGTGTCGAGGAAGATAGCACTCGCAGTCCAGCGAGTTACCTTACCCTTTTAAATCTGTTTAATTCCCCATCCATGTGGTCAACACTGATCTCTCTCCAGTGGGTCTTTGTCCAGCTCTCTATGCAGGACTGTAATACAAAACAGCTGCCGGGAATTAAACTCGAGACACTGGATGAATGTATGGAAGGTGAATAAGTGCTATGTATTCTTCAACTAGTGGTTCATTTTACTCAAAATTGGCACCGATGATACAACAGCAGGTAAAAAAATATTAATAGCATGTAAGACATATGCAGATGCCTCAGATAGGACACCTAGGGTGAAAAGCTAGCTAGCTCACACTAGGCAGTCACACTAGGCGCTCACCTGAACATAGATGATGATGTCCCACAGCGATTTGAGCAGTGTGATGTGTCTCCGGAAGAGCCCGAGTTGCCGATTCTCCGGGATGCTCGCTTCGAACAGTTTGCCGGAGTCCTGTAGGGCTGCCATCTCACCCTCCAGTGCGCTGATTTGCTGGTGAACCTGAGGGTATGATTTCCACAAGAACTTGAATTGCCTTTCCCTAGCCAAACAGATCATTATTACGCTTCTTTGAGCCAATATAAAGCATTTATGCACCATTCAAATTCTTCTGAAATCTACTGCCTGTAAACAAGATTTTAAAATTTTATGGCTCATCGTAACATATTTCTATTGATACTATTAAACCATAACACTGTCAGTTATGCAATAATGTCACGGGTACCTAAAGTAGTGACACATGTACTAGTATAACAGCAAGTAGTATAGCAGTGTCAAGAATATTTTCTTTTTTAAATTTTAATTAGTCAAATTAATCATTTATAGCATATTAAAGTAGAACTATGAAGTACAATAAATAGAGTATAGAGTATAACAGAAAATTGCTTTGTCTTACTGTGTCAAGCTTAGCATATGGATTCATTGCGTTATAATGAAATGGGGCTTCTTTTCTGAAAATCTCTGTGAATTCATTCTGCTTCATCTGATGGGTAAGAAAAACAGATATTCTCCATAAATATGAGACAAACGTCTAGAACGGGAC
Organism: Cyphomyrus plagiostoma; assembly: GCA_019775915.2. NCBI lineage: Eukaryota > Metazoa > Chordata > Actinopteri > Osteoglossiformes > Mormyridae > Cyphomyrus > Cyphomyrus plagiostoma. The sequence continues at coordinate 19,375,454 of JABFEA020000138.1, read as the reverse complement.
ACAGATTTCACAGAAGGTGCGAAAATTCCTTGTTATTACCAATGAATTAACAGTGCCCACTTCAGGTCAAAAGAACCAGCACAACAGAAGAAAGGCTGGACGTCCTACTGAATCACGGCCTCACCTCAAACGCCGCATACTTCCTGCGTATGACAGACACCTCAGCTGTCTGGAGGGGCGCAACCTCGTGCTTCACCAACACCGCCAGCTTCTTCGTGCTGTTCCACCTTTCAGGAAGCTCCTATTAAAAAAAAGGTGTAAGAGCGCCTAGTAGAGCTTCAAGGGCCGCCTGCCATCTCTATAACCGCTTGGGTTTCTTTATGTTGATGTGGTTCACTTGACAGAAAATCCACGTTGAAGTCAAAGTCTACTTTATGTCATCGTGTGCCTTGTACTTGTGACCATTTCACCGAATGTATTCTTCAGACAGTGCCCTCTTTATGCTTAGCCATAATAGGGAATCCTCTTTGTTGATCAAAACAATATACGCTATTAATTTGACAGGTTGGTAACACTTTTTCGGTATAACTGAAAGCAAAACTGAATAAATGTAGGATGTTTAGGGGTAATGGAACAATTCAGTGCTAAGTTCCCCATTTCCTCTATTTAATTACAGCTTAGCCTTGTCAAAATTTGCACCTCACCTCCAGGTGGGTATAAACATGACCAGGGATCGTCTGATCATATCTTTCCAGTAGGGCAACTATGTCCTTCAGAGGCTCAAAGAGACGGTCAGTCGTCACCTGACGTTCCTTCACAGAGAGCAGCAAGCCAGTCACCTCTACTAGATGACTGTAGTCACCTTCAGTCAGGGCACACTTAAGCCCCGTGTCAGTCATCCTGACGAACTCATCCAGCTCATTCAGGCTGGGAAAAAAAACAGACAAATATCACACTACATTAATGCTCAAGCTCATTCTGGGAGATGACAGTGTAGATTTCATACAGTTATATACACAAGCTAATGTGTGATACAAGCACTGCAAAATTCTTTGAAAAAGAACACTATAATAATGTGTTTATATGTGTTTTACCCCACCTAACAGGATTTATGTAATAAAAACTGAAGCTTTGTGATGTTTGTTGAAATTTCAGCAATTGATAGCATGGACTTCACCTGTCAATGACATGTGCCAAGAGGTGCTCCTTTAGCATCCAGCTCCACTGCTTAATGATGTTTAAGAGGCTAGTCTTCAAAGGCTTGATGTCCACCTTAAACCATCTGTCAAATACTTTGAAGTCTTCAATTTGGCTTATGTGCACATACATGTTTTCAAAAATGTCAATCTAAAAAAGATCAAATGTTTTATTAAACATGACTGTAATTTTTGACAATATTGACAATTTAGGACAGCTTTCTTAAAAGATGAACATCCAAAATTAAATGCATAAATCTGTTGGCCGAAAAACAAATGAGATGATGCTCATTATTAACCTGGTCCTTGAACTGTTCAATAGTTGGTTGACTTTCTTGAAATGAGTCTGGCCTACAAGCATCAACGTCTTCTGTGGTGCAGATGTAGCCATACAGCAGGAAGTGCCTCATGAACGTGGCCTTGTCATTCAGCCACAGGTGGGCGTAAGAGTCAAATGCACGCTGGTAATGCAGGGCTTTCTCGATGGTATCATCAGCTCGCGCCATGATTTCCTGCTGTAGCTCTGTGAGGTTGAACATGCTGTCCATGTCACACTTTGAGGGCCGGAAAATGTGAAAAAGTAGTTATATGCATGAAAAATGGGACACAACGATATCTATTCACTGCATATTTTATTCCCTGCTCCTTAAAACAAGAATGAAAAGTGTATATATTTTCAAATAATCATAAGATACGGCATGTTTATGGTCTCAGAACCTAAGTTCAATTTCATGGATGGAATACCTTCACCTATCTTTCTACCATCATTAATTCAATGTTCTCTACATAAACGGAGTCTTTGATCATACCTGATAGTTCTCCAAATGAAGGTGGGATGCAACTCTCTCCACCTGAGCAGACATTTTGAAAATGTCCCCAAGCAGGTCCTCCATCAGGGGATGCAAGCCATCCCTCGCTTCTCGGTCAAGAGAAGGTCTGCAGATGATCAGTGGGGCACTGAGTGACATGTGTGCTTCTAACAGAGGAGCCTCCCTGGACTGGCTATTGGTGTTGTCCACAAAGAACTCTAGTGAGTGCATGATGGCACTGGAGAAACCGTCCATCACTGTCGCATCTAGGTATTCGAGATACGCGTGCCATGCATCCGATGCAGGATCAGCATGGAACAGGGAACAGTTTTCCTGAAAAATCCAACAAAGGAAATTTTACCAGTCAACATTATAACTTTGTAACAAGAATGATTAGTGTTTATAATTTTTTTTTTTTTGTCAATTAAAATCATTATCTATATATTTGATAAAATGATCTTGGTATTCAAGCTCATATTTGTATCAGTAACATGACAGCTGCATAGTGAAAGGTACTGTTACATCTATAAGCTTGTGGATAAGTTGTCCATCTCTTTGAATGGCACTGTATCTCTTAGCCAGTTGTTCAGCTCTGTCCTCTAGCTGAAGAAGGGCATCTTTCTTGTTGTCCTTCCTGCAGAAAAGGGGACGCTCACTCCATCCCTTTATCACTCTCCGGATGAGTTCCACATTTTCCTTGGTCCTCTGAATACGGAGCTCCAGGTTTTGAACAGTATCTTTCAGAGCACAGACATAATCCCAGCAGCTGTGCTGCCGCCACGCGAGTTCCGTCTGCGCCCTGAGCAGCTGCGCATCGACGTGCGAGAGCTGCGGGCCGACGAGGGCCACCTCCACCTCCAGTAGAGTCTGCTTTATGTTGTTATAAGCCTGGACCAGCAGCCTTAGGGTTCCCACGTGCTGAAAAGATCCGATAAATGTGCAATAAAACGCACAGCAAGCTGGACACCAACAAGCAGACAGTTTAAACTACTACACATAGCTTTAAAAAGCCTGAAGATGTTTGGAAGAAAACTCCTTTTCACAGTGCTAATAGCAAGGAAAATGTTGTATGAATCCCTGATGTTTCACCAATGGGACCAATGTGATCTCCCTGTGGCATGTTGGAGCAGAGTTAGCACCAGCTGTACCACAGCACGGCAATAATTAAAGAAATAAACCACAATAAATAAACATTACTTACAGGACAGGAAATGCAAATAAAAAGAAATATTAGCATTGACATAAGTTTTTGGACATAGGGCTTTAACTCGAAAACAACCTTTGCTATGTACTATTGAAAGACTTACTGCAATTAAGGTGCCTTTCTTTTTGAAGATGGCCAGTGCAACACTGGGAACTTTGGTATATTTCTGCAGTAGAAGGTACTTCACATCTCTCAGGACTGCTAACAGCTGGAATAAACAAAAGTGAGTTTGATACCGGAGAGCACGTAATAGTGCACTAATACTTTAATAAGCCTTAAAGGATTCAAATTAGATATGTATGTGCAGCATTACAGTGAATTTTATATATAAGCACAACTAATAAAGATGGTGGATTTAAATATAAATATACCTTTGAACTGAAGTTGACAGAAAGCAGGCCAGTGGTTTGATGTCTCCCAATGAGATTCTGGTCTAAGCTGAAACGGCAGACTTCGTCCAGACCGTGGCACCAATCAGAGTAGACATCTCCTTCATACTGATCTAACAGAGCCAGCAGCTCAGAGAACCTCTGGCAGATCCCCTTCATGTCAGCATCATCCATGGAGCTAAAGAAAAAGGCCACATTAATCATTCAAGCATCCACCTTCCAACAGTACGGGGTCTCAGGTGCTCATTAATCTACGTGCAATTTGGTCCTGCCTGTCATGTCTGCCTAACCCTCCTCTCTTCTCTGATGTGACCCTGATGAGCCATGCCTGTTCCTTGTTTCCCCTTGTTAGTGTTTGTATTTACGTACTTGTTTGTCCTGTGTGCCCCAGTCTGGTCACTGGAGTCAGGCCCCTTATTAGTGTTTGTATTTAAGTACTCGTTTGTCCCGGGTGCCCCAGTCTGGCCACTGAAGTCAGTCCCCTTGTTAGTGTTTGTATTTAAATACTTGTTTGTCCCAGGTGCCCCAGTCCAGTCACTGAAGTCAGTCCCCTTGTTGCCAAACGTCTGCCGTCGAATACTTTGTTTCTCAGGTCACGACAGTATTCTTGATGTTTAAATGTTTAAACACTACACCAACAGCAGATAATTAATATCATTCAAACTGAAAAGTGAAAAGAGTATTTCCCATTAATGAGTTGCTTTAAGCATGGAAGTTTAATCAGATATCATGTGATGACTTTGAATTTAGACCATTATGATGCATACAGTCCTCATCAGCAGCAGAACTCACAATTCCTGGATAAATGTAAATGTGGCCCAAGGGATTTCCAGTCTCTCTCTCAGCATCTTTGCCCATTTTAAGGACCCTGACATCAAAGGCATGTTCTTACTCACTAACCCCTTTCCACTCCTCATCTGCAGAACAAAAACAGCACATTTTCCCTTTAAGTTGCAAACATGTTTTTAATCGTTACCTGCTGCAAACAAAGAACCACATATATAAATAATTACAGAAAATTAAAATTAAATTTCAGAGTAAAAAAAAGTTTCTATAATATTCATAAATTTCTCCTCATTAACCTGTCTGTGTTTTTTTTTACTTTTGTATTGAAGAATGCATATCTTATCGAATCTTATTGCCAGTATTTAATAACAGATCAGATGATCCTTTGTACTTGCTTACCTGATGAAGGTGTGTGACATACAGCTGTCTACATTTCTCTAACTCCTGGCCAAGCAGCTGTAGCACCAGTGAAAAATTGGGACTGAAGATTTCCTTTATAACTGGTCTTTTCAGGAAGGGTCCACAAACAGCCAGTAACTTTATGCAAATGAAAAATCACACTTATTAACTCCATAACTTTATCATTGTCTATAATTAAATTCATTAGTGACATTAATAATTTCACACAATAAGGCTTAATTAGTGTTGATAGCCACACATTTCCATTTTCAGGCCCAGGATATTGCTGTTGAACCTGTGAGTAATGGTTAATATACTTACAAAAAAATATCAAAAATTGAATCTTTGTATTTGTTCAGATATTGCTGAAAGATGATGTATCTATTTAGTGACAAATTGTTTTAGCAAATCAGCATCTGCATGGTATCACAGACAAATATATATTTATATGACTTTTTAATAAGAGTACATCAGTATATAAAATATTACATATCATAAAAATGGACTATTGTCAGATGAATAGTGACATTTATATGCAGTTAAAATAAATTGCTTTACCAGTGAGAGAATGGAATAAAATGACTAAATAAGAAAAAATCAAATTTCTTACCTTCAAAGCTGATTCCAAACCAGAACAATCATTAAATGCCAGACACATGACTGTGGCAAGACGATATTCAAAGTTCAAGACTTTTTCTTTGAAATCATCATAGCGACCTTCAAATTCCTGATGGAATGGAAAACACTCTTTGGCTACTGAAGGAACACAGGAACTACCAATTTTATACTGAATTGATCAAAATCTAAAGTCCAATCGCCTTGCATACAAGTACAAAATCGAAGTGCAAACGCCGATTAGACACTGTCACTGCAGAAAAGCTTCTACCAGACTTCATGTGGACTCTGATTACACCACTGCCAGCTCACGGACACACTGAAAAAGGATCTCGGTGAAAGTTTTTTCCAAGTTTAAGAGTTGAGTTGCTACAGAGAAAATATTTTTCTACACAGAATCTACTTTAAGTACATTCTGAAAAAAACTCAGCATCTCTTCTGGTTTAAACCTTGGATTATTGGATGTTTTTTTTTTGTGGGAGCACAGTGACTGAGTTTATCATCAGTATTAAACATAAAGATCTTAAGTTACTAAACAATGAAGGTGCCTGTTTTATGATAGTTCTCATCAGAAATGTTCGAAGATATGACACACATTAACAGTATCTCAGTTTCAGAGTAACATGATCAATTCAGAGTAACATGTTTTCTACAACAAAATGATTACCCCAACTGGCTACAAGCTCTCCTCCCTGTTACATAGACTTCCTATCTGTGCATGCAGATCATATATCATGTATTTCCTTTTGCAAAGACTGTTAATGCTCAAAGCCTATTGATGCCTTGAAATAATCAATTAAAAAGTGAAATACGATTTAATAGATGACAGGAATTTAAGAACTACTGCTACTGATGTAGTCCTGACTGTTCAATTACACATTCATTTTCAGGACATTATAAGTTTGTCTCCCGTTTTTTCTTTCTCAAGAAAATAATATAAGTAAATGAGAGATAACTTTAGGTCATACGGATTAGGGAAAAACAGGACTGCACACAATAGGACAGCAGCTATGGTTTAGTGACAGTGCAGAATAGCTTACCTCATTGCGCAGTTGTGAGTTCTATGTAATAGCTAGATAATTCACTGTAAAGCAAAAATATTCATAATGCCTGCCATGTTTGTCATTACCTTAGTACTGAGACATTGGGGGCTGCGTTCACTCTTCCTGAACGCCTCGCAATGCTCCTGGAATTCAACGTAAATGGAAGTAACCTGCTCATTGTAGCCTTTGCCCCCAGTGCCCCCAAACTCCAGCTTCTCAAGCTTCTGAAACTCTAACATGGTGATAAACAGGTCCTGAAAAAACAAAAGCACAACGTTTTGTACCTGAATGTTAATTATAAAAATACCCTTCTGTGTTAAATGCAATTATGGTGCTTGTGTGAGTTTTACTTACACAAAAATGTTCTGAGGGCAGAGAAAAAAAATGATTGGTTCTGAGAGATAACCAATCAGTTTGTAGGAGGAGGTGGCTCCAACAGGAGGATGCAGGACCAACCAATCGGATGTGTACATTTTTGTGTAAGTAAAACTCCCATAAGCAATTATGGCACTCAACTGCAAAAAAGCAGTCTCATTTCAAAAACCCAGCTTACTCACCTGCAGCTGTCGCACGCGTACAAGGAAACGATCAAAACGCACAAACACCAGAGTGGAGGGAAAATCCCAGGGCTGGAAAGCCTGCCCAGGACCCCTGCAATTGGCCAGCTTCTCCCTTTGTGTCTGGAGGGTCTCCTTAAAGTGCATGAAGCATGCCACCACCACTTGGATCTTCTCCAGGGCTTCCTCAGTGTCCACCTTCAGAAGGTCCCTTGGTGAGAGGTACTCAGTAGCCTCGTGGAAGGAAGGATTCAACGACTGTTTATATTTATACATTCCACACCAATCCCCCCAAAACAAAAACCCTGCTAATGGAACACATATATTTTTAATGATATATTTTTAATTTTAAGTGTCCCCCACCCACTGTTTCTGGGACAGTCTCCTGGCTCGCCATGAACCCACACCGAATAAGTGTTTATAGACAATGATGCATGGTATCTGATCCTGTACTTCGACCTATACATGGACCCTTCTCACTGAAGTGGCTGTAGCGACGGCCCGGAGTCACCTGCTCGATGAAGAGGCCGCAGAGCTCCTGAAGCAGCACCACAAGGCGCGGTGGCGACCGCAACGCCTCGCAGTGACTCCAGACCAGGGAAAGAACATGGAGGAGAGGACCAACAAGTCGCTGTATATGAGGGAACTGCGTCTCCTGCAGCTGAGACACCAGCCGGACAAGGGGGCGCAGGTGGAGCTCTAGGTCTCTGGCCTCCTGAAGAGCTTGAAGACAAACCAGGAGCGTGGAATGTCGCACAGAATCAGCTGAATGCAACTTATTTATCCTCTGCATTTATTCAGTCACTGGCCAAAACCATGCTTGAGAAAGCGAAGCGATTCATATATGTGACAAATTCATACAAGTTAGACATAACAGATAACATACTAAAAATAGTTGAGTAACTGAACATCAAAGTCTAGAAGTGAAGTCAAATGAAGGGGTTAGACTTTAGCTTTAGTCGGCCCAATAACATTTGCTATTAAAAAAGCAAAAAAAAAAAAAAAGTGAGAGACCCGTTTCTTAGAATCCATTTCTCAAGATGTTGTTGTATCGCTGTATCTGCGATAACGACCCTCCTTGGGAAACGTCCTGCCAGCAGCCTTAGTTAGGGGTGACATCAGAATGCCAGTGACCTTCCCGCTGTGCCTCAATCAGTATCAGAACTGCTAATCATCCATGTTTTGCTGTAAGAGTGAAACTGAGCCATTAATTGCTTACTTACCATAAAATACATCCATTAATGTTGTTTTGAAAGTTTGAAGATAACTGCTCTCAGATACCTCCAAAGTCTCCACCATCTTCTGAATAACAGGACTCTGAAGCTAACACAGAAAATAAGTTCAACTCACTTGACAAAGTTTCAATTGATATATTGTCTATAATTTTGGGCACAGAGAGACACACCTGTTCATAAATACTCTGCATATTTTCCTTCCTAGATTTCCAGAATTCATATTCAGCATTTGGCCCCAGATTAGAACCCTTCTGAAGAAATGTCCTGGAATCTTCTTTCAAAACATCTCGGATCTGATGGGTCCAGTTGATGACCATGGACTCAATGACATATATCACTGTCCTGTTATGTCCATCTTGCCTGAAATATATTTTGAAATAGAAATTCTTTTTAATGGTACCATGTTATTAAGAAGGATACCTTGTACTGAATGTAAACAACATACATCACTCAGCTGATGTTCTTACACATTGAATCCAGAATATGAATGACATTCAATTTCGGTTGTCACCGCGGGAATCGGAAGGTGGGTTCTTCCTGAGCAAAGGCCCCTCAAAATGGACACCTTTCTCTGCAAGCTCTCCGCATGCTGACTGATATCTTGAGATACCACACGCGGCCATGTCTTGTGATTCTTCTTGTTTGTCAGCACTGGTACAAAAACCTTGGATAAAGCAGACATCAGATTTTCATGCATAACTATCATCAAAAGACATCTGCTATTATGAATCTTATTTCAGTGAGCTAAATCTCGAGTGATTTATGCTTTCACCCAAAATTAAGCGTTTGGGGAATCAAAATTTGTTTATTAGGTTAGTTTTTGAGATTGCCATTATTACACCAGAAGGGATATTTTGAAAATTGTTTAGAGTAGGCTGATTCCTTTTTGTCATCAAACAAGGCTGTATGCACAGTGATACTGCTGTTATCAAATCGATATTGTAACAAATGCAAAATTTAATAAAAAAATTTCTAATTAAGTTGTTTATAGGCATGCATTGTATCTACAACACCAGTTCCAAAAAAGTTTGGATGCAGTGCAAGTGACATGGAAATCTCATAAACCCTAACCTTAACCAATATTTTATTCACAATGGAACACAGAAAACATATCAAATGTTGAAAGTGAGACATTTTGCTATTTTTTGAAATGACAGCAACACGTCTCAAAAAAGTGGCCAATAAGAGGCTGGAAAAGTTAGTGGTACAAAAAAGTAACAGCTAGAGAAATAATTTGCAGCCAATTAGGTCAATTAGCAACAGGTCAGTAAAATGATTGGATATGAAAAGTACATCTTAGAGTTGCAGTGTCTCTCAGAAGTAAAGATGGGCAGAGGATCACCACCCCCCCCCCCCAATAATGCATTGACAAATGGTGGAGCAATTTCAGAAAAAGGTTCCTCAATGTAAAATTAATCATCTACCCTACATAATACTATTAAAAGATTCCAAGAATTTGGAGAACTCTCTGTGCGTGAGGGACAAGGCTGAAAAACCATACTGGATTCCTGTGATCTTTGGGCCCTTAGGCTGCACTGCCTCACAAACAGGCATGATTCTGTACTCGAAATCACTAAATGGGCTCAGGAATATTTCCATTTCCAGAAAACATTGTCAGTAAACACAATTCACTGTGCCTTCCGCAGATGCCAGTTTATAGCTAGCCAGTTTATAGATAGCCGTATGTGAACATGATCCGCCAACCTTCTCTGGGCCAAAGATCATTTAAAACGGACTGTGGCTAAGTGGAAAACTGTTCTGTCGTCAAACAAATCTATATTTGGAATTCTTTTTGAAAACCAGGCATGTCGTATCATTTAGATTAAAGACAAGGGCCAGCCAGCGTGTTATCGTGTAAAGCCAGCATCTCTGATGGTATGGGGGTGCATTAGTATATACTGTATGGCAGGGGCAGCTTGCATATCTGGAAAGGCACCATCAATGCTGAAAGGTATACCGAGGTTCTAGGGCAACATATACTCCCATCCAGATGATGTCTCTTTCAGGGAAGACCTTCCATTTTCCAACATGACAATGCCAAACCACACACTGCATCAATTACAACATAATGGCTCGTGCAACTGATCTCCTCAGTCGCCAGACGCGCATAGACAGTGGTTAAAAGAAGAGGTGATGCCACCCAGTGGTAAACATGGCCTTGTCCCAACTTTTTTGAGACAGGTTGCTACATGACATTCAAAATTACCTTATCTTTTCCTTAAAATGATACATTTTCTTAGTTTAAACATTTAATATGTTTTCTATGTTCTGTTTTGAATTAAATATGGGTTTATGAGATTTCCATATCATTGTAATCTGTTTGTATTTACAATTTTCACAACGTCCCAACTTTTTTGGAATTGAAGTTGTATTACTTGATTGCCTGTGTTGTTAATGGCAAATTGAGTTTTCACAAAGTCGTTCCATTAAGCGTACAAACATGATATTGCGTGTTTAATTACCTTATCCACCGCATGCAACAACTGTTCCAGCAAGTACAGTGACACTACACCAAACGACAAGTGTTCTCTGTAATTCACAGGAAGAAGGGTGACATCTTCCTTCTTCTGTATATAAACCCCGTTGACAGCAGAAGATGCCTAAAAAGAAAAAAAACTTAATAGTACTTTGGTCCGAAAGGGCAGCTATTCACAACAAGTGAAATTACCAAACATGGGCGCGACTGCAACGCGTCTGATTACATATTATATATATGTATGTATGTATGTATGTATGTGTGTGTATGTATGTATGTGTGTGTGTGTGTGTGTGTGTGTGTGTGTGTGTGTGTGTGTGTGGACAAAGCCAACACTGAGTGATGCCAATTTACCTGTTCACATGAAGTTAAAGCACCACTCGACTGGATGCTGAAAATCAAAATCTTCGAGTTTTTCTCAAAAAAGTCTTGAAGAACTTTTTGACTGTTCTCCAAGGCTAAATAATTATTCCACGTCTCCGGTTTTATCCTTAGAAACTGGCATATTTTATTTCCAATAAAGCGGACTCTTTCGTCTTCTGCAAACGAAGGAACGCTTTCCTCCTCGTCGGACATTTGTTGTTTACGTTTCTTAAAACACTCATACGTATTTATGTATGCTATAGTTCAGACTTAAATCTAGCCCGCATGCAAAGCACTATTGCACTTCAGGAATCCCGTTATTTTACGCTGACGTTGACCTCGTTAAAGGACGCGCAGAGACAACGCGCTTCCTCGGAAAGAAGCAAAATTTAACTTGCTATAAAAATTGGGGGCGGTGCAGCGTCTGGTTACCAGGGTAACGACAGTAACTCGTAAATCTTGATGTTGGCGTACTGGGGGGCCGCGCGCCCACACCAGACAGAACAGGCAGCTAGTCTCCTTCAATCCAAATAAGGCTTCTTATGCTCTTGAACACTGGTTTTAATCAATGGTCTATCTTAATTTGCGTCAGAATATATATGCCAATATAAAAATGAAAACATAAGACGCATTTTTTAATTTTTTAACCAAGATCAATCTATTTTTTAACGATGGGTTTTACTTGAGTTGAACATCTGGAGCAACAAATCTGTTCTATAGTGTTAGTTTAAGTTGCAGTAAAAGATACAAACAATAATACCATAATTCACCACTCACAGTACCGTGCTTTTTCAGCCCAGTGAAACTCGTTCGGTAGGGGAGACACATTTTGCTTTACCACGTATAACTCACATAATTTTTCAGTTATAGTTTTGAAACTTTTATATAAAGTAGCCACATTTGTTTGCTACAAGCAGCACCAAGTCAAACCCCTGCAAGCAGTGCTTGAAGTGGGCCGGAACGCAGCGAAACGCAGTTCCGGAACTTCTGCATCCTAAAGACTTGATTTTTTTTTCACCGCACAGATGTCAAATGTCGGAAAATTAGAGTTCCTGCACTTATTTTTTCTCACTTCAAGCACTGCCTGCAAGAATATCACAGACCTCGTGAGTTCATGACAAATACATGGTGCTCCTTTGTTACAACCTGCCCCACTATCGGGGTAGGATGTAACACATGCTGGGGTAAGTTGTAACAGTCAAACAAAAGATGCAAAAACATTGGCCGCACCATGCTATATACTTCTAAAAGAGGTTTATTGAAATAAGCGAACAATCCAGAACAATGTCAGTGTTACATGGCAGATCCCATGTGCCTTTGCAACTGCCCTTCCTTTTGACCTCATCAAATACTTTTTTAAAAACACTGGCAGATACACCTCTTTCAGTCTCTTTTCCACTGTCTAGACATTCTTAAAATTATTAAAATTAAGAAAGTGTCCTTAGTTGTACATAAGGGGATGGTTGTAAGACCAGCCCTCATAGCTATTGTTTAGCTATAGGACATACCTGTAGGATATAGTAGGATAGTGGTTTGAAATTAACAGGGGAAACATACATCACAATTCACCTGAGAAGCTACAATTTAATCTTATTTAAGTCATATGATTTAATCTGCAATAGTATAAATACTAAACAAAATATAGTCTTGGTCAAAAAAATTACTTTCTCACCTCAAAATCTGCATGTACCTGTTCCCAGCCTTGATATCCATCATGTGGGTTTAGGGAGGGAGTATGTAAACACTGAAATGATCACATGACTCTCATCCTATCCCTGATTGGTGAAATTGGTGGTGTTACAACTCTCCCCATGTTACAATCATACCCGGTGTCCCCTACTTAAAATGGCATTTCAGCAGGGGTTCGCTTGTGAGCAAAGTCTTTAAAAAGAGGGATTTTAAACTGTAAACAGGTGCAAATCAAAATTTCCTAAATGTTGTACCAATAAGTACAAAAAAATTATAATCCCTCCCAAAAATTATGCCTTGTGTTTTTATAAATGTTTCTCTACATAAGGGAACAATAATTGACAGTAATAATTGACATATGATTCTGGGTGAAGCCAGCCCCATCACAACCCAGCAACAATTACCAAGAGAATTCACTGGAAAATGGAGGAATGGAATTGTGGGTTTACACTACAATTAAAATGTATCACCAAACAAAAGAGAACACAAAACAGTCCAGTACTTATTAATTTAGTCACTTGCAAGTGATGCAGGCAACTTTTTTTTTATTTTTTCATTCACAAAACACTTTTGTACAAATTTATTGTTTTAAAAACGTCAATAAATTGAAGCCTTTGAGGCTTTTTAGCAAAAAATACATATTAAACATCATGGTGGCAAAGAAAAGTTTTTTTTTTGTTTTTAGAAAAAGATTTATAAATGAGATGTCACTAGAAAATATTAACTGTCACACAAAATGTTACCAAAGCCATCTGAATTATTTTGGTTTCGATTATTATTAAAGTTCAAACATGTGTAAGAAAAAGCCTGATAAATTGGGATGCTGTGGCCACATGTACAAAAGTACCACGAGATTTAAAACCGATAAATTACAATAAGAAATTAAAACATGCTGCAGTCTCATAAATTCCATGTTTATCGTACACTAAAATGTCAAGGCAAACGCGCAGATTAAAAAAGGTTAATCGTAAACAATAAATTAGCAACATACAGTCATCTACTGCTTGCCAATTATGAACGAGACTGAAAGGAAACCTGACGGCCAAGATCAATGCAGGAGAGGTTTATCGCAATATCGAAGTGGCTGAGTGCTCTGCAACCAAGCAGGACAAGAGGCATCCATATTGCAATGGGAATTAAAAGGAATGACAGGGAGGACATACAAAAGGTTACGTTCGACGTACAGTACGTTATTGCACACCTATTCCCTCAGATGTAACTGCAGCTTCTGTCGAATTGGACGCTGATTACCATGGCTTAGGGGATACAGCAGCTACTTCGCAGATGTATAATTAGCTATGAAAAACTCCCTCCCACACGTAAGGGGTCACGATTGATATCTGTATGCAGTATATATTAAGGCATTGTAGTACATATGACGTCATCAAAAGGTCACAAGACGTAAATAGTTACATATACATTTGTATATGGAAGTGCCCAGATATGTAAAATACGTCGCACACACCTTTTATTCGGCTCAATAGAGCAATGCTTGCTTTCATATAACAAAAGAACATAATATCTACTAATGTAAACATGGTTTCAAGATTGTCTTTATATTACCCACAAAATGCATCAAGTAGTACAATGATATGGAAAAAAAACAGTATTTGTGAGATGCCTGTCTCTCCACACATCTAACAAGGTAATGTGTGCTTTTAATGAATTTAAAACTCAAAATTTTTACTTTCTATAAAATGAAACAAGTTCTCCTCAACTCTCGCCCGAAGAGTTTTAGTAAGATTTTTTTCGATTCCCATCGTAAATTTATCATACTAGCTTATGTGCCACAAAGAAAATCATAGGTTCACCGTAAAACCATAATTCTCCAAGATTCATCGCTATGTACACTTTCTGAACACTAACATAAAGTTCCTGAAGACCGCGTGAAAACAGAGAGGCCAGACGCACTTTACACCCATGTCGCTCCCCGCAAGGCCGGCCCTAGGGAGACGATTCAGGTGGTCTATGTGTGTCCGGAGGGCACCTCCCCAGATGTGTCACAATGCAGTCATTTCTAGAACTTGTGGAGGGTTGGCCAGAGTCTTGCCTCAGGCCCCAAAACTTTGGACAAAACCCCATTTACCCACAAACTATGTTTAGCACTTGTCCAGGCCTTCAACTGTCCCGTATCGATCAAACAGCTCTGCTCACTCTGCACCTGTGGCATTTTACCTGATTAATGGTGAGATCCATCCCATAATATGACCCCTACATAATATATCTCATGTTTTAACATTTGTAGTGAAACGCAGAAATACATTCGGTGCATAGAAAAAGGTTCCGTTTACCTACAAAATGACTGTTCTTAGCAGGGTAGCTCTGTACACTCAGCCATTCTCTTTGTGCTTATCCAGCGCATCATATAAACATCTTTTTTTGCTATTGTTATTATTATTTTCATACTTTTACGTCTTATAATCTATTTTCTCTAATGTGCATTGGTGTCTTTTTCCTTCCATCCACTTCCAAATCCTGAAAGGCTCGTGACAACTACGTGCAAAATGGTGAAGCGGACGCCGCTTCTGGGGTAGCGGAGGCGGCTAAAAATCCTCCACGTTATTGGCAGTGTTCGGCGTGGCAGGGTCGGAATGCTGCGAGAGGGACACGGAGGCCACCATCGCCGGTGACCCAAGCACCTCACTGACGGTCTCCTCCATGTCCTCCGTGGTGACGATGGCCAGTGCTGCACCCCCTTTCTTGTTCTGGTGCGTCTTGATGTGCTTAGACAGGTGATCGCTCCTCATGAACCTCTTGGAACATTCTGGACATTCAAACCTTTTCTCTCCTGCGAGCAAGACCAGAAGACGACAGTGTCAACATTCAGTTTACCGCGGTCATAGGGAAACCCGTGCCTCCGGTTCTCGTACCCGTGTGTGTACGCCGGTGTCGCTGGAGCTCATCGCTCCGGGTGAACCTCTTCCCGCAGAAGATCCAGTTGCAGACGAAGGGCCGCTCACCGGTGTGCCAGCGCAGGTGAGCCCGCAGGTGAGATGTCTTGCCGTAGACCTTCCCACAACCCTCGATGTGACACACGTGCTGTTTCTTCTTGCCCGGCTCGCTGCTGTTCCTGACGAGGGACACCGTGGTGAGTGAACCCCCCCAAGCTCTCGGCTTCTAACCACTGAGGGGAGCCATATTTCGTGCATATTCCTGCACTTATAAGCTAGTGTCTCGGCACAGAGATTGACGTTGTGAATGCAGGTTTACTAGGTTAATGCTAAACCATATTCAAATCACCACTTAGAATAACATCATCGACATCATAAGGACTGAAATTGAAGATAGAGCCCATAGCGTTATATTGCCTTGTCTGTAACTTCGCCTTCCTGCCGCAGAAACCTGACAGATGTTTCAAAAGCTGAGGTGAAACTGGGTGGCACTTGCCTCCCCTCTCCATCCCGGCAGTTCGGGCACGAGCAAGCGACCCGTCGGAGCCTCTTGCTGGGCTGGCCCTCCTGATCCGAGATGCCCTGGTTTTGTTGCAGCTGCACTTGGGCTATCTGGTCGGGACTGACTCCGCTCAAGGCTGCATTAGTAAGGTTTCCCATGGCGACAGTCACTGGGGTAGGCTGGACTTTCACACCATCCTGGCCTTGCTGTTGACCTGGGACACAAAGGGCCAAAAATCACCTGTTGCATCTTAAAGTTCCACAACTACAACATCTCTCAGCCACGAAGAGGAAAATTATACCACAGTAGTCAAGGGACACAGGAAAGTTATGTCATTTTAAGTTTGTATCTACACATTTCCGCCATTTGTGCACGAGCACACTAAAGTGTTGTGTGTCCAATTGCCGTGCATGCTGTCCAAATTGTTACCACTAACCATCTACACTCACCTAAAGGATTATTAGGAAGACCTGTTCAATTTCTCATTAATGCAATTATCTAATCAACCAATCACATGGCAGTTGCTTCAATGCATTTAGGGGTGT
>JABFEA020000138.1:19348324-19358715 GCA_019775915.2 Cyphomyrus plagiostoma | reverse complement strand
TCAGCACCTTGTTGAATCAATGCCACATAGAATTAAGGCAGTTCTGAAGGCAAAAGGGGGTCAAACACCGTATTAGTGTGGTATTCCTAATAATCCTTTAGGTGAGTGTATTTCAATATAAATAATACGATTTACAAGATTAATTGAGGCTCCATTTAAAATAGAAAGCCTCCCAAAACAAAAAAGAGAATATATGAATATGTTTTAAAAACATTTAAACCCGTCAAAACTGGTGAATGTGTGCATGTGCATGAGCCTGAGAGCCTGTCCAGTTGCCGCCCACGAACGACCATAAATGGTCAATGCAAATGAGCTGTGTGCTTATACAGTCATGTGGAAAAATTAGGACACCCCATTAAATGTTTAGTTCTTTATTAAGAAATATCAACATATTGCTACTAAACCTTCTTTCAAAACATATGTGTAGATAAAGGTGATGTAACTGCATCACCTATGCAAAAAAAAAAAAACAAATTCAATTATTAACAGAAGAAATTAACTGTGATGCCAATATGTTGATATTTCCTAATAAAGAACTAAACATTTAATGGGGTGTCCTAATTTTTTCACATGACTGTATAATTATCAAATCAAGCCATTTTGGTTGGAACTGTAATTTAAAAACGAAGAAGAGGAATTTTAAACAGAGTGAGGTAGAGGCCCGGCACAATGAATATGTATGTATGTGTGTATATACACACACACACACACACACACACACACACACACACACACACAACGACCTTAACCCCTACCCAGCCCTAACAAACAAAATATGAGACCTTTGGCAATTTTAGTTTTTTGAGTACATTCACAGACCTTTGTAGGGACCTGAAAAACCGTGGGGGATATTTGGTCCCCACAATGTAATATAAACATAATCCCCACACACATACACACACAAGCACTTGCAGACTGGATGGCAAACTGCATTTTATCAATGTACTTTGACGATCTTAAAAAGTCGATCTTAAAAAGTCAGTCTTCAAAAGTGTGCTGAATGGCAATGCAGGAAACTGCAGGAAATCCCACCAGCTCTATGAAACACCCTGGGGGAAAAAGTGACTGGATCTTAAGATAGGCAGAAAGAAATAACTTGCAGGACAATTGTGACTGATTATCAAGAGCAAACTAACATCTTTTCTCCGTACGTGTAACTCAAAAGTGTGTCATTTTTTAAGCGCTTTGTTGACTTAAGTGTTTGATGGGAGAATTGGCTGAAACATGTGTGTGTGTGTGTGTGTTGGGTTTTTTGGATTTCCTTGATGTCTTGGAGTTCCCATTTAGTGTTTCCTTGCTGTTCTTGTGTTTTCCTAGTGTGCTGTATCTTGCACTTAAAATCCAGCTAAGTAGTTCAAAAAAGAAGTGCTTCAGGCCATGGTTTGTGGGGGGGGGGTGTCCCCTAGTTTACCTTGTCTGTTTATCATGTAGGATAGTTAACCTTTTATAATGAATTGAGTTCAGCTAGCAGTGCTAAGGGTAATAGGAGGTAATACTTTGTCCGACTAGCAAGTTAAAAGGTTTTATGGCATTTGGATTTCTCCAGGACAAACTGATACGGACTATAAAAGGGGGCAAACTCAACCACTTCATCACAAAATGATTCGTTCAGCTATCCAGTACTTGACAGGCTGGCAAAATCAGTTAAATATGACTTTTATGGGTGGCAGGCAAAATTATTTAAATCATTAGCTGAAAATCAACTAAAAAGCTTAATTACCCCAGTGTATACTGCCCCCCCGGCACCCTGAAGCACTTGCACTTGAAAAAGTCACCTGTCCCCAAAACACATTAAGGAAACACAACTGCATTAAAAACAATTGCATTTTGTGTTTTATAATTTTTTTGTGATTTTTCAATTATGACTTGTGTTAATTTTTATGTTCTTTAATGTTTGAATTATCTTTTTTTTTGCATTTCTTAAGGTGGTGTGTTTTGAAGTTTAGCACTTCTGTAACAGACAGAAGCTTTAAAAGCACTCTTTGTTGCATTTTTGTGCAATATCACACCTCCTAATAGCACCTAACCACAACCACCAAACAGCTGAATGCGTGGCAGCGAGAGGAGAATCACACGCATTCTGAAAGCTGGGCACTTCCTCACAGGTTGAAGGGGTTGCATTTTATTAAAACAAGGAAATGTTTAAAGCTGTTTATCTGGGTACTAAGTATATATTTGCTCAGAACAAAAAACACAAAAAATGTTACTGATATCATATCAGTTCCCAATCCCCTCCTAAGGGGAACCTCAGCCATTCAATGTATTCAATAAATTTTATCTGAAGCTCATTTATCTAATAAGTGTAAAAAGTCAGTGAGCTACTATTTAGCCATATGAGGTGTGGTAGTAGTCAAAAAACACAGGTGTGTATTGGACGGCTGCTGCAAATATTGGGATTAATTTAAGAGAGATGCTGAAATGGTTAAGCTAACACACATACAAAAAATAACATCAAAACTGAAGATCATTCAAACATCATTTCCTTTGAATGCCAAAGCCTTAGCACAATACTGTCTACTGCATTCTAACTGGTAAATCATGAGAACATGGGGTTAATACTGACTGAAAATACAGCTCTGGAGAAAATTAAGAGGGCACTCCGTATTTTTTGAGGAATCTGCATTGTTCAATTCTGGTTTAATCCTGGCAAAAGGCTGCACTCAGTGGGGCTGCACTGCGCATCAGGCAGCTTCCAGGCTCCGGATTACTTAGGCTGCGGTACACAGGAACAATGTAAAACGGGAGACACAGGGAATGACCAAAAACCAGCCAGGTAGAGGGCAGACGCAACTTTTTAATGCTAGAGATGTCAACTTATCTGACAGCTGCCTCATAATCGGAGGATGACCTTAAGTGACCTTCAAAAGGAATGGGAAACATTAAGTGCAAGTGTGAAGTGCACTGCTAGCATAGTGCATATCAGGCCCCTAGAAGCAAGAAGAAGCCCTTCATTAATGAGAAACAGAGAAAAGCCAGGTTGGAATTTACAAATAAAATGTAGATTTTACTAAATGTGTTGCTGCTGTTAATTCTTTCCAGAGTTGAACATTCAGGGATAAAGATGTTCAATTTTTCCATTTTTAGACTGAAAATAGTCATAATTACTGCCTGGCATGACAGGCGTTGAGATGGCCTTGATGGTCTGCATGTGTGCAGCATTAAAGGCCTAAAAATTCAACATGAAGCCGTTCATTACTCAGTGAACAGGAGCAGTGGCAGCGTAAGGAAAACAAATGCACTGTGCAGGATTCAACACAAGAAGAACTTGGACACCCTGACAGCTTTCTGAGGCTCCAGTATGTCATGCACTCAAAGGCGTGGTGAATAAAACTTTACCTCCGCTATGAATGACTTTGCGTTATTATATTATATTTAAATATCAATTACAAAGAGCACACGAAGCGGACATAAGCGATAAGTTTACCTGGCATGCCCGTAATCGTTACCGGGACTCCCTGAACTTGCATTCCAGCAGCTCCAAGATTAGCGATGTTCAAGGGGATGTTTGGCACAGAGGTAAGCTGCGCGGCGTTTAAGGTGATGGGCGCCCCGCCAAGGGTGAGTGGCGCAATCTGGGCAAACGCTGTACCGCCCGTGCTGGTCGTCACGGGGGCCAGGGTCAGCTGCTGCGGCACGCCGGCATTCGGCACCTGAATATTGTGCAGGCCCTGTAGGTTCTGAACCTGCACCGTCTGCCAGCTTATTTGCCCCGAGGCCGTCAGGGTCGGCGCCCGGATGAACACCTGTGCCGGACTCTGCACGGCCTGCAGCTGGACATTCTGCAAAGGCTGCTGCAGTGCCTGCATGGTCGGCCCTGGCTGCAGCTGTATCGCCTGCTGCTGAAGCCCCTGCAGCGGCTGGTGGATCTGGATCTGCTGCAGGACGGGCTGTCCCACGATCTGCACCTGCTGTATCTGGCCCGTCTGCTCCGGTACAGGAGGCAGCCCATTTGTCTGGACTTGATTCAAGCTTGAGGTCTCACACTCAGATGACTGCGCATCCTGCGACTCTGCAGCACTATCCGTAGTGGACGGTGTCAAGTTAAGGTGCCCTCCATCGGTCATAGTCCCAGCCAGGGAATCACCTCTGGATAAGCCTGCAGTAGAACTGGATGCGGTGGGGGATTCCGCGACTGTGGAACCAGATGTAGATATAGGTGTGGAAACCAGCTGGCTCCCGTTAGACATTCCTGTGTCGGCAGGCTGGACTAGCTGGACCGGCCCTCCTCCTGTGGCCACGTTGTTGATAACTGGCAGAGCCAGGGTAACCCCACCGATGTTAATCGGCAACGTGGTCATCAGCTGAGCTTGGGCACCCGGGATTGTCTGAAGCTGAAGAGGGAAAGAGACGCCGGGCCGAATTTGTAAAGGGATCATCTGGTTTTGCACATTCTGAGAAACAACGTTAGTTGAACCTGCCCGGTTCGCTGTGGCAATTATTGCCTGGTTACTTGTGCCAGGAATGAGCTGAATCTGATCCGACTGCACGCTGAGGCCAGCGGCGCTCACTGGATTTATCTGCATCTGGCCATCTACAGTCTGAATCTGTGGAATCACCTGATACTGGATGCTTCCTGAAGGATTGGACAGGTTTTGCACCTGGATGACCTGCAGTTGCTGCTGCTGTCCGACGGTGACATTATTCGGTCCGACTGGTTTAGCCTTCCGGGTCGAGGCACTGTCATTGCTGTTATCAGTGACGGTCACACTTGTCAGTCCAGACTGGGCACTATTATCTTTAGGTGCTGCCGCGACTATCTGCCACCCATTCCCCGCAATCGGAGAGGTGACCAACTCAAGTGGCTGAGGCTGGTTCTGAAACTGCACAAGTCCCTGGCTCGGGTCGATGATTATCTGCTGCTGGCTCGCTGCCTGGCCGTCACCGGGCACGCCGCCTATTTTGCTGCATGTGGCGGCAAGCAGTGCTAAGGGAGACGGCTGCGCATCCTATCAAGGGAAGAGAAACAGAAAACAAATGTGGGCGGGCTTACTGGTTCAGGAGTGGGCGTGAATTAAATTTCTGTGCGAGAATGACAGTCTTCACTTTAAATAACTGGGTCATGGTATGATGAAACGTATGTCACGTATAAGACTCGACCTGGATTAATATTCATATATTTATCAGAATACGTCTCAGTTCTCTAGATAACTTGCATAGAGAACGCTGTTAAAAGTAATCGGTGACGTTTATTGAGGATATGGCAGCAGTTATTCTATATGCAATATAACACATGGACTTTGGGTATGACTCGCTCTTATCTGTAACATGTTTCTCGTGTTAATAAAAGGAACTCCAGCCATTAATGCTTTATTTCTTCATTCTGGCCACAATCGTGCTAACATTATCGTTCGTAACATAAAAGCAGAAAGTATTGCAGCTGCATGGGTGAAAGAAGTGCAATCTCTGGTACTCCGCGTTAACTACCTGTGATCCAGAAGTTTTGCCTTTATTACCATAATCACCACCAGATGCTTTCCCTCCCTCTGTCGCCATCGTTTCCTTCTTTTGATCTGGAAAAGAAATAATGTTTCATCTACAGTAATAGTTACAACATCTAACTGTCAAAGTCATAAAGGGGAAAAAATTGAAAACTTAGACAGAAATCAATATTAGTCCTGGAATTATCGCTTAAAGACCAGCCATCTGAGCAAAAATAGCCTAAGATTATACCAAGTGCCAAGCTAGCGCACCGAAAGATGGTGTGCCTTTCGAGCCCCGCAAAAACCAACAAGTGCATCTACAAAAATAAACTCAAGCACGGTTATATATGACAATAGTAAATTGTGGGTATGCAGAAAGATGGAGGGGTGGAGACGGATGGGAGGAGGGTAGCTAGATCGCTAACGTACCACTCATCCCGCATTAATGAGAAAAAAACGGAGAGGAGTTGTTCAAGAAAAAAAGGCCGGACGATATGGAATCAGAGGCTGGCTGAAGCCAGGAGAAGGACGGCCTATTTTTCCACGAATGGCTGCTGCCGGGCTGTGGCGTAGCTCCTTCGGCCGCTATAATCAGATTCCTCTTTCTGCCGAAGGTCCCTCCTGTCAGGAAGGGCGGTACCAAACACGGCGCAGTCAAACCCCGGAGTGATGCTGCCGAAAACTCTGCGCGACCCCGTCGCATCCCCGCCGGCGCGCGCCTCCTGCACGGTCCAGTTACTCGCGGCTAATCCTCGCACGCGAGCGTACTGCACGAGCGAATGTCATTTCAGTCAGCCACTGCCTTCGCGTGCCGACCCAGCTATGACAGCATCGCAGGGTCGTTTACGCATCGCACCCACTGAAAGGCCCGCTATAAGAAAAGAAAATAATAAAATGTCGACATTACAAGTATAATTTCTACGGTTACTGTCTCATCCGTACAATTCACGGTATGGACAACACACACCTCCGCGTACACACAGATGTCACTGAATTTAAAGTAATCTGTATGAAAACAGAAAAGACCCTACAGTTGTGTCAGTCGGACGTCCCTCCCCCATATTCAGATTGGATAAAAGGACGTTTTATCTGCGAACGTTGATATGGGAGTTGTATTTGGTGAGGTTTCGAATTCTGGAAGAGCACGGACTACAAAGGACTTCTGTTCCCGTGATGCAACGCAAAGAGTGGGCGGAGATTGGCAGTCACGTTAGGTTGAGAAGTAAAGAAAGGGCGGTATTTCTAATGTCCCGAGGGCTGGGCAAATGTGAAGGAAGGGAGCAGGGGGCGGTGTCTCTTTTTCGTTTTAAGTTCAGCTTTATCGCCGCGAGGTACTTTAGCGCGGAAAAAAAACCTTCTGCTGTAATTATCCGCACATCAACTGTTATGATAACTGAGAGATTATTATTTGTCAAATGCAAGGTATGCGGTCAGACTATAATCTACAGTTAAATGAAAGGTTCATCCTACTGCTTTTAGGAATAAAGAATATTTAAGAACAATTTCCCCAATACTTTTGTGGAATAATAACAGCTCAGTTACATTACTAAGGGAAATTATGGGATGAAATCCGAGTTTATATGTATGACTTTAAAACTGCTAAGTTAGTACACGTTAAGGAGTTTATTAATTTATTTTTAATATCCATAACTCTATTTTCTGTCAATGCTTGTCCTATTCAGGGTCACTGGGGGTCTGAAGTCTATGGTCACAAGAACTGGACAACCAAGCCATCGCAGGGCACACTCACGCACCATTCACTCACACATGCACACCTATGGGCAATTTGCTAACTTCAATTAGCCTTAGCATGTTATTGGACTCTGAACCAGAGGAAACCCCACAATGACATGGGGAGAACTTGCCAAATGCACACATCTGGAACCCTGGTGGAGACTTGGACCCCAGTCCCAAATGTGTGAGGCACCAGGCTAAGCACTGCACCATCATGCCGCCCCGCAGTGCTAACCACTGCACCACCGCAGTGATCCCTCCTGAATCTGTAATGAATAAAGGCTAATGAATAAAAGGTTCCTGTTTTCATCATATCACTAAAATACAGTTGTATTTGGACATTTTCTTCATACCCTGTGCTAAGATATAATGGCAATAATATAAAAATGTGTAGTTTGCATTTTTCAATGTTAGATTTGATTTCATCTCTATCACAAGGAGAGTCTACATGTTTTCTTTGCGTTTCACTTCAGGTATTTTCAAGCCATTTTGTGCATGACATTTGTGCTTTACTTGATTACCCTAAACTGCCCATGTTTGGGAACCACAGACAAAATGTATCTTTAGATATTTGTTGCAGCTAGTGCAGTCAATTTCCAATTGAAATAGAATGCTTCAAGTTCATTGACTTGAGTCCAGGGAATGTCATTTAACCTAATATTTGAATTCCAATACATATCAGATACAGTATTCCTAAATATCTTTCTGAACACAATGTTTCGTAATTATTAAACAGGAAGTGGTGGGTTATTCTAGATTGAAGCATATGAGGACAAACGGATATTCCATTCTAAAAAAAAACTGCCCTTCTAGATTTCACTGTGAACTGTGTCAAGTACATTAATAATATTTTTATCTATCCTAAAGAGACATTTCTGGAAGATGGTAGTTTCATGGATAGAAGAATTTAATGAGCATATTATACGAAACATTTCATGAAAGTAATAATAATGATACTTTATTTACCTTTTTGCAAATACATATGAGACAGACACAAGGGTCCAAGTGAAACCATGCATTCGGCTTGTCTGAAGCAGTTCTCAGCCTTAAGGGCTTTGCTCAAGGACCCAATAGTGATATGATCACTCTGACAGCTTCAGGATTCAAAGTGGTGACCTTCCAGTCACAGAGGTGTAACCCACAGAGTTACACACTCAGTCGCCAACTACTATACCATAACCAGCAATGTCAAAATGTGTACCCATCCATCCATCCTTTTTCTGTACTCACTTGACCTCTATAGGATTGTCAGCGTGTGGAGCCCATCTGAAAATTACAGGCACAAGGCAGGATAGCGTGCTAACCTATAGTAGGGAGCATACTCACAAACACACACTCACAGCATTGGGTGATTTGGCAACTCTAATGCACATAACCATATTTAGGGAGTGAGGAGGAAATCCCACTGGGACACTGGGAGAATATGCAAACTCGACACACGGAACTGGGGCAGAGACTCGAACCCCAGTCCCACTTCTGTGAGGAAGCAGTGCTCAGCATGGTGCCACTATCAAGATTTATGCCTTGTATTTAAATATAGTGGTAGAGTTTTTATTGTAGCTAAGCCATCCATCCCTCCATCTTCCAGCCTCTTAGCCTCACACCATGAATAATTTAGAGATAGCAGTTATCCTGCCTGCATGCCTTTAGCCTGTGGGACGAAAGCCACGCAAACTCCCTGCACGGGCAGAAGTGGGATTTAACCCCAAACCCAAGCAGCACTGGCAACACACTCAGCCACCATCCCACACCAGAAGCTGCTCCATGCCATTTCAGTCTGAACTCTGACTATAGGTTTTGAATCACAGTTTCCAGTGGATTTCCAGCATGACCATAGACTTCCTTGACATGCTCTCATAAATGACCCTCTTCCATTATGAGTTTTCATTGTTAAATTTTCCCTGCCTTTTTCCCATTTTCAACTTAGTGGCAAGATTCTAGCAACTCTATTTTATTTTAATCTTCTTTTCAATTTAGTACAATTTTGAGATCAGTTATATCTAAATTTCTTAAATGAACTATTTTTAAGTCACCTAATAATCACAATTCTTTACAAAACCTACTGATTAGTCAATATGATATATTTCCAATTATTAAGGCAACCTAAACATGCTGCATTAGAAACTGACAAGCGTTCTGTCTTTATGTCCTGCTAAAACTTCTTAGGAACGTGGGGAAGTCCTCATGCTTATAGGCTAATTTTCCACGCGGGTGGTTTTCTGGTACGTTTCACATCCATCCTAACATCCATTGCACATCATGGAGGCATGCGGCGACAGCGCTCCCTGCAGAGCCTTCACGCCACCAACGCAAGATCATAGGAGAACCTGCAGTCCTGGCCTGGATCCAGCATTGAACGGAAAACATGGGCTATGAATAGAAATGGCATTGCAACCTTTAATGGAATGCTGAGAAGTGCAATGAAAATAAAAACTGACTGACAAAAGTCATTGTATAGGATTTAGACGTCCATCATCTTTTGCCATATGGCTGTCTTGTCCTTGGTTTGGATGAAATGATACAAAATTGTCAAGCTTCAGATAAGACATGCATACCTCTGGAAAAAATTATAATACCACTCTCTATATTTTCAAACAAATCTGCATTTTTAAATCCTGGTTTGATCCTGGTTCTGCTGGCAGAAAGCTACACTGCGAGGCAGCCTGCTTTCTAAGACAGTAGTACACAAGAACAAGCCGAAGCAGCAGACACTGGTAGTGACCAGAAACCAGCCAGGTAGTGGGCTAGGAGAGTTTGTATGAAGTCCCATAAAACAAGGAAGAAGCCATTATTGAGAAAAAGGGAAGACCCAGGCTACAGTTTGCAAAAAAGTATGTGTGTGTGTATTATATATATACACACACACGCGCACGCACACACACACACACACACACACACACAGTGGTACCTCGGTTCTCGAACTCACTAGAACTCGAATTTATTGAAAGTCGAACAAACCAGGTTGACCTGGTACTTGATCTGAATATCATCAGTCGAACCGTGAACGCTGACCTAATATAAATTGTACACGGCAGGAAATGAGTTATACTACAATGCAATTCTTAATTGAATGCCTTCTTCACAGACTGGACGATTAACCAAATAAAGCAGAGCAGCATTACAGTAACTAATATTAAATAAACCACTAACTTAAGTGTAATATTACAGCATTTATGTCATTTATTTAAACTTTATTTTACCAGGTAAATTAACTGAAAACCAGTTCTCACTGCTTTA
>JABFEA020000138.1:19329847-19348224 GCA_019775915.2 Cyphomyrus plagiostoma | reverse complement strand
CTACTGGGTCGCGGGGGGTCCGGAGCCTATCCCGGAAGCAACGGGCACGAGGCAGGGAACAACCCTGGATGGGGGGGTCGGCCCATCACAGGGCACATTCACACACCAACCACTCACACATGCAAACCTAAGGGCAATTTAGGAACTCCAATCAGCCTCAGCATGTCTTTGGACTGTGGGGGGAAACTGGAGGAAACCCCACGACGACACGGGGAGAACATGCAAACTCCACACACATGAAACCCAAGCGGAGACGCAAACCCAGGTCCCAGAGGTGTGAGGCAACAGTGCTAACCACTGCGTCACCATGCCACCCTGCAGTGCCAACCACTGCACCACCACACCACCCCGCAGTGCTAACCACTGCGTCACCACGCCACCCCGCAGTGCCAACCACTGCACCACCATGTCACCCCCAGATATTATAATCTATAACAATATATCGGAAATTTACTGCCTGATACCAATCACACCCCTACCCCCACCCTGATCAGTAAGTTTTACTCCTGGTAAATTGCACTTTGATTAGCATATTATTGATGTTCCATCGCTTTTAATTCCCTCTTGTTTCTCTCTCAGCTCCAAAAAAATAGCTTGAATGACCCCCTTAGGGGGTCCCAAGGAAGTTAGTTAGTAGAAGCTGACAGGAAGGCCACAAGTTCAAAGATAAAAGCTCATACAACAGTTACGTGACGAAAGGCTTCTCTAAATGCAAAACTCCTCATTGTCTGAAGTAGCTCTGGAGGCATGAGAGGGGCTTACCTGGTACTCCCCAGGAGGACCTAATAAAATGAACCCTGTGTGAGTGTGTTTGTGTACGTATTTAAGCAGACACAATGCTATAAACATCAACCTGAAAAACTATCAGTGGCAGTGTATTTATATGTCTAGTTTGTTTATATAGTTTGCTTATATACTCCTTTTTCAATATGCCACAAAGGTTTTCTTTATTTGAAGAAGAACAATAACCCTGAATCAATGTAAGGAATGTAAGTTTGTCTGACACCTGAAAAAAATACTTGTTTTCTGCAGCCTAGCAGAAGTAGAGGATGGTAAAGGAGAAGCCAGATATGTAATACATGATATCTTTCCACCTGGGGTTAAGGCATGAACCTTATTTTTAAATGAAGAGATGGGTTTTAAAGCTTTTGTGCCTATGCAGGGTACTTTGAGCAGTGTCAATACGGGTAATACCTATTCTAACGTATATGGGGGGGGGGACTTTGGGCATATCTGAATATTGGGGGGGGGCGTGTCTCCCTAATATAGAATGTTAAATTCTGTTTGTATTTTATACTCATATTTTTCCTCACAGGAAATGAAGCAAAACTGCACTGCAGCCCTCATCGCGGGATATTACTAATGTATCGCCTCCTTTTCTATAGCTTATGCTATTTTGCACAGACACATACGCGCGCCCCAAAATTCGCCCGCATATTTTGGATTACTGGCGGTGACGTGTAGGACAGGAGTAGGAACCGTCTACACACAAAAAGCGCGGGCGCGATTGAGGACCCAGGTAAGAGCAGGATTCGAGCCCCCATTCCTTTGGGGGTTAGGGGAAAGCTGTACCCACTGAACTGCCGAATGGCTCCGGGCACCGGTACTATTACAGTCTATAATAAAATTTTCTATAAATCGAAAAAGAAAAAAAGAACTCAGTATTCCCGGGATATTAGAACTGTTTCTGCTTTATTATTTAAGCTTTGCAAGTTTTTATTAAATCCTACAACAGAAGTGCGTCATATTTTATTGGCGTCGCCTAAATTTAACTTTAAACGCTATGGTGTTAAACTCCAAAGGAGTTTGTCTTGAGAAGTAAGAAAGGCATTTTACATGCCTAAATTAAAAATAAGATCGATATGTGGGGGATAAAGGTGCTGCAACACTGCCCTCTGGTGGTATTACGCAGATATGTGCTCAATTCCAAAAAAATGTTAAAAAAAATATAATAAACTGCTTTACCCAGGATTTCATAACAATTAATTCAAAATTAATTAATTTTGTAATCAAGTTACTGTTAAAACCACAGTAGTGCTTGTTACTAGGAAATACTTTGATCATATTTCTTGCGTTTGTTTATACATTTTTTAAGCCCTGTATATTTTATTTAGATAAAAATACATTAATGTTCGGTTTGTGGTATGAAATTCTCAGGGCCCGCAGTTTTCTCTTCGAGTCCAAAACATTGCCGTAGTGTGCAGACGCGAATGCTTGTTACTTGTCAAATCAATAAATGTCCTTCGTACACATCTTTGATCTTTGTATGTTTAACCACAAAAAATATTCAAATATATGCATGGCATAGGTAATTTCAAGAGTTTCTCACGAATTTTAATAAAAAACACCATCGACAACCTGAAGAGGGCAAGCCGTCGTTTACTACGGAAGAAGCAGTTTCCAACAATCTTCTGCACGTCCCCAAACGAACCCTTGGCCGGCAACCTTAATTTTTTAGTGAAATGCTGTTGAGCATAGATAGGTGTAACATATGTTTAATTACATTTGTTAGGTCATATCACAATCGAATTTAATTGTTTGTTCAACCTCTACACGACGTTGACTACAAAAGGTCTAAAAACGCACTCTCAGATTATCCGAATCGAGTTTTGTGCGAGGCCTCAAGTCCAATAGTCCTGCTGTAGGTAAGTATGCGTAGCTTAATCTAACCTTTAAACACTCCAAGGTTAATGTCATGGAGTAACTTTTAAAGTTAATTAAATGAAATAGCATCCCTAGTTTAGCATTAAAGCTCTCTAAGTATGTCTGCGGCTGATTTTTCCGTTTTTCTCACCTGTGCGTATGGAAGCTTGGGAACCGGAGGGAACAGCATGACTCTGGAGAGTGACGAATGAGACAGGGGATTGATGAAGACCATAGATATATGCTATTTAGCTTACTTCACATTATAATGTAACAACAAACCCACGAAGTATTTTTATTCACTGTTTTTTTTATTAGCACCGTGTTCACATATACACCAGTTAAATTCAGCTAATTAAGGGAAAACAAAATTAATATCTGTTGTTATTTAGATTTTTTAAGTGCGTAAATTCAAAAGGAAAACGGCAGATAAATAGAAATGACTGTCACTTCACGTACAGTGATGTTCATATGGACTTTTTACACGAATTCACAGTACTACAGACATGACTGTAAAACCGCATTCAGTAGCGGTCTGGCTTTGGCTGTGTTAATATTCAAACCTCCCATGCCTATGTCCAGCTGCATTTCAGCTGTGCACCTTAAGGGGTCCCTGTAAGCACCCTTGATCAGCTACCGTTTGTAATCACCATAGACGTGTAACTGATTATATATACCTGCAGCATATCAATAAGGTATTTGTCCAAGACAATCAATGTTGACCTGAAATTTGTTAACAAATGTAAGTGAAAGGAATGCAGTAAATATATTTGGATGCATGTCCGTTAATGAATAAAGTAATTTATTATATAGCAGTGAAATATAACAAGTTATTGACATTGCGTCTGTCGCATTAATGAAAAATTTCTGGACTTTCTGTGAGTTATGTTGCCATTAGATTATATGAAACTGCATTCTGATCACACTGGTGTGCAAACAGTTTGGATTTGTGTAATAGTTTATTAAGTGAAGTCAGCAATTAACAGTCTACAGTAACTTAATCGCGCTGTTTTGTGAGATTTGGGACAGTGCATGTTATGCTTGTAAGTGTACTGTTGTGTAACAGCATCAGCCGTGGAGTACGCGCATTCATCGAGACATTCTGCTCACAGACAGTGATTTATATCTCTGCGGTCTATAGCTCAGTGCTGTGGGAGATTGCAAGTGTCGACGAGACGTGTAGAGGTCTTAATACGTACATCTCATGGTTATGTGCACAATTATGCATAGGCTATAGATTGCTGGACACTAGAGATCCGTCTACCGATTTATAAACACCTACAGGACTCTGATACGTTTTAGTCCGAATCACTACATTGATAAAACAAACTCGGATCTTGTGTTTTCATAGCACGGTATCTTTTTATATACAGTGTAATCTTGCACATTTTAATATTGTTCAGTACTGCTCAATATGAAGTTTTAAATTGAAAATATTCAATGACGTACACTGGAGAATGAATAATGTATTTTTTTACGCCAGTACAGCTTCATTTCAAAGAATTTAACATGTTGAGTTTAAAACATGATCATGCCGTATTTCCGGTTATTCACAGCTCTACTTCAAGTTAAGATGAAGAAAATATAGCCGAACCAGCATGTAAACTACAAAGGACAAAATATGTTGTATTTTATATAAATTGTTATATTCAAAGCATTACTTTATGTATAAGTTTAGAAATAAATCTTTTGCCTGTATCGCATCAAGTAACGCTAAAATGATAATGGGGAGCTCTGAATTGTCTAAATTAAATAATCTTTCGCCATACATCATAATGTCATGCAATGTCAGTGACGAAGTGCGATAAACATTCCACGGCGTGCTCCTCCAGGTGACCGCAGCGCACTGCCGAACCGTCATATGCCGGCGCTCCCAGCAGCGTGTCGGGTCAGGTTCAAATGGGAGCATTTTCGTACAAATTCACTTCTGAATAGAGCCAGTTCTGTACTGGCAACCCCGCTGAGCATGTGGTTTTCTGTAACAAAGAACATAGTACAAAGGCTTCCATTTTACATAAGTCAATTATTATATTTAATTGACCATCAAAAATGGTGTTACTTTAAGTGTTAGCTTAGTGTTACAGAGTATTTTTTTCTATATAAAAACGTATCTTAAAAAGAGATTATGCATAAAAAACTTATTCCTGCAGAAGCCGAAATAAAAGAGAATAAAACGTGAGATCTATAACACAATTACTAAATTATGCTTATTAAAGAGACTGCTTTGTGTGCCAGTGTTTGTCAAAGTATTGTAAGGCAATTTCATATTGCTCTTTAGTATTTTGTTCTTACATTATGGCAGTGTATTCTAATATTGATCACAACATATTAATACATTTAATATTATATATAAATAATCCATCTAGGTTTACATTCATTTTTATCTGAACCCAACCAACCGAAAAAATTCTCTGAAAACAGGAGAGGAAACATGGTGAATTTAGGGAGATGAACACATACACAATTTCAAGCAGAAAGAAAGCTTCGTTGTTTGGTTGTGGTACATATTGTGTGAAAGGCAAGGTCAAAGACAAAGTAATTTTCCTCTGGTAAAAATGCAGATGTGCTTTCTGAATGAAATATTAAAATTCTCTCTTTGTTTATAACAAATTTATAATGACAAAAACTACAAAACTGTCTGCACATGAGTGGTTATTCTGAGTTTGTAGCACTACAGAAATACAAACCGTGGTACAATGCATATTGACAATTTCCAGTAATTACACAGGCTAACAATGAAAGCTATTATATGACAGGCATTCCAATCATTATATATTATTATTATTATTATTATTATTATATATATAGTATCACACACATACATACATATATAAAACTTCTTTAAAGGCAGGTGCATACAATAGACTAGATTTTAGAGGTATTGTCTTGAATTTCCCCCAGAAAAGTCACTGTGAATGGTAACCTTTCACCTTCAATTGGCCTTTCTGCACCACCACAATAGAATGGGTGGATCATGGTAGATTTTGCAGTTTCACATGGTCTTCAAGATGGGGACCCCATCAATGGGGCCCTAATGGAGCCACTGAGATTTCTATAGAGATTTTCTTCACAAAAAGTTGAACGGTTTAATATAATGGCATTATATATACAGCCCTTCATACAAACTGCGTTTCCTGTCTGGCCATCGGTGTGGAGTTTTATGGCTGTAGGGAATACACTGCATTGTTTTCATTTTGATATTCGTTCTCTCGGTTCCTCACTTTTCTCTGGACGCTTCAGCCCCATCATCTCTGCTGTGATAGGTTGCCGTCGTAGAAGCGAAGCTATAAAATGCAGCACACCTGTCTGACGACAGTAATAGATGCATTACTGCTCTCCCCGCCTGCCGTTAACAGCACGGGTCAGTGTGGTTCTGCGTGGCCCCTGGCTGTACTGCTGGTTTGCCTCTTCTGAAGAGCCTGAATCATTGTAGATACATGTCATTTGACACTATCCGGTCCGTCCCCCGGGTCTCTTTCCTTCAGTTTAGAATTAGAATTTAGATTTAAATTTTTATGTCACAGTGCACACATAATTTAGATTTTATTTTTGTATGGTTCTGAAGTTAAAGTAGTTAAGTATTTTCTTTATTTATGATAATGGTATATAATTTGTATATTGTATTTATTGTATGTTTGCTTGTTTTTGTTTGCTGTTCTGCGTCGTTATATTGTTGTTTACGTTTGCAGGCAGGTACGCAACCACGTATTTCATTCCACTTGTACAAATGACAGTGATGTTTTTGAATCCTTGTGTATGATAATAAATAACAGCAAACATCGTTTTCTTTTTTCAAATAAATATTTATTTTACCTTATTTCAATCAGATTCATTATTTAGATAAAAAAAAACTTATTTGTTGAAGGGGTTTAGGTTGCTGAGGTGAGAGAAGTTTCTACTGGGAAATGGAGGAATGATAGCTAAATGTAAAGAAAAGGCAAACATGCTATATTGTGGGCTTATGAGCTGAATATATTGGAGCGTGATATCTCTCCCCTAATTCGATAGCCATCATTGTAATGTCAACTCCGTCACACTGTATAATGCTAGGCAGAAAACCAGAGAGCAATATATATTACTGGACATGGTCCCAGGCTGAAAGAGTGATTTTATTTTTGCTGTTGACAGAGTTTTAAACAGCAAGTTTTACGCCCCATTCACATTTAGCGCATTTTTTTAAATCTCTCTTAACATTCCATTTGACATGTTAAACGAAATGAAGTATAAACTTCCCCTCTAAACCAAATTGCTTTTCATATACGCCTGTACAATAGAGAATAATCAAGGGGAATCCTGCCCATAAATTCCGCTCCCTTAACTCTTTGACCCTTTTTGGTAGCATTATTTAAGCGGTATGCTTGCTATTCCCCTCTCTCATTATAGTAATAAATTTACACGATTACAGAAGCCAGCCGGGAGAGATTCGGATGGGGGGGGGGGGTTCACTTTTCTGATCCTGTAACAGGAAAGCACACAAGCTGCTGTCACTGATTCACTTCGCTCTGTATTTACCAAGATTAGACATTTATCGCGGACAGTTACTGAGTCGTACCTTGACCCGTGTTCCTGTTCACGCAGGTATTTCACTTGCAGCCACTCCTGAGAAAACAGTCCGTAAAACACGAGTTGGTGAAAAGTCTAAATTGGTTATTGATTTTATTTATTTATTTTCAATAGTAATATAATGCTTTTATGTTTTTTAGGTCGTAATGGTCTCCACAGGTATTCGCTGCAATCACGATCCTGGATTATGGTGTGAAATTTTACTGGCGGTGTATAGCGGTGGCATTTCGCCCCCACGCCACGCGGCCTCGCTCTCCATCTCCGCTCCTTTCTTCCTGGGTCCATTAAACGGCGCAGACTAATCGAGCAGCACCGCTCGCTCCCGCGGTGAGATCATTAAGTAAATTATTTTAAGATCAAACGGCCATTGGCCACAATGAAGCCCCGTTTAATGGTAAAAGCTTCAAAGGGTCCCCTTTCTCAAATTAAAGTCGGACGGATAGCTCTCAGCACCTCTCAGGTAGATGCCGGACCATTAGGCGTCTTAAAGCTGCAGGCGAAGGCTTGTTAATTGGCCCCTGGCAGGATCAGACCTGCATGGAGTTTAAAGAGAAAGAAAATAGAGAGGGCTAAAGACTCTGAGATGTTAGAAGCCATTTTGGCTGCTGGTCATTACATGTGGTGACTTTGTGGCTGTGTAGCACTTAAAATAAAGTACAAATAGAATGATCCCCACCTCTGGGATACTCTCCCATGCCTGTGTGTTCTGCTTTGAGCCTAGATAGCCAAGGGTTGAAGAATAGATTTTTGGTGGTGGGTCTGGAGAAGGTTTTGGAGCAGACTATGAGCATGCTGGTGTACAGTAGCCAGTGGACCAAAGCAGCGCATTGTACATCTCTCTGCGGTAGATGTGTCGTGCGGAAAACAGGATGAGATTGGTCCATTTCTTTTTTTAAATTGTAATGCATTCCCAAATTTTAGGGTCAGACCTGTGTAGTTTAATGAAGCAAGACTTATCTAGAAGGCTTATTCAGGTAAAACCGCACAGGGCCATTCATGATTTATTATTTAGACTACATGCAGAGTAAGAAACAGATCGATTCTGAAAAATACAGGGGTTAACACAAACAAAACTGCATTTGAATAGTTCACAATAAGACATAATTTGCCATTTAGATGTAGGACTTTTGCAAAGCACTTCTCTGATTTCCATTTTCCCAAATCGCTATCAGAAAGCAATTTGAAGTGGTCCTGTCTTGCCCTAATAGCTTAACGTCTGCAGCCTGCTTTGATGCCCGTGAGACGGAGGAGGCGCAGAGGAGCTTGCCAGCAATTATGGAGAAAGCAGCAGGTACAGGGAGTAAGTGAGATGGCGCTGCGCTGATGTCGGGGGCAGTGTGTCAGCTCCCCGGCCATTAGATGGCGATTACACACAGGGCGTCGTCGAGGGCTGCCGGCTTTCAGAGCTCCTCGTCTCATGCGAGGTCCAGTGAAAATGACAGCATGGAAAAAGCATGACGCAACTTAACACAAACAGCATACATGGGACTTATAATCAGTGCTGAACCTTAAATTCAGACAAACATCAAATAAGCAAATAAGCAATGCACTATATGCGTTTTAGTATACACACTGCCACCCACTGTCACACACTGCCATATATATATATATATATATATACACACACACACACACACCCTGCACAGGATAAGTAGTTGGAAAATGGTTGGGTGAATGGACAATTTTGAATCTATATATATATTATGTGTGCACGTATTACACAAACACACATGGGGGGGGGTAAAATGGTGGACAAACTAAGGGTTCAAAGTTGACTGTAAACACTATTAACTAATAAAAATGATCAGAAGAATGGTCATGGAGTTGGGTACATTGTTCTGGTTGCTGATCCCTGCCAGGAAGAGGAGATGGACGTCTATGCACAGGAGTCCACCGATTCACCCTCATTTTCTCAACAAATAGATGCATGGAAAACGACAGGCCAAGGAACACTGACCGCTGATATTTTTGCGGGTGACTAGTTCCAAACGTAAAAGCCTTTGGCAGCTCCCTAATAGTGTTGGCATTTTCCTAGGCTTGGCCTGGTCCCACTTGCTGCATTAGAAGGCAGACTTAATGTTTCGATCATCTGCATCCTATGGTTTTCTGGCTGGCAGAAGGGAGGCTTTTAGGACAATAGTGCTCTGGTCTAATGTGCGTTGTGAACATCTACTGCAGTGGCCTCAGTCTCTATCGGGCTACAAGGTTCTGCTGGCTTCTTAGCAGTAGCCTGATGCGAGATTGTAAAAGAACAGTTTTACACCCTTCAGATACTTTTTATGTCCCTCCTAGTTCTGCTTATGGCTCAAACAAATCATAGGAAATACATGCAGGTGGAGGTAAACATCACTCTGTAAATAAAAAATGTGGTCTGGGCAGAAAAGGGGCAATTTAGTAAAAAAATGTACTTCACATAAACCCACACTTAGTTTGTCTTTATTAAAAACAAACAAAAAGCTGAAACTCATCAGTTGCAACATTGTTGTGTTTTGAATGCTTTTACATAAATTGAAAACTAAGAAAAATGGGTCCTTGTGTGCCTCCAGTCTGATGCATTGACCGTTTATCCATTGACTTTACTCAAGGCTCCAGATTATAGTGATGCATCGCCTTCATTCAAGCCATCAGTGACCTTTGTAAATCGTTGCAAATACTTCGATTTCTAATGCGAAATGGATTATAATTGTTGACCTTTATTGTGATTATTAATTTGACACTCAATTGTATGCTTTATGTACTTCTCCTGAGCCTTTTCCCGTCTGAAATACTCTCTGAGCAATTAGTCTTTCTGCCAACGCTGGGAGGAGTTCATATTTAAAACTGCAAGTTTCAGATGCAAAACCCTCCGAAGAGCATCTGTGGAAGGTTTAGGAATTATTGTATTTCAGATTGGTTGCAATTAAGCTCTGGCTGATTTGCAGGGCTGAACATTTTTAATGATACACACTGCCTACAAAATGCATGGATGTACTGTTAAGATCCCTGCAGTATCTCAGGATATTCTACGTGTCTAACGTAGAAACATGCTCAGTTTCACCAAAATCACTCCAAAGAAAGTCACCTGACTATATCTGACTCTGTAACCAGAGACACTTGGTAACTGGGACTGACATGATTCTGTCCCAGCGAAAAGATGCCTTTGATTTTATTTGTGTTCAGCATAGTAGTAGTAATTTTAAGCTTCCTGCACCCACATTAAATGCAGCAGATTTCACCGAATCCAGTCCTGGAGGGCCAGAACCCAAAACAGTTTGCAGGTTTCCCTGCTCAAATACACCTAATAAACCTGGAAATTAGCGGACGAAGATGTGCTTGAGGAGGGAAACTTGCAAAACGTTTTGGATTCTGGTCCTCCCAGGACCAGAACTGGAGAACCCTGATATACAGGATAATGACAAGATAAGGGTTAAAAAACTGTTGTGGGGAACATCACTTTCAGAGTATAGAGCTAAAGTGAAGAGATAATATTCAGAACAGACCAATCGTCATCTTTCACATTTAGACCTAGACCAGGGATCTCCAACTCAACAGTCCTAGAGAGCTACTATCCAGTAGGTTTTCTATCCTACTTGGCTTCTGATGAGCCACACCTGGTCCTGGTATTTCCTAGACTGTATAGTATATACCAGGAGCATGGGGTAGATTCTGTTTGGGTGTATGAAGGTTGTAATAACACTCTGCAATCATATTTATGTTAAAATTATCCATTAGACAGTGACGGGAAAATACAGCAATTGCAACGATGAGATCTCCTTTTATGGGACACATAGACAGGGTCTCCCTCTACTAATTAATATGCTCCACCTCTGATTTCCTCATCAGTGCAACACTTCACATGCATCAGGATAAGTGGACACAAGAAAAGTTAAATGTCCTTTGAGATGCAAAAAAATGGCTAATTACACGGCACTGATGAAATGTTGGGGAAGTCTGTAATGTAAAATGCCACGTGGTTGTGATCACACTTCAGGGAGACCATCTGTCCTAGAGAGGAAGCCGTAAGAAAGCCAGCCTGTTGATGAGCTTTAAGACTCGATGTAATGTTCAGGAAAAAAGCGGCTTGGAGTTTGTTCGCCTTTCAGTACGTATAAATACCACCGAGTGCAGCAGCCACTGAACAGCATTGAAAATTGATTTGGAAGCTGAATGACTGACAATATAACATAAAGCTATAAAGCACAGCAACAAATTATGTTTGACTGACATTGTGTTTTTTTGTTTTACCTTTGGGGGAAAAAAATGCAGTAACTTCCATTACGGGGTTATAAATCTCAGGAAATGTTCCGCTCAGCCACGTTTGAACACGCCCAAAACACATTCCTCCCGGCACAAAGATTTAAACTTTCATCTTCCGATTTCTTTTTTACTGTAGGAAGGTGCTACCATTGAGTTGTATGTAATTTTCTTATTTCCAGTACAACACCAGTTACAGGGGATTTCCACATTCTTCATACCCTGTTGTTTAATACTGAAGGGAAATTATGAAAGTTTGAGACACACACCCATTTCTATATATATATATATACACACACACACACACACAACGGCAATGCACAATATCAATTTTAAAACATTATGATATTGTGCAATTGGGTGACCAAACCAAAATATCCTGAAAGTGTAACAATTTTCTCCTCCTTCAGACACAAAGGTATCAGTTTTTTTCCAGTTTCTTTCAAATCCAGACAGTGTCATAATGGTGGTGAGTGAGTGAGCAGTGTCCATTTTCCATCGCCAGATGTGCACAGATGCACACTGCCACTGTGGGCAGAAAAAGCTCCAGTTGCTGGGTGACTAAAGGGCAATTGTCCATTCTGAAGCTAAACGTAAACTCTGTGAAAATATGTCACACTAAACTGTCAACCAGGCCTGACCCAGGAAATTGTCACTTCAAATGTTACAGGAAACCACTGGTCTGCACTTACTGCCAGAAACGACAGGTTAATTTATTCTATACTGAAAATACATTTTGCACCAGAGTGACATGGCAGTCAAATATACTTTCAGTTTCTAGTTCGTCGGAGTACTCAGACAAACTAAGGCCAGCTTCAGCTGGATGATGCAGGATGTCTGATGTTTTGAAGACTGCCCTCATCACAGTGCAGTATAGCTGGGTTTTACCATATCATTGTTGTGTCTCAGCTGATTTCCATCTATAATTACCCACTTATCAATACATGTTTTGGTCACCCCGCACCAGGAGACAAGGCAAGGGACAACAGACAAGGGACAACAGGCAAGGGACACCTATAATGGGCTACCAGTCCAAGAAAGAGTATTTCACCTGAATCTCAGCCATGAAATATGCAGTTCTGCCAAATTCACTTTTGATAAAAAAAATATCACATAAGAAAACAAAAAACAATAACAAATACAGTGGCAGGAAGCCTTGAACAGTTTTTGGGACAAAGCTGCCTTAAGGCTGATCTGAATGAAATGTTGTCTGTGTGTTATTTGCCTTTTAGGAACGAGTGAAAATTTAACACTGAAGTTACAGCAGGATTTTCGGAACCTAGATCTGCAACAAGAGGTGAAAAATTACAGACTTAAAATAGTATCACCTTGTCAGAGAACTATAACAAAGGGCAGTGCAAACCATGGTAAGTTCATGGGTTTTTAGGGTTCATTTTCATTTCCTTATTTCCTCAATGTTACCATTATAATATGTGGACGTATAACCTGTGTTTCATAATTGTTTCACATTAATAATCCATAAAAACATCAGAGCCTATTTATATTTACATATATTTATGCGCGCGCACACACACACACACAAACTTATTTTTTCTAAAGGTTTGGCCAACCGGTGTTTGAAATTAATCCACTGTGCTGAACCAGTAATACTGACCTAATTCCTGTTCAGGATCATGCAGTGTTCTCTATTTCTGAAAAATCGCGGTAATTAAGCTTTGAGGGAAGTTCCTCCTTGAAGCTTCTCCTTGAATCCTATGGAAGTTTGACTCAAGTCTCCGGAGTTACAGCACAATCTGATTTCTGTTGACCATAATGCCACTGTCAGTCAAATACCATCACTTTCCAGCAGATACAAACCTAAATTTTGTTAGTCCATGGTGATTGGAGTAAACAACTATAATAATATCTGTTGTGTGAGAACAGATTTCTACTTGATGGGACATCTATGATCTTTGTTCATAATTCTTGGAATAAATGCATTGTTAAGGTTATCAAAGCAATTGCTTGTCAGTTTCAGGAAAAAAAGAAAAGGGCAGGTATTTACAGTAATTTTATTATGATTAGGTAAGTCTGCTTTGAAAATTGTACTTTGAAACATTACAGAACATATTACGGTCTCCTCATAACTCCAGAATATACTTTTCATGCTTGGGTCTTGAGCTTTTCATAAATGGCCAAGACAAATTTTCACAGCGACTTACGTTTAAACTGAGCTAAAATTGTTTGAACAGGTTCGCTATTCTTTAAATTACTAGACATAATTAGTAGCAATTAGTACCATGCCAGTGGAAACAATGGGATAATTACTCATGAGCAGGTAATTGAGGGCTCATTATGTTGACTTAAAATGCCATCTTGAAACTGAATGGGCGGAGGTACAGATGTAAATAAAAGCCCAGCAGAAATCTGAGAGTAGGAATTTGAAGCCCTTATGGAAAGAGAAACCTTTCAGTTACTATAAATAATATGCATAGTGAGCAACCTTCTCTGGGCTTTTGTTTGACATACGACAAAATTACAAATCGTCTGAAAATGAAACACAACCCAACGTTCTGGAAACTACTTTTCAACCATGGCAAGACAACAATG
The DNA here is from genome assembly GCA_019775915.2 of Cyphomyrus plagiostoma. Classification (NCBI taxonomy): domain Eukaryota; kingdom Metazoa; phylum Chordata; class Actinopteri; order Osteoglossiformes; family Mormyridae; genus Cyphomyrus; species Cyphomyrus plagiostoma. The sequence continues at coordinate 19,334,235 of JABFEA020000138.1, read as the reverse complement.
AACTACATTTCAGCAGTCTCTTTGAAATTGATTATTGACTTATCTATGCACTTTAAAACATCTTCCTCCCAAATGACCTCATATACCACCACAAGGAAACCATGGAGTAGAAATTAGCTGGACCGCAGAGGCTGTTTCTGACAGGTATGTCGAGGTACAAAGAACAGCACACCCACTTCAGGTTTTTGTCCCTTAACTCCGGAGCTCTTTTAACAATACTGAGACATGTACCCCTGCTGATCCCCTCCTCCACCATAATAACCAGGGATGCAGATGCACAACAGCATGTTCAAAAGAGAGAAAAAACACACAATACACAGAAATATCAAATTCCTAGTTGCTTAGCAACTTGCACCAAAAAGTCCAGCGCATAAACAGCAGTAGCTTGTAATTTAACACTTTGTGGTCAATAACAATATGGCTGGCAATTGGGAATGTCTATATGTATGTCTATCTATGATTCTTCTTAAATGGGAACAGACACAAACGTTAACATTCGGCAGCTACAAGGAGACTCAAGAATCACTGAAATAATATTTCAATGAAAAAATAGCTAGACCCGATGAAACAAAACCTTGTGTTTTACCTACCTCACAGCTCAGCTATGACGCACTGATACACTCTCCAATATGTCTGCCAGTCTTTGACTGATCAGTTTTTTTTGTGTGTCCATGATTGGAAACCTGTTGTAACAACAAGAATTTCTCAGTTTTCTGATTCAATGCCCCTTTGTAATGGCATGGAAATGTGAATGCTAAATGGTTATTAGCCTGTGCTAATAAGATATACAAAATGAATGGTGAGAGAAAAATGCGCAAAACCAAATCATTTAACTTATTTTATGGTTTTGCCAAATAAATCCTGCTATTTGATTTTGCTGGCCAGGCTGAGAGATGCCTCATCGTGTGTCGGCATTCTCAATGAAGCTGACCTCCACATGAATATCATCAAGGCAAGACCTGCGAATCCCATCACCCATAAGTCATGTCATCTCCACAATCTTTCCTAGAGCCCTTGTGTGCTTAATCAATCTTGCAGTCATTTTTTTTTTAATTCCAAATATTTAACCTTGACCATTTACAATGTCACATCCGCCCAGCGCACGCCAGAGACTCACTTTACTACTACTGGGCTGAGCTTGAAACGACTCATGATGTTCCCAGAAGCTTGGTGTGCAGTATGAAATGGCAACAGTAGGGCAACAAATGTGAGGTAGGCAATTTCTGCAGTGTCAAAAATGCAATACATTTACAGTACTGTGGAAATGTCTTAGGCTGCCAAAGAAAATTATATTTAAATAATCTTTAGAAAACTATGATATTATATCTGACCATTTCCAAAGCTCTTACAAAGCCCCCCCAGTATTTGTACTAACCATCTAATATACTTCTGTATTTGTTGACTCGACAACTAGCAGCACATTTGACTAATCAATACCTCACTGAATTATTTAACTAATTAAGTTAATTAATTGAACTGGCGGTGACATTTGACAAATGGAAGGATTGGCTGGGATGCCATCCAACCAGGGTATGTTCTAGCCATCCAACAAGACACAAGCAAGAGAAGAAGAATTCCTCCATATACAGGTATCCATCAACTTATGTCCAACCAAGTGACATCCAATGCACTTACTGTACATCCGAGATGCCATAAAAGCATTGTTACATTTACTGCGATACATCTGGAGCAGACATAGTGTCATGCATCAAGAACTAAAACACAACCAACCGCGCTGCCATCTGTGTAATGGTACACAGTACGTATATAACCTTTATAATACTTTTAATACATATGTTGCTGACAGCAATAATAAAGAGATAGGTACTCTTGTTATGTTGATGTTTATTTTTTTCTAAGAAAAAAGCACGCAGTACATACAGTATATTTGATCTCTCCCCTATAATGATTGCTAGATGTCTAGATTGACTTAGATCCCCATTTCCTGAAGAGGCCTTTATTGTGAGAGTTCTGCATCCATTTAGGGGCAATACACTCCTATATAAGCCTTAAAGTATTCCAGCTCTATGTTAGTGAGCTGAAAGCACTTGTAATATGAGCACTTTTAATGGATGCTCATAGTACTGATCCCAGTTCCCCCAGCAGGATGATCATAAAATGGAAACAACCAGCTGCACAATCACCTCATCATTAACACATAATACCTGTGTAAAGACGGTCTTTCCTAGAGACACCAAAGGGCCAATGAAAAACACGTTCTGAACACTGGGCTCATAGTGGTCCCACACCCAAACTTAATATGTCCATGTGTGACTCAATGTATTAATATAGTGATGTAGTGGGATATCAGACAGAATGAAAATAGGTAAATAAACACAGGGTCTCTATTAATTGGCCTAAACAGGAACTATAAAGACAACACTGTTCAGTGTTCCTCAGGGAACTTTACAAAGGGAAATTTACTGAACCTTCAGCACTGGGTAGCTGACATTGTAAAAATCTTATAGCTGGCTGAAGTACAAGAATTGGCTTGTAGCTTAAGCATCCGGCAGGTCCATGGAGAGAGCGTACCTGAAACCAGTGGCTGCACTGTCTGTCTGGCTTTACTGTCGAGTGTCTCTGACTCCGCCTTTGCTGTAGTGCCTAGCCGAGGGCAGTCATCGTAACTTCAAGCGTGCGAGTAACTCTTTAATATAATTTTAATTTGTCTTAAGAAAAGTGCTTGGAATGAAAAAAAGCACCAGGGTACAATTTTACAAAAAACCTTTTCATAACTTCACTTCACTTAAACGGTATGACAATTACAAGCCCTGAACAATGAGGGCATTCATTGGTCAGCACAAGACGTTTGTTTAATGTAGAAAATATCATCAGTAGAACCTCTATAGTGTGGCTACAATGTGGCACATGACATAGCTTCTTTCCAAGCTTGCGACCTGTTATAATTATGATGACAATATCATTTTATAGTGTAACTATAATTTACCATAATAATATATTGTTGCTGTCCAATGAAAAATGCATCTCTCCAAAAATCAATTATTTCAGGAAAAAAACACATTTTCTCAGAAACTGCTTTAGAAAATAAACCTAAAGCAAAATGAGACACCATCAGCACCGCAAACAGGAACCTACCTTTACGCTGCCGTCAGTAAAAGGGTTCATGTTTTACATGGACTTAAGTGGATTATTGTCAGTGAATGTGGACTTACTTGGTTTTCTTATTATACAGTCCAATGGCCCATGGTTAGTTTGAGCTTCATCTCCCTATATTACGAGAACAGGATGGGTTATTGATGGATAGTCCAAATGTTCGCACATAATTAGTGCCCTCTCATACCATTGTTCCTCTATTGAGAATGAGAGCTCACTCATAGAACATCTTTTAATTGATCAATTAGATGTCAAACGCTATCAATAGGCAAAGAAGAATGGTGGAATTCCATCTATAGTAAAAAGTCAAAATCATCAAAAAGTGGACATGGTGTTCATCAACCAACAAAGATATGTAATTTAGTTGCTTTATAGGCTTGTAAGCTGTATTCTGTGGTGGCATTTCTCTGTGATGTAATCAAATGTAGACTCCAGGACATTGATGGGATTGAGCCTTTTCAAAATCTTCTTTAGTCCAGAAGGTGTCAAGTATGAATAGAATGGGGAATAAATTCCACCATGACAGTGGCATACTGGCATACTGGGCTGTGTGAGAGTATGTGTAGCTACACATGAGTGAAATTCAGGCAAGGAAACTGCAAGCGGGTTCATAAACAGATGAGGAAATGAATGAATGGACAAATTAAGTGCCAGAGTAGATGGACAGCGAGGATCCCCTGCGCGATGGTTTAGCCGAGCGTCACAAACCTGTCACCGAGCGTCACAAACCTGTCACCAGTTCGCTTCACACTCCTGCCCTTTACTGTGAAGCCGCCAAACGGCTGAGAATCATTTACAATCCGGTCACTTCCTGTGCCACTGCACCTGATGAATGACCCCCCACGGCCTGATTAAAAGCAGGTGGCGCGTCAGGGGGAAATACAGAGCCCCCAAGACTGAGTCATTTCAGTGTTAAAACAGGACCCTTGTTGTTCAAAAGGCCCCAGACCTGAGAACTGAATGCAATGAGAAGATGGTGGATGGGCATGTGCCATGTACCTGACAGATTCAAACAAGTGTGGCTTAGCATTTATATATTGGCAGCCTGGCTCCATGTGTAGGAAGGGAGTGAGATGCCAGATGGGAGTATGTGCTGTCTGCCATCAGCATATAATAATCAGGCTGGCGATATCATTCATCATCAGTCTATGTTCTGTAGGACATACAGACTCACCTAAAGGATTATTAGGAACACCGTACTAATACGGTGTTTGACCCCCTTTCGCCTTCAGAACTGCCTTAATTCTACGTGGCATTGATTTAACAAGGTGCTG
>JABFEA020000138.1:19305791-19318352 GCA_019775915.2 Cyphomyrus plagiostoma | reverse complement strand
GCATTTCAGAATTGGTTGGTATTACAATTTTTACACATAAAAGTAGTTCTTGTTTATTTTATTTTTACAATGCAACACGACAGTAATTTGTGCCAAACTGGAGGATACAGCCACACTTTATATATACAATTTGCAATGCTGAAAGTTGTTAGTGTTTTCTAGCCCATTGAACATTGAGTGCCCCAGTAGTGTTGCTGGGTGACAGCATTTGTCATTGTTATGGCAGCCTGAGTCACTTTTGGGTGAATTGTGAAACGTTTTAGTGGTTGTAGGGCATTTTGCACCAAAGGGTAAGTGATGTGCTCAGGTGTGTATTGGTACAGCCCACTGTGTGAAGTGTTGTGAAAAAGTGCACATAGTATTGAGACAAGTGTGAAAATGATTGGAAAAAACTGTAATACTTAAAGTAATTTCTTTTCAGTTAGTGTTATTAATTGTCATGAGTGATGAAGCCCTTTGCAGTGAAATGCTGTGTGAGTGCTTTCAGTAACCAGTGCTGCAGGATTGTGCTCTGCATTTACAGCTGAGGTCTGCCGCTGATCTGCTTTCACTGGGGGTGATCTTCCCAGCAAAACCAGAATACAGTCAGAAAGCACCCGCTGGTGCTCTCAAACACAGGCCACCCAAGAAAAGCATTTTGTGAACGATGAGTATTAGTATAGAAGTATTTTAATTATGGACACATTCCTGGAGACTGCTGCAGAAACACTAATTTCATTACCAGAGTCATCACTTTGGCGATAAATTGTCATCGATATTCTATAATTAAATTTGCCATTGATTTCCAAAGAAAGATTATATAAACCTACACATTTATTGTGGGTTTAAGGAGACACAGACAGAGGACATTTGAAGTCCATGTCCAAGCTGATTGGATACAGATGAAAATATCAGTGTGATTCATAACATCGCTGTTGATCCACTAAAGCATGCACAAAAACATAAGTGTCAATTATAGCCATGTGACTAGTTACATAATACAAATGATTTAATTAAGCTGAAAACAATAAATTGCTAGAATCTTTAAAAAAAAAAAAACTTTTGATGAAATACTACATGTTCCACAACGGGATGGGATGCCATGCTGGGCACCTCCTAGGGTGCGCGTGTGTGTGTGTGTGTGCGTGTGTGTGTGTGTGTGTGTGTGTCCTGTGGAAAATGGATGGATGGACCCTGTACGAATCAGCAGAGATTTATTGAAGCTGTAAATGGATTCATGTTGTCTAGTACCATGGTTTGGGAAAACTATGATGAAGATTTATATTTTAACATTCATATTTTAAAGGCTGGTTTAATAATAACTAACTTAACTGAGTACCTTGTGGTCCTGTAGCAGTTAAATGGCTGGGAGATGGATGATCATAGAAATATTGAATAACCAATCTTCCGTAGTGCTGATCCCTGTTCCGCAGGACTCTCAGGACTCTCGGGACTCTCAGCACTCTCGGGACTCTCAGGACTCTTGGGACTCTCAGCACTCTCAGGACTCTCGGGACTCTCGGCACTCTCAGCACTCTCGGGACTCTCAGGACTCTCAGCACTCTCGGGACTCTCGGGACTCTCAGCACTCTCAGGACTCTCAGCACTTTCAGGACTCTCGGGACTCTCAGGACTTTCAGGACTCTCAGGACTCTCACAGCAGGTATGTTCTGTTATAGTGATAGTGCTGATGTGTTGTGACACCTGGCTCTGCTTGCTGTAAGTCCACTATGGGTGCTGCTCTGGCTCCTACATGTTACTTGGCCACAGAGAATCTTTCATCTTCGGGGACAGACATAAAGCAAAGGTCCTGTGTTTCCCATGACCTGACCTGACCTCAGGTATATAAAACCTGCAGTCTGAATGGGACACCTGTACCAGACCACATACTGTGGGTGAAGGGTTCTGTCGAATGCCGGTTTTGACATATCCCCCGGCTTTGTGAATCACCTCGGGAAGCAGCGAGGCAGGGCAGGGCTTGCACAGACTCCGGAGCTGCTCACAGCCAAACCACCTAATGACTGCCATTGAGATAACAATCACCAAGCTTCCCCTTGGTGGCTTGAGGCAAAAAGGAAAAAGTCAATTTCCAAGGAAAGGCTCTAAGAGCTTCCTTCAGAGAGCCCTGATGTCACCCAAATGATAGTGGAGGTCATTAAGGCTGAATGCAGGCCAACATGAACATGTTGACATATGCAATCCTGTATGTGCACCTCACACCTCACTATGGATATCACATGATGAAGAATCAGCCAATGAATTGATGCCACCTCAAGTTATGATAACATGGTGTAAAACCATCCTATGGAGTGATGGTAGTTACATCAAATTCCTATATGCCAATCCAATATAGCCCAGGGAGCGGGTTTTGCTCTTTTCATAAGCAGAGCAATCCATGATGTATAAAAACTACAAGGCTAAATGGGAATGTTTAACTGGGAAAACAATACATTCAAGGAAGACAAATAGACATGGAAGGAGAATGAAGGGGAATGAATCCTAGCGTAATATCTCACTGCAGGGCAAAAGTATGCCAGTCTCTAACAACTTGGGGCAAATGAGAACAGTTGCTTTATTATGAGACTACGGGTGAGAAGACAATGTCTGCTCATAAGCCATCGGTGTGATATATTTCTGCAAACGATGAAACGGATCCGTCAGGAATGAAGACTGGCTGTAGATGGAACACGTGCTGTAACACAAACTGGCCGCGAGTCCATCAGAGATCCTGCGCCCCCCTTGCCGCCTGGTCCAGGGACTCTCATTTTATTTGCCTTGCATGGCTCATCCTTTAGGAAAATGACAGCGCCCCCTTATCGATTTCTCACGCGGAGATCAATCAGCCCCAGTGCCCTGACTCAGGCCTTATTCAGGGCATTCCTAGATGCCACTGGTGGGGGCTAATGTGCGGGACTCAGCCACCAATTCAACCGCAAGCAAAAATAAGCTAATCTGTTGGGGGGTATTCAATCCAATGTGGTACACAGAGAGCCTTATTTTCTTTGTGATGGATTTCCCTTCCAGGGGGCTCAGTTAACCCCTGGTTGTAAAAACACGGAGGCCAGAACTGTTTCGGCTCCTAGCAGCAGGTCATCTTGCCTCGTCTCCAGATTCACATGTCAGCCAGTCGAGGACAGTGGATGGAATCGGGACTAATGACAAAGTTTGACTCAGGGACGCGTTACAGGCCATGGGCCATGGTGATGACTGCCATGATTACAGCTCATATGACGTCATACATCTAAAACAATGTAGATTCTGTGAATATCATCCGAAAATATACGCCCACCTTTAGTCAATCATAGGAAATGAGTGGGGTAGTTGGGTTTATGATTGGCCCAAAAGAATCGATATCAATATCTAGAGTTGCTACAAACATGACATACCTAGCACATAACACGGATTTGTACCACAAGTAATTGAAAGTAGTGGATGGCATATTCCTTATGTTATATCACTTTAGTTTTAATTATAGTGTTGTTAGCCTAAGCAACACCTTCATTTTACTTCCTGCACAGCTAGTCCGCACAGGTATAGGCCTGAATCACCCCAGGCCATAGATGATGACTTACCATGCCCTACACTATACAAAAGCACAAGTCAGCCACACCCACTACCAGACACAGAACAAAACCAGACTCGGTTGGCTTTAGTGCATGGGAAAGGCCTCACGAAGCGATACACTCCCTTAACGATGACCCATCCATGAATGCAGTCGAAGATCACAGTTAGTCTGCAATCTATCCCAGGAAACATAGGCCATGACACAAGGGAACACCCTGGATCCTCTGAGCCGCGCTGCACTGGCCTGCGTTGCCCACGTAGCAATGACGTGGTGCATTTATGTGCTAAGATAACGATTTACATGAGGTGTCTCTGAAAGCCACGAGGTGCACACAGGACACGCTACCAGAGCCCCCTGCCAGAAGTACCCAGGTGAAGAACAAGGGCGGAGATCTGTATTCCTGTACAGCCACAGCAGGACACCCCCGGGTGAGGAATGTCAGGGCATGGGGGGGGGGGGCTACCTGGCAGCAGCCAGGCACATTATCCCACCCCATTACCTTGCGCCCAGGCCGTCTGCCCTAATTATGGGTTTGTTCGGTCAGGGGCAACTGCGGCTGCTTACATGCATGATCCTGGAGGAGGTCGGTGATGGGAATGCCTTTCGTTTTGTATTTCAAGCCTGGTTTCGGAGTAAGGTGCCGCATCAGAGTGTTCCTAAGTAAAGAGGGAATAATTAGCATTTATTCAGTGTGGTTTTGGACCAATTTCACATTCAGGCTGCCATTGTAATACAGGTGTGTCGATTGTATTACAACCATCTCTTTCTACCATTTTCATTTAATTTCACTTCATTCATTTTATTTCATTAGACAAGACAGCATTTTGCATGCGGAGAATTACGCTACGTATTATTAATCTTCCGTAGTCAGATACCCCTGCACTCGCAAACACATCGATGGCCCCGAGGATCTGGGGCCACATCGCCACCCTCCACAGCGCTGTGGCATCCGGCCACATGTGGGCATTCTCAGTTCACTTCATTTTTGGTGGAAAAGGAACAGAAAGTTCAGAATAGTGCATGAAAGGATGGTGACTAATTTTTATAAAGTGTGCAACAAGAATAAATTCTGTTGTATTTTCTCCATTAATCCATTATTGATTATTGGTATGTTATTACATAATTAGCTTTTGTCTAAGATAAACTGAACCCAGTGGATTCTTGCATCCAGCATGTTTGACAAGCTATTCAATACACTGTCAAACCTGACAATAGATACTATTTAAGTTTAAACTAATAATGATTATGGGCTTGTTGTTGGTTTTATCAAGTCATTTTTTATCTGAACACTGAACACTGACACATGTTTCATCATATACCATTGGTTATTTTCTGTAATATAACTATCCATGCAATTTTAGGTCACTTTTTATGTACTGATTGTTAACAAAATTGCTTTTACTCTTATGTACTTATATATAGAGTTTATTCCCATAAAAAGGCATTGTAACAAGCCACAATGAATTGATGAGTCTCCTACAAGGGCATTCTGATATATTATTGAATATTATTGTCAATATTGATGCCTCTGGTTCTTTGATACTGACCAGGTGACAAAATATTTTCCCATTCCATCCCTAATTGGTCACTCACACGAGAAAGACAGCTAAGGCAAACAGTGACAGTAGTAGCAGGCAGGTACAGTACAGAATGACTTCAAAACAGTGGCCTTTCTGACAACCTAATACAACACTTAACATCATACTAGATATGTACACTATTTTAATCTGTTGTTTTCTTTTTTAAATCATTAAAATCAGAAAGCTCATTTACGAAGGACTTGCCTTTGCAATCACAGCAATAATGTAGCGGTGGGTAAAAAATGGGGTAATTGGTTTGGTAAGGATCGCTTTCTCTCACACCGTGAAGCCCTAAACAAAAGGAAAGGTCGCCAATTAAGGCATCGTGAATACCAAGTACCGTCGCTGATGAAAACAGGCCAGTGGTTTAAATAGATTTGCAAGCAATTTACCTTTTCACAATGTTGGCAATCTGATGCAATTTGCTCGCAATTTTGCCGGCTTTCAGTAGCACACCGAGCTGACACTATACCGACCAAATGGCACCAAGGACCACATAGAAAATGTAAAACTATCTTGGCTGCATCAAGGTGCCAGAATGGCGCTTCATCAGGAAAATTACAACAATTAGCATAAGTGCTGAAAAAAAAACACAACACTAAATGTCAGCGGCAAAGGTTCAGCCAGCGATGGATGCGGACGCGAAATGTCCTCGCGGACGGACTCCTTGCGAAACCCGAGGCAATCACCCTCCATCCGCAGTGGCTGATGGGTCCACAATTGCTGTGACATTCTCTAAGTCGCAGACCTGTCATTCTCTCCCGCAAAAGGATTTTTTCCCCCTCCTGCCCGCGATTTTCTCTCCGTAGAATCATGACATTCCCTACAATCAAGAAATGTTTTACTTTCATGTCTCTGGCCTGTCTTAAGCGGGCACCAGATGCGGTCATGCTGCAGTATCAGGTACCTCTGCAGTAAATCGAATGGCGGGCGGAGAGGGGGGCCATCTCTGTCACAAATTAAATGCATTTAGTACATTGACCGTGACATCAAAATATCAAGATACCTATGCCCAGTCTGGACATGCGGATGTATTGCAACCATGAACAGAAAGGGAAGACGCGAATACCAGGCATTATCATTTTCAGGTGTGTGATAAGTTACATTCCTTCTTGCTAATTTTCCTTCATGGACGTGAAATGATCTAATTATCCGCTAAGAACCATGAATTTATAATTTTGGTGCTTAAAAATTAACCGAACAAAGTTTGTAAAATAGGCCCAGCCATACAAACTCCCACTGAATCTTCATTCATAATATGACAAAGCGAAAAAGAGTTTCACAAAAAAAAAAATCCAAGATGCATGCGAACAATGGTAAAGCATGTTTCTATATAAGACATTATCACTTTCGAATGCATGAGTATCAAACTGCATGCAAAAGAAGCAGTTTTGGCCTTGGCATTAGCCAATAACGGAGTAGTGATCCGTAGTGCTTCACCTCGAGCGAGCAGCAGCATAGTTAGCGGAGGGAATGAGGACAAGCTGACGGTGCCAACTAACAGATCTGTCGTGAAGGCTTTGTGTCATATGTTTGCTTCTGATGCTATATGCACCATGTGGCTGCTGCCAGTTCTCAGTACTAACTGCTAATTCATCTAACTGCTAATTTGTTGTAAAACTTACAAATTAGGCTGACCATACGTCCTTTTTTTCCTAGACGTGCCCTTACTTTTGGGACCTAAAAATGCCTGAAATGCTCAGGATTTCACGTTGTTTCATGTTGACATTCGTTTTCTGCAGTCAGAATACTTTCTGTGTGCGTATTTGCGCTGCTTTGATGCATCTCTTTATTTGTCCTGCCCCCGCTCTTCTCTTTTTGTAAACCAAAATATGGTCACCCTTCTGGGAATATAAAGTGGAGAGTCACTTTCACTCACTGCATTTCGTCAATTTAATTTAGATTTATGTAACCTGTTAAAAAAAAAACAGTGTTCATGCTGCATAGACAATTTCCTGCCTAAAAATTACCAATGATGAACAGTAATTTATCTCACTGTATCACAGCTCATTATACTTCCTTTGTAACACATTTTAACCCTGATGGAGATTTACTGAACAAAACAGTAAACAAACAACCACACATACCATACAAGTACATCAGAAAATAATAGCTTCTGACAATCCGTCCATCCATTCATCTTCCAACATTCATATTTCTATTGGGGGGGGCATCCCAGGCTGAATATGGCACAAGGCAGCAGTACACGCCCTGGGCAGGACAGTTTTGACAGTCCTTCTTATGGGAAAAGCACAGTGAATTATACTTATGGAAGACAGGTTTATTTGGGGAGTGTAAGGTATCAAGGACATTCTCCCTTTCTTAGAAGGGAGGGTTTTTTTTGGGGCTTGAATATTATACCAGGCATGGGTCAAGGGGCCCATGGTGGCAGTGCTGAGCAATTTCGGGGCCCTTTCAGGGAGCAGCTGGGGTCCCAGGGTAAGGGGCAACAAGGATGAGGGGCTATACAGATGGGCGCAGAGATGACAACCGCCTTCCACACGCAGCCTGGCCTTTAATTACAACTGATTGCTGGGAGAGGGAATTTGGTTGGGGGGGGGGACAGACAGGTGACGGGACGGGGAGAGGAACCTGTGGCAGATCACGGTGCCATCAGGCAGGACGCGCCTCAGCCTGACAGCTAATTAGGAGCGACACGGATTCCTCCCAGTGTAACAGATGTTCCCTAATCAGTGCAGCCTGGGAGGATACACTGCCAGCAACATTTCATGCACAATTTAACTATCTAAAAGGAGCAAATACTTAATGCATTGTCAGGCCCCCGCAGCTGTTTCCCTTAGCTGAGACGCTCGCCGTCTGAAACGTGACGTTTTATGTAACGCTAACAGAGTGTTTATAATACATTAATAGCTGTTAAAAAAAAAAAAAAAGGTCACACATTTGCAAGGCAACTGTGCCCTGATAGATGTGGTCACACGGTTCTTAGACGGGAACGAAACACCCGGCACTCTGATGTTTCGGAAACATACAGCGAATAAATAAACAAACACGCTCAGTGCTTGTCATTTGGGTAAAGGGCTATTTCCTTAAGGCTTAAGCTTTCAATTTGTGATCTTTACTGCAGCTAGTATATGAATTTCGCATTTTTATGGTTTATACAGTAATTTGGCACAACAGACGTTTTAAATGTGCTACACACACAAAAACACGCACACGCAGGTTTGCAATTATATCTTTGTGAGGACTCTCCATTCATTTCTATGGGGAAAACTCTAATCCCAACATGACAACCTTAACCCCTACGCAGCCCTAACCTTAACCATAAGTAAACAAATAAAATATGAGACTTTTGGAATTCTTAGTTTTTTGACTGCATTCACAGATCTTTATGGGGACCTGAAAAAATGCCCTCACAATATCAAAATAACAGGTTTTAATTACATCGTGGGGGACATCTGGTCCACACAATGTAATATAAACCTTATCCACACACACTCATTGACTACTTTATTAGGTACACCTTGCTAGAACAGTGATAAAACCCCTTTTGCCCTCAGAACTGCCTCAATTCTTCATGGCATAGATGCAGCAAGGTTCTTGGAGCACCTTGGATTCCTCAGAGTCTCTGGTCCATGCTGACCTGACCTGATAAATCTGCAGCACATGCGCTATGCTATCAACTGCACCTTCATGACGTGAATCTCCCATCCACATGAGCAATGTGTAGTGCTATGATGTTGCGATGGCTACGATGTTGCTAGGCAAGAGGAATTTTTGAATCCCATTATAATCTTATGGCACCACCGTCATCAGTTGTTGAACGAAACGTCATTAGGTAGCACATGCCCATATACCCCATATGGACAAAAATATTGGGACACCTGGCTGTTATACCTACAGGAACATTTATGACATCACATTCTAAATCAGTATGGAGTTGGCTGCCACTCTGGGAAGGCTTTACATAAAAATTTGGAGTGTGTTTGTGGGAATTTTTGCTTATTCATCCAGAAGAGCATTTGTGACGTCAGGCACTGATGTTAGACATGAAGGCCTGACTCACAATCTCTATTCTAGTTCATCCTAAAGGTGTTTGTTGGGGTTGAGGTTGGGGCTCTGTGCAGGCCAGTCAAGTTCTTCCACAGCAAACTCACCCAGGCATGTCTTTATGGACCTTGCTTTGTGCTCTGGGGTACAGTCATGCTGGAACAGTAAAGGGCTCTTCCCAAAACTGTTACCACAAAGTATGAATCATAGAATTGACCATATTGTCTTGGTATGCTGAAGCATTAAGTGTTCCCTTCACTGGAACTAAGAGGCCAAGCCCAATCCCTGAAAAACAACCACATACCATTATCACTCCTCCACCAAACTTTATAGTTGGCACAATGCAGTCAGGCATCAGGCAGGTGACGTTCTCCTGGCACCTCCCAGAGTCAGACTCCATCACACTGGCAGACAGATAAGCGTGACCCGTCACTGCACAGAACACGTTTCCATTGCTCCAGAGTCCGCAGAGCCCAGTGACGTCACGCTTTACGCCACACCATCCGACGCTTGGCATTGCGCTTGATGATGTGAGGCCTGCATGCAGGTGCTCAGCCATGGAAGCCCATTCCGTGAATCTCCCGGCACACATTTTTTGTGCTGGGGTCAATGTCAGAGGAAGTTTTGCGCCCTGCAGTTATCAGGTCAGCTATGCACTGCGCCTCAGCACATGGCGACTGCACTCTTCACGCAGGCTGCCACTCTGTGGCTGAGTTCCTGTTGTTCCTAAACACTTCCACTTGGCAATAATGTCAGTTACAGTTGACAGTGGAATATCTAGCAGGGAAGAAATTTCATGACTTATTGCGAAGGTGGCTTCCTATGACAGCACCACGCCTGAATACACTGAGCTGTTCAGAATGACCCATTCGTTCACAAAAATTTGCAAAACTGACTGCATGGCTGGGTTCAATTTCAATTTCAAGAAAGCAGGGTCACCCTGTCTCTGGTGCAACTGAGGGGTTAAGGGCCCTACAGTGACGTCAGTCTGTCAATCACAGGGTTTGACATGACACCGTTCCGCTGACAGACTCAGCATCCAAACATACACACATTGAAAAGCCAACAGTCACTATTACCCGGTAATAATAATGATGATGGAAATGCTCATATTAGTAGTGTATGAAATGCGTAACTTGCCTTTTGCCCTTAATTACTTTTACAGGCACGCATGAAATTCTTGGAGCAAGTGCACAGCTGCCAGGAGATTCCCGACAGGGACAGGTCAGCGTGAAAACCTGTCTCACGTGTTTGTGCTGCGCTGGTGCACCTTGTCACGTCCACTGGGGAGGTGCCTGCCGTCCCTGAGAGTTCACGTGCCAAAAGATAGACCGTCAATCATCTAGTGGTGCAACAAACCTGCATTTTGTTTGGACAGAATACATTCACATCCATTCATGTCAATGTTTTATGGAATGATTTTTGATATATTTCAAGCAAACTGAAAAATAACAAATAAAGTTAATCTGGGAGGACTCACTGGGGTTAACAAATGGAGCAGGCAGTCTACTGTTCATTTGCGCTTAATTTAATTTGATGCGATCGGCACCCACATGCATAAACATGGCCGAAGGGTGAAGACATTTCCCAGCAGTATCAGGCAAGATAAAAATCCAGCTCCCCATTTACCTCACGCCTTCTCAGTCCCTCTTCAGAGCCTTTTACTCCCTATCACCACTGGGAGAACCAGCGGCTCTCTGGCTTGCCGCTTTTATCTGATGCTCTGGATGACAGGTAATCTGGCTGAAAGTTCTTTCAATTGCACCCGCAGATAAAAAAAAGTGCTGTCTGATGAAATCTGAGCAGTTATCACGCTAACCATTACCTGTCAAGTCGCCCGCTTCAATTTAAGGGTGCATCAATTTTCTGAAGAGGAAATCAAGGGCGAGGAAGAAAAGCTGGCCAGATAAACAGTGACAAAGGCCCCTTTCTCTTCTTTTTTATTTATGATAGGATGTTGCTGCTTGGGGAGCTGAGTGAGGCCTCTATCAGACAAACAGATACATCGCTGATAGCTGGATAGTCTTCACCTTTCGTGACACTTTGCCGAGGAAGATTTTTCAACCTAATATAACTTTCCTCAAAATCCGCTCCAAGATTGGGAGTCCCTAGAAATCTGTCCAGCCGTCAACGAAGTGGGCGATAAAATTGAGAGGAAGCTGAATAAGCTGGGAAAGAGGGATGGTCAGAGCAGCAATTTAAATACCATCTCGCTTCTTCTCTTTTGAACACGTTCGTTCGGACACATCCATTTACATGCATCGTTTCACATTGTCTCGTCTGAGGCAAGGAATGAGAAACAGGCAGCAAGAAAAGTAATGCAAGGCAAAACCAAAACCCAAATTAAAGCCATATGAACAAACATAAATGTTTTATTTTGCAGTCTGTAGAAATTATGCATACTAAGACATTGTCTTGTTTTTTATTAGGACCAAATGCTTCTGGCAAGAAGCATCTCACAGCACGTGTGTAAAGGTTTAAATTTGAGCCTGACTGGCACAAACACCACAATAAATCTTGTAAATCTCGAGTGCTGTCCTTGAAAAAAAAAAGAGAACGACCCGTCATTTATAATCAGAACAGACATTACGGCAACATTTGTTTGAAAATTCTCAAAATGACAAGCTGCACTACAGGATGAAGATAATGACCCAGGATGTGCCCTAAATCCTGCAGAGCCTCAGGCACTGAGAAGTGGCTGGTCTCTGCCAGGACCTTCTCCACTCTGTTATTAAGTTACTGCAAACTTTTCTTGTTTCGACGCAGAAATCCTTGGGGGCAACTTCTGTCTGTTCACCTTCCATCTCATTTACAGTTCGATGGGATCTGTACTTCAGGAGTGTGTAGATGTTACAAATAACTCACAGCTAACTATACAAAATTCTGCATGAAAATCCGTTCTGGCTCAGCTCGAGTATTAAGATGGCTTGGGTTTGGCAAGCTTCCCCCTTTCTGAATGTTAACAAGCTCTTATCTGAAGAGAGACACTGTCTGAGCACCACTTGACCACTATTTATAAATGCGAGAAAGGTCTTGGACAGAGGACTGTCTTTCATAATAGATTATTAATTTCCACTGCCACACCTAGCAACCAATGACTGAAAACTAAGTTTATGAAATGACCTTTCAAGACCTTGCCAAACGTAAATTCTGTGAAATATAACCACAAATACAAGTCTCTGATTTTTTTTTTATTCATTTTTTTCCCACCAGGAAAGCAGCATGTGGTGGTGCAGTGGTTAGTACTGGGGGCAGGGTGGTGGTGCAGTGGTTAGTACTGGGGAGCGGAGTAATGGTGCAGTGGTTAGTACTGAGATGGGAAGATAGTCTTGGAGGGAAAGAGAGTGCAGAGGCGGTGATGTGGGGGGGGTTGGGGTGTGGGTGGAGTGGGGTGGGGGGTTGGGGGGGGGGTGGGGGGGGGGGGGGGGG
>JABFEA020000138.1:19279535-19290140 GCA_019775915.2 Cyphomyrus plagiostoma | reverse complement strand
TATGTGTGTGTGTGTGTATATATATATATGTGTGTATATATATATATATATGTGTATATATATATATATATGTGTGTGTGTATATATATATGTATATATAAATATTATTAATTATTATAATATATATATTATTAATATATATAAAATTGAAATTGTGCAATATATTTGCAATAGGCGAATGAGTACTTGAGTACTCCATATTGCACGTTGCTTGTCTTCAGGTAAACCTCAAAGGTAACTATGTCAGACACGTCTAAGACTTTTGCTCGCTGTATATACATTATATATAGAATCCCCGCAGCTTCTATAGTGGAATAAGATGCATGTTTAACAAAGGGTCTCTCTAAGCGCACTGCACGATGACAACGGACTGGTGGATTTATAGGTAAATGACCACCTCCTTCGCTTCGCGCGTTGCTAAACCGGTGCGGAACATATAATCTGATTAAGATGGTGCTGAATGACTGTCTTCTCGGTTACTCCCATTTCCCATGGTAATCCGTACTCCCGTATTTTTTCTCTTTTTCGTATTGTGTTGTTTTATAAATCTCTCGTGCACTTTTGATAGATTGTTGAAGCAATATTCTTTCTCTTCTGGACGTGGTGAAACTTTTCCGGTAATGCTTATCAGACAACACGGTACGTATACTATATGCATGAAATAATCACGAAAAGCCACTACACACATTTATGCCGACCGCCTGTTACCAGAATGTTTTTTTTTCTTTTGCCGCTAATAATCTTGTGATGCAGGTGTAAACTATAAAGACGTTAGGGACACTTTAATATAACTGCTTTGAGCTATATTATCAAGACATTGCAGATCAACAGTGAGATTTAACTGCGGGTTTACATTTACACTTCAAACAATTTTGAATATAAAAATCGTATTATGTTTTGTGAATGGCGTATGCCATGAAAAAGTTAATGTAAAAATCCGTGATGTAAAACCAAAATATTTTCATAAGACAGATTTCGAAGCCAAAGACATTCCAATTTACAATTCCATAGGTTTGCGGTGACGTGACTTACGGGGGTGTTATAGACTATAAAATATATATTACTAATAGATACAGTAATACTGGAAAAATATGACTTGTTTGATAACAATGGCAAAGTATGAGTGATGAAGTGATAAAGAAATGTGCAATACAAAATATATAAAATATATATTTACTGGTATTGTAAGTTATAAATTATGTACAAGAAACCTATCAACAATAATAATAATAATGATACATAATCAAATAATCAATACATGTTTATATGTATCAAGTTCCGGACAGTCGCGGTTATCATCTCAACTTCTTTATTTTGCAAAGTTTGGGCACGGTGTGGATTGACCTTTCATCGTGTATTTTCCAAGATCTATTGTCGAAACAAGTGACTTGAAGAAACAGGGAGAATAACCTGACTGCCCATCCATCACTGTGTGTAATAAAGTATAGAAGGTATAGGGCTATGCAGATGATATGATGAATATTCCGTGGTCGCTTTAATTAACTTTTCCTTGTCCTGCGATGGCCAAGCTGGTCAACAGACTCGGTCAATAAGCATATTAATACCAAACAAATAAAACTGCAAATGATTAAAACCACGGGCTTTATTAAATTTGAAATTCAAATTAAATTCATGCAGTCCGTGCACACTGCATGCTAATGGAATCAAACATTACTGGAACAACATACCAGCGGTCAACAAAAATATAGGACGGATCGTGGCAAAAGTATTCAAATATGCTTGCATATTATTTTGCATCTATGAAAACTCTGCATTCACATTAAAAAATGGAAATTTAAGGTGCGTGGTAATTTAAGGTTTAACTCAAAATGTATGTTTAAATTACATATATTTTAATAATTTAATTCATAATTAAAAAAGATGTCGGAGATAATGTTCCGCACGAAACAAACGGTTATATTGGGGACACACTGCTCGTTGTAACCCTAACCCTTTCTGCACCCCAGGGTCGGGCAGATACGCCCTCTCAACATGCCTAAATCATTCAGCATCAAGCGCAAATAAACACGCACTAGTTGCTACAGCTCCGTATATAACAATATAGGCTGTAGGCATATCGTATAAATAAGTTGCTCAAATTTGTGGCGAAAATGCAGCACAGTCAGCTTCTAATAAATGTTATTCGTATGTCGGAAAACAAAGCTTATTTTTAATTTCCCTGTTTTCGGCATTTTTCCGTAAGAATTATTTTAAAAGAGTAGCCAAACTAATCTGCTAAAACGTTGTAAAATAAATAGCTGAATAATAATATGTTAATATGTACATCCCTTTAATGTACTTTTACCTTTTAAACTTTTCCTCATTTGAATCATTTGAAGTCACAGACCTGCCGACTTTTTTCAGCTGTTGGAAACTTAAATTCCTGCACCGTGTCGCAGATGGACATAAAACAAGGAGGTCAATATGACTATAATTGCTAGGGTTTATACTCTGGTAGTTATAATCATTTTATTATTACGTCCACATTATAACGTTATCGTTTCCGTTTTTTTCTTTCACTGCGGAAGCGTGGGTGAGGGGGAGTGGAGCCTGAAGTAGTCTATTGATGACCTCACGTTAGAATGTGGAATGCTGGAGGTGCCGGTGCTCTGATTGGCCGGCTGCGTCCTAGCGGCACTTCAAAGTCGGAGAGGACCTACAATTGTGGTGAAATGGGCGGAATACATCATTGTATTGCACACCTCTAAAAAAACAGTGCTCTGATTTATAAATATAAAAAGATCCTCTGAGGAGGGCGCTTTTTTGTGATGGCAACTTCACTTCTAGGGGTGAGTCTAAGGATTTTCTTGCCGGTTTAATTAGTTGTGTAATTGTCCTGCGGAAAGGATTAAAATTGCTTTGGTATCAGTGGGAAAGTCAGTCCGTTGGTTATGTTTTTAGCAAGTTGGTCAAGGAAAAAAGCTGAGTACTTTCATCAGAAAGAAACAGGATTTGCACTTTCTGTCATCTATCTGCAGATGCACCCAGGACGTTTATGTTATTTCATTATATAATCCTTTTAAAGCTGTACCATTTCGCCGTATTTTGACTTTTGCGTTTCTTGTTCATCGCGATCTAAAGGTACGTCATTCGCACGCAAAATATATAATGTGATGTAAACCGAGTGAATGTGTTACTTTTGCGAAATATACCCACTGAGTTGTTCTATGCTGATATTAAACGGTACGAAGGCACCGATTGTAGGCTACTATGCTGTAGGATAGTACAACTCCATATTTAAAACTCTATATGGGAATATATTTAAAAACGAGAAGGCGGGTTATCGTGTTTGCTCATTTAGTCATTTTTTTAAAATCTCTTTCTAGGAGGAGCCGAGATTAGGATCGACTCCTTTAGCCATGCTAGCGGCTACCTGCAACAAGATCGGAAGCCCGAGTCCCTCACCTTCTTCTATATCGGATAATACATCATCTTTTGGTAAAGGTTTCCACCCTTGGAAAAGAGCCACCGCTAGTAGCTGCAACGTCGGGTCCAGCCTCACGAGTTTCGGCGTATCTGGAGTTTCCAGAAACGGGACAGGACTATCGGAATCCTTTGGGACAAACGGCTCCACGGGATCAAGTGCCTTTTCCTTGACATCTGGCAATTCTTCTAATTCACACTTCGGAAACGACTACTCGGTATTCCAAGCTTCTGTGTCCAACACGTCCCAAGATCCCAGCCACCAACCGGTGTTCATTTCCAAAGTGCATACATCAGTGGACAGTTTACAGGGTATCTATCCGAGAATGAGCGTCGCACATCCTTATGAGTCGTGGTTTAAATCTTCCCACCCTGGCATACCTACAGGGGATGTTGGTACCCCCGCCACTCCTGCTTGGTGGGACGTGGGAGCTGGCTGGATTGATGTCCAGAACCCAAATGGAGCCGCATTGCAGACATCGTTGCATTCCGGGGGACTTCAGACATCGCTGCACTCTCCTTTGGGAGGCTACAGTTCAGATTATTCCGGTTTGAGCCACTCGGCTTTTAGTTCTAGCGCTTCTCCTCACCTTCTGACCGCCGGTCAACACTTGATGGACGGGTTCAAGCCCGTACTATCATCCTACCCAGACTCTAGCCCTTCACCATTAGCAGGGGCGGGCGGGACCATGCTGACCGGAGGGCCAGCGGCATCTTTAGCAGGATCACCGCGGTCGTCATCCCGGCGGTATTCAGGCAGAGCCACCTGCGACTGCCCCAACTGCCAGGAGGCAGAGAGACTAGGACCAGCCGGAGCCAGTCTGCGCAGGAAAGGGCTTCATAGCTGTCATATCCCGGGCTGCGGAAAAGTGTACGGTAAAACTTCGCATCTCAAGGCACACCTGCGATGGCATACTGGAGAGAGACCTTTCGTGTGCAATTGGCTGTTTTGTGGCAAGAGGTTCACGCGATCCGACGAGCTGCAGCGACATTTGCGCACGCATACCGGTGAGAAAAGATTTGCATGTCCGGTGTGCAATAAGCGGTTTATGCGCAGCGACCACCTTAGTAAACACGTAAAAACACACAGTGCCGGGGGATCTGCAGGGTCAGGATCCAGCGGCAGCGGAGGAAAGAGAGGAAGCGATACAGACAGCGAGCACAGTGCACCTGGTAGCCCTCCGTGTAACTCCCCAGACCTGTTGCAGCCTCCGGACTCCGTACAAACGACGGGTATAACTGGCCATACCAATGTCATTGAATGAGCAGGACATCGCTCACTGCAGGAGAACTACAGAGACTATAGGCGAAAAGACTCGAAAATGTAGACACTGATAAACATCTGTATTTATTTTGCCCCAGTTCATTGAACTGAACATTAAATCCAGTTTAAGTTAATTGGTGCAATGTTAATTGTTGGTAAGGACATTCAACTAAGATATATAATGTTTTAATTATACACCGCATTTTGATGGTGGTAATAATAATAATAATAATAATAATAGTAATAAATTGCTGGGGAAGCATCTATTATACAAGAATATACTGACAAATGAGCGCCTCTTAATAAAGAAATCGTGGCCAGCAAATCTCTACAATTTCCAATGTATATATTTAATAATAAAAAAACTGTGGCACTTTATTCTTGAAGACTGATAGTTTCATCGTTTTAATACTGTCTGTTTTAGCCGGACATACCGCAGTGATATTACATTGTTTCTGTTCTGTTGTCATCCACGCTCATGAATTGTGGAAAAAGATGATGATTATTGTTTGTATTGAGGAAAAACTACATTACATTCTGGCCATATATTTAATGCGAACTACTGGTGCGAAAGAGTCCATTTTTAACTATTCGTATTAAACCTGTTGCTGCAAACCCGGAAATCGGAATATGTTGTAGAGTAGCGTAGAATATAATTACCCAATGCCTATGTAAGGGTGAGTAAGGTATTTGTTCTAAATACGTTTTGTATAGTATTTTCTAGTTGTATATTGCTTCTAGTAAATATCTGAAAATATATGGGAGTGTATTTTCTTTTCTTTTTTGTCAAAAACAAATGAAAAAATATGTATATTTCTGTGGCAGTGACATTAATCTACAAGTTGTATCTTTAAATATGTCAGAGATGCACTTTGAATTTATTCGTAGGATTTTGAAAACAAATTTATTTGATGGAGTGTTTAATCACATTTTTCATTGAAGTGAGCATGTCCGTATTGTACACTGACGGTTACAGGAATCTGCGACAATTACACTTTATCGGCTTTTCAGGTGAAGCCGGGTAATAAAGTCGGAGTGGATTTAACTGTAGACTCACACTGTAATCTGTTTTCAAATAAGCGACCATCTGCCCGAACTAAATAGTAAACGAATGATCAGAATAATTACAACAAACGTGGTTAAAAAAACCTATTGCAAAAGAAATTTTCTTGTATTTTACAGTGTTTTCATAGTATTATAATAATTTCACTTGGATTTGAGTTATGCTTCATTGGCATTTAAATACGTTGTTTCGTGTTGGTTTAATCGCACTACGTTTACACGCAAGGCTGATTTAAAAACAGCCCAATTTAATTTAAATCTGTAAAATGACCCAAACTCCCTTGGCGATGCAGATACAGTCCGCTTAAATAGCCGTCCTCGTATATTTAATATTAGAAATTTGACAGTTTAAAATTGGGTAATTAAACTCCTGATATAAAGACCGTGGGATCGAGTTCAAGCGGAAACAATATCATCCTCAGTACAAAATAAAATAAAACTATATTGTTTGGAATGTTACTATTAATTCGCTGCGATGGTGTAGAGAGACTTTGCGTAGTGCATAGCGTGTATGTGCGATGCGACAGACTGACATTTGATCCTGGGCGTACCTTTACTTCATGCTGCCTGGGGTAAGCTCAATGCCCCAAGGTATGGAAGGTACTGCAGTTATTCTGAGTATAATTCATACTTAAATAGCAGTTCTCAGGCTGAACAAACAATATTGTGATTATGAATGTTTCCAAAAACTTCATAATTTCCTTTGAATTCTCCGTACGTATATAAAACTGAACAGGCTTATATAGTGTAGCATTTGATATATTTCACTAAATTCTTACAAAACACCATATCACAAAATATAAAAGTTTTCAGTTATGAGTGTACAGGTCACAAGCATGAGAATAATTACAGGTCATAGAGAGCCACTGGCCAAGGGGCTGGTGCTCCCCATTCACAGTGTTTTCCATTCACCATCATTGTGCAGCATCCATCTGGGTAACAT
Source organism: Cyphomyrus plagiostoma (assembly GCA_019775915.2). Taxonomy (NCBI): domain Eukaryota; kingdom Metazoa; phylum Chordata; class Actinopteri; order Osteoglossiformes; family Mormyridae; genus Cyphomyrus; species Cyphomyrus plagiostoma. Next base: position 19,283,448 of record JABFEA020000138.1, on the reverse strand, counting down.
GCCTGCAATATTGTGTCCACATCACACCTGTGGCCGTGAGACAAGGTTTTAAACTGGCAGCCCAAGAGATTATTGAGGGAAAACACAGAGCCAAAGGCAGATGATGAGCTGAATAAGGCCACAGTGACGACACTGATATTCATCACAATGCCAGAGAAGCTCTAATTATGGTCCAGAGATTTGTTCATCATCTCAGATGCAATCTTGCCCCCAGTCTAACAACACACACACAGCACTTCCTGACCTCGTCCACATGGGGCTCCTCTACTAAACTTCTGGACCATCCACCAGCTACTTTCACATGTTCTATCCTAGCATGGATTGCTAACACATAAATGTTTACTGAAGAAAACTCAAAGAGGCTGCAACTCCTTTGTGAGAACAAACCCAACAAGTGATGAGACCTACAATGTTATAATTCTGGAGCTCACTTAGCATACAAACTTCAAATGATTTTTAGTGGCCCTTCATAATGCATTTTATCTAAACTCCCAAATGCAATAGATCAACCTTTTCACTGTTAGCTCAAAAAATCCATTATAATGTCAATATCTCAGAGTTGAACTAAACTGGTTTCAGGCATTGAGTAAAAAATAAGTTGAATAACTGTCCTGATAGGCGGGATTAAGGACACAAAGGCAATCAGCTGACAAACAAAAATGAGGTTTTATTTAACTGGACAGGGGCAGCGAAACACCTACAGACAAGTTGAGGGAGGCATAAAGAGAATTTCCCCACAGGGATCAATAAAGTATCTATTATTATTATTATTATTATTATTATTATTATTATTATTATTATTGACAATAATACCATGTTCAAAATCTGACCATATGGTGTATAATTAAACATATACACAAAGAACAACACACCAATGCGTCTAGAAAACACAGCAAGTAACTGCTAAGCAGACAGTAATGACCCTTCTGTCCCCTCCCAGACATGGCCCTGATGAGCCACACCTGTTGCTGATTGCCCCCCAGTACTATTTGTATTTTAGTACCTGTTTGTCTCATCAGCCCCAGTCCAGTCATTGATGGTCATTTCTTTTGTCTGCCCATGTCCTTCCCATACTAGCCTTCTCAGTTTGATCCCTTGCTGTCTTTTTTGTTTCCCTGCTCCTGTTTCATTTAAATAAAGTCCCTTTTTGTTCTCCCAACGCCTACCTTCGAGTCCTTTGGTCTTTGGTTAGACAGACTCCATCGATGGTGGGTGTCCCTGGGAGCCTCTTTCGTCCCACATCTCAGCCTGTATGCTTACCTTAACCCTAACCTCCTCCTGCTGGCCAAGCCTCCCTCTCTGTAATGCTTTGTGGGCAACGTCCTCATTGAACTGCTGACTGAGAGTGATGTAGAGGAGCAATAGGAGGATGAGTCTCCCGGCGTGTGGGTCACCACACCAGGCTCACTGCCACAAAATGGACGACATGCCCATGCTGATTCCTCCGGAGCCGATGTCTCCGAGGTGGACTGGCTCACTGTTTGCCCATGACGTGAGGCCACTCTCCTCACCACCTCCCCTCACCTTACTGCAGGTAGAAGTGGAGAAATCTGGCTGCCTTCTTGCCTGACCCAGTGTCTCCAGAGTCCTACCCAGGGGAAGCCATCATCACACTTCCAGTGTTCTGCCCAGGGGAGGCTTCTGCTTGTCCCAAGTCTCCAGGGTCCTGCCCAGAAGAGGCCTCTGTTTATCCTGTGCCTCCAGAGTCTGGTGCACAGGGGTTTATTCTACCCGTCCTTCCCTCTGCTCCTCCCCCAGAGGCCATCCCTGCCCCTGCTGCACCCACAAGGCTGTTCCCACTTCTGCTGTGCCAGGCTCTTGGCCCAGAGAGGGCTGCCCCACACAAGTCCCTAGCTATCAGCCCAATAGGGGCCACATCACCTGTACCAAGTTCGGTAGCAATCATGTCACCTGAGCTGACCCCAAGGGAAGCTATTGTGATTACGTCCTAGGTGAGACCACATTTGTCTCCTGCCATACTGCCAACTCCTGCCTCATCTCCTGGTGTCCCACCAGGGCCTGCCTAGCCCACTGGTTCCCTGCCAGTGGTCTCCTCACCCCCTGCAGGTTGCAGCCAAGCTGATACCAAACTCTGTGGTTGCTACCAGGCCGAGTTGGTTTGACTTGGAAGATGCCCCTCCAGAGGACTTAGAGCGGGATCTTCTTCCTGTCTTAAGTCCTCCTCCATGGGCCCCTGCACACCAACCCTATCTTAAGTCCTCGTGCAATTATCGTTGTTAGCTGGGGCCCAGAAGAGGGGCTGACCCAGTCTCCATCTCCAGGGGTCGGGGATATGGGATGACACTATCTGGGCAAACCAACCAGACTCCCATTTTCCCCGACATTGGCCCCTCTGTGCCCTCCTGCTCCGGCCCTGCTGGCCCCTCTCCATACACTTGCTCCAGCCCTGCTGGCCTCTCTGTGCACTCCTTCACTGGTCATGGAGACTTCATGGCACCCTCTGGTCTCACTGGCCCTCTGAAGCCCTTAGGGCCCACCTCGCTGGGGGGATCCGGGAGGGTCCATATCCCAGGGTCACCGCCCAACTCCCCAGATGAGTCCCTGAATGTTCCCCACTTCCTCTCATTGCATATTGGTCCTTGTCCCCTTGCCCTGTCCTGCCTTTGTTTTCTGCCTTTTGCCCTGTCCTGCCTTACTACCCCTTCTGGTGTTTCTGTCTCTATCTCCGTTGTTCCTCTTCTTGTCTGCCCTGTTTTGGAGTGGTAGGTTCTGTCTGTCCCTGTCTCTTCTGCTCCCTGGATCCTGTTGATATCTGGTTTGTCCCTTTGATCCCTGGTACCCGGTCCTGTCCCATGTTTGGTTTGTTTCATTGATGTGGTTCTGTTCAGTGTTGTTGTTTCATGATGATCTCTTGGTCTCTGGTCCGGCCCTTGCCTGTTAAGTGTCCATGATTGTGCTGTACCTCCTGTCCTGTCCAGAGGTTCTGTCCCTCTGGTATGGTGCAGCTTCTGTCCCATGTACCCTATTGGTTCTGCTATGCCCTCACCTGTCCAGTGTCCTGGCTGTCATCAGTCCCGTGTTTCACCCCCTACAGTCTTGTTTGTTTCCCTGCCACTGTCACATAAACCCCTTTTTTGTTCACCAACTCACTGCCTTTGTGTCATTCAACTTATTTTTAATCAATGCCTGACAAATCAGTTTATTTCAACAATGAAATCTTAACATTACAATGTTTTTTTTTTTTAACAGCGAAAAGGTTAATTGCATTGGGGAATTTAGAGAAAAAGCACAATAAAGGTATATTTAAATCATTTTAAGTTTGTATGCTTAGTGTTGAGTCCGAGAATTATTGGTTTTGTTCTGATGAAACTGTCAACCCGCTAACGAGTTGCTACTGTTTTGTTTAAATAAAGCCCCTTTTCATTCCTCCAATTCATACCGTCAAGTCATTCGATATTTGATTACAACACTTACAAATCCAGTTCAATATTTATTTAATTTCCCTAACGAGGTTAATTAGCCAGACAGAATCTAAAAATAGCTGATCGGTGCTCCTTGTGGGCTGCGACCGGCGCTGTGTACCGCGTCGGTTACACTGGATAGCTGCCTGTGAACAAATAACGCCCCCATGTGTTCGTATTGGGTGCTGTTTTGTAAATTAATTCGTGAATACTGTTTCTACAGACCCCGAGAATATATTATTATTAATGAAACTGGCTTCATTTAGTATATTTTTGCCCGTCATCATCTGCACACTGGGCAAATAAGCTGTCAAAGAACGGGGTGCTTTTATATGTGGGGTGCGTTTGCCTACGCATTAAACCGGCCTCAAAATTTCGGTCATGCGCAAAAACTATAACTACGCACATTTACTTATTAGGCCCAGTAAAAAAATCATTAGTTTATCATCCTTTCAATCAGAAACAAGTGATGAGGGAGGGCGAATTTTTTT
>JABFEA020000138.1:19250310-19271314 GCA_019775915.2 Cyphomyrus plagiostoma | reverse complement strand
ATAACAGCCACATTCTAAGGAATCATGAGTCCTGGTCTACAACTTACAGGCATGTCGCCCTTCTCACTGTAAATGTCAATCTCAGGGCTCCTCTCCAGCAAGGCTAATATTCGCTGTGCAGATGCCTTTGCTTTTGCAAAATCTGGAGCAAAACTGGAGGACTGCCCGATGTTCATGGCAGTAAAGACAATAACGGAGAACACACTGGGGGGCACCAAATACAGCCAGTCATGCACCATCCATCAGGTAAAGCAAGACACCACTGATGCCACTTTAGTTTACATATCAAGGGAAAACTAAGGACTTACAGAAAAACATTCTCGTACTGCGTGTAGCAATGTGCTATAAGCCACGCGCCGAAACGGAAAATTGCCGCGTTGACAAAGTATGGGATTGCTTGGGAAATACCGTAGGTCAATCCATAGATGGGGGCTTTATGTAGAGCAGCCCTGAAACAGTGGGTCATACATCATACATGAACTTAATACACAGGGTTATGGTTACTGGTTGAGATATATGTGATTTAAATAAAATGATACTTTACTTGTACGGATAACTCAAACTATCTTTGAATTTCTGTAAAAATACTTCTTCTCGTGACAAAGACACAACCGTCCGGAAGTTCTCAACAGTTTCTGTGGAGATCTGCAGAAAAGAAAAGGTAATTAACCATATAAAATTAAATATCATGCAGAGTTCCTGCATTGTTTTTAAAGTCAATCTCAGTGCTATTTAAGACCTTTTTTTGACCTAATTTAAGAGCCAAAGAGTGCTGAAACAATTTCTTTGATACAAAAAAACACTTTATTTATTTTCAGTTCTGCTATTCTCTTGGTATATTTTGCTGACGGCAGTCGACCGGCATTATACATTAATCATCAAGCAAGCTGCTTTCAGGAACTTTGGGCATGAATTTGTTAAGGCCTAGATCAAACCATTATTGTTGTTTAAGTAGTTGGTTATTCATAGCGCTCACTGGTGCTACTTCCAGGCCATTAGATGTCATTAGATGCCTATTAAGACTTACCATTGGGACGCTCTGTGATTGAGTATAACGGACATGAGAGGACTACATACGTTAATCACACATACACACTAACAAATGTTTTATGGTAGGCCACTGTGCATGGCAATTTTGCCCATAATCCTTAAACGCATCATCTACAAATTTAATTCCTACAGCAAATTTATGACCTTACTTTCCTCAGTTTTATTTTAAGACCTTTTAAGAATTTTTAAGGTTCTGCAGGAACTCTAATATGAAGAAAATAATACTTGCCCAGACATTCAGAAATGATTCTTTAAGATTCATTCATACTCTATACTATACACGTGCCATACCTTTCCAGAAAGTTCCAGGGCTTTCTGGTCTTTGGAAGCATGGCCAGCAGTGGCCTTCATCTGTATGAAGTTGGCTCCTGAGAGGACAGGCACGCAGGCGAGTATGAGGAGTGTGAGCTGCCAGCTGAAGATGAAGGCCACGACGATGGCGATGGTCAGAGCGCATATGGTGTTCGTAGCCAGGCCAAGTCTGGATCCTGCTGCCTGGCAGAGAGACACAGGGAGGACAGCATAGGGATCCCATTAGTCACAATGTATGTATCGCAAGTCAAGTCAGCCAGATCCATGTCAATCCAAAACACCAACAACCACAAATCATACAGAGCTGCTCAATGGAATGGCTGCAGATTTGGGCTGCACAATATCACACTGCACAATATCACATTTCGATATAATTGCGATACGTGCACAAGTGTAATAATCACTAAGGCTTTAGATAATTAATGTAATAATTTGTACAAATGCTGGCTTTTTTGGTACTATATGGGCATTTACTTATGCCCACACTTCGAGAAGCAGATTTAGTAGCATGCCTAAAATACTAATAAGAGGCGTATTGTGATGCCCAGAAGTTAGTAATCTGTATAATCTTAATTTATCCTTATATTTATTAAATGTGATTATTAGGGCATAATACATGTTACTGTTTTGGTATATCACAGAAGTGAAAAGCAGTTAAGTGGTGGTGAAGAAAGGGACAGCTCAGCAACCATAACATTTCTAAAAAAAACAGATAATTTGGATAAACAAAGCAAAAAGATGTCGGTGGTTTGACGGTACTTTCTGTAGTTTGAAGTCTAACATGTTTATGTGGTGCTTGACTATAGTATATTTCGAGTACATTTCAATTGTTTTATAAATAGCACAATGTTGATCACAAATACTTTAAATAATCATGATGTGATATCACACAGGGGTACTGGAGCTTCAAATCCTCATCTTTCCGGCCTAATCCTGAATACATAGATAAACTGTTCAGCTTCATGAACACCTAAAGGTGCTAGCTAGCTAAGTCTTTTCAAAATCCACATGCTATGGTATTACGGCACCTCCATCAGTTAAATTTTGCGCAAACACTTAAAGAAATACCAACAGGGAACTAAAAAAAAAGGTTGTTTTTACCCCTTTGACTAGCGACGCATCAGTTGCCAGTTTAGTAGTTAAAACTCCCACCGCATTTCTGCTGTCATCAAACCAGCCGATTTCCTGAAGGAGACAAAGTCAGAACAAGCTTCAGTGCACGTGTGTGTTCACGGTCCCCAGTTTTCCAAAAATTTATGTGACATTTCATTACTCTGATGCATTTAAAAATGTAGCCTTACCTGCCCCATCATGGCTCTGAAACACTGACTTCTCAGTCTCATTGTCAGAAGTTCTCCTGATTTGCCAAACATGAAACCCTGAAATATAGGAAAAAAAAAGGAATGAGCCAGTTGTTCAGAACGTCATTTTTCACAGGCAGTGTAAGTGGAAGTAGTGAAGTTGACTGATTTATGTGCAGGCTAACTGGAAATACTTCTTAAAACATTTAATGGAGTAGTACACCTTGATATACCAGTAGCAAGGGCCCACCTTGACATCGATGTTATCCTTTTATTTGTACATAAAAAATACTCAATCTTCCTATTAGCAGTGAAGTTATAAACAATGTATTAACATGAACTAGTCTGCAGGACTAGTTAACCATGGAATCATGGAGTTCTCCTGTATTAATCCTTGGGAAGGCTTTAATTCTTATCCACTCCATCCATCAATCCATTATCTCCCACTTATCCGAGGTCAGGTCGCAGGGGCAGCAGCCTCAGCAGGGAAACCCAGACTTCCCTCTCCCCGGCCACTTCATCCAGCAACTCTGGGGGAATCCCGAGGCATTCTCAGGCCAACTGAGAGACATAGTCCCTCCAGCGTGTCCTGGGTCTTCCCCGGGACCTCCTCCCAGTGGGACATGCCCGGAACACCTCCCCAGGGATCATGCTGCATTTTTCCATCTGTAGCACCTAATCAGATTCCCGAGCCACCTCATCTGGCTCCTCTCAATGTGGAGGGAGGAGCAGCGAGTCCCTCCCGAATGACCGAGCTCCTTACCCTATCTCTAAGTGAGAGCCCAGCCACCTTGCAAAGGAAACTAATTTCGGCTGCTTGCACTCGCGATCTCGTTCTTTCGGTCACTACCCACAGATCATGACTATAGGTGAGGGTAGGAATATAGATCGACTGGTAAATCGAGAGCTTCGCCTTTTAGCTCAGCTCCTTCTTCACCATGACAGACCGATGCAGCGCCCGCATCACTACTGATGCCAATCCGCCTGTCGATCTCCCGTTCCAGCATCCCCCCACCCATGAACAAGACCCCGAGATACTTAAACTCCTCCACTTGGGGGAGGACCCCATCGCCGACTCAGAGAGAGCATTCTACCCTTTTCCGGCTGAGGACCATGGTCTCGGATTTGGAGGTGCTGATTCTCATCCCAGCTGCTTCACACTCGGCTGCGAACTATCCCAGCAAGAGCTGAAGGTTACGGCTCGATGAAGCCAACAGAACCACATCATCTGCAAAAAGCAGAGACCTAATCCTGAGGTCACCAAACTGTACACCCTCAAGGTCCTGGATGCGCCTATAAATTCTGTCCATAAAAGTTATGAACAGAATTGGTGACAAAGGGCAGCCCTGACGGAGTCCAATCCTCACTGGAAACAAGTCCGACTTATTGCCGCCCAGACTCTGGTCATACAGGGACCATACAGGGACCAAACAGCCTTCAAAAGAAAGCCCGGCATCCCATACTCCTGGAGCACCTCCCACAGGACTCCTCGAGGGACACGGTTGAATGCCTTCTCCAACTCCACAAAACACATGTAGACTGGTTGGGCAAACTCCCATGAACCCTCCGGCACCCTGCGGAGAGTATAGAGCTGGTCCGGCCAGAACAAAAATCATATTGCTCCTTCTGAATCCAAGGTTCGACAATCCAGCGGACCCTTCTCTTCAGAACCCCCGAATAGACTTTACCTGGGAGGCTGAGGAGTGTGATCCCCCTATAGTTGGAGCATACCCTCTGGTCCCCCTTCTCAAAGAGGGGGACCACCACCCCGGTCTGCCAGTCAAGAGGCACTGTCCCTGATGTCCACGCAATGCTGCAAATGCATGTCAACCAGGACAGCCCCACAGCATCCAGAGCCTTAAGAAACTCCAGGCGGATCTCATCCACCCCAGGGGCTCGGCCATTGAGGAGGTTTTTAACAACCTCAGTGACCTCTGCCCCAGAGACAGATAAGTCCACACCCCCACACCCCATACTGTGCTTCCACTTTGGAAGGCATGTCAGTAGGATTGAGGAGGTCTTCGAAGTACTCTTTCCACCGACTCAAAACGTCCCAGGTTAAGGTCAGCAGCACCCCATCCCCACCATAAACAGTGTTGATGTTGCACCGCTTTCCCGCCCAGAGCCGCCAGATGGTGAACCAGAATCGTCTCGAAGCCACGCGGAAGTCGTTTTCCATGGCCTCACTAAACTCTTCCCAAACCCGAGTTTTTGCCTCAGTGACCGCCAAAGCCACATCCCGCTTGACCTGCCGGTACCTGTCAGCTGCCTCTGAAGTCCCACAGGCTAAAAAGGCCCGATAGGACTCTGTCCACCAGCGGGTTCGGGGATTGCCGCCGCAACAGGCAGTGACCACCTTATGGCCACAGCTCCAGTCAGCCGCCTCCACAATAGGGGCACAGAACATGACCCATTCGGACTTCCACAGGACATGGGAGAGGTTCTGCCGGAAGTAGGAGTTGAAACTACTCCTGACAGGGGATTCCGCCAGACGTTCCCAACAGACCTTCACTATACGCTTGGGCCTCCCCACCAGCGGAGCCAACCCACCACCAGGTAGTGATCAGTTAACAGCTCAACCGAGTGTTCAAGACATGTGGCCACAAGTCCAATGACACGACTACAAAGTCGATCATCAAACTGCGGCCTAGGGTGTCCTGGTGCCAGGTGCACATATAAACAGCCTTATGCCTGAACATGGTGTTCATTATGGACAATCCATGATGAGCACAGAAGTTCAACAACACCACTCAGGTTCAGATCAGGGGGGCCGTTCCTCCCAATCACGCCACTCCACTGTCATTGCCCGCATGAGCATTGAAGTCCACCAGCAGAACAAGAGAGTCCCCAGGTGGAGTGCTCTCCAACACCCCCTCCAGGGACTCTAAAAAGGGTGGGTATTCTGAACTGCTGCCTGGCGCATAAGCGCAAACAACAGTCAGAACCCATCCCCCCACCTGAAGGTGAAGGGAGGATACCCTCTCGTCCACTGCGGTAAACCCCAATGTACAGGTGCCCAGCCAGGGGGCAATAAGTATGCCCACCCCCACTCAGCACCTCTTCCTGCAGGCAACTCCAGAGTGGAAGAGAGTCCAACCCCCCTCAAGGAGGCTGGTTCCAGAGCCCAGGCCATGCGTCGAGGTGAGCCTATGTCTAGCCAGAACTTCACAACCTCGCGCACCAGCTCAGGCTCCTTCCCCATCAGAGAGGTGACATTCCATGTCCCAAGAGCTAGCTTCTGCAGCCGAGGATTGGACCACCAAGGTCCCCACCTTCGGCCACTGCCCAGCTCAAAATGCACCCGACCCCTATGGCCCCTCCTATAGGTGGTGAGCCCATTGGAGAGGGGACCCACGTGCTTTGTTCAGGCTGTGCCCAACCAGGTCCCATGAGTATAGGCCAGGCCACCAGGCACTCACCATCAAGCCCCACCCCCAGGCCTCGCTCCGGGGGGGGGCCCAGTGACCAGCGTCGGGGCATGGGAAAACATGTATCCATTATGTTTCTCTTCATAAGGGGTCTTTTGAGCTGCACTTCGTCTGGTTCCTCACCCAGGACCTGTTTGCCTTAGATGACCCAACCAGGGGCATAAAGCCCCGGGCAACTTAGCTCCTGGGATCATTGGAATACGCAAACCCCTCCACCACTATAAGGTGTCGGCTCCACTCCTACAGTTATCCACTTCTACATTTGAAAAATATGTAAAATATATTAATATTTTAAAATTTCAAATATTATTAAGTTTCGCATTGCATTCTGGGAAAACCATTTTTGGCTATAAAGCAGATAGAATGTAGATCTAGCCAGCCATTTTCCAAACCGCTTATCCTACTGGGTCACGGGGGGGTCCGGAGCCTATCCCAGAAGCAACGGGCACGAGGCAAGGAACAACCCTGGATGGGGGGCCAGCCCATCGCAGGGCACACTCACACACCAGTCACTCACACATGCACACCTAGAATGTAGATCTAAAGGCTACATAATGCACCTGTAAGAAGTAGGTCACGAATGCGACTCCACCAATCAGAAGGAAAAGCAATGAAAACATCAGGGTTTTCTGTCGTCTCACTTCCGGGTCAATTTCAGCAAAGACCTGTAGTGGTAGAAGAAAATGAGCGTGACGTCTCGTGTATAAATTCCACCAGGAAGATCAGTGACTTATTCTTCAGGAAGTCTATAAATTACTCACCCCAATTATTTTTGCAAAGACAATAGCGAGGCAGGGATAGACGGCTCCACCCACTAAACTGGCAAGCACCCCAATCAGCAGGTAAGGCCACTCTGGCTTATTCAAAGCTAAAATTCTTTTGAATGGAACTTTTGGGACCTTCTCTTTCTCCTACAAAAAAGAAAAAATAAATCCTTATTTAAAGGGCCAGATTGAAGTCTGTGTTTTGAAAAAAACTGCTAACATGTTTTTAAAAACCTTGATTCATCTTGTAGGATTACACTGAATAAGCTAGGCACCTTGACTCACATTAAGTTTACCTTATTTTCCTTATCTGCAGGTTTCTTGAGAAACTTCTTCTTTTTCTTCTTGGAAGATCTCCGCCGGAAGCTGTCTGTACGCCCCGGGGAGACGTTCTGGGATGTGCCATGTTCTTCTGCATCATTGTTTAGAATCTCTGCATAGACTGGGCCCTCCTCAATGGACTCCCCCTCCACATCCTCATCAAAGGAGTCGTCTTCACTTGACTCACTTGCATTTTCTATTTTACCTGAATTCTGTAAACATGTCACAATAATGTTAGTTTATGTAATTATTTTAGAGGAGGCTGTGTAACATTGCATAGTTAAGTATAGCACAGCAAAAACATTTTGTACAAATACATTTGTTAATACAAATACAATTGTTTTCAGTTGGTGGTTTGCAGCAATTTCTTTTATAACATAAGAGTTGAACTTGAATCTTGGTAGCTACCTGCTGCATGACTAATGAGTAGTAGACCCCCTTCAAGGCCATGAGCTGGCTGTGGGTTCCTTGCTCAGTCACTACACCGTCACTGAAGCCTGCGATGATGTCGGCTGTCTTGATAGTCGACAAGCGGTGAGCGATGATTATCGTTGTCCGGCCAGCCCGTGCCTTGGAACAACAGTCTAGGTCATTATCAAACAATGTGATTTTTGACCTAATTAGTCATTACAAATATTTGTTTGCATGATTAGCTCATCATTAATATATTTATTAAATTTTTCACCATTTGCACCTGTCATACTAACTGCATTTTTATTTGTATACAATGCTAACTGGACAAGTAGTTTCCTGCTTAGGTCAGTGTCTGTTCATTTTTGTTCTGCACCATCAATCTAATGATAACTGCCCCACACTTCCTCCCATGGATGCACTGCCATCATTCCATGCCTTTTTAATCTAGGGCGGGGGCGAAATGGCAATAAAAAATGAGTCCCTCTTGGTATATTGTGCCAATCACGACCACCAATGAAATTAACAGTGCATTATTCATTACTCATGTCCTGCAATCGACCTGGAAATAAGCTAAGATCGACAGATGGGTTTGAAACCCCTAGTATACAAGCTCTATAATTCAGGGGATGGGAAAGGGAAACCAGCCCAAACTTGCAGATGGCCGGACTATACGTGCTGCAGGAGCTGCTGGCTACTCTTAGTAAGGTAGCATATTTAGCAGTGAGTGCAATGCATTAGGGACTGAACCCAGATTCCATGCTGCTGGGTCCTTTGATGGGTGCCTCAGTAGGGAGCAGGTTAGGTTTCTACATTGGTAGGGACCAAATCAGCCCCGGACCCCCCGCTCCATTAAACACATGCAGTACTCCTAAAACCTGATATGGACAAGTCCTTACCATCCATACTCAAATCTACGTACTTGATGGGGAGGACCCGTCCAACCATAGTTCATATAGCTCTACAATTGCTGTTTCCTGGTTTTCTGTTTCATCTCAGAATACTACTGGTAAAACCCTATCCTCTGAATACGAGTCTGACCTGCCCAGTCCTACCTTATCTAGGGCAGCCTGCACAATAGACTCGCTCTGAGTGTCCAGAGCAGACGTGGCCTCATCAAGCAGCAGGATTTTGGGATTTTTCACTAGGGCTCTGGCGATGGCGATCCTCTGCTTCTGCCCCCCACTCAGCTGGGCCCCCCGTTCCCCGACCATCGTGTTCATCTTCTGTGAGTTGAAACACAAGCAGGCCGTCATATAAAGCTATGGCAAACGTCTTCTCTCATCACCTGCTCTATCAGAACAGGAACCCATCTGGTACTATGTGAGCTATGCAATATAAAAAATAAAGTTTTCAACATCACAGAAATAAATCATGAGGTTCGCTAATAAAAAACCAGAACAAGTCTGTGGTCTTACATCGGGGAGGTTAGATATGAACTCGTAGGCATTGGCTTCCTTCACGGCACGCTCGATGTCCTCGTCCGTGGCGTTCTCCCAGCCGTAGCGGATGTTTTCAGCAATCGTGGTTCCGAAGAGCACAGGCTCCTGGCTGACAATGCCGATGTTCTCCCTCAGCCATTTCACATTGAGTGTGCGGATGTCATGGCCGTCCAGAGTGATCTGCAATCCAGCCGCAGAGAGACACTGTTATTAATCGCTGTGAGAACATTGTCATTAAAGGAAATATCCTGCTTCTTCTCCATATGATGCAGATCTTGGTTCCTTTCCTGGCCTGTCCACCATAAAACCTTGGTGGCCATGATGTGTTGCCTTCAGTGTTGGACCGGGTTTCTTACCTCTCCAGCATCTGGGTCATAGAAGCGCTGCAGAAGCTGGATGGTGGTGCTCTTTCCACAGCCGCTGGCTCCCACTAGGGCGATGGTCTTTCCACGAGGGACCACCAGATTCACACCCTGTAGGATCTAGTGGGGGAATTAAAGAGATCATCATCATCATCATCGCCTGTGGCCCCCATTGGCACATAGCCAGTCGTTCCAATTGCCCTCAGTAAAGTCCCCAAAAAGGTCTTCACATTCAGTCTATTTATGGAGCTGCTTCAGTGCTATTCCCTAAAATAAACATAGTTTCAGCTAGATAATTTGCCTATTCTCATTGGGTTAACCAGGTTATATAAATTATACATTTCAGCCAGTTAATTTAATTTTCAAAACACTTATATGAATAGCCAAACACTTTTATGGATTGTATATTTCTGTCCCTTTAAAATGGCTGGATAGCCTCTATTATGATTAAGCTACAAAAGTATGTCTTTTTCAGAAAGTTGACTAAGCAGTTGTCCCCAGCCACCCTGGATCTTCTACACGTACTTCTTGGAGCATTTCCCCAGCTAAATTCAACATCCTTCCTCATCATATCTGTCATGTTCTGTGTATAGCAGACTCCACTAACCAAACTCCACTTCATTTTCCCCAAATGGTTTCCTACCTGTTCCCTCACTAATCTTGATTATTTCATTGTGTCCAACTGAGTCGAGTTCTCTTGCTCTATTTTGCCCTGTTCTTTCCATCCCTTCGTGAGACTGTCACTGTTTTGTCCTGCATGTGAGGATGCATTCTACCCTTCTCGTGTTTTAATCTTTGATTCTGCCAAACCCTTTTGCCTGATTGCCATGCCTGCTTGTTTTTGATCATTGTGTAAAAATGTTGCTCATTTTTCTAGTCATGGGGGTTTGATAAGAGAAGTCTGCTTCTACACCCAAAACTACATCAGCACCTACTTTCACATCCTTCCTGGACGGGTAACTGAAGTGAATGTTATTGAATTCTATGTCTCCTTTCACCGTTTCTGGCTTGTGGCCTTCCTTTGAGCTGCTGTCAATCGGACGTGGCTGGAATACAAAGGGCCAATTTGCATCAAAACAGTACAGGCTGCCTGTTAATTAGCAAAAGTGACTGTAGCATCAGGCTAATATTGATACCAGGTCGATGGTATTGTAGATCTCATAGGCTGCCCCACGAGCCTTGGCTACGCTCTCCAAGTTTGGAGTTCCTCGACCCAGAGAAAATGCACCGATCATCACAACAAAAAACACCTGGAAAATGAAAGCGAACATCATAATTGAAGTACATGAGCTTCAACAGATCACAATAATACTGAAATACCTAAATATATAACAAGAAATGAATATATTTCTTAGCATATAAAATATACTGTACAGGGAATACAGAATACATAAGCATGCAGATATTACATACACAGCTATGCTACATCATTACTGCTAAAATGACAGTCAATGACAGCTTACAGTGAGAACTTGTCCAATGGAGTAGTTTTCAGGTTCGTCGACTGTAAGCTTTGTTCCATACCAAAAGGCCAGGGCATACGTCCCCAGTATAATGAACTGAGTGAGTCCCATTGCCGCATTGGTTGTGATAGCCTTCTTCACCCCAAAATTTTTGGCCTCCTCTAAGTTAGATTCGTACCTAAAAGTGAATGGAATAGCATTGTTCACTCCATAAGCTGCTGATGATTTCTCCTCAGACAAATATGTTTATCTAATTCTCTGAAAGAAATGCAGCTGCCAAGCCAGCTGATTTGTGCTTTGTGATCTCACATGAGCATTGTGCTCTGACTGAAACCCGTTTAAGCAGAGCAAAATGAAATGGACAGTGACATAGGAAATGACATTCAGGAGCTGTAACAAATTTAAAAGGGCCCAATATAGATCCTTGGAATTTCACACCATATAAACCTTTAATGATATACATCCATTCATTATCTTCCGCTTATCTGGGGTCGGGTCGTGGGGGCAGCA
Organism: Cyphomyrus plagiostoma; assembly: GCA_019775915.2. NCBI lineage: Eukaryota > Metazoa > Chordata > Actinopteri > Osteoglossiformes > Mormyridae > Cyphomyrus > Cyphomyrus plagiostoma. The sequence goes on along the minus strand of JABFEA020000138.1, from coordinate 19,259,950 downwards.
GTCTCAGCAGGGAAACCCAGATTTCTCTCTCCCCAGCCACTTCAACCAGCTCCTCTGGGGGAATTCCAAGGCGTTCCCAGTCCAGCCGAGAGACATAGTCTCTCCAGTGTGTCCTGGGTCTTCCCCAGGGCCTCCTCCCAGTGGGACATGCCTGGAACACCTCACCAGGGAGGTGTTCAGGAGGCATCCTGACCAGATGCCCGAGCCACTTCATCTGGCTCCTCTCGATGCGGAGGAGCAGCGGCTCTACTCTAAGTCTCTCCCAAATGACCGAGCTCCTCACCCTGTCTCTAAGGGAGAACCCAACCACTCTTCGGAGAAAACTCATTTTGGCCGCTTGTACTCGTGATACAGTTCTTTTGGTCACTACCCATAGCTCATGACCATAGCTGAGGGTAGGAACGTAAATCAACTGGTAAATCGAGAGCTTTGCGTTTTGGCTCAGCTCTTTCTTCACCATGACAGACTAATGCAGTGCCCGCATTACTGCTGATGCCACACCGATCCGCCTGTTGATCTCCCGTTCCATCATCCCCCCACTCATGAACAAGACCCCGAGATACTTAAACTCCTCCACTTGGGGGAGGACCCCCTCCCCGACCCGGAGAGAGCATTCTACCCTTTTCCAGCTGAGGACCATGGTCTCAGATTTGGAGGTGCTGATTGTCATCCCAGCTGCTTCACACTCAGCTGCGAACTGTCCCAGTGAGCTGAAGGTCATGGTCCGATGAAGCCAACAGAACTACATCATCTGCAAAAATCAGAGACCTAATCCTGAGGTCACCAAACCGGATACCCTCAAGGTCCTGGATGCGCCTATAAATTCTGTCCATAAAAGCTACAGTATGCACAGAATTGGTGACAAAGGGCAGCCCTGACGGAGTCCAATCCTCACCGGAAATGAGTCCAACCTATTGCCAACTCTGCGGACCAAGCTCTGGCACCGGTCCGAACAGGGACCGAACAGCCTTTATAAAGAAGCCTGGTACCCCATACTCCCAGAGCACTTGCCACAGGACTTGCACAACACGGTTAAATGCCTTCTCCAAGTCCACAAAACACATGTAGACTGGATAGGCAAACTCTCATGAACTCTCCAGAACCCTGCTGAGAGTATAGAGCTGGTCAACTGTTCCATGGCAAGGGCGAAAACCACACTGCTCCTCCTGAATCTGAGGCTCGACAATCCGACAGACCCTCTTCTCCATAACCCCCGAATAGACCTTACCAGGGAGGAGTGTGATCCCCTACAGTTATAACACACCCACCGGCCCCCCTTCTTAAAACGGGGGACCACCACCCATGTCTGCCAGTGCAGAGGCACTGCCCCCGATGTCTATGTGATGCTGCAGATGCGTGTCAACCAAGACAGCCCCACAGCATCCTTAAGGAATGCACCTTATCCACCCCTGGGGCCCAGCCACTGAGGAGCTTTTTAACCACCTCAGTGATCTCTACCCCAGAGATAGGGGAGTCCACCCCCACGTTCCCAGACTCTGCTTCCTTGTTGGAAGGCATGTGGGTGGGATTGAGGAGGTCTTTGAAGTATTCCCTCCACCAACCCAAAACGTCCCAAGTTGAGGTAAGTAGTGTCCCATCCCCACCATAAACAGTGTTGATGCTCAACTGCTTTCCCGCCCTGAGATGCTGGATGGTGGACCAGAATCTCCTCAAAGCCATTTTCCATGGCCTCGCCAAATTCCTCCCACACCCAAGTTTTTGCTTCAGCGATCACCGAAGCCGCATTCCGCTTAGCCCGCTGGTACCTGTCAGCTGCCTCTGGAATCCCACAGGCCAAAAAGGCCCAATAGGACTCCTTCTTCAGCTTGACGGCATCCGTCACCACCAGTGTCCACCAGTGGATTTGGAGATTACTGCCGCAACAGGCACCGACCACTTTACGGCCTCAGCTCGAGTCAGCCGCCTCCGCAAAGGAGGTGCAGAACACGGGCCTTTCAGACTCAATGTTCCCCACCTCCCCGGGACATGGGAGAAGTTCTTCCGGAGATAGGAGTTGGAGCTCCACCTGACAGGGGATTCCACAAGACGTTCCCAGCAAACCCTCACTATATGCTTAGGTCTCCCCACCAGCGGAGCCAACCCACCACCAGGTAGCAATCAGTTGATAGCTCTGCCCCTCTCTTCACCTGAGTGTCCAGTTCTCACTGTCATTGCCCGCATGAGCATTGAAGTCCACCAGCAGAACAAGAGAGTCCCCAGGTGGAGTGCTCTCCAACACCCCCTCCAGGGACTCTAAAAATGGTGGGTATTCTGAACTGCTGCTTAGCCCATAAGTGCAAACAAAAGTCAGGACCCATCCCCCCACCCGAAGGCAAAGGTAGGCTACCCTCTCGTCCACTGCGGAAAACCCCAATGTACAGGTGCCCAGCCAGGGGGCAATAAGTATGCCCACCCCTGCTCGGCGCCTCTCTTTGCAAGCAACTCCAGACCCAACCCCCCCTCAAGGAGACTGGTTCCTCGCGCACCAGCTCTGGCTCCTTCCCCATCAGAGAGGTGACATTCCATGTCCCTAGAGCTAGCTTCTGCAGCCGAGGATCAGACCTGCACTGTACCCAACCCCTATGACCCTTCCGATGGGTGGTGAGCCCATTGGAGGGGGGACCCACGTGCCTTCTTTGGGTTGTGCCCGACCAGGCTCCTTGAGTGCAGGCCTGGCCACCAGGTGCTCACCATCGAGCGCCACCCCCAGGCCTGGCTCCAGTAGGGGCCCCAGTGACCCACGTCCAGGCAAGGGAAATCGTGGATCCATTATTTTTCTTACCATAAGGGGTCTAGTGAGCCATACTTTGTCTGGTTCCTCACCCAGAACTTTTCCTTGAGAGACCCTACCAGGGGCATAAAACCCCGGGCAACATAGGTCCTGGTATCATTGGAACGAGCAAACCCCTCCACCATCATAAGGTTTCAGCTCCAGGAGAGGCCTTTAATGCTACTGCTGAGGATATTTTTTTTACATGTTTACATTTCCCAGCGGGGCATCTGTTGGTTGTGAGAGCGAGACTTACTTCTCCACTGCTTTCTTCTGCCCATTGAAAGCCACGACTGTCCTGATAGCCACAAGAATTTCCTCAGCAACTGCCCCAGCCTTGGCATATGCTGAAAGTTCCTTACTCGTCAGGGAGGCAATGATCTAAAGAGAGCACATAACACTCAACAGTGTTACTCAAAAATGTGAGACCACAGTTGATGAATACAGATTCTTCAGTGCCTGCCATCCTACATTCCTTAATATTTGAAATACAACCTCATTGAGCAATCATCATGAGAAGGTTGATTCTTCCTACCTTGGACCAGAGTGCAGCAGATCCAGCAAGAAGAGGACTGACTGCTAGGATGACAAGGGTCAGTTTCCAACCTTTGATGAACCCAATGATGAGGCCAGCAATGAATGTGCAGAAGAACTGCATGAATAAGCAGATCTTGTCTCCCAGCCCATCGTTGATTGTGTTAATATCACTAAACGACAATAAAATTGCAAAAGTTTGAAACGATTCAGTGTCTGCATTATGAAGAAAGAATTGGAATAACATTTTTGCAAGCAAATATGACAAGATTCATCTGTCCATTTAATAAATATCACCAGCCTAGTATCCAGATATACTCACTCTGTCAGTCTGGTAATTAGCACTCCTATCTGATGTGTGTCAAACCATCCCATTTGCTGGTGGATCACTGAATGGAAGTATCTCTCACGGATCCTTTTTGTCTGTCTGGTAGCTGCCAGCAGGAAAAGCATGACTTGAAATGTTCCAAGAATGAGTACTGCTACTCCAATCCCCACAAAGTAATAGGCGCGACTGTGAAAGGAACAGGCAGCAAAGTTTTCTATTACATCTGTGAACATCCTTCACCTGACAGTAGCAATGAATGCACAACTAACATTCATCAAGGACACTTACTTGGTCATTAAAGATTCAATATCCACTCCAGGCATGGTAGGACAATTGTCAGAGCTGTCATTACTGGGAGTAAAATTGCCTAAAGCTGACAGAAGATAAACAGACATTGGGCATCACATTTAGCATGAAAACAATGACGTTACTCGTTGAAGCATAAATTTCCTCAGCCATATTTTTGATGCCAGTATAAGACTGGCACAAGGAAAATGTCAAAAACACTTGAATCAATACTCTTCATCCATGCATACATCATCCCAGCTGAGGGCTACTGACAGGTCCCCAGAAATTCCCACCTGTAAGGTTTAAGGGTTGACCGCTCTGGACGAAGCTGTCCGTCATCTGGCCAAAGACCACACACATGAGCGGCAGAGCAACCCCATTGGCTGCGGCACAGAGTAGCCCCATAACCATCAAAATGATTTCCAGAGGTTTGGCGTAGCGGTACTGTGGCAAAGTAGGAGATAAAATACAATACTACACAGGTTCTTTTTTAAAAAAAATCCACTTCACATAATTTCATGGAATATCACAGAATTGTGTTCTTACTAATTGGAAAAATCCAACCAGCTTCACTGGTTCCTTTGGTTCCTTTTTTTTCCCTCTAGATGAAGAGAGGAGAAGAACGTTACAAAGCAAGGAAGGAAACAGGCCTCAGGCCTCTCCACCTATACATATAGTATATGGGTACATGGCTAAGTGAAGGGAACACCAGCATGACTAATAGATTAGATTAGATTAGATTAGATTAGATTAGATTAAGTGATTGACTGATAACATACATGCAAGGTACTAAGAATACTAATTACTACAGAGTACCTATAGTATTTAGCGGTACAACATTTGCCAGGGAATCCACAAGAAGATTATGTATTTACAGCATACTAAATATATAAATGTTGTAATGCAATAATGTTAAAAAATTGTATAATAAATGCTAAAAATGTTATAAAACTGTAAATGATATATATACAATAAATACCGCGCTGTAGAAGAGAACACTGGCAACACCAGACTCATATGAGATCAGCAAGAGCTTCCTACAGATTCTGAAGGACCCCAGCTTCCTCAGTTCTGCCCCTTCCTGACTAGCAAATCAGTGATGGCTGACCAATCCAGTTCATTGTCCAACTGCAGTCCAAGGTACTTGTAGGTCCTGACTACCACATTGACCCCATCGTTGGAGACTGTCTGCACAGCAGGCCTGGACCTCCTGAAGTCCACCACCATCTCCTTGATCTTGGGGGTGATCAGCTGCCCCCAAGATATTTTCATGCTGCTGCTCTTCTTCTTGCTGCCATGATGGTGTTCATGCTGCTGTTCTTCTTCTTGCCACCATGATGGTTTTCATGCTGCTGCTCTTCTTCTTGCCACCATGATGCTTTTCATGCTGCTGCTCTTCTTCTTGCCACCATGATGCTTTTCATGCTGCTGCTCTTCTTCTTGCCACCATGATGCTTTTCATGCTGCTGCTCTTCTTCTTGCCACCATGATGGTTTTCATGCTCCTGCTCTTCTTCTTGTTGCTTGTGATAGTTTTCATGCTGCTGCTCTTCTTCTTGCTGCTTGTGATAGTTTTCATGCTGCTGCTCTTCTTCTTGTCGCCAGTGATAGTTTTCATGCTGCTGCTCTTCTTCTTGCCCCCCCAGACCTCCATCATGCTGTTTTCCACAGATTCTACTTCACCTTTGTTTTGTATTCCTTCTTTGCCACTCTCAGCCAAACCCTTTGAACGCTTTGATGAGAACAACAACATCTAAACAGAATTTGAGGTAGTCAGCGATTTTGGCTTTTGGCTTGGCCTTCGGACTGCCATAAGCCGACAGAATACCTCCATATAGACCATAATCATTATGTTAGCATCATCCATCCATAACATACTCAACAATTTCATGTTTGCTGACTTAATACTGTGTTGAATAATGAACAAATCTCTCACAAATTTTCAAATGGGCTACGATTCATTGACTAATTATAAGACATGATTCCATTCCCTGTCATAATCTGAGACATTCTCACAAGAGTACTTGTAAAGCTCTCAAACAACTTATTACTTTAAGTACAACCTACACTAATGTCCAAAACTGTGCAAACATTTTTGACATTACGCTTTAAAAATTATTACAGAAATATTTGCAGCTATGTTTAGAAATAATCAAAGAATGCTACAGATATCATACACTGGATGATTAAATCAGAAACTTGCACCACAGTTGAAGTTATGCAATCTCTAAAAATTCTTTTCCATAATTTTCGTCACTAGTATATATTATTGATAACATAATTTATGCTATTATTTTTGCACCATACTATTTAAAAAGAGGCATGGAGAAATGAGTTCTGAAAATCTTGTTTTGACCACTGACATCAAATACTTTGCCCTAAAATTAGACACTGTATGAATAACCGAATTTTATTCTGACAGTTGTCCTCAAATTTCTCTTTTAATAAACAAAATCATATATATATACATTTTCTTTCCTATTCAAAAAAAGCAAACGGAGATTGTCAGGAATTACTTCTTGTCCGTGAAAATTGGCCGTCTCCGTTTACCTAAACAATCCCTTTTTATTTGACGCCGGAGTTGGCTCCCCCGGAGGTGCGGAGTCTGTCTCATCCTCTCCGGGATTCTCGTCTTCCAGGAAGGCATCGTTGATATAGGAGTTCAAGTACATCTCGTCCTTAAAAACTAAGCACAGGAATCGAAATGTTTTTTAAATAATCTCATACCTTGTCAATCACAGATCCCACGAACTTCAAGATGAATTACCCCGTCAACCCGTTACAGTATAAGATAAGCCTACATATAAGCATTTTCAGATCATTGTGTATTTTTTTAATCAAAGTCAAAAAAATACCTTCTCCGGGCATTGTGTCTGGTAGAGCTTCTTCCTCCGTTACGCTGCTTTTTTCCTTTTATGTTTGTAAATAAACTCCTGAAATCGACTGAGAGAGGAAACATATTTGTTCTTCGGGAGCGCACATAAACGGCAACCCTTACCTCTGTACGCTGCTTTGGATAAAAATCGTCAAAAAAGAAAAATAATGTAAACTCAATTAAAAACACACCTATGCAAATCCTAAATATCAGTTTATGTCACCAACTTTTCTTAAATGTAAAATACCTAAAACACATAAAAACAATGAGTGCCGTGGATAGTGTTTAAATGTTTTTAAAGACATTATAATAGGTAACTGCAAACTGCAGTTCCGAGTCACAGACTCCTGCTATCAACGACTGTAGCTTCATTCAGCGCCTTTTCAGTAGAAACACGTTTTACAAAAACCCTACTTGATCAAGATCAAGTTACGAGATGCGCACTATTCGAGGTTTTTCCAAAAGAAGGATTAACACTGAATAAAATCGAATTATGTATACACTAAAAATATAACACTGGCTCAACTTTAAAAAAAATCTGTCACACCTAATATTTTAGCATTGCCGTAATGTAAATAAACCATTTACTGTAAACTTTAAATATTTATGGTGAAACAAACCAAATATTTTGAGTTGTTCTAGATCTAAATTAATGAGTTAGCTATATTACATAATGTAAATATTCTACTAAATCTAACCTGAAATTATAAACTTAATATAAACCACTTTTGAATGTTTGAGTGAATTAACTTTTTAAAGTTGCATCAAATAAAGATTTAAGGCGTTCATAATTTAAACATAAAAGCAAAACAACTTAATCACGTTTTGATTTACACTCAGAACGTATTTCTTTATATGAACATTATTTATTGTGGAAAGAACACATTTTCATCCAAAATGTTACCATTAACAACTACTCTCTTCGGGTCCCGCCCTCTTCGTTGTGTAACATGCTTCCCACACAGGGGCTGAAAGTTACGTTGGCGGACAATTTCCAGTCAAGTATATGATGATATAAATATGTTTAATGGAAATTTCTTAACCAACATTAACTGAAATACAGGCTCTGATATCTTTCCTTACTTGTTTCAAAGTTGTTGCTTCAACTTCATGCTCCAGTTTGAGGCGGCAGTAAAATTATACCGGCAAAACTAAGCCTCCGCACAAGACTGCGCATGCGCAAATCACACTCAACCTAATAAAAGTACTTTAATCAAAATTGAAAATGTCACTTTGGTTGCCTGATGCCAGTACCATTATAGTAAAGAAAAAAAAATCACCCATAAGCATAAATTAGACAGCTTAGTTTAAAAAAGCAAATTATTATTTTTTTTAACTGATGGAATGAGAAAAAACACATTAAACAAACGACAGCTATGGTTTACTTTTTTCAGTGTACATATAAATTTCACGGTGATATGAAAATTACAGGCACCTTTCTATGTTTCAAACTAACTCATCTAAAACCGAAAAAAACCCGTAGGAAATCAGCTCCGTTTTTATTTTTAAAGCACTGGAAATGCATGACATTGACATTAAACACAGAGCAATTATGATGTGTGTCCTGTTTCGTGTGGTGTAAAATTCGATCATTACTGTAAAATAAATTAGACAAGCAAATTGAAAAGAATGAATAACTTACACAAAACACCGACAGATGACCCGTATTGTACGTAGCGAATTGATGGGTTACGATGTGTGGTTTTCTAATATTTATCATTATCACTGAGAGTCGTTTCAGATGAAGTTATATATATATATATATTTATATATATATATATATCCCTGTCCTCTGACGTCACATTTGCTACCGTATTGTCGTGTGTCGTTAAAATCGCAAAGGTCCCTTCACCTACATACGAAGGCGGCACCATGCTAATTAATATTCAGATATGACGTGTCAACAAGCCGAGGAATTCTAAGCACCTTAATCCGAAGATGCTCTTGCATCACAGTAAATTTGGTATGTCCCAAGCATTTGTTTTTATTTTCACTTACTTAAGTGTAGATTAAACATGTTAGTCAATAAATGACTATATTTCCATATAATTTAGGCCTATCGTATGAATAGTGGCTATAAAGAAAATAACTAATAATTCAGAATCATACATACCATAATAATATGTAATATAGTGGATTTATGTTACTTTCCCAGATGAACCGATATTTTAAATCACATCTTCGCTGTGTGTGTGGAGTTCGCATTTCCTCGTTTTCCACCCGCAGTTACTAACCGACGTAAATAAGCGCCTGTAGTGTGTGAAGGTACGTGTCATGTAATGGACCGACATCTGGCCCACAAAATCTAAAGTAGAGACTCCAAAATTTATAAATCGGATATTTACAAAAAAATATGCCTAAGTCACCAATTCCTCCAGTCATGCAGACACGCGGTGTGGGGATGCATCTTGCTCCTTCGCGCCCCCGATGGAGCTCCCTCAGCAGAGTATTAACAACTATCTTGTATTGCGAGATCACATTTTGCCTAATTTCTCTGTCTCATTAACCGGTCTAGCCGGTTCCCCTGCTGCGAGGAATCGCAGAGTCACGTCCGTTTACCGAGCGTTACTCATCTTTGCTTGTCGCCTATAGTGCCTGATTCTCCTCCCCTTGTGGATTTTCACGGGTGCGGTCCCTTGCCGTGTGTGTATGTGTCCCAATCCCTTTCTTGGTGCGAGTATGTGCCTTCAAACCCCAGGACAGACCTCTCGGCTTTTGACCCCTGCCTGTTTTCGCCACTGCGACTTCTGCTTTTCGTTTCCGTTCTCCCCCCGTGTCGTCGTGGGGTTTCCTCCGGGTACTCCGGTTTCCCCCCACAGTCCAAAAACATGCTGAGGCTGATTGGA
>JABFEA020000138.1:19227382-19250210 GCA_019775915.2 Cyphomyrus plagiostoma | reverse complement strand
TCATATTGGTCGAAGTTTCCGCTTTTTAACAACTGTATATGGTTATTTTCTGTACAAATCAATTCGGGTGAAATAAAAAAATGTACGTGTTCATGGTTGTAAACTCTTTCAGACTCTCACGCAATAAATCTTATTAAATATTTATGCTATGTTTAAATTTGCAGGTTTATTTTTTCTCTTTCTGTTTTATTACCATCTAGTTATGACACTGATGTGTCATAATTACATGCCTATTAAGACACACCATTGGGATGCATGCTCTGTGACTGAGTATGAGGGACACAAGTTATGTAAGCTAATCACACATACACACTACTGGATGTTTTATGGTAGGCCACTGTGCTTGATAATTTGGCCATCAGCCTTAAAAGCATATTCTGCAAATTTAATACCTACAGCAAATTTACAACAATTTATAACATTACTTTCCCTGGTTTTATTTTAAGACCATTTAAGACTTTTTAAGGAGCTACAGGAACCTGGATATGAAGATAACAATACTCACCCAGGCATTCAGAAACTATCCTTTAACATTCACCTCTAACCATACGTGTGCCTTACCTTTCCAAAATGTTCGGGGGCATTCTGGCCTGTAGAAGCATAGCTAATAGAAGGCCTCATCTGTATGAAGTTGGCTCCCGAGATGAAAGGCATGCAGATGAGTATGAGGAGTGTGAGCTGCCAGCAGAAGATGAAGGCCACGACGATGGCGATGGTCAGAGCACATATGGTGTTCATAACCAGGCCTAGTCTGGATCCTGCTACCTGGTAGAGAGAAACAGATTCCTAGTTTCCACCAAGCTGGAGCAAAAGCTGATGCCAGTGCTGGGCCGGTTCTCTCTTGGTGCCTTTTGAGAACTAGCCCAGGTTTCCACTGGTTTCGAAAAAGAATGGAAATGTGGAAAGAAAAGTGCTGAGGCAAAATATTTTGCTTTAATATGTATTTTTTACTTTCATTAATATATTGGAATATTAGAATGTTAGTGTTAATATTTGTAACAATAGGGAAATACAAAACGAGTACATTTACCTGGGTTGTATGTGTGATTCTGACTTGTCCCTAGCTACTGTGTAATTACCCACCATGTGTGTGCTTTACTGTCTACTGCATAACCTCCGTGCTGTTGTCGGAGTCTTATGGTTGCTCGAATGGTGTCCTTTTAAAGACTCTATTAAAGAAGCAACTTTGTGTAATGCCGTTTCGCCTCATCTTTTCGCCATGGCTGCAATGCCTTGGTCTGCTCGGTGCCACAGCATTTTTAGGTGCTTTAACCACCACAGACAGAATGCAATTACTGACATTTCTATAGCAGATGTCTCCAAAACTAGGCAAGTCCCAGCAGAACGACCTACATGGACAGATAGCACAATCCCCGCCAAAGCCCCTCTAAAACAGGGTTTCTCAAACTCTGAGAGGTGAGAGGTGAATCTAGACCGTCTGGGGATCCCTGAGCACTGGTTTGAGAAACACTGCTGTAAGACACACATTTTTCAGTGATACAATGAACTACTATTTGAAAGATGGGAAATCGAGTGTGTGTGTGTGTGTGTGTGTGTGTGTCTGTGTGTGTGTGTGTAAATTAGTCTCTCCTTACCTGCACCCAGGAGTATGTAAATATACGCGCAGTGATGATATAATTCACAAAACCGTGGTGTTAAAGCGAAGCTGTCATATTAAAAGAGAAGCGGTTTATGGCTTTCTTTTTTGAGAACCAAAGAGTACAAGGGTGGTGGAGAAAGCCAAAGAAAGGTCCTGAGACAGACACAAGTAACAATGAGAATTAGATTATTAAAGCTAAGGTTCAGATTAAAACATTTTGCAAGAACAGTAATATACCCCTATCACATTTGCGCTCCTCCAACTTGTAGGGAAACACATTTTTTGGGGGTTGGTGGCGGGATTGGCACTCGAGCCACTGTAAAACAACTCACAACTGCTTGGTATATACAAGCACAATACTTGATGCACTCTGCAGGAGTAGCTCTGCTGCAGCCGCCCGCACGAAGACTGCACGCACCATGAAGGGGATGGGGCTGTTTTGGTGCTGAGATGTCGCCTGCTGCATGGTGACACTTGGGTCCCAGTTTAAGGTGACCCGTCCGGGTAGGCGTGTGGAACATCTTCTCTCCTGCAAGATGACCATCTTTCTCTGCTGTCAGGGAAGCTTTGTAAACTCCATGTTTCGGTGGCAACACTCTGAGATACACAGACCGGGGAGTGGTCAGATTTCTGTAGGTGGGTATACTGCCATACTCAGGGAATAGCTGTTGCTGTAGCAGATCGGCTTGTTCCGATGGTGTCTGATGTCACTTCTTTCAACGAGCGTATTATGAGACTCAGGCTAAGGTACTCTTTGGGTGTCTTGTCAGTTGTCTCAGTGTATGCTCTGACTGGGATGAGTGACGTCTCATTGAGGGAGACATTTTACTCACAACTTCGCTCAGTAGTATAAGGGTGCCCACGAGGTGACACTCCTCTGGTCATGGGTGACTTCAATGTGACTACTGGCACTGACAGGGTTGGCTATGAGGATTGTGTCGGTCCCTATGGGTCTGGAGACCGTGGTAAAAGCGGTTCTATGTTCCTTGACTTTGAGAAAGGTCAGGGGCTGGGGGTCGCTGGATTCTGGTTCCAACACCTTGAACCGCATCATCAGACTTGGAACTCCAATACCGGTGGTGCAGCGAAGGAGATCGATCACATCTTCGTGGGCAGATGCTGGAGATACCTGCAGAACTGCAGGGTCTACAGAAGTGCCCAGTTTGTGAATTCTGACCACAGACTTGTTGTTGCTACTCTGAAGATTCAGCTTTGATCCAGTTGGCTACCACCTACCAGGAGAACGAGGCTGGACTTAGCCGGACTCCAAGATAAAGCTGTTTCTGATTAGTTTGGATGCAATTTGTGTGAAGAACTTGCAGACTTGGGTTTGAATGCTGACTCTAATGTGATTTGGGAGACCTTCCGTGATCAGACCCTGAAGGTTGCCGAGGGTTGTGTTAGTGTTCCCAGTGTTCCTAGAAGGAGGTGTTTCATCTCGCAGGGCACCCTGGATATTATTAAGAGGAGTTGCAGCGCATGACTTGGTGGCAGCTCCAGACTGTACCGGGAACTGAGAAGGATGGCTGTGAGCGCTCTAAGGAGAGATAAGGAGGAGTTTGTTAGATGAATCTGTGCGCAGGTGACATACCATCTGTGGTCTGAATCAGCTGCGGGAAGATAAGGCCACAGGGATCTGTGGTATCCGGGGTGAACTTCTCGAGACTGGTGGGAAGGCTGTCCTCCTGGCATTGCAGATAATTTTTGCTTCCATTTGCATCCAGCATTCCAGGCATCATCTCAACTGACTGGAAACCGGGACTTGTAGTCCCTATCTGGAAAGGGAAGGGTGATCACCTGGATTGCGGCAACTACAGGGCGATAACACTGCTTTCAGTGCCGGGTAAGGTCCATATTAGGGTCATTCTTAACATGATCCGTGATCACTTACTTGGTTGTCAGTGACCAGAGCATTCTGGTTTTACACCTAAGAAGTCTACTTGCACTGAAGTATACCATATCCTTGCACTGAAGGTTTTCATTGAATCTGAGACTCCGTGGGATCACCCCAAAGTCACTGGACATCATGGCCGGCCTATACACTGGTACTGTCTGTACTGTGCAGAGTGGAGGGAGAACCTCTGCATTCTTTCGAGTTGGTTCTCCAGGGATGTGTTCTTGTTCCTATTCTGTTCAATGCTTGTATGAACTGGGTGTTGGGCAGGGTCGTGGAGTCCAGCAGCTGTGGGGTGTCCGTTGGTGAAGAAAGATTTACTGATCTTGACTTGCCGATGATGCTGTTATCTTAGCAGAGTCAATGGAGCCTCTAGTCAGAGGTCTCGAGAGACTGAGTGAGGAGTTTGAGTGTCTGGGATTGCCGGTGTCCTAGATAAAGACCGAGATCTAGGCATTTAATGACTTCTTGGGCAGAGCCATCAGTAGTGTGCCTGTCTGTGGTGAGAATGTCGACCGTGTCGAGAGATTTATTTACCTCAGCAGTGACATTCATGTCTCTGGTGACTCTTCCTATGAAGTCAACAGATGGACTGGAAGAGCATGGGGGGTCATTAGGTCACTGGAAAGGGGTTTGTGATGTTCCTGATATCTTTGCCAGAGGACAAAGGTCCTAGTATTTAGAGTCTTGGTGCTCCCTGTCTAACTGTATGGCTGTGAGACAAAGACGCTACCCAGTGAGCTGAGACGAAGACTGGACTCCTCTGGTACTGTTTCTCTTCGGAAAATCCTTGGTTACTGCTGGTTTGACTTTGTGTCAAATGAGCAGTTGCTAGATGAGTTCTGATTGAGGCACACTACCTGCATTGTGAGGGAGCATCAGTTACGGCACTACGGCCATGTGACACGTTTCCCTGAGGATGATCCGGCTCACAGGATCCTCGTTGCTGAGGACCCAAGCAGCTGATCCAGGCCAAGGTGATGCCCATGTAACATCTGGCTGCGGAAGATGGATGGCCACTTCCGAGTGGTGGGACTGGACCATGTATTTGCCTGGGGATTTGCCAGCTGGGATCCCAAGGAGTCTTACTATGTGTTGGGTGCGGCAACGTGCTGTATCAGCGTATGCTCACCAACCTGACCTGATATTTGCATGTTTGACATCCACAGTTTCGGTCATTCCCAGGTTTGCCATGAACAATTAAACGGGAATATTTTGGAGCTTGCTGAAATATCGCAGACACTTAGATGACGCCTAAGCCAAAATCAATACTGAAAATGATTTGGGTCACATAAAATCATATAATACACTGATCATTATTACACCCCAGCAACATTTTGCAGAAATAAAGTTAGCTGACTACCTGAATCTACTGGGCAGGTTACACCTCCATCCATCATGAATGGGAATCTCATCAAAGGTGATTTTTTTCTTCCCTGTTGGCATGGGCATATTCCAGGATAAGAATACCAAGATTCATTGGGTTTGAATTGGCAAAGAGTGGTTCAGGGAGCATGAGGAATCATGTTCATGTATGACTTGGTCACCACAGAGTTATGACCTTAATCTCATTGAAGGTCTTTGGGATGTGATTGAGGAGGCTTTATGGAGTGGTTCAATGTACTTGTCAATACAGGATCTCAGTGAGAAATTCAATGTAAATATAGATTGTATATTATATAAAAATGTCTTGATAAGGGCTGCCACGAATAGTCAAAGTACTCGATGAGATTGACACTGAAAATCCATCATCATCAATATTTTAAATCGACGCATCGTTCTAAAAATTATTTTAATTAAATTAAATTCATGATTTCTAAAACACTTTCATTATTACAAATGTTTTGGAAGTATTTCAAATTATAAAAAAACAAAAAGGTGGTTTTATACAATGAACAGGATCAGCACTAGCACTATTCACGAGTACCTGAAAAGAAAACACACATGCGCTACCACACAAAGGTGCTAGCTAGCTAAGTCTTCTCAGAACCCACATGATATGGTACTATGGCATCTTATAGCAAAATATTCCGCAATCACTCAGCATAATCCCACAAATACCAAATGGGCACTGAAAATAAAAGGTTGCTTTTACCCCTTTGACCAGAGACATATCGGCTGCCAGTTTAGTAGTTAAAACTCCCACCGCATTTCTGCAGTCATCAAACCAGCCGATTTCCTGAAGGAGACAAAGTCAGAACAACCTTCAGTGCATGTGTGTGTTCAAGGTCCCCAGTTTTCCAAAAATTTCTGTGACTTTTCATTACTTATCAGATGCATTTAAAAATGTAGCCTTACCTGCCCCATCATGGCTCTGAAACACTGACTTCTCAGTCTCATTGTCAGAAGTTCTCCTGATTTGCCAAACATGTAACCCTGAATATGGAAGAAATAGTGAATGAGTCAGGTGTTCAGCAAGTCCTTTTTAACAGGCAGTGTCACTGTATGTAATGAAAGTGACTGATTTATGTACAGGCTAACTGGAAAGACTTCTTATAGTTATATTTAATGGAGCGATACACCTTGAGATACCAATACCAATGGCCCATCTTATCAAAATCAAAGGTATCATTTCATTTAATACAGAAATTACAGAAATGTGTTTCCCTACAAGTCTTCATATTTGCAGTGAAGTTAAAATGAATGAATTTACGTTGACTACTCTACAGGGTTAGTTAACCGTGGAGTTTTTCTGTATTACTTTACTTCACACCCACATTTAAAAAAATATTTTAAACATATTAATATTTTAAGACATCAAATAGTAATTAGCTACATATAAAGCAGATGGAGTGTGGATCGAAAGCCTATGTAATGGACCTGTACAAAGTAGATCACAAATGCGACTACAGCAATCAGAAGTAAAAGCAATGAAAGTATCATGGTTTTCTGCCGTTTCACTTCCGGGTCAGTTTCAGCGAAGACCTGCAGTGATAGAGCAGAATGACATCTCATGTGTTTACTCCACGAGGAAGTTCAGCCACTTATTTTTCAGAAAGTCAGGAAGTTACTCACGCCAATTATTTTTGCAAAGACAATAGAGACACAGGGATAGACGGCTCCACCCACTAAACTGGCAAGCACGCCAATCAGCAGGTAAGGCCACTCCGGTTTATTCAAAGCTAAAATTCTTTTGAATAGAACTTCTGGGACCTTCTCTTCCTTCTACAAAAAAGTTACATTTAAAGGGGCAGATTAAAGTCTGTGTT
Organism: Cyphomyrus plagiostoma; assembly: GCA_019775915.2. NCBI lineage: Eukaryota > Metazoa > Chordata > Actinopteri > Osteoglossiformes > Mormyridae > Cyphomyrus > Cyphomyrus plagiostoma. Next base: position 19,243,507 of record JABFEA020000138.1, on the reverse strand, counting down.
TTGTCTGGACAGGCAAAGACTGCTAATGTGTTTTTTAAAAAACCTTGATTCCTCTTGTAGGATTCCACTGAATAAGCTAGGCACCTAGACTCACATTAAGTATACCTTATTCTCCATATCTGCAGGTTTCTTGAGGGACTTCTTCTTCTTAGAAGATCTCTGCCGGAGGCTGCCTGTACGCCTGAGAGAGATGTTCTGGGATGTGCTATATTCTCCCACATCATGGCTTAGAATTTCTGTATAGAATGGATCCTCCTCAAAGGACTCCTCCTCCAAGTTCTCATCAAACAAGTCGTCTTCACTTGAACCACTTGCATTTTTTTCTTTACCTAAATTCTGTAAAATGGCCACAATAGTTAAGGTTGGTTTATGTAATTATTTTGGAGAAGATTGTATTGTTGGATAGTTATCAGTGATTAAAAAGAAATTGGGCCAACTAAGCTATGTAACATTGCTTGGTAGTACAGCACTAGAAAAAGTCAAGAAAATTGTAATATTCAACTGCATTATGTTAATATAAATGCGTTTTCAGCTAGTAGCTTGCAGTGATTTATTTTATGAATATGATCACATTGAGCTTGAATCTTGGTAGTTACCTGCTGCATGACTAATGAGTAGTAGACCCCCTTCAAGGCCATGAGCTGGCTGTGGGTTCCGTGCTCAGTCACAACACCGTCACTGATGCCCGCGATGATGTCAGCCATCTTGATAGTTGACAGGCGGTGTGTGATGATTATTGTAGTCCGGCCAGCCCGTGCCTTAGATTATTGTTAAATATTGTACTGTTTAACTTAATTAGTCAACAAAGATATTTGTTTGCATCATTACCTCAACATGAATGGATTTATACAATTTTTTCACCATTTGCCCCTGTCATATTAACTGCATTCTTAGTTGTGTATAATGCTAACTGGAGAAAAGTACCTGGAGACATAGGTCAGTGTTTGATAATCCTCATAATTTTTGTTGTAAATCATTGGTCTAATGAAGACTGTAGCAATCTTCCTTCAATGCTTGTACTGTCAGAATTCCATTCCATTTCGCTCTTGGGGTGGGGTGAACTTACAACAAAAAGCAACCCTTTCCAACAACCGAGGAGGAGGGGGATTCCCTCTTGATATATTTTGCCAATTATGACCCCCAATGAAATAAAACATTATTCATTGCTCTCCTGTGATCCTCTTGGGAACAAGCCAAGATTGATGGTTGGGCATCCCTGGTGTATCAGCTCACTAATGCCAGGGATGGGGAGGAGAGACCTGCCCTCACTTGATTGGCTCACTTGGAAAATTCCCAACATTCCTCATGGTCAATCCACACATGCTGTAGGGACTTCAGGCTTCTCTGAGTGATATAGCACATTTAGCAAGAAGTACCAAAGATCTAGTGTTGAGGCACTCAATGGAATTTGAGCCAGTCTGGGCTTCCATGCCACAGATAGCTAATGCAATGCATTAGGGAAAGAACCCAGATTCCTTATTTTTGGAGTTGTTGATGAGTTCCTCAATGTGGAGGTCTTGACTAATCATAGTTCAAATAGCTCTGTGATTCAGTAACCTCAATACCTTGGTAAAACGGGTAGAACCCTACTCTCCAAGTCTGGCTAACCAGCCCTACCTTTTCTATGGCTGCCTCCACAATAGACTCGCTCTGAGGGTCCAAAGCGGAGGTGGCCTCATCAAGTAGCAGGATTTTGGGATTTTTCAATAAGGCTCTGGCGATGGCGATCCTCTGCTTCTGCCCCCCACTCAGCTGGGCCCCCCGTTCCCCGACCATCGTGTTCATCTTCTGTGAGAAATGAAACATAAACAGGTCATTGTATTAAGCTATGGCAAACATCTTTTGTCATCACCTGCTCTATAAAAACATGGAACTATCTGGTGCTATGTGAGCTATGCAATATAAACAATAGAAAAAATAAAGTTTTTAACATCACAAAAATAAATCCTGTCATTTGCCAATAAAAAACCATAAATATGTGGCCTTACATCAGGAAGTTCAGATATGAACTCGTAGGCGTAGGCTTCCTTCACGGCACGCTCGATGTCCTCGTCCGTGGCGTTCTCCCATCCGTAGCGGATGTTTTCAGCAATCGTGGTTCCGAAGAGCACAGGCTCCTGGCTGACAATGCTGATGTTCTCCCTCAACCATTTCACATTGAGCGTGCGGATGTCATGGCCATCCAGAGTGATCTGCAATCCAGCCGCAGAGAGACACTGTGATTAATCGCTGTGAGAACATTGTCATTAAAGGAAATATTCTGCTTCTTCTCCATATGGTGCAGATCTCAGTGCCTTTGTTGGCCTGTCTACCATAAAGCCTTGGTGGCCATGATGTGTTGCCTTCAGAATTGGACCAGGATTCTCACCTCTCCAGCATCTGGGTCATAGAAGCGCTGCAGAAGCTGGATGATGGTGCTCTTTCCACATCCGCTGACTCCCACTAGGGCGATGGTCTTTCCATGAGGGACCACCAGATTTACACCCTGCAGGATCTAATGGGGGAATCAAAGAGATCATCATCATTCCCTGTGATTGCTATTGGGGCATAGCCTGCTACTGCAATCTTTCCAGACATCTCAATCCTGGGCCAGTTGTTCCAATTGTCCTCAGGAAAGTCCCCAAAGAGGACTTTCAGTCTATCCATGGAGCTGATTCAGCACTATTCCCTTAACAAAAATTTGTTAATTTACTGATTAATTTACTGATTCTCATTGGGTTCACCAGGAAGTTATACAAATTACACATTTAGTCCCACAATGAAAATTGTTAAAGCCCCATAAATGAAAGATCATTCTCTGAAAACTCTTTCATGCCTATCAATCTTATATTTGTATCCCTTAAAATGGTTGGATAATCTGATCATGTGATTAAAGTACATTGGTGTAGGGTATAACAACATGCCTCTTTCAAAAGGTCAGCTGTCTCCAGGCACCCCGGGATTCCCACACCACCTCCTCAAACTTTTCCCCAGTTAAATTCAACATCCTTCCCCACTGTATCTGTCACAGTCTGGGTATAGCAGACTCCAGTTCCCAGAACTGGGCCTTCAGCTTCTCCCATATGGTTACCCAGTTATTTCTGTTCCCTTGATTTCCTGGACTGTACCCAGCTGTGTCTTGTTCTCTAGCTCTGTTTAGCCCTGTTCCTTCCTACCGTCCCTTGTGAGACAGTCCTTGTGTATGTCCTACATTTGAGTATCACACTATATATCTTCCTTGCTGTGGCTTGACCGTTACTTTGCCTTCCTACTTATGTTTTTGCTTAATCTTTGTACTGATCCTGTTCATTTTTGACCACTGCCTGTTTTGTGTTTGTGTTTTTGTTCCTTTACCCATCTGTCTCCGTGTTTTCACCCTTGCCTGTTTTTTGACCACTCTTCGCTATCCCAGAATTAACAAACAATATTGAAATGGCATTTTGACTCCTTCCTACTTTGTGTGTGTTCATAATAGGAAAATTAATCCCACATATTTTAATTTTGACATGTTATATGATTGTCACACCAGACCAAAAATAAATAAACTACAGTGGTACCTCGGTTCTCAAATTTAATCCGTTCCAGACTCCGGATCGAATCCTAAAAATTTCGAGTTCTGTTTGAATTTTTCCCATAAGAAATAATAGAAAACCAATTAATTGGTTCCCAGCCTCCCAAAATTACACCTAAATATGTTTTAAGCATTCCAACAGAAAATGAACAGGATAAAACAAGAATAGCATTTTTTTCTTAATGGCTTCCAAAACGACAAAGACCTTATCCCAACATTACCCCTGTCCTGCCCCAATCATCTGCTCCTTCCGTGTGCCATGCCCCCTCATTAACCTCATGTGGGATCCCCATGTGATCAGCTGTTTCTGGTTGTTGTCATTAGTCCTCTGTATTAAGGTCCGTTTTCAGTTTGTTTCCCCAGTCCGGTCATTGGGTGCATTCGACTTGCTTACAACGCTGGCTTAAAGCAACACATTCTGATCCTGACGCAATGCATTACGGTTAGATGCATTGCAACCTCTCACCTGGCTGCTCAAACTGGAACTGCCTCCATGACGACACACCTTTGCCCTTATTGGTTGAAGAGTTTAGTTACACGCATGACGTTTGTGTCCCAGGCAGTTCCAATGTGTAATCTGCTGTTTCTCCCAAATATCACATAAATATCACATCCAGTTTGTGAAGAAGGCATTCAAGTAAGAATTGCATTGTAGTATGACTCATTTCCTAGCACATACAATTTATATTAGGTCAGCGTTCACGGTTCGATTTCTGATATTCAGATCGAGTTCTAGGTCAAACTGGTTTGTTCGAGCGGGGAGTGAGAAAGCAACTCCGGGAGCCAGGAATGCATAAGCGGGGAGTGAGGAATGCAAACAGATTTATTACAGATTTATTAGGGGCAACCAAGGGGAATAGAAGACAAACATCAATGACGGATGTGGGGTTACAGACTAGAACATGGACTTAAATACAGGACATAACATCAGAATGAATTCAGGACAGCTGATACGTTGGGAATTCACATGAGGGTAATGAGGTGGGCGTGCCACATGAGGGCTGGACGGAGGGATGTGACAAACACACCAAAGCAACCAAAATTAAGACCAGGATAAATTGACCTATTTGGTGAAAATATAGAAATGGGCTCAAAATGTAATGGTGCTTCCTTGTAAAGAAAGCTAAATGACAAGCATCAATAGGTTGCCATTCTATGTAGCTTTGTGCATGATCCCACAGAAATGTGATCAATGCATGCACAACTGCAGGAGATAGCAGCCTTGCTGAGGCCAAATACATCTGTGATGGCATAGAAACAGAGTCGTCAGACAATACACAGTGCACTGAGCGCAAAATTCTGTTGTATGCCTCTTTTCAATTTATCCTGCACCAGACCAAGGAGGCTCATTATTTTACCCCAGGCCAGCCTGTGTTTGTCTATGAATTGTTCATTACTGAGATGGTCCAAGGGGCTCATGACCACCCACAAAACAACATTTAGACAAGCAACTTGGCTTCTTGGGTGGCGATTCTGTTGTCTTTCTCTCCTCCACTTATAGGAAAAGGAACTGGCAGCAAATTCAGCACATTTCTTCCATTACGAGACTGAGGGTTCTTTTCATCTGCCTGAAGTTCTCCTTCTCTTATGCGGCCCCCCACTCTGAGGAGGTTGTGTGCATTAATGAAGGGATTTAATGATTTAAGAGGACTGCACTGATGGATCTTATTTACCTACATGCGAGGTAGTTCTTCACTGTATGCCTTTTCTTGCACAGCCTGAACTGGCTCAACTGCTCAGCTGTTTGTGTTTCTTGACACAAGTGCCACAGTCACCGTTTCCTCTGTTTGGATGGTTTTGGTAGCTGTGCACGAAATGATGGAAACTGGCAGTAGCACGATTCAAAGACTGCTATAAAAACGACTGGGAAGAAATGTTAAGATCCAAGCTGTTTGACAGTGGCCTTGTGGTGTGTTAAGCATGGAAATCTGGGGGTGGACTTCAGCATGCTTGGATCAACAAGTTCAAAGGTGTCAGGTTTTATGGATTCTTGGACATGTTTATTAAGGAAAGGAGATCCACTGAGCCAGGTGGTGTCTGAGAAATGGGTAACAGTCTACAGGGTTTGGGTCTGTACATACATACTGCCATTGCTGTGGAAGAAAGGATCTTTGTATGCATGACAGGATTGCTAATATATACCATTTTGCTATCTGTGTAGAAGGTGATAGCATCTACCTGCATGTAAAGCTCAGATGAAATAAGGTCTGCCAATGGTCCCTAACAATCATTACTTAAATTGCATACAGTTGTTACAGCAACAAGCCACTTTTGCACTTTATAGTTTTGTATTGCAATATTGACCTCTTATTATATCACCAGCATTATTATGTTATCCAAAAAAGTGTCAATGTGTTTTTGTCATCTATTTTGGCCGATCTCTGCGACATGGCAGCAGGCAAAAGTTCAAACAAAGAATGACATAGAAAATAAGGAGTGGGTCAGAGGACTTGATAACGAATGACTTTATGATGGGTTTCGGCAAATGTGTGCTAATTAACAATCAATCTACTAGATAAACTGCTTAGCATTATTAAGCTTTCTGGAATTACACCCCTGTCCGTTCACTTTTATGAGATCATTTACACAAGTTACAAAACAGAGCTTTCCTTTCGCTGTTTTCAGTGGTGCCTGCTCCCGAGACAGGCATGCATTCTACGGCCGGTTTCGTCAATTTGACTTTCTCTTTATAACGTAATATTTTCACATTATCACATGATACGATTTCTCGTTTTAACGTGATGTTTTCATATTATAATGTAATATTTTCATGTTACAACGTGATAGAATATTTTTTTATGTCGTGGCAGTAACACGCTTCCGTACTAAAGAGAAGTTCTCTTCTGCACACAAAACTACATCACCTACTTTCACATCCGTCCTGGACGGGTAGCTGAAGTGAATGTTCTTGAATTCTATGTCTCCTTTCACTGTTTCTGGCTTATGGCCTTCCTTCGAGCTGCTGTCAATCGGACGCGGCTGGAATACAAAGGGTCAATTTGCATGAAAAAGGCACAGGTTGGGTGATATTTAGCTGAAAGTGACTGTAACATCAGGCTAATATTAATACCAGGTCGATGGTATTGTAGATCTCATAGGCCGCCCCACGAGCCCTGGCTATGGTCTCCAAGATTGGAGTTGCTCGACCCAGAGATAATGCTCCAATCCTCACAGCAGAAAACACCTGGAAAATAAACATTATATTTATCCATCCATCCATCCATTAACTTCCACTTATCTGAGGTTGGGTCACGGGGGCAGCAGTCTCAGCAAGGAAACCCAGACTTCCCTCTTCCCGGCCACTTCCTCCAGCTCCTCTGGGGGAATCCCAAGGCATTCCCAGGACAGCTGAGAGATATAGTCTCGCCAGGGTGTGCTGGGCCTTCCCCGGGGCCTTTTCCCAGTGGGACATGCCCGGAACACCTCACCAGGGAAGCGTCCAGTAGGCATCCTAAGCAGATGCCCGAGCCACCTCATCTGGCTCCTCTCAATGCAGAGGAGCAGCGGCTCTACTCTGAGTCCCTCTTGAATGACCTAGCTCCTCACCCTCTCTCTAAAGAAGAGCCCAGCCACTCTGCGGAGAAAACTAATTTCGCTTACACTGGCAATCTCGTTCTTTCGGTCACTACCCACAGCTCATGACCATAGGTCAGGATAGGAATGTAGATCGATTGGTAAATCGAGAGCTTTGCTTTTTGGCTCAGCTCTTTCTTCACCATGACAGACCAATGCAGCACCCGCATCATTGCTGACGCTGCACCGATCCGCCTGTCGATCTCCCGCTCCATCCTTCCCTCACTCGTGAACAAGACCCCAGGATATTTAAACTCCTGCACTTGGGGAAGGACCTCCTCCCCAACCCGGAGAGAGCACTCCAACCTTTTCTGGCTGAGGTCTCAGATTTGGAGGTGCTGATTTTCATTCCAGCCACTTCACACTTGGCTTCCAGTGAGAGCCAAAGGTCACAGTTTGATGAGGCTAACAGAACCACATCATCTGCAAAAAGCAGACACCTAATCCTGAGGTCACCAAACCGGACACCTTCAACACCCTGGCTGTGCCTAGAAATTCTGTCCATAAAGGTTATGAACAGAATCGATGATAAAGGGCAGCCCTGGTGGAGTCAAACCCTCACCAGGAATGAGTCCGACTTACTGCCAGCAATGCGGACCAAGCTCTGACACCGGTTGTACAAGGTCTGAACAGCCCTTATAAGGCAGGCCGGCACCCCATACTCCCGGAGCACTCCTCGCAGGACTCCCCAAGGGACGTGGTCGAATGCCTTCTTCAAGTCCACAAAGCACATGTAGACTGGTTAGGCAAACTCCCACACACCCTCCAGGACCCTGACGAGAGTATAGCGCTGGTCTACTGTTCCACGGCTAGGGCGAAAACCACACTGCTTCTCCTGAATCCGAGGTTCAACTATCCGATGGACCCTCCTCTCCAGCACCCCCGAATAGACCCTACCAGGGAGGCTGAGGAGTGTGATCCCCTATAGTTGGAACACACCCTCTGGTCCCCCTTCTTGAAGATGGGGACCACCACCCCGGTCTGCCAATCCAGAGGCACCATCCCCGATGTCCACGTGATGCCGCAAATGCGTGTCAACCAAGACAGCCCCGCAACATCCAGAGCTTTGAGGAACTTCAGGTGGATCTCATCCACCCCTGGGGCCCGGCAACCGAGTAGCTTTTTAACAACCTCAGCGACCTCTGCCCTAGAGATAGGTGAGTCCACCCCCAAATCCCCAGACTCTGCTTCCTCATTGAAAGTCATGTCAGTGGGATGAGGAGGTCTTCAAAGTATTCCTTCCACCGACCCACAGCGTCCCAAGCTGAGGTCAGCAGCGAACCATCCCTACCATATACAGTATTGATGCTGCACCGCTTTCCCGCCCTGAGACGCCAGATGGTGGACCAGAATCTCCTTAAAGTTATCCAGAAATAATTCTCCATGGCCTCGCCAAATTCCTCCCACCGCTGAAGCCGTGTTTTGCTTAGCCCGCCAGTACTCATCAGCTGCTTCCAGGGTCCCACAGGCCGAAAAGGCCTGATAGGGCTCCTTCTCCAGCTTGATGGCATCCCTCATCACTGGTGTCCACCAGCAGATTTGGGGATTACTGCCGTGACAGGCACCGACCACCTTATGGGCAGAGCTGCGGTCAGCCAACTCCACAATGGATGAGTGGAACATGGCCCATTCGGACATGATATCCCCTGCCCCCCACCGGGACATGGACGAAGTTCTGCCAGAAGTAGGAGTTGAAACTCCCTCTGACAGGGTATTCCACCAGAGGTTCCCAGCAGACCCGCACTATACGCTTGGGTCTGCCAGGTCTGACTGGCTTCCTCCACCACCAGCAGAGCCAACCCACCACCAGGTGGTGATCGGTTGACAGCTCCGCCCCTCTCCTCACCCGAGTCTCCAATACATGCGGCCGCAAATCCAATGACACAACCACAAAGTCGATCATCGAACTGCGGCCTAGGGTGCCAAGTGCACATATGGACACCCATATGCTTGAACGTGGTGTTCATTATAGACAATCCGTGACGAGCACAGAAGTCCAATAATAAAAACACCACTCAGCTTCAGATTGGGGGGGCCGTTCCTCCCAATTACGCCCCTCCAGGTCTCACTGTCATTGCCGACATTGAAGTCCCCCAGCAGAACAACAGAGTCCCCAGGAGGAGCGCTTTCCGAAAACACCCCTACCAAGGGTGGGTATTCTGAACTGCTGTTTGGCGCATAAGCACAAACAACAGTCAGGACCTGTCCCCCACTTGAAGGCGAAGGGAGGCTACCCTCTCATCCACTATGGTAAACCACAATGTACAGGCACCCAGCCAGGGGGCAATAAGTATGCCCACCCTAGCTCGGTGCCTCTCCCCGTGAACAATTCCAGAATGGAAGAGGGTCCAACCCCCTTCAAGAAGACTGGTTCCAGAGCCCAAGCTGTGCATCGAGGTGAGCCTGACTAAATCTAGTCGGAACCTCACAGCCTCGCGCACCAGCTCAGGCTCCTTGCCCTCCAGAGAGGTGACATTCCATGCCTCTAGAGCTAGCCTCTACAGCCGAGGATCTGGCTGCCAAGGTCCCCACCTTCGTCCACTGCCCAACTCACACTGCACCCGACCCCTATGGCCCCTCCAAAAGGTGGTGAGCCCATTAGAGCGGGGACCCACGTGCCTTTTTTGGGCTGTGGCCGACCAGGCCCCATGGGTATAGGCCTGGCCACCAGGCGCTGGTCATCGAGCCCCATCCCCAGGTCTGGCTCCGGGGGGGGGGCCCGGTGACCCGCGTCTGGGCAAGGGAAATTGTGGATCAATGTTTTTACTCATCATTAGGGGTCTAATCTTCGTCTGGTTCCTCACCCAGGACCTGTTTGCCTTGGGTGACCCAACCAGGGGCATAAAGCCTCGGGCAACTTAGCTCCTGGGATCATTGGAACACGCAAACCCCTCCACCACCACCAGGAGAGGCATTATAATTAAAACACATGAAATTCAGTAAATCACAATAAGATTAGAATACCAAATACAAATGCATGTACTCAAATACCAAAATATAGAGTAAGAAATTAGCATATTTGTAATACATATAGCATATATGGAATACTGAATTTATAAGCATGCAGAAATACAGCTATGATACACCATTACACCCTGAGATGACAGTCAATGATGGCTTACAGTGAGAACTCGTCCAATGGAGTAGTTTTCAGGTTCATCGATTGTAAGCTTTGTTCCATACCAAAAGGCCAGGGCGTACGTCGACAACGAAATGAAGTGAGTGAGTCCCGTTGCTGCATTGATTGTGATTGCCTTCTTCTCCCCAAAAATTTTAGCCTCCTCTAAGTTAGATTCATACCTAAAAGAGAATGGAATAGCATTGTTCACTCCAGTATACTATAGTCTGCTGCTGATTTCTTCTCTGACAAATAAGTTTATCTATTTGTCTGAAAGAAATGCAGCTGTCAAGCCAGCTGATTTCTGCTTTGCGATGGCAATCTCACATCAGCATCGTGCTTGGATTGTAACCTGTTTCAGCAGAACAAAGTGACAGTGACAGAGGAAATGACATTCAGGAACTGTATCACAGGTAACAGGGCCCAATCAAGATCTAGGTTGAGGATATATTTTTTATTTTTTTACGTGTGGGGCATCTTTTGCTTTGGATAGCGAAACGTACTTCTCTACTGCTTTCTTCTGGCCATTGAAAGCCACGACTGTCCTGATAGCCACAAGAATTTCCTCAGCAACTGCTCCAGCCTTGGCATATGCTGAAAGCTCCTTACTGATCAGGGTGACAACAATCTGAAAATACAGCACATCGTTCAACAGTTTTACTCAAAAAAGTGAGAACACAGGGGATGAATACAGGTTCTTCAGTGCCTGCCTTCCTACAATCCTTAATATTTAATATATAACCTCACTCGACAATCATCATGAGAAGGTTGGTTCTTCCTACCTTGGACCAGACTGCAGCAGATCCGGCTAGAAGAGGACTGACTGCTAGGATGACAAGGGTCAGCTTCCAGCCATTGATGAACCCAATGATGATGCCAGCAATGAATGCACAGAAGTACTGCACAAATAAACAAATCTTTTCTCCTAGTCCCTCGTTGATTGTGTTAATATCACTAAAAGACAATAAAATGGCAAAAAAATCCGAATGGCAATAAATTCCAAAGTGGGAGAATGATCCTGGGCAGGGCCGTAACCAGGATTTTTAAAATACCAAGGTCAAAAGTGTTTGCCCTTCCTAGTTCTGCCCTGTAATGGATCATTGTTACTGGAGATGCTGAATAAACACTGAGGATACTGATATGTATGGGCATGACCATGGGTATATCTAGTTCTATGATGTCATGTGTACATGTGCTGTATTTAAAACATTAATATTTCAGTGCCTTCATCATGAAGAAAACAACAACAACATATTTTTGCAAGCATGAAACGGTTCTTTTGCAAGATGAAACGGTTCTTTAATATACATCCAATTACTGGTCTAGGTTGGGGGGGGGGTCTGGCACCTATTTAAGGTAGCACACTAGGGGTCTCGGATTAAAATATTGCAGTCCAACTCATGTCTCAACTCATTTGCCTTTAAGTCCAAGTCGTAAACCAAGTCTTTCCATCATTTTTTAAGTCAAGTCACAAGTCATCAAATTTGTGACTCAAGTCGAGTTGTGAGTCATGTAACTTGTGTCTCTACCTATGTCAGTTTTTTTACCTTTAGTGATTATAACATGCTGCACCAAAGGCATAGGCATAGCCGCATAGATAGGTTGAAAAGACAGTGTCTACTCATGGTTGTCCTCAGACAGTTTTTATGTCTGTGTATATGCAGAGAGTGATGCACATTTCCAATCAATTATCTCAGGAGACCTTGCATTCAGCCAATTGAAAATGCACACAGCAGAAGATTAATATCAAGTCCAGGTCGACTACAAGTCTTTCTAACCGTTTTTCCGAGTGGAGTCACAAGCCATCTAATTTGTGACTTGAGTCCGAGTTGAGTCATGAGTCAGTGACTCGAGTCCCCACCTCTGCTATATACACACTCAAATATTATGGGCAATTTAAAGATGCCAGGTAGCCTAGCTGTATGCCTTTGGACTGTGGGAGGTAAATGGACTATCTGCTGGAAGCCTACGCCATGCAGGAAGAGCATGCAAATTCCACACACAGAACAGAGGCACTTGGAAATACAATCAAATAGAAATGCATGCATCATCCTACATCACCTACCATCTATAATTCAAAAATAAGACCAATTCATTGTTTTGTATTAACACTAAAGATTTCACTTTATTAAAATTCATCTGTCCATCCAATAGATATCACCAGCCTAGTATCCAGATATACTCACTCGGTCAGTCTGGTAATTAACACGCCAACCTGGTGTGTGTCAAACCATCCCATTTGCTGGTGGATCACTGAATGGAAGTATCTCTCACGGATCCTTTTTGTCTGTCTAGTAGCTGCCAGCAGGAAAAGCATGACTTGAAGTGTTCCAAGAATGAGTACTGCTACTCCAGCCCCAACAAAGTAATAGGCACGACTGTGAAAGAAACAGGCAGCAAAGTCTTCCATTACATCTGTGAACATGCTTCACCTGACAGTAGCAATGAATGCACAACTAACATTCATCAAGGACACTTACTTGGTCATTAAAGATTCAATATCCACTCCAGGCATGGTAGAACAATTGGCAGAGCTGGCATAACTGGGAGTAACATTACCCAAGGCTGATAGAAGATACAGACATTGAGCATCACGTTTGGCATAAAAAGTGACGGTATTCATTGAAGCAGAAATTCCTGCAGCCAAGCATAAGACTGACACAAGGAAAATGTCGAATTCACTCTGTAATCAAAATGATTCATCCATGCATGCATCATCCAAACTGGGCTACAGGCCAGTTCCCAGAAACTCCCACCTGTAAGGTTTGAGGGTCGACTGGTCTGGACAAAGCTGTCTGTCATCTGGCCAAAGACCACACACATTAGCGGCAGAGCGACCCCATTGGCTGCAGCACATAGTAACCCCATAACCATCAAAATGATTTCCAGAGGTTTGGCAAAGCGGAACTGTGGCAAAGTAGGAGATAAAATATAGCATTACACACATTCTCTTCTCATGTCACGTAATTTCACTGAGTCACAGAATTGTGTTCTTACTAATTGGAAAAATCCAACCAGCTTCACTGGTTCCTTTGGTTCCTTTTTTTTCCTTCTAGATGGAGAGGAGAAGAACTTTACAAAGCAAGGAAGGAAACAGGCCTTAGGCCTCTCCACCTATACATACAGTATATGGGTACATGGCTAAGTAAAGGGAACACCAGCATGAAGTGACTGATGGGCCTCTGGACTTCCAGCTGACAGAATACCTCCATATAGACCCTACTCTTTTTGAGCATCATGCATCCATGAGATATTAATAGTTTACTGTTTGGTGACTTGGTACTGTGTCAAATAATGAACTGCAAAATCTGACTTCAAATGGGCTACGATCCACTGACTAATTTTCGCCTCAACCCAAGAAATCCTCACAATAGCACTTGCGAAACTCTCAAACAACTCATTAACTACAACCTATATCATACACAATATAATTTATCCTGATATTTTGGCATCATACTATTTAAACTAGGAGATCAGTTCTGATTTTTCTTAATCAGTGACCTGGTCAAGGTCCCATTATTCACACAGTAGCCCAGATTTTAATTGTTTTTTTTACCTTTCCATAAAGTTAGACCTACTGTGTGAATTTTATTAATTATTATTAGTTTTATTCTGTTTAATAGTGACTTGTCCTCAAATATCTCCTCATAAATGAAATCCTTTTTACCTAAACAATCCCTTTTCATTTGACGCCGGAGTTGGCTCCCCCGGAGGTGCGGAGTCTGTCTCATCCTCTCTGGGATTCTCATCTTCCTGGAAGGCATCGTTGATATAGGAGTTCGCGTTCATCTCATCCATAGAAACTAAGGACAGGAATCAGTGTTTTTCAATAATCACATACCTTTTTAATCACATATCCCGCCAACTTCAAAATGAATTATCCTGCCAACCAATTACAATATTACATACATTTTAGCATTTTCAGATCATTGTGTATTATGTAAGTCAAAGTTAAAAAAATACGTTCTCCGGGCATTGTGTCTGGTAGAGCTTCTTCCTCCATTATGCTGCTTTTTTTTCCCCCCTTTTCTTTGTAATTAAACTCCTGAAATCGACTGACAGAGGAAACGTTTGTTCTTGGGGAGCGCACAAACTGCAACCCTTACCTCTACGCCGCTTTGGATAAAAATCGTCAAAAAATGTAAACAATATAAACACACACCTATGCAAATCCTAAGTAAGAATATAAATATACATTACATGTTGTAGTACGATGAATTACATCATTATGCTCAGCACAAGCTTTGTGGAACCACTTGACTGATCATTTAATATAACTAGTGATACAGTTATAAGTCATGTGATGTTATTCATATGACAGCACAGCTAATGTGTCATACTGCTCGTAAATACCTGCTTTAAATTGAACAGGCAATATATAGGTCAAATCTTAGGTGTCCCAGCTTGATTACCAAAAGTCCCAGATTACCATAATTCACCTCAATACTTATTCCATTTCCAAAAAGAAATCACGAGATGCGTTCTGCTCGTGCTTTTGCAATACAAATAGCCTATTAACACTGGATAAAGTCAGATAATGGTACATATAACCGAAACGTACACAACAGCAAGGGATAACGACGACTTTAGAAAATACAAAAATTTTTCCTGCCAGTACACTGAAAAAACGTGAATTAACTTCTTAAAAAATGGTAACAATTTACACTAAAAATAGGGAAATTTAATCCGTGTATATTTTAGTAATATCCATTTCATTTTCATAAGTTGACCGCACAGTCTATTTCAAGAGTAAGTTTACTTATAATTTAAGGTGACTGCACATCAAGAAGTCTGTATGATGTACTTTAAATTGTTATATACTTACAGCTGATATATTAAGTAACCTGTAC
This sequence comes from Cyphomyrus plagiostoma, assembly GCA_019775915.2. NCBI lineage: Eukaryota > Metazoa > Chordata > Actinopteri > Osteoglossiformes > Mormyridae > Cyphomyrus > Cyphomyrus plagiostoma. The sequence continues at coordinate 19,228,416 of JABFEA020000138.1, read as the reverse complement.
ATAAACATAAAATGTACATTTACATCCAATGTTAATTGTTGTTTTGAAGGCTTGTTTTTAAAATTGAAGCAGTAATATTTCAGTCATCAAAATACTATTTGATATTTGCCTGTTACTCCACTTGTTACAGATAAAGAAAAACTTAATAAAATACTCTGCAATCCATAAAATTCCTACTGAATGTATGCACTTCAATGCAGAGATGTATGATTCAGTCACAAGACCCAAAACAATGAGTCATCCAAAAAAAGATGGATTTAAAATTTAAGGGCAATGTTTATTTATACAAAAAAATTACATGACCTCAATATACACAAAATCACCACCATTCTGTACTCGCGGCAGTGACAAAAGGATTTTTCAAAATATACTAAATATATTAAACAAAGTTACTTCAGGTTCTTTGTCTATATTACTCGACTTGCTCCTAAGAACTTCCGTCTGCAGGGTTTTGCCATAACCATGTAGAAGTACATCACTTGTTTATCCAAAAGGATCTTAAAACTTGTGGAATTACAGAAAATGAAGAGAATGGCACAATGAAAACCAAACATGCTTACACCATCACAGCCTAGTTTAAAGAAAGCCTGTGCACATACCATGCACAAAAGACAAATCAATGAAGACAGATATACCCAAATACCTAACATTCATTCTAGCAACTTGCTTCTCAGAGACTGTACACCTTGGGAAAGTTTACCTCCATCAAGTTCTAAAAACAGTTTCTGTAACACCTGGAATGTATACCTTAGTTTTGATGGGTAAGCTAGATTCAAGGCATAAATAAGCCCCATGCCTCAGCCTGTAATGTTTTAACAGTTCCAATTGCTTAGAAGTGGTGAACTTATATGTGGGTATGCAAAATCTCTCTGACCCGAAGAGAAATTTAATGTGAAACTGATCATAACACTAGACAACATTTTGTAACAGATGTCCGTAAGTGTTACCTTCCGGGTTTGCGTGCGTGCAGGGCGGACAAAGGGACGTCCAGGCAGGCACACGGGAGAACGGGGTTTTAATCTCACAGGACTTGC
>JABFEA020000138.1:19178181-19196547 GCA_019775915.2 Cyphomyrus plagiostoma | reverse complement strand
CCACTAGGGCGATGGTCTTTCCACGAGGGACCACCAGATTCACACCCTGCAGGATCTAGTGGGGGAATTACAGAGATCATTATGATCATCATTGCCTGTTTATTCTGATCCACTGCTAATCCCTGAAAGGAACATATACTTTTATCCTTATTGATAATTGAACAGAATGTTTTACACTATGTCAATTACTCCAAAATTCTGTACTGTAAATCCTGTTACGAACATTGCACCTTGGCTTCAGGAAGAATGTTATTTTGTTTCACTCTATTGTATATGGTTGGGTTGAAAATAAAACCTTAATTGACTTTGACTACATCACCTACTTTCACATCTTTCCTGGACGGGTAGCTGAAGTGAATGTTCTTGAATTCTATGTCTCCTTTCACCGTTTCTGGCTTGTGGCCTTCCTTCGAGCTGCTGTCAATCGGACGTGGCTGGAATACAAATAGTCAATTAGCATCAAAGCAATACAGGCTGCCTGTTAATTAGCCAAAGTGACGCATCAGGCTAATATTGATACCAGGTCGATGGTATTGTAGATCTCAAAGGCTGCCCCACGAGCCTTGGCTATGCTCTCCAAGTTTGGAGTTCCCTGACCCAGAGAAAATGCACCGATCATCACAGCAAAAAACACCTGGAAAGTGAAGGTGAACATTATAATTAAAACACATGAAATTCAATATTCACAAGAAAATAATACGAAATACAAAAGCATGTACTAAAATTCATATATACCAATACAGTAAGAACTCAGTGTATTTCTTAGCAAATAAAATACACAGGGAATAAATAATATATATGCATGTGTACATCACACACAGCTATGATACATCATTACTGATAAAATGACGGCTTACAGTGAGAACTCGTCCGATGGAGTAGTTTTCAGGTTCATCGACTGAAAGCTTTGTTCCATACCAAAAGGCCAGGGCGTACGTTCCAAATATAATGAACTGAGTCAATCCCATTGACACATTTGTTGTGATGGCCTTCTTCACCCCAAAGTTTCTTGCCTCCACTAGATTAGATTCATACCTAAATGACAATAGGATATCATGGTTGACTCCCATATACTCTGATCTAGAAATGTAGCAGCTAAACCAGGTCATTTTTGTGTTTTGTGATGGGAATCTCACATCAGTATCATGCTCTGACTGTAACCTGTTTCAGCAGAGCAAAGTGACAGTGACAGAAGAAATGCCATTCAGGAAGGTAGCAGGGTAACGGGGCCCAATCTAGATCCATGGAATTTCACACAATATAAACCTTTCATGCTATTGCTGAGGACAGATTTTCGTTTTTTTTTTTCATATTTACATTTCCCAGTGAGGCATCTATTACTTGGGAGAGCGAGACATACTTCTCCACTGCTTTCTTCTGGCCATTGAAAGCCACGACTGTCCTGATAGCCACAAGAATTTCTTCAGCAACTGCTCCAGCCTTGGCATATGCTGAAAGCTCCTTACTGGTCAAGGAGGCAATGACCTAAAGAGAGCACATAACACTCAAAAAAAATGTTACTCAAAAAAGTGAGACCACAGGGGATGAATACAGGTTCTTCAGTGCCTGCCTTCTTACATTCCTTAATATTTCATATATACCCTCATTCGACAATCATCAGGAGAAGGTTGGTTCTTCCTACCTTGGACCAGACTGCAGCAGATCCAGCTAGAAGAGGACTGACTGCTAGGATGACAAGGGTCAGCTTCCAGCCATTGATGAATCCAATGATGAGGCCAGCAATGAATGTGCAGAAAAGCTGCACAAATAAACAGATCTTGTCTCCCAGCCCATCGTTGATTGTGTTAATATCACTAAACGACAATAAAATGGCAAAAAAATCTCAAATGGCAATATATATAAAAAACCTCCATTGTGCAATGACAATAAATAACCGAATCAAAGTAGGAAAATGATTATATCTAGTTCTATAATTCCATACGATTTATTCTGAAAAGAGTTAATAGTTTAGTTTAAAGGATAGAGTAATAATACAGTTTTACAAATTAATACAATCAAACAGTTCATGTTCTAACTACATGTCCTGGTCAGGGCTGGGGGGCACACCTGCAGTACACCCTGGCCGGGCACACGCACACACACACACACACACACACACACACACACACACTAATATAGTATGGGCAATTTAAAGATGCCAGGTAGCCCAGCTGTATGCCTTTGGACTGTGGGAGGTAAATGGACTATCTGCTGGAAGCCTACGCCATGCAGGAAGAGCATGCAAACTCCACTCACAGAGCATGCATCATCCTACATCACCTACCTACTATAATTCAAAGACAATCAGTCAATTCATTGTTTTATATTAATGCTAAAGATCAGTCCCTTTTGACTTTATTATAACTAATCTGTCCACCCAATAGATATCACCAGCCTAGTATTCAGATATACTCACTCTGTCAGTCTGGTAATTAGCACTCCGATCTGATGTGTGTCAAACCATCCCATTTGCTGGTGGATCACTGAATGGAAGTATCTCTCACGGATCCTTTTTGTCTGTCTGGTAGCTGCCAGCAGGAAAAGCATAACTTGAAATGTTCCAAGAATGAGTACTGCTACTCCAATCCCCACAAAGTAATAGGCATGACTGTAAATGGAACATGCAACAAAGTTTTATGTCCGTGAAGATCCTTCACCTGACAGTAGCAGTGAATGCACAAGCAACATTCATCAAGGACACTTACTTAGCCATCATGGATTCGATATCCACTCCAGGCATGGTAGGACAGTTGGCAGAGCTGGCATAAGCTGGAGTAACATTCCCTAAAGCTGATAGTGGAAAAACAGACATAGGGCATCACATTTAGTATATAAACAATGGCATGCTCATTCAAGCAAAAATTCCTTCAGAAGTTCAGAAATATTTTCTATATACATGACTGGCACATACACAGTGCAATCTGTATACAGTGCAAATACAGTCGGGATACTTTTTGCCAAAAAAACCATTTTGCTGTATGTTGTAGCAGCTATAACCACATATGCCAAATAAACAATCTACAAAAATGTTAGGTCCACTCTGGAATCAATATTCTTGATCCAAGCAGTGTTGTCACAATAACTCGAATTTTAGAAAGCATCAATCACAATCTGCCTTCTTGTTTACTCTGCAATATAGCAGAATGAAGAGGGACATTAACAGATCTGGGTCCGAATAAAAATTGGAAGTCTCGATTGTGTGGTAGCACATCGTATTAAAAGTGAATGAAAATGCTGTTGCAGAACTCAATATAAAAACAGCATGACTGCAATGCATAAACATCTTAATGGAAGACGTCCATAGACCTAATAATGAATGGTTAGTCACGCTTAAACTATAAGGCATGTCCCCTTTAGCCTTTGGGTGAATTTTTTTATATATATATGTATTTATTTCATTACATGATTGATTACTAAAGTAATCATCAAATTAATTTGCAGATTGCTCAATTATTAATGTAATTCATAGTGACAGCCCTAGAGCCATGTGTACAAAATCCCAGCTGAAGGCTACTGACAGGTCCCCAGAAATTCCCACCTGTAAGGTTTAAGGGTCGACTGCTCTGGACGAAGCTGTCCGTCATCTGGCCAAAGACCACACACATGAGCGGCAGAGCGACCCCATTGGCTGCGGCACAGAGTAGCCCCACAATCATCAAAATGATTTCCAGAGGTTTGGCAAAGCGGAACTGTGGCAAAGAAGGAGATAAAATATAGCATTACACACGTTCTCTTCTCATTTCACGTAATTTCACTGATTATCACAGAATTGTGTTCTTACTAATTGGAAAAATCCAACCAGCTTCACTGGTTCCTTTGGTTCCTTTTTTTTCCTTCTAGATGAAGAGAGGAGAAGAACGTTACAAAGCAAGGAAGGAAACAGGCCACAGGCCTTTCCAGCTATACATATAGTATATGGGTACATGGCTAAGTGAAGGGAACACCAGCATGAAGTGACTGATGGGCCTCTGGACTTCCAGCTGACAGAATACCTCCATATAGACTCTAATGTCTGTTTAGCCTCATGCGTCTATAAATTTAATATTTGGTGATTTAGTATTTTCAATATTTTGCCTTTGCCTGCCCCCCTGTCAGACTCTTGGTGTCATTCCCAGTGTCTAAGTCTTGTCAACCTGAGCCACGCTATCTGAGCCGCAGTTCTCCTGCTCCTGGGTTACGCGTTGTACTTGAGTCACGTTATCTGAGCCGCGGTTCTCCTACTCCTGGGTTACACGTTGTACTTGAGTCACGTGATCTGAGCCGTGGTTCTCTTGCTCCTGGGTTACGCGTTGTACTTGAGTCACGTTATCTGAGTCGTGGTTCTCCTGTTCCTGGGTTACGCGTTGTACTTGGGTCACTTTATCTGAGCCGCAGTTCTCCTGCTCCTGGGTTACACGTTGTACTTGAGTCACGTTATCTGAGCCATAGTTCTCCCTGATCTTGGGTTACGCGTTGTACTTGAGTCACGTTATCTGAGTCTCGGTTCTCCAGCTCCTGGGTTACGCATTGTACTTGAGTCACGTTATCTGAGTCTCGGTTCTCCTGATCCTGGGTTACACGTTGTACTTGAGTCACGTTATCTGAGCCATGGTTCTCCCTGATCCTGGGTTACGCGTTGTACTTGAGTCACGTTATCTGAGCCGAGGTTCTCCTGCTCCTGGGTTACGTGTTGTACTTGAGTCACGTTATCTGAGCCGTGGTTCTCCTGCTCCTAGGTTACGCGTTGTACTTGAGTCACGTTATCTGAGTCGCGGTTCTCCTGATCCTGGGTTACGCGTTGTACTTGAGTCACGTTATCTGAGTCTCGGTTCTCCTGCTCCTGGGTTACGCGTTGTACTTGGGTCACGTTATCTGAGCCGCAGTTCTCATGCTCCTGGGTTACACGTTGTACTTGAGTCACGTTGTCTGAGCTGCGGTTCTCCTGCTCCTGGGTTACGCGTTGTACTTGGGTCACGTTATCTGAGTCGCGGGTCTCCTGCTCCTGGGTTACGCGTTGTACTTGGGTCACGTTATCTGAGTCTCGGTTCTCCTGCTCCTGGGTTATGCGTTGTACTTGAGTCACGTTATCTGAGCCGCGGTTCTCCTGCTCCTGGGTTACGCGTTGTACTTGGGTCACGTTATCTGAGTCGCGGTTCTCCTGCTCCTGGGTTACGCGTTGTACTTGAGTCACGTTATCTGAGCTGCGGTTCTCCTGCTCCTGGGTTACATGTTGTACTTGAGTCACGTTATCTGAGCCACAGTTCTCCTGCTCCTGGGTTACACGTTGTACTTGAGTCACGTTATCTGAGTCGCGGTTCTCCTGCTCCTGGGTTACACGTTGTACTTGAGTCACGTTATCTGAGTCGCGGCTCTCCTGCTCCTGGGTTACACGTTGTACGAGTTACGTTATCTGAGTCACGGTGCTCCTGCTCCTGGGTTACACGTTGTACGAGTTACGTTATCTGAGTCACGGTGCTCCTGCTCCTGAGTTACACGTTGTACTTGGGTCACGTTATCTGAGTCGCGGTTCTCCTGCTCCTGGGTTACACGTTGTACTTGAGTCACGTTATCTGAGTCGTGGTTCTCCTGCTCCTGGGTTACACGTTGTACTTGAGTCACAATATCTGAGTCACGGTGCTCCTGCTCCTGGGTTACATGTTGTACTTGAGTCACGTTATCTGAGTCACGGTGCTCCTGCTCCTGGGTTACACGTTGTACTTAAGTCACATTATCTGAGTCACGGTGCTCCTGCTCCTGGGTTACACGTTGTACTTAAGTCACATTATCTGAGTCGTGGTTTTCCTGCTCCTGGGTTACGCGTTGTACTTGACTCACTTTATCTGAGCCGCAGTTCTCCTGCTCTTGGGTTACACGTTGTGCTTGAGTCACATTATCTGAGTCGCGGTTCTCCTGCTCCTGGGTTACACGTTGTACTTGAGTTACGTTATCTGAGTCATGGTGCTCCTGCTCCTGGGTACACGTTGTACTTGAGTCACGTTATCTGAGCCGCGGTTCTCCTGCTCCTGGGTTACGCGTTTTACTTGGGTCACGTTATCTGAGCCGCAGTTCTCATGCTCCTGGGTTACACGTTGTACTTGAGTCACGTTATCTGAGCCACGGTTGTCCCTGATCCTGGGTTACGCGTTGTACTTGAGTCACGTTATCAGAGTCACGGTTTTCCTGCTCCTGGGTTACGCGTTGAACTTGAGTCACGTTATCTGAGCCGCAGTTCTCCTGCTGCTGGGTTACGCGTTGTACTTGAGTCACCTTATCTGAGTCGCAGTTCTCCTGCTCCTGGGTTACACGTTGTACTTGAGTCACGTTACCTGAGCCGCGGTTCTCCTGCTCCTGGGTTACGCCTTGTACTTGTTCCATGCCTTATTCATTAACATCTTGGTACTCACACCTGCATCGCTGTGTCCTGAGCCTTTCCCTTCACTTGTGCCTGCCAATCCATGACACGATACAATTCATACTCTTATGTTTGCACTTAAAAACAACCATGGCAAAACCATGGAAAAGTGTATTTTGACCACTGACCGCAAATTACCTCGTCCTTGAACTTCATTGTGACTGTTTTATTCTGACTGCTGTCCTCAATTTTTTTTTATTAATAAATGAGATCATTTTGACCTGAGCATTTCCTTTTCAGTTCAGACAAAGCAAAGAGTGATTGTCAGGAATTGCTCTGCGTCCATGAAAATTATCCGCCAATATTTACCTAGACAGTCCTCTCCTATTTGCTGTGGGAGTCAGCTCCCCCGGAGGTGGGGGGTCCTTCTCCTCATCCTCCCCCACGTAGGCATCGTTGGTATACGAATTCTCATACACTGCATCCATAGAAACTAAACAAAGCCCAGTCAATCACTGCTCCTGTCAATTTCAAAATGCATTATCCTATATAATATATTACAATATTAGATACATTAACATTTTCAAATCATTGTGCATTTTTTTTTTTAATAAAGTAACAAAAATACCTTCTCCAGGCATTGTCTGGTATACCTTCTTCTGATTATGTTCTCTCGTTAATCTTTGCAATTAAAGTCCTGAAATCAACCGACAGAAGAAACATACATATGCAAATAATTAATCTGAAATTATTTACTCCCCCCCCCCCAACCAAGGGTCAGATCCTAGACCTGGCTCTGGAGAAAGTAATTTCAAATTGGTATTTCTCTGTATGGGTTACGATTGTGTCACACAGAAACTCTGTGCAGTTCCACAAGGTACACTATACTATACTGTGCAAAAATCTTAGACAGTCAAAGAAAATGTTTACAGCTTTTTTAGGTACTAACTGTATGTAAGCAAAGAAATACAATTCAACATAAGAATATATGTAAAAAAAAAAAAAAATGCAATAAAATGTAACTTGAATTTCTTCTTTTCTTCCAAAAGTAACCGACATCTTGTCGGGTGACTAGGGCAATACCACTGTGGTCCCAAAGTACCCGTCACGGGCATGCACCCCAGCCATTCCACCTGCTTGTCATTTCACCAACAGCTCATTTAATGTATTAGTTAGCTATGAGGTATTTGTTAGTTGAACGTGGTATGCCATGGGTGTAATCAGCAAAGGGGGATATTGGATGGTTACTGCTGGTCTTGGGGTGACTTGAGGTGAAGCTGAAAGGGCCATACAAGGACGTCATGCATCCCTTTTTTGAGGTGCACACATAAACTACAGCCCAGCCTAAATGAAAAACAATGCCTAAGGAATTTAGAAATATAGTACTTTACTAAATAATTAAGAACATATAGTATATAGTTCTCAGTCTTCATTAATGTAAGATTGCTGCCACTGTGAATGAAAAGTTATGCATTTGAAAATGTGTTCGAACTGCGTTGAGGCTCCAATATATATGATCTGGCGTGACACTCAAATTTTCAGACTCTCATGCCCACGCAAAAAATATATGCAAGTATATATTATTCCATTATAAACCTAAAATTGGTTATATCAAAAGATAAATGAAAGTATTTAATTCGCTGGATAGAGATATTTCTTAATGAAAACGGTATAGTATTGCTTATAAGACTATATTATGCTTGACAATCTACTGTATGTACATGTAATAATGTACTTGAGTGATTTTCAGACATCTCACATACATATTTGCCTAAATATTAGGAGAAACATTATTTCCTGACATCCAGGATATTTGGTTCCCCCCTGTTAAAACAGGTATACAGGGCCTCGGTACTAATAACAATACAGTATTCATATGTAATAATGTACTTGAGTGATTTTCAGGCATTTAACATACCTCTTTGCTTTAATATTAGGGGAAACATTATTTCCTGATAAACAGGGGAAACATCATTTCCTGATAGACAGGGGAAACATAGGGAAACCGAATTGCCCGGAACACCGGGTTTGGTCCAGATAGTAAAAACGGGTAGGGAGCACGTGCAACCGCCTCCGTCTGTATGAGCGTGACGCCTCAAGGCAGTAAGGAAATTTGTTAAAATATTTAGAAATTAACATTATAAGTTGCTTTGCTTAGCAAAGACTTCATAAGGAAAATTTTCAGAGAGTTCTCATAGCAAGAATCATTTTCAATTAAATACTTATTCAGTCATTAATTCTTCCAGACACTAATTTCATTTTGTACTTTTAAAAACATCATGCTATGAAACATAGAGGCGCGTATCATACTACGTATCAAACTAACTCCGAATAAACTGAAAAAATAAAATTAGTATCCCGGATAAGAAATCCGAGAAATACGAGTAGTGCGAAACGTGCTTGACATATTGACATTGTACATACAGCAACCGCAACGTCTGTCCTGTTTCATATGATGAAAAATGCATTACTGCAAAACAAACACTAGAACAGAATGAAGAACTTACAGAAAATGCCGACAGATAACTCGTGTTGTAAGTAACGAATTATTGGCCTCCGATGTGTCGTTTTCCAATCTTTGATATCATTGAGAAAGTGACACTGTTGTTATATACATATATATATCCATGTTCTCTGACGTCACGTTCCAACCGTATTGTCGTGTGTCTCTTGTCGTTAAAATCGTAAATGTCCCGTCATCCAACATACGAAGGCGGCGCCATGCTAATTAATATTCAGATAAGAGGCGTGAACAAGCCGCGGACGATATGTGAACTCTGAGCACCTTAATCCAAAGCTGCTCTTGCATCAAAGTTATATGTAATCATCCGTGAGATTTTGATTCACTCACTTTATGGTCATTTTAATACATGTATACGGTTACATTTGATAGATTTTAGTTTTAATCTTTATATTCACTTTCTCAGGGGAGTAGCAGAGGCATGGAAATGCTGGTGAATTCAGGGGGCCCAAAATCAAGGGGATCAAAATCTAGCATCCTAGTCCAAAAAATCTCTCTAGGCAGACTCCCCACGCCCCATGCTCGAGGACCTAGAATTTCTAGCTAGACCATGCACAATCCTTAAGAGTAAATGAAATATGTTCATTAGTCAATGAACATTTAAAATACTGTGTTATTTACCATAGAATTTTGCAATATATAAAGAGAAATAGTAATTAATAGGTGACAATCCTACACACCATGATAATTTTTAATATAGTGGACATATATTCATTTTAACTCCTCAAATGAATCTCCAATCCCATCTCCGCTGTGTGTGGAGTTTGCATATCCTCATTGTTTTCCCACTGGTGGACCAATTGGCGCCTCTGTAGTGCCTGTTGTGTGTGCTGGTGTGTGGCATGTGTTAGGCTGGCACCTTGCCCATGGTGTGTGTCCCCCCCCCCCCCCCTTCACCTGCCCGCCACGAGAAATAGTTGAAGCGATGTTTGGAAAAAAGTGGACAGTCACCAACTCCTAAAGACACTTTGATAATGAATATTGAGACATATGAAGTGTGTAGTTTAAAATTTGCTTTTGGAAGTCAAGCTGTTCACTACAAAAGTAACAGACTGATGGAGGACTCATTTTCAGAAAGCTACTGTAATATCGGTTAGTGAAAGGTTGGAAGCCTGTGCACTCGTTTGACCCCTTTCATTATGAATGGGAAGGAGATCTTGCTTGCGTGCTTAGAAAGTGAGCACGCTCCAAGCTTCATTCTTCTTTCCTCTGTGGATTCCTTTGAAAGAGCTTCCCTAACCGGTCATACTCGCTGAAGCAGCACAACTGGGGGCAGAGTTTTTAAGACAGTGGAGAGAGATACCTGTCATGCCTGGTAGATTACCTTTGTTCAGCAGCATGTTTCCACTCCCAAAATAAGCCTGTGACTTTGCAGTTTTTAAGTGCAAGTGTGAAATGCACTTCTAGAATAACTCATAAAAGGCAAGAGCCAGGCTGGAGTTTGCAAAAAAATGTATATTTTACACAGAAGTATCCTCAAAAATTGAGAAATTACTTGAAAAAAAATATGTGTGTGTGCGTGTGTGTGTATGTGTGTGTCTGTGTGTGCGTGTGTGTCTGTGTATGTATGTGTGTGTGTGTGTGTGTAGAATAGCCTAAAGCTACAGTGGTGCTTGAAAGTTTGTGAACCCTATAGAATTGTCTGCATAAATATGCATAAATATGACCTGAAACGTCATCAGATTTTCACACAACCCAGTTAAATAAATGAGACAAAATATTTCACTTGGTCAATTAATTATTGGGGAAAGTGACCAAAAAGAAGTCACCGTTTAAATTTCAATCGGGAAGTACTTAAGAGCCAATGACTGGATCATTATTACAGCTCAGCAGCGTTATGCGGCAATTAAGTGAAGTCAGCTGAGTACCTGAATCTACTGAACAGCCAGGTTATCCCATCAATGGATTTTTTCTTTCCTAATGGTACGGGCATATTCCAGGACGATAATGCCAAGATACACTGGGCTTGAATTTCACAAAGTGGCTTGGGAAGTATGAGGAATCATTTTCACACATGAATTGGCCACAACAGAGTTTTGACCTTAGCCCCATTGAAAGCCTTTGAGATACACTGAAGAAGACTTTACAGAGTGATTCAACTCATCTATCATCAATACAAGATCTTGATAAAGAGAAATGAATGCAAATCTGTATGAAAAAAAAATGTTGAGATGTCGCACGTGGAAACAATGTCATGAGGACACCATAATCAAAGCTAAAGGCGGCCCAATGAAATATTAAAGTATGTGACCTTTTTTTGACCAGGCAGAGTAAGAGGTGTAGAAGCTGAGGACGGTATGTGAACTCTGAACACCTTTATCTGAAGCTGCTCTTGCATAACACTGAATTATAGCCATTCATCAGAATGCAAAACACTTGCTTTATGGTTATTTTAATAGATCTGTGTAATTTCGTGTCATATAAAAGCAAGTCGAGGCTTTTCATACGTTTATGATCAGCAATTCATGTATATAGACCGATCAACAATTCAAACATTTAAACTACCTGCTTAATATTCTGTAGGTCCCCCCCATGCTGCCAAATCTGTTCTGATCCATCGAGGCATGGACTCCACAAGACCTCTGAAGGTGTCCTGTGGTATCTGGCACCAAGACGCTGCAGCAGATCCTTTAAGTCCTGTAAGTTGTGAGGTGGGGCCTCCATGGATCAGACTTTGTCCAGCACATCCTGCAGATGCCTGATTAGATTGAGATCTGTGGAATTTGGAGGCCAAGTCAACATCTTGAACTATTTTTCATGTTCCGCAAACCATTCCTGAAGAATATTTTGCAGTATGGCAGGGTGCATTATCTGCTGAAAGAGCAGAACATTGTCCAGAGCATCACACTGAATCTGTCAGCCTTACTTCTTCCCAAAGTGCATCCTGGTGCCCCAGGTAAACAACACATGATGTCCTGGTTGTCCACATGATGTCCACGTGATGTCATGGCTGTCCACATGATGTCCACATGATGTCCTGGCTGTCCACATGATGTAACATAAAATGTGACTCTTCAGACCAGGCCATCTCCTTCCATTGCTCCATGGTCCAGTCCTGACTCTCACGTGCCCATTGTAGGCACTTCTGGCAGTAGACAGAGGTCAGCATGGGGACTCTGACCAATCTATGGCTGCAAAGCCATATGCTGCAAGCTGCGATATAATGTGTGTGATACCTTCCTATCATAGCCAGCAGTAACTTTTGCAACAATTTGTGCTAAATTAGTTCTCCTGTGGGGTCAGACCAGATGGGCTAGCCTTCACTCCCCTTGCGCATTTATGAGTCTTGGATGCCCATGACTCAGTCACCAGCTCACAGGTTGACCTTCCTTGGACCACTTTTGGTGGGTACTACTACTGGCCCCTGCATACAAGAAACACCCCAAAAGACATGCCATTTTGGGCGCCACTGACAGGTGTCATGGTAATGAGATAATCACGTCACCTGTCAGAGGTTTTAATGTTATGGCTGATTGGTGTAGAGAACATTGCATATTTCACATTATGTGTCACATATAAGACCATTGCTGCAGACACAAATTGTAGTTAAGATTCTATGTCTTTAGGAACATACCAGTAAGGACAAGTTCAAGAATGTGTCTTGTTCTTTGCATGAAAGGTAGGTAGCACAATAGATTCAGTTGTATTTTAACGTCAAACAAGAATGTAAACAAAGGGTCACCATCTGATGTTGTGAAAGATGAAATTCATTAAATATCCTTCCTTTTTAAGTTAGCTGAGAAACATAAGAAAAATATTCAGCGTTCTTAACTGCATTTTAGTCAGGACATTCAGTTATTAACTTTGAATTTCTGGTGTGCACAACATGCTATATCTCTTTTTTTTTCTCAAAATATGATGCGATACTTTTTATTTTTTATATGATGTTTTTGTCATCCTCAATGCACAAATCATTTACAAATGCACTCCTATCCCCACCAATACACACACGAATCTTAGAAAATATTAGGTGAAAAACCTTCATTTTCATGTAGAATTATGTACAAACAACAACAAAAAAAAAGTAATTAATCCCATCCCCTTGGCGAATAAAGATGGACTGGCATGAACTTTTGTTTACCTAGAAACCATGATACTGTCAGAGAAAAAGATATTCTCGTATGAGAAGTAGATGCAGGCTGCTGGTGTCATGTGAAAATGTAAGTTCAAGTCGTCTTTTGATCCAGACTGAGCTATGCAGACAATCAGTTGTATGCGGTAATAGATTGTTTAAATAACTCCAGTAGTCATTCGATGATCTTATCCTCCAAGCTCTCCACTAGACAGTCCACATTTTTGCTCACCATCATAATTGTTTGATATATTTGAATTGGGATTGCTCCAACAATAAAAATTTGAACTTTCCTACAATTAATTACAAGGTTTTTACAGCTGAAAACCTAGAGCTTCAGAAATCAGTTCATTCATCAAGTAAATTGTCCTACGTTTATCCACATCTGCGGTGCCAATTGCTTTCCATATTGTCATATTTCTGTGTGGAGCTACAGACCATAGTAAGTATCATCTCAATGAAAACCCAAAACACTGTTTTGTTCATCAATTTTGTGCATGACACTGACAGTAGTGTGAGTGATAGGTGGCAATGATGGAATAATGATTGACATATTGGTGCTGGAACAACAAATGAGTGTTAATAAAACAAGGAAATGATTGGCAACTTCAGAATGTCCCGGCCTGACCTCTCTCCTCTGAGGATCAGAAACTCCAAAATGGAGTGTCCATGTTTCTAGGTGTGCTTGGAAGACCTCACCTGGTCAACCAACCCCACCTCCCTGATCAAGCGAGCCCAGTCTAGCCTGTACTTCCTACAGGGATACCAAGATTTGCATGGAAAAGCTTGGGATTCAAGGGATACAATTTCAGGGTGGGGGGGGGCATTGATCGTGCGAGATTTTCTAGTATTAAGCAGTGGCATTAAAAGTTGTCGGGGTGGGGGGGGGGGGGTATGATAATAAATCTGACAACAAACCAAAGCTTTAACATCAAATACACAAGATGATCTTGCTTCTTTGTTTTAGGTTTTTAAAAGTTATTTTAAAAATATTAAAATCAAATAAAGGATCATCTGGGGGAGGGTGGGCATGCCCCCTCATGATGTTGAGTCTGGGCAGCATGGAGAGGGTCCTGGGCAGCATGGAGAGGGTCCTGGGCAGCATGGAGAGGGTCCTGGCAGCTGCATCACTGTCAGTTATGGGAGCCGCAGCTCCATGGTCCAGAAGACTCTGAGGAGGTTGATATGTTGCATCATCCGCACCTCTTTATGCCAAATGCAAGACATGTTCCAAAAACGCTGCATCCACACAGCTTCCGGGATCTAGGCCAGTTCAATGTCGTAGCAATCCTCTCGAAAATGGAAAAATAGTCATCCACCTCATTTTCCCTAAACACAGGAACGAGACCGATATGGCGGCTAACATCAAAGCCTGAATTTCCAACTCCAGCTTCCAAGGAGTCTGGTGAACCTGAGGGAGAACAAGGGCCAGATCAAGGAGCGTCTGAGGCACCAGCCCGGTCACGGGTGGGCAGGCCGGTCCAGGAGCGTCTAGGGCACCAGCCGGGTCACGGGTGGGCAGGCCGGCTTGAGGGGTCGTACTCGGTGAGCGAACCTTCCATGGAAGGGGCACGGGCTTCTGCTCGGCCACGCTCATCCTACATAACGCCACCTCCTTATCAGCCTCAACCTCCATAGCCCAGACACGGAGTAGCTGAGCCTGGTACTCCTGCCTTTTTATCTCCAGTTCCAGCTCCCTAAGCCAAATTGTAAGCCTAACTCAGGTAAGATACCCTGCCGAATTAACTCGTCCTGCAAGACCTGCTTTATAGCCCGCTTAGAGGCTTCAGTGGGGACCAACACGTTAAAGAACTCTGCTATGCCTAGCAGATCGTCCTTACAGCACTTCTCAAAGTGTTCGAGTGTGGGGTAGAGAGTGAAGGCAATGAGATCAAACTGGGCCATTTCTACTACACAACCACACCCCCCCACACACACAAAAAAAACCGCCAGACAAACACCGGAAAACAGAAAAAAGGAGCCCCCAATTTCTGTTACAATCCCCAGTCTAGGGTTGGGGATCACCAGAAAGCTAAGGGTAAGGGAAAGGGGACAACGAGACAGGCGGGGAATAAGGAAAAGGGAACACGGGAAACAAGAGGGATTTTTTAAATGTTTTTTTTATTTTTCACAAAGACTTTCACAAACACCAGGTCTATCTGACTGACAAGGCCAACACAACAAACAAAACACCGCTAACGAACATATCCCGATCTAACCTAAGTGCAACACAAGGAAAACAAAATACAATAGCAGATCCTGACTCCCTACCCAAACATAGAGAAAACAACATCTCGCAAAACAAAAAGGCAGTCACTCCTTACACACACTTGGTACAAACACACACAGTAAGCACACAAAACACAGGCAAAGGTACCAAAGAGAGAAAGCAAAGAGAATAGTGAAAAACAAGCGAAGGATCAGATAACCAGAAAACAGTCAACCAGAGTGAAAGTACCGAGGGGGCGAGTGAGAAATCGAAATCCAAAAACCAAAACCGTCATACACAATCAATCATAAACCAATAAGCAAACCAAATACAAATGAAACGAGCAGAGCTCCTGAAGTGTGCGAACTTGGGCCTTTTCTTCACAGGACCCGGAAATGACAAGAGGCGCATCGGAGTCAATGTGGGCGGGGTCTAGCTGAGGAGGCGGAGCCAAGAGGCAGCTGGCGAATGACAACGAAGGAGGGAGGTCCGGAGATTCTGCAGGGCTCCCCCTGGAACTTACGGCACATAACAATATATATATATATATATATATATTGTATATAAGATATCTGCATATAAAGAAGGTAAAGATATGAATGGATGTAATGGAGGATTTTGACAGAATATATTTTTCTACTTAAAATTGATTTAAAATTGATATAATTTTTTGCAGTACTCGAGCCTCCACACATTTCTTTCATTAAGTACTTCCAACAACTATGCATCACCCCATTGACCTGTCAATGGATACTTGGCAAAATAAAGTTGTTCTTAATTGCTTCAAACATTTTATAAAGCGTTTTTTCCTCTCACCACAGGTAAGACAACAATAAAACGTGACGTGTTAAAAGGTAGCTTTATTTATTTGAATATAACAAATATATTACTCCATACTGTATCCAAACATATTTTTAGTAAAAATGCACAATGTAGAGTGTGTACACTGTGTGGAACAAAAAATATAATATGTTATTTAAAAAGCATTTGTTTATGGTTTGTGAATTGATTTAAAGCAGGACTATACCGCAAACCTCAGGTCATTAAATTCATAATGATTAATACAAACACTAGAGGGCAGTATCGTCTTGATTCTTTGGGACCTTTCACTAAACCTCCAGGCACTTTGTTGACCTGATATGCGGTATCGCCCTTGCTCATGCGTTTGCGTTACATAACTAAAATGAACGCTCAGTCCTCCGGAATCTGAGGGCTGTCAGTCACTTTTTGAGGCAGCCTGACATACCTTGACATTTTTATATATTTCACATATCTAAAAAACATTTTCCCCAAAGTGTTACATATACTTTTATTCAGCACAAACCCAGCCGCAATAACCTGAGACCAATAAGAATCTCATTTCATTCCAGGCCATCCTGTATTTTCCCATGAACTGTTCATTACGGAGGTGGTCCGAGGGGTTCATGTACTCCCGCAAAACAGCATTTAGACACACAACTTGACTTCTTCAATGACGCTATCTCAAATGCGGTGTTCATAACCCCCTGAGACCCCACCCATTCATTTATGGCCATTGTAGTGGACATTTAATTTTTGCATTTATCTTTTCACTGATGTTAGGAAACGCATTTATTCCTGTTGTGCACTAGAGGACATTCTGTGAAATTAAAAATAAAAATAAATATGAAAAAAATCTAAATTGTAAGATGTCTTATTTCCTCCAAAGACAAATAACCTACAATTGAAGGACACTTTTTCCTTGGGTCTCAGGAGAATAATGAACAATTCATAGAAAAATACAGGTCGGGTGACATAATGAGCCTCCTTGGTCTGGTGCAGGATAAACTGAAATGAACACAACAGAGTTTTGCCCTCAGTGCACTGTGCAGCTTCTGACTGCTCTCTGCTTCTACGCCACTGGTGGATTCCTGCAGACCTACAGATGCATATGGCCTCAGCAAGGCCGCTGTGTCCTGCCCCTGTGCATGCATTGACCGAATTTATTTTGCACCATGCACACAACTAACAGATGTTCCAGCTGGGGAGATGCTTTGTATGACAATAAACTTGGTTTTAATGCATTTTGGGTGCAGTAGATGGAACACTGAACCCTATTTGTACTTGCAGCCTCCTGAATCCCATCTGCAAATGGCAGTAAGCTGTAGTCCCTGTCCTGTGGGCCCGCCTACCTCAGATCTTCAGATCTGTTTGTAATTTAGAGACTTTCAAATCCTTACTTAAAACCCACCTATTTTCCTTGACTTTTGGTTCCAGTTGGGCCCAGACATCTCAGTGCAGCCTTACTGCACTGACTTTATTTTCATCTTATTTCTGTGTATTCTGTTGTATCAGTTGTCCCTTGTTTTATTGCTTGCTAACCTGTGAAGCACTATGGTCAACTATAGTTGTTTTAAATGTATACAAATAAAGTTTAAGTTGCAAATACAAAGGGTGATATGCAGCTCAAGGGCATTTTACAGACATTGTCACCAAGTGGCACAGGATGTTTATATCTGGACCAGCTTTGGAGACACCTTATAAAGGAGGTGGTCAAAATATATTTCAATAAAATAATATATTTTTGACCACCTCCTTGATAAGGTGTTTCTTTTGAGTGTTACTTCCTTTTCCTATTGCTACTCACTGTTGCCTTTTTACCAGGAAGCAACATCACATTTTGCGGCCATTTATATATTCTCAAAAAATAAGTACATTTATTTTGGTCACTTTCGTGTGTTTTATTGGACTTCTAATTATCATATGACATATAGGCCCTACAATCATATAACATATTCCACCATTGAAATACGTGGGATTGATGTTCTATTATGGACAGTCTGTGCATTTCTTACGGGAGGTTGGGGAGGAGCCAAAAGAGTACTACTTAAAGTTAATTCTTTGCATCTGGAATAACGAAGGGTTTTTGGAAACACTTACTCGTTCTTTATACGTCGATCGGATTCGGTAATCGCACCCTGGATCGTATGTCCGTGCATGTCGTTTGTGCATGTGCAAGATGATTAACTATGTGTTTGCTGTAGGTGGCAGAAATGGCTTTCAGAGCCGAGGTCAACCAAGAAAAAGTAAAAAGAAAATGTTCTGAGGTACGGAGAGTGTTTTCTGACATTATTCCATAAATATGTTGCTTAAATGATTATACAAATTATACTTTAAATTATCAGTGAAATGATTATTTAACATTTTATAATACTGTTCCGTAGTTAACAGGTAAATATGCAGGAAGTAAGCAGCAACAAAGGAGTAGTGCTTCA
>JABFEA020000138.1:19164916-19178081 GCA_019775915.2 Cyphomyrus plagiostoma | reverse complement strand
GGCAGTGTCCCACATTGTCCCTCAGAAACATACCCCTTGTCCCCCCTTGGGCTTATTAGCAGGTGGTCACCCTACCTGGAGCAAATAAGTCAGCAGTTCTACACGGACAGCAATGGCAAGGAAGAACTTCCTGAGAGAGAACTTCCTCCTCTCATTGGTACACTGCAGTACAAGTTTAGGTAAGTTACAGTGCAAAGGTAAATTACAGCAGATGGTAGAGAAGGCAGGGGGGTGGCTCCGGGGGTTAGGGTGCTGAGCTCAAGACTGAATTTAAGCTGCCGATTCAAATCCTGTAGTCAGCAGAGTGATGTCACTGCTAGGCCTCTGAGCAAAGCCCTTAACCCCAATTGCCCTGGGGATTGGATGAAAAGCATTATTGGGGATATCCCTGTTAGGTTATGGTGCAGGCAGGTAACTCCCTTTTATCTGTACCTAGAGTGGTTCAACCTAGAAGGGGGGATACGGGAGGTGCATCCAGAGTGAATGACACCAGTCTACTCAGTAGACAAAGCCTAAGGTCATTGCCCCCGATAAAAATAATATAGTGACCAAAGTCTACCACCTGAGTACCCCTGCATGAGACTGAGGGTGTGTCACTATCCGAAGCTGGTAAAATAATCTAAACAAGTGTTTTTCAACTATACGTAAAGACTGAGAGCGAATCCCGTAGTTCTCTCTGTGCTGCTAACGACCAGATAACCTAGCGAGGAACAGGCTCAAACAGTGTTTCATATAACGCAGCAGGAGTTTCATAATGTAATTTCTATTGCTAACTTGCACTTCTTACCACTCACTCATTGGAAACTCAGCCTAGTAGCATTAAATAACCAAGCTGGTTCACTGACTGCTAGCCTATATGTTTGCGATATACAGTACTTTCTATCCCCAGACCTATATAGGCAGGTTTTTTTTTACAAGTTGGTTACGTACGGGTACAGTACGGCCTTAAATGGGACTCGTGAGAGGCAAAGAAGATCTAGGATTTATCGATAGAATTGTTCCACCATCGTGCCCTATTAAATGTCACTGTGGATCTTTTCTCTCTGATGCTGTCAGGTTGTACAAGGCATTTAACTACACCAGACCCCCTTCGTCAGCGCCTGCCCTTTCCTCGGTCGGCAGTAAGCACAACGAACATTAATTGTTACAACACTGCATTCACACTTGGACATTATATTATCTAAACTATTTATCTTTTCATTCTCTGTTCTGCAACAGTAATGTTTTGTCATGTTATGTTACTGTCGTGTCTGCTTCTTGTAATTGCACACTGAATGGTTATTATTGCTACTGTTTGCACTGTCTCTTTCTTGTAACAAATTACAAGAAAACATTGAATGAGCTGCAATAGCATAGAACAACCTTAATTAGACATATCGTCGTTAAGAAATACACGCGGTAATAGCTTTTCAGCTGCTAGCGAACTCCCAGATAAACTTCCTCTAAACACCGAAACTACCATTCTTTCAGTAGTTTCAGGTGTTGAAACTTTTGCGTCATTAGAGAAGGGAACTCTGGGAGTTGCAGTTGTATAGTACAAATGAAACGCTGCCAAAAACAAAACTGCCGTGTAAATGACGAGTGTCGGTCCCTGGGAGGAGATTTGACAGAACAATAATCGCTGGGAGAGAAATTCTGGAGCGAAAGGTGTTAGTTTCGGACACTCCTCGGTGATAAAAACGATCATACGGATTTACGATGGAGACTTGAAGTGAATGTAGCCTGCATTGTAAATAAAGGACTGAAATAGATTTTATTCCGATGGTGAGTAACTCCATTCATTGTATGAAAACTTAGAAAGTCACCTGGCCGACCCATGCAAATTATGTACAAATACAAAATGCTTAAAGGCATTTTTGTTAAAATCTTTGAGTAGAACTATGGTCGATGGATTTAGTTTGTGGACGTTTTTTGGATTTTGTAAAGAATAGGTTTATACGATATACTTACAGACAATTAAATGACTCACAAAAGGAGATACAGAACGTCCATATAAAAATAAGTTTGGGAACAGGTGCATTGACATATTTAAAACGTGCAAGTGTAGAGACACCGTAACACGAGTCTTATTTCACCTAGTTACTTGTATGATTGCGGATCGTACGAATCCACATTTAGAAACGCTGTATAGTCCTAGACAGGACTAACCTGTTTTATTCACCGAAGTACGAAAATGTGATAGGAATGACTCACTGCGTTTGACAGGCGCAATAATTCCACGTAGCTCGGTTTCATGTCCAAATATTTAAACGTTCATCTTTAGATGTTACGCATATAAAAAAATGTGTAATGCCCATGTGACTAAAACCAAATCCCTATAGGTGTACGACAAAGAGAGAGTAAATGAGCATCAGCAACGGCCGGAAACGTACACTGGTCTTAAATCTGGTATGTTTATATACACGCGATTAAGGCTCGCAACTACTGTTTCAAAGACCTGCTATTTTACGTCACTGGAGAATGGATGTTTCTGTAGCAGGTCGTTTGGAAACATGTATGCATGGAATGTCTATTCCAATAAATCGTAAGTGACTCAATGAATATTTTTTGTGGTCAATGTGTACTACTTATATATAAAACACTGAGCTCTTACTTGGTGCTCTTCGTGAGATGAGCACCAAAAAGTGTACAAAAGGCATGTCGGGGGAGGGTTAAATAACATCTCACCTAATTCAGAAGAAAATACTTGTTATGTGGTATGTTACCTGCTGTTGTTATTCAATGGGGTGTATACATTATGAACACTGAAACTACACACTAATCTAATTCTCCTTTAATCCACTTCTTTCACAAAAATAGTTTAAGATGTACTTAAAGTGTACCCTTAAATGTGTAAAGCGTTTTGGGAGACTTTTCAAAGAATTATCCCTTCATCATGCAAGATGAAGTCCAGATATAAGAATGATATGTGAGTTGTCCTTGATAACCCTATAAGTCATGAATGATGTAACATTGTAAGGGAGTTGTCACCATTGGCATAATGTGTGTGTATATAAGGGAAAGTTGTGTGAATGTCATGCATATCCTATGGATGTGTGTGTCCGTTTCCATGTAGTTTTGTACACAGCTGCATTTCAAATGAACAATTTCCTGTCTTTACAATTGCAGGTGTGAAAATGACAGCTACTGAAACAATGTTACGTCACACAGTCAGTCTACTCAGGAGCAGATCTGAGGGAATGTTGATTGATTTCAATGAGGATGAGATGCCAAACAAGTTTAGCGGTAACAAATTCAATTTACATTCAAAATAAACATACAATATTTTGTTCAACAAGTTTCTGTATACTTTTACGTAAGCCTGATTGTTTTGCATTAGTTTCTTGGTATTGGGATTTCAAGTCTGTTATAATACACTGCTCTCTTTTACAGAAGATTTTGATGCGCCTCACATGACAAAACAGTCTGATGTGCCAGTTTTACAGCCTGAGGTTCACAATACTATACACAAAACTAATCCCTTTTGGAATGGACTTTCTGGCTCCAATCCATTTTTGGATGATATCGTGCACACTGACAAAGAAAGTAGGAGATCAATTGCAGATGTTTCGATTCTAAAGGAAGATCCCTCTGTGATATTTGGTGAGAATAATGTGGACCTCAGTAATTCTTCAGATGAAGCCAACTTTGGCCAGCTTTTCAGTCCAACACGAAAGAACAAGTCTGAGAGGCGAAAAAGTGCTTCAGATATCCTGGATGTGAATGAGGAGATGGAAACTCGAAAAGAAGGATCCCTCAACTACTCAAGTCAGCTTTTAAACCCCGATTTTGAATGGTTAAAGGATGATAGGGAAGCCTACAAGATGGCCTGGCTGAGTCACAGACAGCTAACAAGGTCTTGCTTAGACCTTGGCTCCACAAGTCCAGGTTGGGCTCAGACTCAAGCCTCAGAGACTCAGATCATCTGCAAGATTGGGCACAGTGGAGGCTCTGTTCAGTTGCCTAACTCTGACATAAGTGTCTGTATTCCAGAAGGTCATGTTCTTCCAGGGGAAATACAAGAAATTGGGCTGAAGGCAGTCCTAGACCCACCAATTGGTCTTTGCAGTGACCTTCTAACAGTTGTAAGTCCACTCTTGGAAGTGAGTCTTAGCAACACCAACATGAAGAAATTTGTGTCTCTATTAATGAAGATTTCTGGGGAAGTGAAGAATGATCCACTGAGTCAGGTGATGACTCAGTTGATTGGCTTAGTTTCCCATAAAAGGGATGGGCCTTTCCAGAAGATAAAGCACTGTTACCTATATAACAATACCTTACAGATGAAGATTGAAAACTTAAAGCCGCACATGTATATCATTGCTGCCATGCAGGCCACCATTCTCCAGCCACCTGCTACATCTGTGTGGGACTACATGAACAGACATCTTACCATTGGGGTTTATGGACCAACGCATATTCATCCCTCTTTCAAAGCGGTTTGCGTCGTTTCCTGTCACAGTGAAATCCCAAAAAAGTTGCCATTTTCAAACACCAAAAGGGGTCCTAGGAACTTACCGCCACTTGTGTTGCAGCTATGGGGCAAGCAGAACTTCAGCCTGAATGGGCTCAAAGATCTACATGTTACAACCAAACCAATGGGAACAGCATTTGAGGTTGGAGCTGGTGAACAAATTAAAGTGCTGAAGAAAGAGGACCTCAAAACATGCCAGGTCTTCCGCCTCCCATTTTCAGTGTCTATGACTGCCAAAGAGGAAGTGGTCCCATTCAAATTAGTCGTTAAGATAAAAGACTCAAAAGATTCATCATTAACTGAATTTCAGGTGCAGTCTCCAGGTCCTGTGCGTCAAAGGCCAGAAAAGTTTGCTCAGAAAAGGTTAGAGACTTTCAGAGAGAAAGCAGGAGTTGAAACAATTCTGGAGGAAACGATAGAACGGTCTCCCAAATTTCAGGACCGGCCAGTACGTGTAAAGTGGTATGGTGTGACGCTGAAGTCTGTCATTCATCAGCCAAGGGTTGAATACCTGCTGGACTATATTAAGGGTGAGACGGTGGCCATTCTTTCGCGAGACACAGTAAAATCAGTGGGTCAGTCAAAAGTGAAGGAGTGGTACGTTGCTTTCCTTAGGGGTCGAGTTGGTCTGCTCCACTCGAAGAATGTGAAGGTCATACCCAAAGATCAGGTGATTGACTTTACCGACGTGGAGGTGAAAACGCAAGTGCTTCTGGACAACATAGCTATTCCGTTTAAGAAGCTAACATACATGTACTCCACCATTGAGACTTTGGTGACAGAGCATGTTAGCAGCTGGAGGGCCTTGGCTGAGGCATTGGGCTACACCAACCTTTCCCTGGATGAGATTGTCTGGAGGCGGATCGAGACAGAGTCGGAAAAAGTGGCCTGTGTGCTTGAGAAGCTCAAAGAGGATTGTCACTCGGACAAGAGCAGGAAGAAATTTCAGCATGAACTCATTGTTGTAAGTGGGAAGCACTTTGTTTTGAGCAGGTCATGCCATTCTTATCCCATTGACTTTTACACCACTATTTTCTCACATATAAAAAGTTTATAAATCTTAGCTTATGATTACTTTTGACGACTTTGGATTCATCAAAGCTGCATAAAACTGACATTCAAAAGTAAAGTCAAAATAATTGTATTACACTTCAATATACACTTGGTTCTGGTTTTCAGTCAACATAAAGTTAGACCCAAGTGGGCTAAGTCTCTGTGATCTGTGGTAAGTGCCTGTGATCAGAAGGGCGCTGGTTCAAAACCCAGCCTGAGCACGTCTGAAGATCCTTCAGCCTGGCCCTTAAGCCCGGGCTGGACATCGTGGCCAAGCTCGCTATCATGGAAAAGAGAATTTCCCCAAAGAGATTAATAAAGTTTCAATTATTACTATTATTATTATTGTATGATTCAGGTTATCACACAGCCAGTCTTACACTGATGGGAAAACGGCAAAAACTTGTTCTAAAAAAATTTGTAACCCCATGTGTCCCCATTTAAATTAAAAATTCTGATAAACTTTAATGTGAAATTCATTTTAAAAACGCTGAGTGGACCCAGTTTTCTATGGGTCATGGTATGAAACCTGTTGGTTGGGTTCACGGTTTTCAGATGCATAAGTATCGCTTGTGCTGGTAACTTTACACCATTAAGCAGATCAGTGACATATTTCAAAACTGTTCTGTCTTTTTCTCTGTGATTGTGCAGATGTATTAACATCACTGAATAGCACAAGATTTGCATACAATTTCAGTGAATTACTTTATCCAGATAATTGTAATTTCAAATTCACAAATAATGCATAAATTGGTTGCATTTATAATGCTCAGGCTGCGTAAAAGTTTTTTTCCCAAAGAAATTTGAAAAGTACAAGAAAGATTAAAAGATGTAGGTGGGATTAAAAGAACAAGTAAAACAAGTAGCTGAAAATTTATATAGAGAGAAAAAGATATTAACTGTTTTTATAGATATTCTTCATACATGAAATTCAGAAGATTGATTGCTGTTGCCCTGGATTTTGATATAAATATACATGGTACAGTGGGTTATTTAAAATAATAAAGATATTTGTTAATTATTAAATGAATAAAATTTTGCCACGGTATTAATAGAATTTCTTGTATTGAATAGAAAAGGATTGCAGATATGGTAACAGCCTATCTTATCTGCTGGAATAGCACAGCTGAAAGCCATATTAATATAGTGTGCGTTCGTTTTTGGGTTGCCAGGGTCTCTTAAAGATGGATGCCCAGGATTTGGTATCTCGCCTAACTAAGAACACCGTGATTCTGTCAACGGCGGTGGAGCTGGGGGTGCGATGGAGGGAACTCGCTGAAAAGCTTGGAAAACTCTCCAGTGCTCAAATCAACAGATATGAGGCACCACACCAGGAAAAATCTGGCCAGGTCAGCAGTCAGGTGAGTCGAAATGGTAATGAGCACCTTGATTGCTTTTCTATAAACTGAATTTTTGTAGGAAATATGGATGGATATCTGTAGATATAACTCACTAAAGTGAATTTTGATGATCTTATGTATTGCCTTTTATGTTTGTAATTTTTGTAAAATTAAGTACAGAGGTTATGTACTTTGAGCTACAAGGACAAAACATAGAACACGTAACCATATATGGTAATTCTTTATGTTAACCATACCTTCATTCATAATACATTCAATTATACAATTATGGTGTTTGTTATTATCATATAATGTTCATTATACTGTATATTAAAGGGGTTAAGGTATGTTACGGTATTCATACATGCTGCTTATAAATGTTCTGTGAATGCATTATGAAGGTACAGTAAATGTTATCTGAATGCATTATGAAGGTACACTGAATGTTATCTGAATGCATTATGAAGGTGCAATGAATGTTATTTGAATGCATTATGAAGGTACACAATGTTATTTGAATGCATTATGAAGGTGCATTTAATGTAATCCAGGGGTAGCGAGCCTGATCCACAGAGAGCCGGTGCGGGTTTTTTGGAAGACCTCTCAGTCAGCCAATAATAAATCTAATTCCAGTCTTGGGGATCAACTGTCTGGAGCACATGGTCCTGAAAAATAGCCTCATATTCCTTAGCTGTTGCACAGCCATTGGAGGCAATCGTGAAACATAATGACTCATGCAAGATAGCGGTCCATGCTATTAATGATCCCACACCATGTGAAACAGCTGGTAACAGTGTTGGTGGGTTGAAGACATCATTTGATTTCTCCAAAAGTAAACCAGAGGTGCTGGAAAAATGAGTGAATGATGACTCATCAGACCAGATTACTTTGCCCATTGATCAGGGGTCCAAGTTTTGTGCTATTTGCATCAGGTTATGCAAGTCTAAGCATTGGCATTGGATGAAAGCATTTTTTGAGACTGACTTATAGGGGCCGTATTTAATTCTGTGGTAATCTTTGAGGCTGTACTTTTGTGGTGTAGTAGAACAGTCCGTCTAAGAGTCTATCTATCCCTGTCAGATGGCGTCAGTGTGCCACAAACATTCCTCTTCGCCAGTGCAGTTTTTTCCCCATTTCCACATATGATGTTGTTGTTCGTGAAACTTTGCCTCGACACATGAAATCATTTGGAGTTTCTTCACTGCACCTGCCAGATCCTCCTCTTTGCCCTTTTTGGGTCCCCTTGTTGCCTCGTGTTGCTTTGAAATGTCACATATCAAAGTGATGAATGTCTCTTTTGTAGCTGAAAATTTGCATTTAGCCAAATAAGACACATCTATGTTAGTGTTTTACTTCATTTTGTCCGCCCTTTGTACATTCACTGAGATATATTTATTAAAAGTGCTAAATAAGTTTATTATTCATTAGAATACAAGTCACAAAAAAGTCATGAAACACTGAAATATGATTATGACTGGAAACAGTAATATAGATAGATCATTATAAATAAGCTAGTGCACTTTAGATATACATTGCTTCATTATTGAATATCGTTTTTGGTAAACATCATCGTTTGTATTATGTAGGAATTATGCATTTGGATCTATTGTTGACTGCAATACCTTCTGATACTGTTAAGATGGTAGTGTAATATGCAAAATGCATCTGTGATCTAGCAATCTTCAGGCTCAAGTGTTGTTGCCTTGGCTTTCAGTAGCACTGATGTTTTTGATGTTTGTATTTATATGATTTGTCCTGCATTCCTCAATATTCTTTTGGTGATTAGAATAAGAGTTAATACATATCATTGATTAATGTTGGGAAAACAACAAATATCAATGATCCTCAGATCTGTTACAGTAATATGTATAATTTCCTGTGTTTTATACTGTCACTACAGTCCATGTGGAAGCCAGCGTACGACTTCTTGTACACGTGGAGCAGTCACTATGGAGAGCATCTTAGGGACCTAGTGCAGGACCTGCATCTGGCCCTGGACAAGATGAAGACCCCAATTACCAGGCAGTGGAGGGAAATAACTGGGGCTCTCATCACAGTGAACTGCATGGAAATCCTCCAGGGTTCCGCATTCTCTAAACCATAATGCCCACAGAATACTGCGAACCTGGCCCATTTGGCACATTTGGTTAATAGCATCTGAAGTAGCGCATGTGCCCTGCGATAAGCAGGCATCCAACAAGGATGTGCATCAGATCCTGCGCTACACTAACAAATGCCACCACCTGACCCCATGTTCCTGACCTGGGTAAGTGGTTGGAACATAGAGAGATTTAAAATAAGACCTATAAAATGTTTATCTCATTATAACTATCCACATACTGCAGAAAATATGACAGACTTATTTATACCTATATTATTTGTTTTATTGTTCTTAGTACTGGACTAAACGTTAACTTTAATATTATTATTTACTGTAATAATATGTCTGGACCTCACTGCATTTAAAGCAGTAAATTAATCATTTTCACGTACTGTTACCGCGCCTGTAAATTAATCATTAATGTAAGTTGCATGTAGCCTTTTCAGATACGTGGACAATTTCTGAAATGCGCACCTGCATATTTGGCTGTAGTCTGTTACTCTGTCACGTATAATGAAAGTGTCGGTATTATGAAACCATTGGATGCCCGATTCCTGGAGAGGATAAACAGTGGTGGGAACACAGGCTAAGCACAGCAGTCTAAAAAGGCAGCATACTGGACTGTGCACGGCTTTGTGCAAGGTCTAGGCTTAATTGCTGAAATATGAAACCAAAACTCCCTTATATGTAGTGTCAGGGGCACGCTCGGAAAATGAATGCGGGAGGGGCTGACGTCAAAGCTGTACTCACAATTATTTTATTTTTAGGAAGACATGCCACTTAAGATGAATGATCAGTTGAAAATATGTCTATTCAAGTAATGTTAAACTATTTGGTCATTTTATATATTATACTATTTATATTCTTAATATAAATTTTTTATGCTGTAATTGTATTCAGTTTTAACTGGGGAAATGTCCTTTTGTACTCACATCTCTTACATTTTGTAGTGAATTAACTATTAACCACCGGCTTTGTAGCAAACACTAAATGTGATGCAAGTTGCAATCAGCAACTACTTTTCATGAAGTCTAAATACATTTAAATACATTTAAAATGTAAAAGCTTTGTATGGCTGTTAAGTATGCTCTTGTAAATAAATAAAAATAAATGTTAATAATGTATTGATTTACATGGTGGTGCAACATGTTTTTTATTTAAATATGCTGATGTTTGATCACATAATGGTATCTTTTTGTTGATACCCCAGAAACCTCTGGGATACAAGCCTCAAAATGCAGGAACAATTTGTGTTGCTTTGAGTATTATGATGGGACAAAGGCAGGGTAGAGAAAATGGAAGAGAGACCCATGAACATACCAGCCCAGACCTGTGTGGTTACTCTCCCTCCAGTCGGCTCGTTTATTGAGAGACATGATGCTGATTTGACTAAAGAGTGCACTTCAAGATATTTTGAAATTTTGGTAGCTTACCTTAAAACGGACACAGCTCAAAATGTTCATGTATAAGATATTATACATAAAAGCAATATTAGTCGTTTCTCCTACAATGCAACTGATGCACTCCTGAAAAACCTAATTTCGAAATAATGTAATTGTTTGCATTTAAAATAAGAAATAATAATACATTAATAACATATATCATAAACATCTCCTATGGGTCTTATGAGTCTCATGAGAATTGCCTAGTAACTGCTTAAGCTGAACATGAACATGAACTGAACTGAACATGCCCAGCTTGCTAATTTATTGATTGCTGAGAGTCTGGAGTAGTGATGGCCAAAACCATCAGCCATTTGCTATATTTTCTGACCCCAGTAAATGGCTGCTCTTGGTTTACTTTGGGGCATGGCTTGAGCCCTTACTTGAACAGAGAGCACCATTTAGTGGGATCAGAAAGTACAGCAAATGGTTCATTAAGCATTTAGATATCGAAGTCAGCAGTATTGAGCTGCAGTCACCATGAATGAAAGACTTTGATCTGGGCAACGCATGGATGTACAAAAATTTCAATTCTTTAAAATCTGACATCCGATACAACCGATTCATTCAAAAGAATCATTTGATACAAAAGAATGCCTTGTTCACAAATCGGACATCACTATCATTCACTTTCAAGGGTAGCTGTTTTTGTGTGCAAGTACTGTTTCTCCCAGAGGCCTCATGGCACTCACATAGTGCTTTTTTTCCCTGATTGAAAATTGCGCTAATATAAATGTCATTCTGCATTGTATTGATATTGGGTACTAATAGGAAAAGATTGGCGATGTAACATGTAACAGGACTGCCTACAAAAATATTCAATTAGGGAAACACTGTGCTTTTCAGCCTCTGCCTAGCCACATTTCAATATTCATGTGCATGAAAGGATATGGCTTGACTTCTGTGTAAAGTAAAATATTTTCAATAATATTTGCAATGCTAACCACTGCACAGCTGAGCCAAAGTTTAAGTCCCAGTCCTAACTATATGTGCACGGAGTTTGCCTGTTCTCCTTGTGTCGCCGTGGGCTTTCCTCTGAGTTCTCCGGTTTCCCCCCACAGTCCACAAACAAGATAAGTTAGTGTTGCCAAATTGTTTGTGTCTGTGAATGGTGTGTGTGTGCCCTGCGATCAGCTGGCACCTCATCCTAAGTTATTCCCTGTCTTGTGTTCATAGCTTCCAGGATACTCTCCAGACCTCGCCACTCGGCATAGGACAACCGGGTGTAGAAAATGGCTGGATGGATTATAGATTTATTTTGAAATTAGGATAGTAATGTCATACATCACTGAACCCATTTCCGTCTGATAAGCATGTAAATGCGCATGCGCAGATGGACACACTAGCTGCTATCGCTAGCGGGAGTATTCCTTATTGTCCTTGAACTTTGTAACTGGTGCAAGGTTCTCTGTTTGCACTGCAAACAGGACTCACCTACGCTCTCCTTCAGAAGTCAACACGTTTTAAATGAAAAATTATAGAGACCCTGCAGTAATGCTTTAATGAAATATACTAAATAAAACATCTAGTGCGAATAGTGTTTCACTGTCAGTGTAATTCCCTTTCTTTGAACAGCAGATTTGCTGGTGAGAAATTCTAGTTTTTAACTGGATAATTGGATTTAAGCAATCTTATTGAAATAAGAAGTCTGTTAAAAATTTTGATTAGGATTTTATCGCTTCAACTATGACGCAATACAGCTATGTCTATGACATTCTGGGAAAATTATTGATTTTACCATTTATTAATACAAGAAATGATATGGAAAAATTGCATCTTTACACCACGCTTTGTGTTCACCTTTCACCAACAATATCTGCAATTAATGTAATATTATTATAATGTATTAATAATATTATAATGATTATACTGTATAATGTAATTACCTGCTAGCTAACATTGTAATTTATATAGTTCTGCCTCAAAAAAAATGGTAGACTCTACTACAGTGTCTTTTCAGACAAGGTTGGGATTGTTTCTTCTCTGAAGCTACATTCCTATCCACAGGGCATGAACATATCCGAGCAGATTCTGCTGTGAAAAAATATTTAAACTCAATTTATTTTAACAATTTACCCTGCGCCATTACATTCAAATTATAGTATATATATATATAGCACTGTTTAATATATTTATTTATAGTGATTCTGCAACATTTGGAGTAAGGCCAATCGCCTGGGTGGGGATGATGTCATGAGTTGCCATGGTTATTGATCACCAATCCCTTCCCTACTAATGCCTCTGAATGAAGTTCAACTGACCTTGTTTGAACATAATGAGGTACAGTCCCTTTGTATCATTTACATTTAGTTTGTTAATATATTAATTCGTTTTTGTTGACCCCTCTAGTGCTGCGACTATGGTTTTCCTTCTTCTCAGTTTCCCACGCTGCATACGCAGTTTTGAAAAGGAGACAGTTCCTCTTAGCTGTTCACCCCATTGTATGAAAGGAATGTTATGCTAACAATGGAAATGTAATCAAGTTATTTGAATACTGAAACCACGGAGGCATTAACATTACTGAGCTAGAGAGTAATCTTTTATCTGATCTGCCCTGTGCCATTTACAAAACCAATACTCCTAAAATGTGTATAGTATGGCACTTAACTGAGTGCCATAGTGTGTTATGGAGGGAAATCCCGGACATTTTTTTGGTAACCACAACCATGATTTTTCTGCAAAAATCATACTTTAAGGTATTGGGGGGAAAAAGATATTTATTAAGGGTCAAGATATTTCAACTAGCAGCATATATTTTTGTATATG
This sequence comes from Cyphomyrus plagiostoma, assembly GCA_019775915.2. Classification (NCBI taxonomy): domain Eukaryota; kingdom Metazoa; phylum Chordata; class Actinopteri; order Osteoglossiformes; family Mormyridae; genus Cyphomyrus; species Cyphomyrus plagiostoma. The sequence goes on along the minus strand of JABFEA020000138.1, from coordinate 19,164,926 downwards.
GCAAAAAATA
>JABFEA020000138.1:19126373-19145796 GCA_019775915.2 Cyphomyrus plagiostoma | reverse complement strand
CCGACCCCTCTGTTTTTTTTGGCTCCGCACAGTATTCCACTCTCTGACTGCCCCCCCCCCCCCCCCACACACACACACACACACACTCAAACCCAGCATCATCAGTCCTGATTTCCTTCTTACATGCAGATCACGTTCCTGAAGCTCCCCTTGCCATGCTCTAATGGCCAGGGGCGCCACTAAAGGTTCTGGGCCCCATGAAACGTATCACATTTGGCCCCCAGCCCAGACCAATCCAATTATGTCCAAAAATTTTTAGGGCCCCTGTCGCTCAGGGGTCCTTGGAATCATTCTAACCCCCTTGCCCCCTCCCTCGTTACACCACCACTCCTCATCACATGGAAGTTCAGCTGGGGCTCTCTGGCTCCCCCCAATGGAGCCCTTTTTGACGTGCTTATTTTTAACACGCCCACCAGTACGATCGCACCCGCACACTTTCACAATCCAGCTCCGCACTCGTCTGACACTCGTCAGAGTGACTGCAGCAGAAAATACCAGACGTTTCCCCAGAATGTCATCTGCAAAGTCCATAAGGAAATGCCACCATATATGCAGGCATTTTTAATATAGCAGGCTTCCATATTTCCCCCCCTGGGTTCCACATGCAGTAAGACTCCTGCTGTTTCTTGAAGGACTGCGAAGACATCTGAATCTCTTATGTGGGGATACGATCCTCCTGACAGGTAGGGTGCTGACAGACCTAGTCGTATGAAAAAATAACAGCATTGTATTTTCATTTGTGAACACTACATCTCTTTCTTATTCCCATTCCCAGTATATTTTCCACCCTGGCTCACAGAGTGTGTTTTGGGGACAAAATTCTATACTTTCATATCAAGGAACAAGGCTGCAGACATTTCATAACCGAGGTACGCTGGGAATAGATAGGGAAAGGAAGTCAGTTAGTTATTATTGAAACCGGAGGCATACCGATACAGCCCATGAAAAGGCATATTTAACATATATGTATGCATAACATTGATTTTATAAAATTGCTGAATGTTATAGCTTTAATAAAGAATCCATTGATTTTTTTTTTTTTTAGATTCAATAGATGTTACTGCAGATATGGCTAAACTATTAATAATGTGACATAGATTGCCATATTCCTTTTGGGGTGAATAAGCATTTATACATACATGTGTCCATCCAACGCCTTCAATACAGGATCATGGAATATGATTGACTCAGTTTAATTTTAAATTCTCAAAAGCTATAAACGTTATTAATTTCTTTAACTTTTCTCATAGCAATTTACAAGAGTTTGAATCTCTACCTGATGGTTGCCAGTACAAAACTTGTAGATGAAATATATTGAGATACATATGAGAGATGGGTATGGAAGACGCTCCTAGGACAGAGCATGAGACTCTCTGAAGCTGCTGGTGAAGGCCACTCTGTTAGCATGTGGCTCTCATAGCCAGGACCAGGGCCTTCTGGGAGTGCATCATCGGTCACCGTTGGCCAGCCAGCTGCACAAACATGCGGTGGTCTGCTGGGAAAATGGTAGCCAGGAAGATCCACACGGGGGCAGAGCTGAACTATAGATCTCCTAGAGCAAATAAAAGAAGGGTACATTTCATATAAATCAGGCACTGGAATATTTCTGAATGGTTTATTAGGCTTGTCTAAAATGACAGATATACCTACTGGGTAATGCTGAATTGCACCATGGAGGTAACAATTTAAATAAGTCAAATCCACCCATCCACCTACTCGCCCACATAGATCCTTGGTGAACTAGAGGCCACCCAGAAAGTGTTCAGTGTCAGGTAGGAATATAGCCAGGACATTATGCAGAATAAAATTCTGCCGGAATTCCATTTTTAGCCAAGCTGATATTATAATAAGGGACTGGAGAGCAGTAAGTATAGGTAGGTAGCAAAATTTTCCGTAAATGACATTATTCCATAATTTGCGGAGGATATGGCAGGACCGTCCTTTGCTCTGAAAACCAGAGCACAAATGATAAAATGTTTACACTAGTAGACAAATTAAAAATCCCTGGTGAACCTTTTTTTTCAGCGTTAAAGTTAGTTTTTCAAAAAATGCAGGAGCAACTTTCCAAACTGAAATAACTTGATTCTCCAGCAGTGATGCTAAATTGCAGTCTTTGTTTTCCACCATGTAAAACAACGACTTGATTCCACCAGTCAGTTTGTCATCTCTACAGTTCTGGCACCGGAGTGCAGGGCTGATCGTGATACGTTCCCAGGCGATATTGAATCTGGCCTCTTTATGCAGGCACTGGGTTTGCCAATTGTTCCAGAAAACATACTCAAAAATAAGCTGTAAATGTCTTCCTTCGGTTAGAAGCCTTCAAAATCCCCTTCATTTTAAAATCACACCACCGTCTCTGAGGGTTCCCACCCCCCAACGTCTTCAGCTCTCCAACTTGAATGTAAGACTTGCTCCGGACGGGAAGGTCAGCAGAGCCGTGTGATGGCGGCATGGAAGGAAGGGAGAGGATTGTTATTTGGGGATGGGAGTCGAGATGGATTTATGTAAATCAGTGGGGAAGAATAAAGCTGCATATGACGGGCGTTTTGGCACAAGCATGAAGGAAAACAGACATCAACAAAAAGTGGTGATTTGTTGTGGTGGGGCCATCAAGTGGGCGGGGTCCCGGGGCGAGATTACAGCGGGGGCCAAAAAGAGACAGACTCATAGATATACAGCATGGGACAACAAAGATGGGGTGGTGGGAAGGGAAAGGAAAAAAAGATGTGAACCCTTACAGATGGCTGACTCACCCTCCCTGATGCATGGACAATAACCCCCCCCCCACACACACACACACACACACACACACACTTTTACATTTGTGGGTGTTAAATAAAAGGAATTTCTTTTAAGGGTATTATATACTCTACAATGGAATATGGCCTCTTCAGGTAATCAACGAGAATGATGATTAAATTTGTTAGCATTCTTACATTCAGAACTTATCCTGGGGGATCCTGGGTCGTCTTATCTCATCACGATAACATAAATCTAACAAGAAAATCACAATATGGTTTAAAATGTATGGGTTCTGCCTCTTGTTTACATGTGCAGTGTTATATTTATATCAGTTGTTATTGATGAGATGTTTATGAATACTGTATAACTCATGGTATTGCCTATTTATTGTTAATGTCAGTATTTTTATTGCGCACTTCACAACACTACCATAATCCCGTTGGTTTGTCCTGCTAAGTCTATTTTCTGCTGGTAAGGTATTATTCAACACAACACTGCTTAGGTTTTCCAGGATCAAAGAGCTCTCTATTTTAAAAGCTTTTTTACAGGTCTTTTCAGAAGTCTTGGGTGTTTGGAGCCAGACATATTAAAACAGAGGCTTTTTCATTCTCCACCCTGATTCCGGAACAGGCGGTCTTGCCCTCAGCGTCTGGACGACTGCTATCACAGTCGTGATGTCTGGCTATTCTCCAGCAAGCTTTATGTCTTGAATTAAGCTGAGGTGATTGGGGAAATCCAGGAAAAATGTTCTCGTCCCCCACCCTGGGCATGACTTAGACATGTAGACTGTTAAGAAGAGACATGTTGTCCTGGTTTTATAATAAAAAATATGAATACGATGCACAACAGACACTTGTAGCTTTTCACTGACACGCGAACCGATCACAGTTCATGTATCACTCTGAAGATGTGCTAGCCAGTAAAAATGAACTTATTTAAAGATGGAATCGGAAAATATTACACAGGCAAATTTTTAAATATCTATCACCAAAATATTTTAACCATCGTGCTGTAACCACAACTGGTGTAAACCATTTTAAAATCCATATTTTTCTAGATTTATAGGAAGTATAACATTTAAGTAAAGTTTCCTCAAAGAAAAAGCTATGCTATATTCATGGACCTTGGCAAACAATATAGAAAATTACTAATGCTTTAACTTCATCTAGTGATCTGCATTGTAAGTTCTTCTGATGGTGATACTGGACTGTTGTGCCTTGAAGGATCGACATTAAAGGATGGCTGCCCTCTTTACCCTTAAAAAAAAAAGCACCAATTTGTATCATTGAAAGTGCAAAAACTTGGTACTGGGGTTGTACCCTCAAGGGTCTGCCAATTGTACCCTAGGTGTAGGTAAATGTACCTTTAACTCTAGGGGACATTTTTGTATCATTGGGGGAACAGTCATGTTATTTGTACTTTGGGGAACAAAATTGTGCCAGTGTTGAACCCTTTTTCTTAGTTTCCTGGCGATAATGCTTTCCCTATTAGTCTTGTGACTGGTTATTAAATTATTCAGATGGTAATTTGCAACATTGATTATTAGTATGTATATTTGAAAAATATATTTGCTACACAAGTCATTCTCTCACAAAATGATTTAGTTATATATATATACTGAGATGTAAGGCTTTTGGCTGTGGTATAAACCTTCTACCACAACCTTCTACAACAAACCTTCACTGATTAAAGCTTTCAGTTATATCCTACACATAAAGCAAGTGTTTGTTATTTGTTTTTTTAGTCATAGTATCAAGGGTCTATACACCCCAGCGAAAATCCTCCTATTAGGACTATGTGATGAACATATGACCTGACCCTACGCCAATAGGTGCCCCAGGCCACGAGGCGCCCCAGGCCACGAGGCGCCCCAGGCCACGAGGCGCCCCAGGCCATGAGGTCCCCAAGGCCATGAGGTGCCCCAGGCCAGGAGGCGCCCCAGGCCATGAGGTCCCCAAGGCCATGAGGCGCCCCAGGCCAGGAGGCGCCCCAGGCCATGAGGCTCCCCAAGGCCATGAGGCTCCCCAAGGCCATGAGGTGCCCCAGGCCAATAGGCGCCCCAGGCCAGGAGGCGCCCCAAGCCAGGAGGTGCCCCAGGCCAATAGGCACCCCAGGCCAGGAGGTGCCCCAGGCCAATAGGCACCCCAGGCCAGGAGGTGCCCCAGGCCATGAGGTCCCCAAGGCCATGAGGCGCCCCAGGCCAGGAGGCGCCCCAGGCCATGAGGCTCCTCAAGCCATGAGGTCCCCAAGCCATGAGGCGCCCCAGGCCAGGAGGCGCCCCAGGCCATGAGGCGCCCCAGGCCAGGAGGCACCCCAGGCCAGGAGGCGCCCCAGGCCAATAGGCGCCCCAGGCCAATAGGTGCCCCAGGCCATGAGGTCCCCAAGGCCAGGAGGCGCCCCAGGCCATGAGGCTCCCCCAGGCCATGAGGCTCCCCCAGGCCATGAGGCTCCCTCTATGAGTGGCTCAGCAGGCTAAGCCTCTGTCTCTGTCATCGGAAGATCACCTGTTTGGGCTTCAGTCGAAAAGACACATGTCCGTGGGCCCTTGAGCAAGACCCTTCACCCGCAGCTCCAGGGATATTGCTCACCCTGTGCTCTGACCCCCTTGCACACTTGCTCCCCCTGTGCTCTGACGCCCTTGCACACTTGCTCCCCCTGTGCTCTGACCCCCTTGCACACTTGCTCCCCCTGTGCTCTGACCCCCTAGCTTGTTCTCACCTGTATATGTGCCTGCGTGTATTACGGCGCACAAGATGGAGTTAGCAAAGAGAAGCATTACAATAAACCTATAATGTCGCTGATGGAAATGTTGGTCTTCTTCTTTATCTATTTATTTATTTTTTTTGTTTGCATTGTACTGACATAACAGCGTCCATGACACTGCTGGCCCGAGGACATTGCATTTTAGCATAAATTTGTGTGGTGCCCCCTATGACTAACAAAGAGTAATTAGCTGGCATGTCTGTGCCCAATAGTTAGTGCCCAGCATCTCATAGCTGTTGTGTGCTGGAACCACAGAGGTCATAAGTAGTGTTAGGGGCAGCAGCATATGCCACCTATTGCACTGACTAGTCCCGCGTTTCATGCCCTCTCCAAAGTGTATTCAGTATCCCAAAAGCAACAATCTGACACATCACAAACAATAGGACATCAAACCATCATTCTGCTTGTTCTTTATTCTATATTAATAATCACTTTAAAGCAGCTCACATAGCACTCTACCTCTGAGGCAAAGTGCAACTGGTTGGCAAGTCGGCACCCCCTAAGAAGTTGTTGCCCTAGGCAGCCGCCTATGTTGCTTATAGGATTGACTGGCCCTGCTGTAAAGTGCATAGGTAAAAACCCTAGACATTCTCCAAATATTTCCATAAAATGTGGTAAACATTTGATTATTTCTTTAAAATACTGGCTTGCACTCCAAGTAATACAATAATATAATAATATTCATCTTTGGCAAACTGTCTTTTGGCACACCTTTACATTTTGCTTCAGTTTACTAAATCACAATATTCATGAAAAAAACCCACTGTGATAAGCGTAGTTTTCAGCTAGTTCTGATTCACCCAAAATCTACCGATGTTACGTCAGTTCATAAGTGCATCATTTTTTTATTTAGCAGTGTTTTTCAGCTGAAACCTTCTGGCTTATAAAAATAACACTGTCTGAATATCTTCTTTGAAACGCATTAAATAGATAGGAAATATGAAAACGCAGCGGTCTTCAGAGGTATAAGATCGGAAATGAATTCTGGGCCATTGTTTATTTTTACTCTGCTCCGTTTCATTCAGCCTTTTTGTTTCGAATATTGTTCAAAATCGTGCCGCATAATTTCTGAGTAATTTTACACACTTGAATGCAATATTTTCTTTAAAAAATAACGTTGTTTATTTTGTCTTCTACTGGGAAACATAATAGCTCTCATGTAGAATTTATCCTAAAATCTTTAATGACAAAGCCAGAGGACATGACCCCACACCAGGAGGGATAACTGAGCGAACACACACACTTCTCTTCACTGCTGAAAGGCTGAACACTTCCAACCAGCCTCGGGCAAATTGCCAGAGTGTAGCAAAACTAAAGGTATAATAGCGACACAATAATATGGAATAACAACATTACGTTATTCACTTAAGTTGTTAGATACACATGAATATTACGCGTCTGCGTCAAAGGAAAATAATTTGCTGAGTCTTAGTGATATAAAATGTTTTTAATTAGCATTTTTACATATATAAACTAAAACAAAAAAGAATAAGGGGGAAAGCAAAAGAAGGCTTTGTACACTGATTGATTAATTACTGTTAGAGTCTTACGCTATAGATTATAGATCTGAGATAAAAGAGAAAAAGTCACAATCTTATGCCCATATGATATTATGGAAACTATGTAGCTGTTTATTAAAGGTCCAAGCACATCGTGTGGGAAGACTGATGATTTTGTTTTAACATTAATTGTTTTTTTTGTTTTAATATATGTGTGTTAAGTTGAAGTTGAAGCACTAGGTTAAAGTTTCATTAGATCAAGAATATTCATTCTTAAATATTTTATAAATTGCATTTAAAATTGAACTGCATCTTGATTGTATTATAGTGAAATTTTGATTCAAAATTCAAAGTACGGGGGTGTGTCCTATTAGTACAGACAATTCGAGTGCTCGCGGGAAAGCAGTTTTAATGATCTAGCCAGACTGAACACGGAACACGTGCTAAACGAACCGTAAACACTGCGGTTTAATCATCGGCGGAAGATGCCTGAATGGTTAGGCGTGCTCCCCCTTGCGGTAGCTATAAATACATACATACATACATACATACTTACACACACAGACACACACACACACATACTTACTACTGCTACAACTAATAATAATAATAATAATAATAATAATCGAAGAGTGAGAAGAATGAACCGCTAGGCTTCTGCATATGTTGTGGAACCTGAGTCACAAAAATAAATCAAAATTTCGGCCCACTGGTGCGCAATCAAGCGTGACATGTATATAGGGCCTATATATATATAGGCCTAGTGTGACCCAGTGTGTTTCGGAAAATCAGCAAAACGTAATATCAGTTATTAGCGTGGTTTGTCAGCAATGAAGAACTGGGACTATACCGTGTTGTTTGTATATTGTATTACTTTGACAATGCATGTCATTTTACTGCTAAAGTAGGCTATATAATATTTTCCCATTTCATTTTACGCTACTTAAAAATATTAGCCCTTTATTTACTATTTCATGGTATGTCATACGTAAATCTGATTAAAATATTTCAGCTCATCGCACTACTAGCGCAACACTTTTATTCATACATATAAAACATGAAACATGTACTGCACCATCGTTATACTAAGTGCTATGAAAACGTCAAATGTTTTGCCTCCTTTTCTGTTAATTAGCCCTCCTGGATGCAGCGTCTAAAACTGTCGACGGTCGGTAGTCCTTTACCGCGCTTCAAAATATAACGTACTGCAGGTTTTAAGTGCATAAATCATGAATGCAAGTTGAACGGAATACTTGAATTGCATGCATAGTTTTTTCCTGTTTGACATTTCCAAAGAATTATTATGTAGAAAGAAAACTTCTGAAATAGTTTTATGTCCATCTCCACCCCTCCATTCGCGCATCTGGTTTTCTTGACCAATCACGTCTGTCTCCAAAAAAACTTTCCTCCGTCCAGGATATAAGAGTGCTCAACACTTCCAAAAAGTGAGATGGATCGTCGTGGCCAAGTAGCCACTTCTGTGGGCATGGTGGCAAGTTCACCTTGCAAAAGGTAAAAGGCCTAACTGGAATTTTTTGACGTTGAATAAATGAATCAATATAACTGCCTATGTTCAAGCTGAAACTGGTGTTTGAAGAAACGATGCAGAGCGATTCCTGCTCCCCAGTGTCTCCAGCGGACAGTCCCAGCAACAGTGAAGAAGAAGTCGACCGGCAGCAGAAAAGATGTGGAAGGAAGAGGAGATCGAGCAGAAGAAACGGGGAGGAATCAGATAGCCCGACCCATGGGAAAAGAGGGAAAAAATCCAACAGCAGCAGTCCGCAGTCTTTTGAGGAGCTTCAGACGCAGAGAGTTATGGCGAATGTACGCGAGCGGCAGCGGACTCAGTCCCTCAACGAAGCCTTCGCGGCACTGCGGAAAATCATTCCCACTTTGCCTTCAGACAAACTGAGCAAAATCCAGACCCTCAAACTGGCAGCCAGGTACATCGACTTTCTCTGCCAAGTGCTACAAAGTGATGAACTGGACTCTAAAATGGCAAGTTGTAGTTATGTGGCACACGAGAGACTAAGCTATGCCTTTTCTGTGTGGAGGATGGAGGGCGCGTGGTCCATGTCAGCATCTCACTAGTCTGTGGATTTATAGGGCAAAGATGGTATGATTTGCTTTCAACATATTTTACGTCTGTTTGTTTGTTTCTTTGTTTGCTTTCCCGGCAATTAATCCAAGTAACGACATTAAATTATATATTAATTTGAAATCATAGGTACATTTTTTAATGAACATAAACTTTACTAGCGTAATAGAAATTGATCATACTTACTATAATAATAAAAAAACGGTTTTCTGCACTTAATATACTAAATTAATATTGGTTATCAGAATAATAACAATCGATATTCTTACCCACAGGTGACAGCGATCCCATTAGTTTCTGCACGGGGGCAACTCGGGAATCCGATGCTGGATATGTGTGCAAAGCTGCAATATTTTCTGGAAAATACGATAAAAAAGAAACCAAAGATAGCAGAACGTAAAAAGCACTTAGAAAGGCCGTGGACAATCCAGAACTCTGCGTTTTGATATAAATTTAATTGTTCAGTTTGACAATGAATGTTGGAATTGTGTATTTCTTTATGCATGTCTTTTGACCAAGCCGTGCCGAGTCTGCGTTTGGCTCGTGGAAAGGGTGAAAGTGCATCGCCATTTCAGTTTCATGGCCGCCGGATTGTTACAGCCGTGAAATGACTTGATATTTGGCTTTTACATATGCAAGACCTTTTGGATTAATATTTTGTCTCCAAAATACATTTATTAATTTATTAAATACATTGGTTGCAATGCAGAATAGATCCGGTGTCTAAATGCATTCGTACTTTTTGTAAATAACTGTATTTTTCTGCAATAAAATATGAATTTAAAACACTTTTCCAAAACGCACATATTTAAATTATGCTTTAACTGCCGCGGAAAGCAGCAAGTGTACGCAGTGTCAAATGTTGTTCTTTAAAAATTACAAAGATCCCAAAGTTCTTTCTGTTACAAACAAAGAAGAAGGGGCATAATAACGTTGCGTCGGTAGCAGTAATCTTGTTTCCTCCTTAAATAGTTTAATTCCACACGCATTAATTAAGGTTTGACTCTGTCGTGTGTACAACTTAGGCTACATTATAAGCATCAAAATAGATTGCGTCAGCAGATGGCCGTTATAGATCTGTGGTAGTTAAATGTGTCATTTATGAGACTCGCAGTGACTATATTACCGTGTTGTGCGTGCAGTAATACCGCGTAGAGCCAAGCAAAGGTTTTGTTGCTATGTGTTAAGGGTAAAAGGTTAAAACTGTGAAGTACACATGTTTTATGACCAATATAAACGTTGTTGTAGTTTCATTAGTTAGTTAAATAAGTTTGACAGATATAGTAGTTCTAGCAGGACATAAAGCGTTAGTAAAAACGATAGAGAAAAAACAGGCCTAAGTCGCACAGGATTCTTACACATTAAATGACTTATATTTTATTTAATGTAAAGTGTTTTAAACTGAAGTGGTCGTCACACGAAACTCAACTAAACTTTGGAAAACTGAGCGAAATATATAAAGCACGCAGATATCTGCACACCAGTTTACTGAAATGTATCTTGGGGAAGTGTAAACTGGTCTTCAAATTATCACTAAGCACTTTAATTTAACTACGTAGTTCTTGGAGAAAAATACATAAAAAGTATAGAAAAAATCAAAGTGACATACATCAATGCTATTATTAATATATTATTATTACTATATTATATTTAAGTTAATTCCTAAAGAACAATTAGATTTATCCGTTGCACTCATGAAGAGCCACATGTAAAAATAAATAAGCCGTCAGTCGAGAACATTTACAGTTCTGCACAATTTAACAAGCAGCTCTGTGTTTGGTTATTCTTGGGAAGTTGGCTGATCACGCATAATTGGCGATTTTACATCGCCGCTGTATATTGCACCTGGTTGCATGGCGAAGTCAAATCTGACAAATGTCAACAGACCCATGCATTACCCTTTTCATGCGGGTTAAAAAAAAGTCTGGAAAAGCATTTTGGCCTAAACCCTGTTACATTCTTGGGCATCAAAGCGAGTGGCCATTTGAACAAGGTGTGTAATTGGATTTTGAGGTATGTATGGAATTTCCAGATGTCTATGAAATATAAAGCGCGTTTGACAGGTCACTGGGAGGCGGAGCGGGTTAGAGGCCTATAGCAAGCGGAACAAACGTATAGGCCCTGACAGTCATGATATTTAAGTAATGATTAGCAAATCGCGGTATAGTTAATACGACAGAGTATAACCCCTTAAAACTCATCGAAGTATAATATGTAGCACTTGACTTAAAATATTCCCCATTTAAGAGGCAGTGTTATAGCGGAACAAATCATCGTCATGATTCACAGTTGTTGTTATTAGTATTATTTTTTAAGTTTTTGGAAAACCAAAAACTAGGCAGCGTTTGAGTGTTGAAAGACATATTAATATGCATCCAGCCCCAAAAAGTCACATGGCCTGCACGGCTTTTAATGACTTTGGCACGTGTAACTCAATTGTATCTGTTGCGCATTGAATTAAAGTTATTTGAGCCGGACTGAGCACAGCTTTTCACATGAAATTATCACATTTTCAGCTTCAGCGAAAAAATATTTCAAAAGATTTGATCTAAAAAATGGAAATATGTTTCACCGAGCCAAACTATTACAGCCTACTTGCGAAAGATCAAACCTAAGTGAAATGTGTTTGCTGAGGTTGGTAAAGCTGTTACCTTTCATCAGGGAAGACCTGATCTTCGACATGCTGAAAGACGACGGTAAAAGTGTGACGTGCACTCAAAAATAATTATTGTTATTTGGTATACGTTTGTTCACCATCGTGGCATTTATCTGTTAATGTGGGTCTTTTGCACTGGTACGATCGCTCACGTATTTGTTTTTATCCTCCATACGTCAGAAGTTTTAACACTTTCGGTCTGTTATATAGCATTTATTTCGAAATTAATTTCGGACAACTGGGGTGCTTTAAATGAGTAGATTAATTTGGTAAGTGAATTATTGTCTTGTGCCCCACCAGACCTTCTTTAACTTTTTAAACTACCCGTATAAATGTAGCCTAGTAAAAAATCAATATCTCATTCGCTTCCCAGATAGCACACATATGTTGAAATGAAATTGATCAGGCAAAAAGGTTGGAATAACGTTGATCTTCAGTGTTTCACTTTATATCAACTTTGAACCAAGATCTTGCCACCAGCAATTTTTCAATATTCAAAATCTGACCTAAAATCAATTTAGTTTCAAAATTTGATAATTTAACACTGACCGTAATTCAATGCATTTAACTATAATTCAACGTTGAAACAATAACATGGTGCTATGTCTGGGTTTGCTCTTGGTTGATTATAATGTTTATCGTATTTCGGCGTGTCACCAGTTGATATACAACAACAAAAAATCCGGGATTACTCTGATTTAATTATTATTATTATTATTATTATTATTATTATTATTATTATTATTATTATTATTATAGATACAAAGAATACAACATTACCCCCTTAAAACAATCTGAAACTATTATTCAGTGTCTTATACATGTACTCTTGACTAAATCTTCCATTTACATAAACGAAATTATGCACTGCTGTTGCATTAGAATTTTTTACATACCTCCAGTAATATAGCATATTTCTATATACAGATCTACCTGGTGTCCCGCAGTGTCTGATTTTTCAGCAGACTAACCCTGCATTGAAATAAAAGATACGACGACACATTGCAGTAGAATCGCTACACTACTAGCGATACATTCTTTGGATTGTGCGTTGTCATCACATCCGTATCATTTTTCCTGTAAGTGATAATTTAATGAACGTAGTAGTTTCGCAAAACATTTTCCGCCAAAATCATAATGTTTTCTGTGTGGGGCACTGGGGGGCAGGTGAAGCTCTGAATATAAATAGCCTTAATGGCTGACACATGGAGATTTGGAATACCTATTATTAACTCCTGGATCAAAATTCCTGGTGATGTTCTCCTCTGTCCCTATTTAGCATTAGGAAGTTTTGCTGTGATTTGGACTGTCTTGTCCTTGCTTAAAGTAAGCATTCCAGGTGCTCTTAGACCACTGGCTTGCAGTTCATGGCCTGTGCTGATTGGTGCTTTTTTCAGATGTTATTCTATGTAAAAATAAACAGAGACAGTAAACTCATGTGAGTTTTCTCTACTCTTCCAGCATGTTAAGAGGCATGAAGGTTTGGATACAGATTTTACATTTAACGTTTATGATTTTGCATGACCTTTATAGGCTGGGATGTCTTTAAATCTGATTGTCCAGTGTTTGTAAAACAGAGGATATCTGTGCAGCGGCATTTTGGCCAAGTGAAACATGTAGTGATGTGTAAAAGGACACGATGTTGGACACATACATGCACACTTCCTGTCTGCACCCTCAGAGAAGCCCCCAGATACTGTAGTGCACACAAACAGATAGATGTTGTCTCAGCACTGTGTGATGTTTATGCCTGACTCCATGTGCTTTTTGAAGTTTCTCCTAGAAAAAAACAGAACAAACGGAGAGCTATTTTTTTATTAGGATCAATTTTTGAATATTATGCAGTATTTCCTTCACCATAGATAAATGTGACGAATAACAAGCAGCTGATAACAAGTATAAGGCAGTCTTTCCCAATCCGGTCCTCAGGGTCCCACTGTCGGTCCATGTTTTTGCTCCCTCCGAGCTCCCTGCCAGACAGCCCACATTTTTGCTCCCCCCCAGTTCCCAGTAGGATAAAGATACAGAAATTGGTAAAGTGGTATAAGTTCTGGTATCATTTTCAGGGGTTATATGCTGAGATGTTGGTACTCGCCAATGGTGCCTTTTAACGAATGTTTAAGGGAAAAACTGAAGTGCGTGTGTGTGTGCGTGCGTGCGTGCGTGTGTGTGTGTGAGACCGGATATACTTTATGCGGACACAATGTCCCCACAACGCAATGAATACCTGGGACCAGTTTAAATTCTGTAGATGATTATAGTTGATGATTTGCACAAAATTACATTGGCTTCTAGTAGGAAAAAAAGTTAATATTGTTAATGTTGATGCTATGCAAAAAACACTTAGATCTATTTAGTTATTCATCCTTCCTGTTCTGTCATGTAAATTGGTGACCTACTGTAATATACTTTATTTTTTAAAGCCATATCTCAAATCCTCTTTGACCTGACACCTTTTTCCCATGAAGTACCTTTGGTACTTTCATGAAAGATGGCATTGCTGTGCCCTCTTGTGGCACGGAGAGCAGACCTCTCTGTGTAAGTGCTGGGTACCCAGTGAGGACAGGCTGAAGTCCGTCCTTTTCGGATTGTTTCCTTTCTGCACTGTAACGTTCCAATGAAGGCAAGGAGAAACTGCGATTTACCATCCAAAAGTAACATGAACAACGTGATTAAAACTACATCAACATTTAAAAAAATCTCCATGAAATTTGGAATGATGAAGGAAAATATTAAATTAATTGTACTAATTCCGTAATTAGTTGGAATGACTGGGGCCAATAGCTCTGTAGTTTGGCTGCCTGTGGGCTGTGCTTGAGGTCAGCGTCCTCAGTTCATCTTAGAAGAAATGTGTTCTAGTCCTGTGCTATTAAACGCAACGTCCAGCTTGCTGAGGCTCAGTTTGACTTTCTGCCATCAAGTAAACAGACTCCAGCCTTTATTAGCAGTATTTCAGTACAATATTAGCTGTTCACTTATTCCTACAGACTGAAGGAATTCTGCAAAAGGTCGGGCCTGTAGCTCAGCACCTGTCAGGAGCGACACCAGAGTGATTCTCATGTGGCATTTTCCTTATCTTTTCTGTAAACTGTAAGCATAAATTGATGAAGTTAAAGATATACTCCAAAACTTTTTATAATGTCAGCAGATGATGAAGACTTTCAATGATATTGCCTGTCGAACAAAACTAGGGATGTTGATTTAATTACCAAAAGCTGTGAATTATGTACCTCAACTTTTCTTTCTTTTCTACACTTAAAAGTCGCTCAATAGGAGGAAAATGTATGTCAATAATATCCTCCAATGATGCAGTTAATTTATTTCTCTATACTTATTTATCACAGGTACTGCAATGCAGTTTTAAATTAATGATTTGATTAAAGATTTCAGTAAGCTAAAGATGTAATATATACATACTAAAGGAATAGAATAAGTCATGTCTGAGAGCAGAATTCCAGTCTAGTAACCGATAACCGCGGTTCATGGTCCGACGAGATCATTCCGGCCCATGCATGGTACCCAGAAAAAGAGAGGGACCAGGGTCTCCCCCTGGCATCTGCGGCGCGGCGAGAGTGAGCTGAAAAGAGCCCCTTGCTCCGTGTTTATGTTCCGTGTGATGCACGCCACCCAGGCAGCGGACAAGACACGGATCAGGGAGCCTGCAAGGGATACAAGTGATGTCACAGACAGGAAATGGCCGGGAAGCCTTGGCACTTCTCTCCGCTGACTCACCGGCCGTTGGCTCAGGAGCGGCCCTGTGAAAATAAACAGGGCGTCAGGGAGCAGCACAGGGGTACGCAATGGCACCGCGGAGCCGTACGGAAAATAAAAGCTGATTTTTCACTTCTGTGCACTGTTTATTTGTGTTATCCAGTTGTCCATAAATAAAGGCTCTTTCAACAGGAAGGATAAACACACGGTCAAGGGGAAAAACAGTTAAAATCCAGAGCTATGATTTCAAATGTTCCTGTTTATGTTTGAGTGTGTTTGCGGACCTGTACGTCTGACCGAGAGTCAGGACTTCTGCTTTCTGAAAGGACGAAGGGAATCTAGAAAGAAGGAAAGCCAGAAAAAGTCAGTCCCCCAATAGAATGTAAACTATTTTGCTTTCATGGTGGTTCAGCTAATTTTGCTGTGAAATCATACACCCACTTATCCTGCCAGAGAGCCCGCGCACATGTGGCTATGGTTGGTATGCACTTTAAAATGATACCTAGCCAATGCAAAGCAGTGCAAAACTGTGCATTTTGAGATTAGACTCCACAGGAATAATACACTCATGCTATGCAGTCGCTGCTTTAATTCACTATAAATGAAGAATAGCATAGTTTGAGCTTATCTCAGAAATTAGATTTCATTAAATTAAATTAAATTAAATTATAGTCTGCGGTTGTCCACCCGACAAAGAATATTCAGGGATTTGTAGTCACGCTGAAAAGGAATTCCTAGCCTAGCTGTCTTTACATTTAATTGTAACAGATATTATATATTGGTATATGAAGTGATTATAGCTGAAATATCTAAATAACGAACTAATTTGGTTAATATTTGTAATTAATGTCATTTCATGTGAGCTATATATAAGCTATGTATTAATACCACCCAAATCTATTTTTCCACCCTCCATCCATCCCTCTTCTAACCACTTATCCCAGTCAGGGTCACACTATAATTTTAGAAATGTGAAATGAAATTAATTCTGACTGTTGTTATATATCATTCATTCATGATTATTTATTTATATTACTTCCTATTAGTCAAACGCTTATTGTTTGATATCTATTACCTCTGAATCCTGCTATATCCCATTATTCGTTAGCTGATATTTACCATTGAGCTGCAGTAAATATCAAATAGAAGAATCATAATGCTGTCACCGTACAAGCTAATAACTGCAACGAATGAACAAAGGACACTGGGCCCGTAAGCAGTGTGCCTCCCCAGGACTTTGCAGTGTGTCTCCCCAGGACCTTCGAGTGCTTTCCCAAACCCGCAGTGTAGCTTCATGTCCCATAGCAGCATTTGTTCTTTGCTTTTCATCCTCGTCTCTGGAGTGTACTATTTTACAAATTACATCGCCAGATGTCCTTATTACTCGCATTTCTGCCAGTGATTTTTGATTTCGTGCAGTTTTGTCAGACCCCTCTTGCCACTGCATCAGCATGACAGACAGTGACACGGCAGGCAGAGCTCCTGAGAATTCGCCCGCGGTTCCATTGAGGAATGGCACCTCCCGCAGACCCCCCCGGATGTGGATGTGTGGGTGCCGCTCCATTTAGGTACTGTGGCCCTAAAAAGCCATGGTGTCCTGCACTGTCACAGTGGGGGCAGTGATGGTCACTGGTTTACTGCACCTGTACAGAAGCCCTTGACCTGTGAAAGCGGGAAGTTTAAGCAGCAAAGTCTGGTTGGTGTGTGGCTCTGGAGGTTAGGCCTCCATAGCCTTCAGCTGTAGGTAGTGGGTTTGAGTCCCAAGGCCAGCAGAGTGCCAGTAGACATATTGCATTGGAATGGCACACGAATACACATACTGGTCACAGCACTAAAACTGCACTAAATTGGCCCTCGAATGAACCTTCTGTAATTCAGACAAGTTATCACTCATTATCTGAATGCACAATATCGAGAGAGGACAGAGTCGAGGGTTTGGCTCCTGAGCTTCCAGACTGGCATGTTTGGCTATGGGGGTGCAGTGCAAACTGCAAACTGAGCACAGAATTAGAATATCACTGTCAAATGTAGCCATGATCCACCGCTTGTTATACCATGTTATGACACCATCTTCACTGATGTTATGGATGCACAAAAACTAGTGGCACTGCATCGTCTGTAGCATGCAAGCGTGTGTGTTGTCCCATTCAGGGTGCCGCCCACCTCATTATCGAAACGTACTGGTATGGGGCCTACATCGTCTTACTCCATAAGCAATCACTGAAAATAAACATGCAATTCAGAGATTAAGTTGAGAAAATCAAATTAGTATGTTTACCAACAAACCGTAAGCAAAGATGGTCCTTTTGTTTATGTGGATGATTCTGGAATTTGGCATCACAGCATCTGAGTTCCTGTCTGCTTGAATGACTGCAATAATAATTACATTGTTGCTGTAATCGTTTACAAATGTTCAATCAAAACAAACCTGTACGCATGATTGTCATATAAATGATACTGGTAATGGGAAGGATATCAATATCTCAGAAATGTTCTTCTTTTCAGTACAAATTAAGAGCTTAGCCAGTTAGCTGCTTCAATCACATCTTTTTTATCTTGAAATTATGCAAATGACAGTGACACTCTAAGGGTACACTGGGCGGCAGTGACACTCTAAGGGTACACTGGGCGGCAGTGACACTCTAAGGGTACACTGGGCAGCACTGCAGATTCTGCCTTTTGGGTAACTGGTCCTCCATGAGAATCCCCCCTTTCTCCTGCAGTGCGGCTGATTTTCAATGAGTGCTAAACCTTAATTAACCTGGGGGCCCCCAGCAGGCCTGCCCCACTTAGCCACACAGTGACAGAGATCTGATGCGCAGAATCAATGGATCGTTATTCTCTACTGCACAGATTTTCTGGCTCTGACTTCACCATAGAGGAATAATCAGGCAGCACGTAGCTGTTACTCTATCAGAATCAGTTTTATTAGCTAAGCATGCATGCATACAGTATCGGCTCTAGCTGATGTAGCTCAATAGGCTTGCCATGTCCAAGACAAAGTGAAATTGGATGGCAGAACCACTTGCTTCAGATAAACTACTCTAAGGGTGATGATACACAGGGCAACCTTTTGAGCACCGTTGCTGGGCAATATTGCTGACCAGTGTTGCTTGGACATTTTCCCGTTGATATTGGGCAACAAATCTCTATTTGAAAAACTCTGATCAGCAGTGGGCAACTTTTTGTGATCATCCAGATCCATATGAGCTGCCCTTTGTCTCACCTGGTTGGCAATCACCTGGTAGTACTGCTCAGAAAGTCACCCCACATATCATCAAAATAGCTGATGTGGTCTCATTTGAAGATGTTGTTTTTGGTACATAATAAGGATCCAGCTGCCCATCCGTTTCTTTACACAAGCCAGGAAGCTTCAGCTGGACAAAGAGCAGACCCTCCGCTGTCAAATTTACACATTAACATGTCTGAGAATCGGATCTATGATTCTGCAAGTTGAGCTGACATTTGGGGCACAAAGAACCAATTTAGTGTTATTTAATGTCACTAAAAACAGACTGTACTTGTTTTAATGAAACTTAATTTAACACAATGTAGACACATTGATCCTACATATAATATTCATAATATTATTTCTATAATCTATAATGCTAATAAATGTGTCACACACAGGTTATGACATAAGTGTCATAGGTATTAGGTGGGTCTTTAACCTATATGTTAAAGTAAAGTGAAGCCCATTAGAGGGCATTTGAGTTTCTTCTGAATGCTCTTTCTTCTGAATCGTTTTGTTTAGTCGTTTTCTATATATAAATATCAGCACAGGACATCAGTTAGCCGAATACAAGTGAGCATGAGTAAGAACAGATCAGAAAAGCAACAATAACAAGTGCTTGGCATGTAAACAATACATTGCGTATGCTGTGCGGGGGGGGGGGGGGGGGGGGGGGGGGGGGGGGGGGGGGGGGGGGGGGGGGGGGGGGGGGGGGGGGGGGG
>JABFEA020000138.1:19100228-19112056 GCA_019775915.2 Cyphomyrus plagiostoma | reverse complement strand
ACTTGTATGTTTAAAATCCCTAAATGTGGGACCACATTTACAATGTCACAGTTCACAATTAATGGAAATGTGCAATTAAATACTTGTAAATAAATAAAATACATGTGCTATTATATATTCATATGTAGATGTTATAAATTGTCTTACTAATGTTTGAATGTTAGTCACGTGGTACTATATCGTTTCACGGAAGGATAAAAATGTTAAATTAAAATTAATATGCCAATAAAATGTTTCAAATTCATATTCATGTCCAGTTTTTTTTACTTATGTGGCAAGTAGCCGTGTAATAAGCGGGATAATGTACAGGCAGCCGGTAGTTATCGCGCTTTGCGTCAGGTCTTGATCACACTGTCGGGGCTTATGTCTGCGATAACTACCGGCTGCTTGTACATTATCCCTTACATAAGAAATGTATTACAGATCCTACCCAGTATTAATTATAAGCTACCTTCAAAACAGGAATCCTTAGTAGAAATTTGACTGCGTGATAAATTAAACTGTCGGACAAATACTGCAGACCTTAAACACCGTTCAGCTACGTGACTCAGACCGTTTTCGGTAGGCCCATTCTCCCTCCTCCCTGCCCATCTTCCCCCCACCATCGCCTCCCCCAATGTTCCCATACAGGGTACTTTGGGGTTCCAACCTCCGTGGCCCCCGGAGACCCGCCATGAGCGCTGGCCTCGGTGACACGGGGCTGACGGCCGAGATGGACTGGAGCGGCTCATTCCGATCCGTGTCGCTACCCACCTGAGCAAACAGAGAGCTCCCCCAGGGACAGGGCTGGCGGGGAGGGGGGCAGATCCAGCCGGCAGGGGGGGGCTGGCAGGGTGTCAGCCAATGTACAATAACATTAGTCTTCCGTCTCGGCCGAGCCAAGCGCTCCTTCTGGATGCGGCTCAGCCTCCACTTTTCTCCCAACATATATATATATATTTTTTCCTCAGCCAGCCTTTCTTACACAGGTCTCTCCAATATCACCACATTCTAGTCATGCCTCACTGCCGTCCCCTTTTAAGATTTCCCATTGCAAACAAGGCTGTATGCGTGAATCTAGCTGGTACCGAGGGAACCTCAGGACTGCGGCCCTCAGCCTGGGCCCAGAGCCTCTGAGGGCACCTCAGGACTGTGGCCCTCAGCCTGGGCCACACCTACTTCTTCAGGAGCCCTGGCCCCATAGCCAGGTGATGGGGTCACCCTCACTAGAGTTCTCTGACAGGGATTCGGGGATCCCTTGGTAAATTTTGGGATGTGTGTGTGTGGGGGGTGGGTGTTCACACAGTTTTACCGATGCTCCCTTCCAGCGATCGGGCCCTTGGTGGCTGTCTAGTTTCCTGATGCCTATATCCAGTCCTGTCATCAGTTTTGCCCCAAACTCTCCAGAAGTGTGTATAGGGGTGGGTGTGGGGGTGTCTCTCAGTTTGGAATCCCAGTTAAATGATTAATCAATGGAGGAAAATCCTACCTTTGCTGTATTTACCATGATTGTTTTATACTGTTTAATAATTTGTTTTATACTGTACATTGTACTGAGTACTGTACTGTGACATGCATGATTTATAAATAATAATAATTAGTCTGCCTTGGATTGCTTTATTTTTTACGGTGCTTATGCCTCGATTGTCTTACTTTTTACCAGAAACGTTGGTGCAATTTATAATCAGATCAACCCTCAAATGAAAGGAGGATACAACCATAAAAAGTAGATGTCAAAGTTTTGATGCTCTTCCATGATACTGACATAAAAATGTTCTAAACAGATAAATATACAAAGATATGAATTAGCAGTTGTACACATATAATGTAATCAGCAGTAAATGTGATTTGGTGCCATGCCGCCATCCCTTCAAACTCCTAGAGTTCAAAGTAATAATACCGAGAATGATCTATCTTCCTTTGCTCTGCAAACCCCACCATGCCAGAAGGCTCTTCAGCACTGAGTTCAAGAGACATATTTTTCCCTCAAAATATCCAGTGGTGATATAGAAAAGCCCTGCTTCACGAAAGGGGATTTATGACTGCAGAGCAGGTCGGCCTCAAAGGGGACCAGACTTTTATGGAAAACAGACTCTTTTCTTTTTTTGGTGCCTTTTTCATCCCATGCCAAATCCTACACTTGCTGGCTTTGCCTGTTTCTCCGGCTCGCAGCCTCCATGACTTCACTGGCACTCTGAGGGCAGCTACCACCGGTCAGCAGCCTCTGTTGATATTACTGAGGGGAGGGGTTGGTCCGGCATGTTAGCTTTGGCCCACGGTCTGGACACTGACCGTCACGGCAGCCCGTCAAGGTGGCCTCAAATCACAGTTGGCTAAGTCAAGAAGGTTAGAAGAACTTTAACGTCCATCTCTTGTTATGGATAAGAAAACTGCTGGCGCAGAATGTGCTGATCTCTTCTTCTGCATTCTTCTGTCATGCCTGAAGAACCGCTTGCTATGGTTTTTCACCTAGAAACTGGATGGCCTCTGAAAAATGAAGCCATCTTGTCTTTGAAGTCTACAACAGGCCCTGCTCCCTGAGGGATTGTGTAGCCAGATCCAAACATATGTAAGATCTCATCCCATTTTCCTGAGTGTTTCCCTCCCACCAAACCCGACCCAGTTAGGAAGCCCTTCCTCACCTTAACAAATGTCATGCCTTTCATACTGGTACTGTTACGGTTATTGGCTGGAATTCTTCCTTTGCACTACAGAGGAGGGAAGCAGCACAGAATCTCTTATCATACTCTCCCAGGGAATGGCTCTCTCTCTCTACTCCATCCATGAAATGAATGAACGCAAACATGGCCAGAGTCTTTTGATACTACACTGTGTGTTCAAATTATAGGGCTGTTTGCCCTATTTTTTCCATCTGTCACTCATTCTCTTCCTTTCTTGCATTAAGAAGGGGGGTCCTCTGTGCTTCTATGATAGATCATCAAATACTCATATATGTAAGATAAGATATGATAAGATAACACTTTAAAAAAAGCAATAAAAAGCAACAGAAAAGAAACAGACCAAAAAAATACTGTAACAAATACAATAAATAATAAAATTAGAGCACAGATTTACACATACTGCACAGACCCAAAATACACATGTATACACATACATACAGACTGCACTGAGTTGTATTGCACAATATACAGAATGGTGACATAATTTATGAACTTTAGGTAACAGGTGTTATAAAGTCTGATAGCACATGGAATGAAGGATCTGCGGAAGCGTTCCTTCTTGCTTGTTGGTTGCAGTAGCTTGTTGCTAAAGGAGCTTCGTAATATGTCCTCACTGTGTCATGCAGGGGGTGAGAGGGACTGACCATAATGGATTTGTGCTTAGCCCCGAGTAAATCTGACAGGCAGTATTCTGTACTGGTCGGGATTCCCTTAGTAATTACATAGTAAAAAGTGTTTGCAATTTTACATCAGAACATATGAAAATACATTAAAGCAAACAGGGATTTCTTCTGCTTTCCAAAAAATTACTGATAACTTCTTGGATGTCTGATGAACGTCACTTTGGTTGTCGAACCTCTCCTCAGGGGCATCACAGCCATTCCATGCGTTTCTTACACTCCACCACCTGCTCAGTATTTGAATTCATTTAATTAGTTAAATAATTCAAAAAGATATTGTTTAGCCAAAATAGGAGCTGAGTCAAATACAGGTTCTCGTCGACTTACGACCTATCCAATTTACAACCAATCGACTTTATGACCATGATCGCAGCTCGTATGTCTGGCAGCGCAAATTTTGCCCAGCTGGGTGTACGACAGTTTGCACACCAGTTCCCGGGAGCACTACCATTCCCGCATGCGCTAAGCCGCTAACTGTTATCCCAGTAACAGTATAACTATAATGAACCAAGAAAATCATGATGTATAACAATAATGAACAGAGAAACGTATGATGTATAACAATACATAAGGAACAAAGAAAATTATGATAAGGTATGACAAAGATTTTTATAACAATACATTACTGTACAGTAGGCTATACATAAGCGACTTACGACCAAATCGTGTTACGACCAGTCAGTCGTAATCAATCATAGTCGTAAATCGACGACAACCTGTACGTAAATACGTAATGTTATAAGTTTTGCATTAACGTGAATATCCTTCAGACATCATCTGCTTTCACTGCCTAAGACTTTTGCACAGTACTGTACATTTACTTATAGGATCATCAGAGAATTATTGGATACTTCACCATAAGAAAATATTATTGATTTGGAACATTATTTTAAAGTATGTATGTAGAGAAATCATAGTCTAAACATCTATTAAGTAACATTAAGTAACAATTTAATGTAAAACATCAACTACACGCAATTTTGTTTTTTTTTTTTATTTCCCTGCATAGTAGTCCGAATGTATCTAATAAAAGCATAAATATATTTTGCAAACTTTGCAGTATAAGTATTGATAAACAATGAAAAAGAGCTGTGAAACTGGAGTTTAATTAAAAGCAATAAATTGTAAAGGGTTTTTCTGTTTAGCCTGCATTGCTTATGCTGTGCTAATGATGTAATTACTACAGTCTTGGGGCCCATTCGAAGCAAAACCGGAGCATTAAGAAAATGCTGAAACACGTTTATTAGAGGTTCAGCTTTCACACCCCAATGAACGGGGGGGGGATACTGAGAAAGCTAGCTAAAGGTGTCACTTTATGGGGCACCATAAATTTGAAAAATGTATGTCTTACGTTTTATTAAAGGGCCTTTGATGATGCGTCCACAGGCATGCCAAGGCCAGAGGCACTATATTGCTCTGCAAAGTGCCAAGTTGAGTCTCTGCAACAGAAAATTTCACAATTAATTTGGAAAACAATTTTGCCTGTTATGAGTTCTGTAAAAGGAACTGCACCAAATGTCAAAGTACCACACGGAACAGTTCATGCAGTATTTCATTGTACATATTAATTTGATGATTTTGCTTGGTATATTAACAGATTCCTTCAACGTATTTATTTTTGTGTAGCGTTAAGGAACCTTACTCCCTTATTGTCAAGTGTTCTTATGATGTAAGGGATAATTATAGGCAATCCCAGCTTTAATGAACAACTACTAGGAACATAGATGATGAATGGATGAATGGATGAATGGATGAAATGTAGCTCTTTTACTACAGTGAAAGTCTTAAAGTCTGACTTTCATACCTCAACCTCTGTTTCTGTTTCTAGCTGTTCTTTGCTTTTTTTCCACATCCCCTTAAAACGCTTTGTCTCCTAGGAATCCTGACATTGATGGTCTGGAGACCTTCAGATGAACATCTATCAAGAACAGGCCAAAGAAAATACAAGTGTGTGTGTGTGTGTGTGTGTGTGTGTATATGCATGACCATTTTTTAATTTCTTTCTCCCTGCCTCAATAAAACAGCCATGGCGTGCTGAAGGAATGCCAGTCCAAAAGAATGTGCCACGCTGATGTGACAGGACCCACAGTCGGGTCCTGAACAATCCCCAGCCCAGAGAGAGCAGCCCTGCTGTGGAACAAGCACCTGTTCCCAAGGCGATTCCTCAAGCCCTCGACATAATGTGCGATTATTCAGGGTGGATTAGCGGCGGCCCAGACGGCCTAGCAATGCCAGCTGAGTTTGGGACCGAAGCAATGCGACGTCCAGCCTAAACACGGTGCAATGTGTGGCATCCCGCGCATTTAAATCAGGCGATCCTCGCTGGCGCACGCTCATTTCCCGGGCCGTTAAGAGCCGATCCCTACTGACACTCGCACAGAAGGAATGGGCTGGCATGCCGGTCCATCTGGCTGTGGCGATCCACTGGTGGCTCACGTCCATGGGGGGTGTCTGGGACCTGGCACCGTGAAGGGGGGGGGATTTTTCCCATGGAACGAGGCCAGAGGGGACACAGGGGAACTGGACACAATGCATTAAGTGTTAAGGAGGAAATTGGGGTATGCAAGCAATGGATCTTCATCTTCATATTATTATCCAGTACAGTCGCTAGCCCCTATGAATTCTGGGCAGAAATGTTGGAGTTTCCAAGAAGCATGGGAGCAAAAATGTGGACTGCCTGTCAGAGAGCTGGGAAGAAACAAAAATGTGCACTGTGTGACAGGGAGCAAAAATGTGGACTGCCTGGCAGGGAACTGTGAAGGAGCAAGAATGTGGACTGTCTGGCAGGGAGCTGGGAGGGAGCAAAAATGTGGACTGCCTCGCAGAGAGCTGGGAGGGAGCAAAAATATGGACTGTGTGGCAGTGAGCAAAAATGTGGACTGCTTGGCAGGGAGCTGGGAGGGAGAAAAATGTGGACTGTGCGGCAGGGAGCAAAAATGTGGACTGCTTGGCAGGGAGCGGGAGGGAGAAAAAATGTGGAGTATGTGGCAGGGAACAAAAATGTGGACTGCTTGGCAGGGAGCTGGGAGGGAGCAACAATGTAGACTCCCTGGCAGAGAACTGGGAGGGAGCAAAAATGTGCACTGTGTGACAGTGAGCAAAAATGTGGACTGCTTGGCAGGGAGCTGGGAGGGAGGAAAAATGTGCACTGTTTGGCAGGGAGGAAAAATGTGGACTGCTTGGCAGGGAGCTGGGAGGGAGCAAAAATGTGGACTGCTTAGAAGGGAGCTGGGAGGGAGCACAAATGAGGACTGCCTGGCAGGGAGCTGGGAGGGAACAGAAATGTGTATTGTCTGGGAGGGAGCAGGGAGGGAGTAAAAACATGGGCCGTCTCTGGGTCCCTGAGGACCAGGTTGGGAAAAACAGCTTTAAACCTCAAATGCTTGTCGGGCCAAAGGCTCGATTATGTTATAAATAAAACTCAGGTGCAAAGCTTCCTCATTAGTTACATTAGATTTTTCATCTTTTCATCATACAAGAAATAAAGAAACAACTTTCTTACATTATTTTTCCTGAAAATTTCTCAGCTCTATTTTACAGGTCCTCCTCTGTGCTAGAATTTCTGTCAAAAACTCTACGTTTCATTATCCAGTTTATTTTGCAGGATTACACTGTCATAAAATTTCTCTCCTCAGAATTACATGACATTATTTATTGTTACTTTATTTGAGGTGGATGTTATTTTTGCGTTATTATTCGCTTTTTTTAAAGCCTCACATTCTACTAACAGCCAACAATCACACAATACATTTCAGTAAAAGTGCCAATATAATGCATATCACTCAATACTGCATTAATTAGACCCAGTGTTTTAGAAAAGTAAAAATACTTTAATAACAGTTTAATCATCAGGCTGTCTGACTCAAAGGTCAGTAGTCAAAGTACCCATATAAAAATTAGCCCAAAATTACATTCTCCCCAAAGTCAGGCTTTATTTTTCATAAGTATGATAAGGCAAAATTTGTGGAAGGTGAAACAGTCAAATATTTATCATCGACTGTTATTATGGAGAGAGGGGGTCCCCCTGGAGACGGCAATGTGTCTTCATGTGCTGATTGGAATCAAGAGAAACTTCGCACCGCCACCCCTGCCCCACCCCCAAGAAAATGAATTCAAGGCCCTGTGAGCAAACAGCGAAGACCATGTTCGCTAAGAACAACAGGTTGACATCCAACCTTGCATAACTTTTGTTGACTAACAGGATAAGCATTCCAGTGTGTATATATAGTCTATCTGCCATAATCGTAGCAAATCATTTTATCCTTTTATAAACTTTTGAATAATTAAAACTGTCCCAATGGCATTTATAAGTCCATATAACAAGGTAATAAAAGGTGTATTTACAAACACTAAAGAATAAAAGTTACTTAGGAATTCTGTATACATGTACCGATAATGTAACTTGTTTTAGAAATTGCGCCTATAAGTCTGTGTAAATGCCTGGTAACGGATAGTGCCTCTTGTATTGGTGACTTTTATCTGTTTGCAATCGCCCGTTTTCCAGCTCTGTCAGTAAAATCAGCCCTTTTCCAATTCTCTTCTCCCGGATCATACTCCTCCTCTCAAGATGAGCTACAGCTGTCCATAAATCTTCCATTCCTGACATGTGCACACACACACGTGCACACATCCAGAACCTGACGTAATACACATAATATGGAATTCCTAAATAACTTTTATTGTTTTAACTCCCCCTTTGGAATGTTTAAGTGATTCAAGGCCGGCATTCCCAGAGGCCACGTCCAGGCGGACAGCGGTTTGGGCTGCAGTGACCTTTGCTCGGGCCGCTGGCCTGCGGAGTGACCAAAGAACAACCCAAGAGCGTGTGTGGTAATTCTTTACAGCTGCCATGAGGCGGAAATCTCGCAAGAAGAAAGGATGCCATTCAGCACAGCAGCTTCAATGCGGCCGGCCAATGTCACAGAGGTACGTCCAGATTACCGATCGCAGGAACGCATACAACATGCCTGAGCAGCTCAGACTGTGGTCCTAAGGAAGTCCGTCTCCAGATTGTTTGCCTTACATATTAAAGCCCAGCGTGCCCCTCAGCAACGTCGCCCCAGAAAATGTGCTTCGATGGAGCCCTCTCTTTACCACAGAAGTAAAAACGTTTTAGGAAAAACGGTGGAGTGATCCAGAGAGATAAATGCTGTAATTCGATTTTTTTTGGAGATAAAATGAATTTTATTTTTGTTTCATTGTTTTCGGTACAGTCACGGTTTCATTTGACTGTAACATTTGCATCAGAATGGTCTGGTAGAGTATGACAGAGTAGCAGCTTAAATACGGGAGTTTGACTATTCCCTTATTTTTTTTGATCTTCTTTTTTAATAGCAGAAATTCATCAAAAAGCATTAAAAGTAAGGTATTCTCATTGCTTCATGACAATAAATATTTTAAATAAGTGCAATATGTATCCATTAATGATCGTTCAATATTTGTTTAATACTATTAAGTGCAAGAGGGTATTTAAAGTTACATACGATGAAGCTCTAGATTAATTGTTCCTTCATAATGTCTTTATAATGCATTCATAGAACATTCGGAGCACCTTCATAATGATAACAAACATTAACTAATTAGAAACACTATAGTCATATAATGTTTGTTATTAATGTATATTACAGCTGTCAAGAGATGTTAGGATGTTAGAGTGTACTTACATGCTGCTTATGAATGTTCTATGAATGCATTATGAAGGAGCACTGAATGTTTTTTGAATGCACAATGAATATGCAGTTAATGTAAAGTGTTACCAAATGTATATAATATGCATTTATTAGAAAAAATAGATAATTACTTATCCCAATTTCTATCAGAAATCTGTGGTAAATTCCATCCTGATGTGTCCTTTCTGGCAACCTTATTCACTCACTTTAAGCCACTGAATCAGGAACTGTAAGAACACGGCACAATAATAAGTACAATAGCACAATATTAGGTAACAACATTAGAGCCATACACAACACAGACATCAATGGCCGCTGGAGCCCCTATTTCTCACACCTTGTGAGGGTTGGCGCCCATCCAATCCTGTTCTGCTTTGACATGCAGGTGGCTGGCCATCCTGTTCCATCTTCCATCTTGTCCCTTAGCCCTAGTGTGTTTTCCGTTTCCCAGACTGCCCCATAACTTGTTTGAGCATGTGGTTCAGAAGCTGTTACTCCTAAGGTCATGGGTTTGAGGCTGGCCAGGGCCCAGTTGTACCTGTCTACTTGTATTCATTGTTTTTGTTTCCCCAGAATTTCGTACGTCATTTCCCGGTTATAGGTTTGCCCAGCTTTTGTCCTGTCAAATTTTGGTTCCATGTTCCTTATCCTAGTGTAGTAATTCCTAGTGTTAAGTAATTAGCCGTGTGACTAATTATTGTTTCTTACGTTGATTGTTTGTTGGAGTTTCCCTAGTCTTGAGTTCCTTAGTATAAGTTACTGCACCTGTTGCCTGATTTCCCTGCACTGTTATTGGTTAATTGTCTTATGTGTCACTCCTGCCTCCTCATTAGCTCGGTTGTCTGTTGTTTTTAATTGCTTTCCCTCCTTCTGTTCCTCGCTGATTCATTGTGTGGATGTTAATGTGTTTGTCACCCTGTGTTTTTGCCCAGTCCTGTTCCCTGTGTTCCGCTTGCTTACGTAGTTGTTTGTTCTATGGTTTTTAGTCAATCCCTTATGTTTCCCCCTGTTGTTTGTCTGAACCCTCATGGTCCTTTTGTTTTATAGTTTTATCCAGTGTGTTCAGTTTCCCCAAAAAATCCTTTTCTCTTGGAGTTTTTGCGTGGATCGTCACCTCTGTTTCTCTGCCTGCTCCAATCCGCACCAAAACACACCCTGTACCACCTAGAGCTTCACACAGATGTTCTCCGCTGAGAAACTGCCATGAAATATGACGACGTCAATGAATTGACGTCATCTCCCTCGAAATGTGACGCTCTCCTGAGCGTCATGAGGGCATGATTGATATACATTCGCACCGTCGACTTGGTAAGTAGCTAGTAAGAGATACTTTGAAGGCAACAGCCAGGCCTGATTTTGTTGGGTAAAACCTCAACATGGTGCCGAGAGTCAGGAGAGCTACACACCAGTCATCTGCTCATCACAACAAAGACAGTCCAAATTTTAATTTAGATCGTTTAATTATTGCCGACTGTCACCGTCGTTGACAACTTTTACCATCGCCGCTACTCCCCATGCCCATTAATTCAAACATTGGTACCCACCCAACATAGCTAAATGCCCACTCCAGGCCTCCCATTAATGCCATTGGCACTCACTGGCACTCACTGATGGAGGATTGCCCACTTGTAATAAGCAAAGGCTTCCAGGCTGTTGCGGTCTCACAAGGGCTGAGAGTTTCGCCTGGGCCGGACAGATGCCTCACATACGTTGCGTCCAGCTCGCTCGTGGGATACAGGGACAGACCGGCATCGTGACGCTCGAGGGACAGGGCAGGGAGTCAAAGAGCGGGGGAGCTGGGATGGCTTCCCGTGGAAAGCAGGCCGAGTTTGCCAGCTGATCCTCCCAGAGGGGAGCGAGACTCCCTGGACCACTGCGGTTCTTCACGATCACCTATCACCCAGACCAATCACCGCCTGAGATAAAGCAGCTCCTCCAGCTAGGCTGGCCTTTGAACACCCCAGGGGTATTCCTCCCCCAGGTTTCTTATCTCATTAAACTTGAAAAGAAATATTAATCCTGGAAGGCCTAAGATAACAATATAGATGACAACGGTCAGCAAGACTGACAGCTACATAAACTCTGCTCTCTTTATCTGCCTGACTTTGTGTGTTTCATCTCAGCAGAGAATGGGACTACTGAAACCCCTCTTCCTCCACATGAAAGAGAGTCGCGCACCATCGGCGTTTTCTCAGTGGCTTCAAAGTGTCGCAATTCAGCAATTGGAAAATTGAATCATTTTCACTAAATGTTAAAACAAAAACAAAAAGTGCCTAGGCCAGTTAAATGGCTAATAATTAGTGAACAGAAACTCACATAATCACAATACTTATAAAAACAGTTCATTTATATATTTTCAACTGGATTATGCTGAGAGGGTGATTTTTGCCCATTCATATGCTTCACTTTCACTCGCGGTGGAAATATAAGATTTAAAGACAACACTTCAGTCCAAGTACTTGCTAACGGAATGATTTCATCCAAGGAAGCATTACAGTACTATCCCCACTGGTATTAATAATTGCCCTGGTACTTGACCTAAAGTCCCATTATGTAATCAGTCTTATTTGCAATAATCAGGAGGTGCTGAGTGGATACTCGCTCTGACCCTCGGTCCTGGGGAGGGACAGTCTCTCAGAGGTGAGGATCGACGAAATGAAAATGAAGATCTCTGCTACAGCAGCCAAGACTGCCAGAGTCTCATTTCCCAGTGGGAGGGGGGGGGGGGTTCCGTAAAAGGTGAACACACGCAAACACACCAGGTCACAATGTTTGTGGGGTGGGCGGGGGGGCCGCCCCCCCCCCCCCCCCCCCCCACC
>JABFEA020000138.1:19077408-19088834 GCA_019775915.2 Cyphomyrus plagiostoma | reverse complement strand
CTCATGCACGGTGACCTCATGCACGGTGACCTCATGCACGGTGACCTCATGCAAGGTGGCCTCCAGCACGGTACGTAACGTATGTCATGCTATATTTCTTAGAGCCTCGTACTCGTCGTTTTATAGTTTATGACGTGCAATGAGATCAGATACACTTTCGACCGGCGGAATGAACAAGCGCGGTGTTTCTCTGCTTCGTCTGGAAAGTGGCGAAGTAATTAAACACGCGAATGGATTTCAACTCTCAGAGGAAACTCGCAAGTGCCGTGTCTCACCCGTGGAATGTCCTTCAGTCTAATAATAGCACATGCAGATTTTTTTTTTGTTTCCAACGGGGAGAAATAAATCTGCTCTTTTGATACCCTGGTGAGTCTGCCATAAGGCTCGATGTTGGGGATGGGAGGGGCACTGGTGGAGTTTGACTGATACGAGTGATTTTAAGAGAATGTGGGTGGATATATGCAGGCAGAGGCTGGTGGATTCGAAGTGGCGAGGGTGGGTGGATAAAGGTCAGTGTATATTTGCATGTCTGGGAAGATGCAGGTAAGTGTAGGTGCATTCAGACTGCAGCGGGACGGTGTGCCCAGACACTGAAGGATGCTCATGGCCGTGGGGTCACTACTGGCAGATGTGGCCTGATGCGAGTGAATATAGGCGGATATGAGGGAGCGCAAGCAGAGGATGTTTCTGGTCTGTAGGTGGATGTGGGGGCGCTTAGGGAGCCGTACCTCAGTCTGTGTGTTGGCGGGCATGGGAGAGGGCCCATTCTCACCCCCCAGGGTGCTGCAGGCACTGCTGGGAGAGCTGGGCCCAGTTCCTGGGGCGTTGCTGCTGGAGGTAGAATCTGGGGCCCAAGCCAAAATCATAGCGTAACGGGTCAGTTAAAAAAAGCGAAGACAATATAGCATCTTGAGAGAGGTGACTGAACCCCGTTAGGAGGCTAGATTACAAACAGCAGTAATCATGTGACTGTGATCATGTGACCCATCCACACACACACACACACAGAGTCCCACCTAGCAGTTCCAGCGTCCTCTTCTTGTACGGGCCACTGTCTTTCCTCCGCAGCAAGGGGCTGCTCCTCCTCTCAGCAACCTTCTGTTTTAACCTTGACCGGACCTTCAGGTTTGGCTCTGAGGCTGTCAGAGACAAAAAAAAACAATGGGAAACAAAAATGTAACCTCCCCCGACCAAGGCCTTTATTGCTTTGGTGACACCCATAACCGTCGAATCCCCCACTGCTGACCACAAACCAGGCGACCGTTTGAAACTTAAACCACAACCTACAACTGTACACATAAATCACTGGGCATTTCTCTCAGACTGGATTTACATTAGTTTTGAGACAATAGCGTTGCTATCATACGCTGGGGGGGTGGGGGGGTCTCTGGTTTTACACGTAAGGTTAACACTATAAAACAGCTTCTTTAGAAACGCGCTCATCATCACCTGCGCCACACACCTGCAGCGGTGGAGCACCAGCGCATCAGGATCCTTAGCTAGGGGTGGGGGGGCGCGGATGTTACACAGGGTGTGTGAGTCACTGCGATCCGCTGCCTGCCATCTGGACCACGTTACCCCTGATGGTCACGGCGCCGCTACCTGCCGGTCGGGTGACCACAGCCCTGTACAGTAGCAGCAGTTAAACTAACAGAAAAACATGGCAGAGCTTCGGGTCGGGAGAATCATGTGGGGCCCCTCTTTTCCTAACGGGAAACAGAGTTTCAGTACCCCGAACCACCAGCAGGGGAGCTCATCACGCACCTGCATTCCGTTTGGAAGTAAGCTACTCAGTACATGCTGCAATCAGGAGACTTTTTATAAGACTTTAAGCAAGGTGAGGCTGTGGTTTGCCCCAGTAAGTCAAAATGGTAATGGGACCCACTTGAAAATGTTATTCTTTTAATAATTACATGACATAATTTTTACACTATCATGTTTTTATAAATAGACTAGGAAATGCCATTCATTTTGTGCCTTAAGTGAAACTCGAATTTATGAAGCTCACGGACAGTGAACAGAAGAACTTTGCAAGGTAGATGCTGACCATAACCCTCATGGAAAAGCAGGGTTGGATGGAGGATGGATCACGGATGGTTGCAGTACCATCCATCATGGTCAGAAATGGGAACAACTATCTCCGATGGTTCACCTGGCAGGATCTTTCACACCGGAGTAAAGGACACCAAGGGAGGGGGGCTTTCTGCACAAATCCTTCTTTGCCTGTGTCTTGGCACATAATCGCCATAAGTGTAAAAGAAATGATAAATTATACAATGGCGGCCTCTGTATGTAAGTGACCTTGTGGGGTGGTGGTGGGTTCTTTGAAAGTTCTTTAGGTCACATGGATGTCCCAGTTTGTCACAGAGTTAACTGGTGGCTCCCTATGAGCTCCCTCCCCCCCCCCCCCCCACACACACACACACACACACACACACACACAGACACACACACACGCGCAACCAGCTGTGTAGCACTGGGATAGGAGGTGTGGCACCAGACCGGTGTGCCGCATGACCCACTTCCCCATCTGCCGTCTATTTTTACTCAGAGCGGCTGGGCCGCACACCTCGGGCGGCTGGGTGTGGAAGGCGGGCCGATGGAATGTGCCTCAAAAAGGCAGTGGCGAGAGGCGGGGGCCGCTGTCTGGGGGAGAGAGCACTGGGCCTGATTCTCCCTGGCTTCACCTTTCATCTGTCTTTCAGCACTGGCAATTTTTACTTCCCTACACACCAAATTTCCACACACAGAAGAGAAGCGCAGTTTATAATAAGACCTCAGCGTGCCAGGCTTCCCAGACAATGTGTGCCTCGTCCAGCACCTCAGCCAAGGGCCAGTGGACTATCAACCATCGTCACACAGTACAAATAATTACGGCCACTGTGCCTAAGTGTCTCCATTCTAGCAAATTCAAACCCAGTGTCCCGATCTGCATCACAAGCTCACCGGTATGCAAACTGTGGGATTGTCACACCCTAGCAAGATGTTTCAGGTTACTTATTTAGCGTTGTTTGTCATTAGACCGACACATTCAGAAAGACACCTGATAGCACAGACAATTTTTAGCAGAAATCCTTGCCAGTTTATAGGTCACACATGTAATTTTATAGCTGCTATTCTGGACACAGGTTTTAAATGGCAATTGGTTATATATATCACTGGTATAATAATATAATGAGACAATGCAGAAACAAACCTGAGGTTTCCAGAATTCATATGTTTAAATGATTTCTGTAGAGCCTTGTGGATGAAGATATCGATAAATAAAACAACAAAAGAATGCAATCAATCAGAGCTATCTAGGTACAGCTTGAGATTGGTGCATTCTCATCAGCAGTATTCGTTTAATTGCATTTAAAAATATTTGCGTTCAGTCAATCATGTTCATGAGGGATTTTGCCAGTTAAAGACCCACCACAAAAATATTTTCCCAGCAATTACCAGGAAGACTTTAACACATTTAATTCAGAGGGCAAATATGCATGTCCTCTCTCTTGTTTATATATCTCTTGTCTTGTATATATAGCTGCATCATTAAAAAGTACTCAAGTACCCACCGGTCTACAATTGGTGCAACTTGTTTTGCCAAGCCATCATCGCGCTTAAGCAAACACTAGCTGCAGCTTGGGGGGTGGGGGGGGGGGGTGGCTGTAATTTTATAGCTGCATACCTGCAGTACGACCTGTGAGTTCCTCCTGAGGTGGAGAAGCTGAGGTGAACTTGCATATATTTTATGGATTTTTGGATAAAACATCACATGATGTGGCATAGCGCTCACAGAACCCCCATATAGCCCTCACAGAACCCCCATATAGCGCTCACAGAACCCCCATATAGCGCTCACAGAACCCCAATGTAAAAGAAGTTTCCTTCACCTGTGTTCAGACTCCAAGCTTCACTCTCAACATTATTTATGTGCATATATATCTCAAAGGAGAGCAAGATGGGATATGAGAAAAGAAGCCTTCTAATGTAGCTGTACTCATAGTTATGCAAATGGAAAATGCAGCATCATTTTATCCCAGTTACAGATCTCTCTTCATTCAGTTCAGCTCACCTCCTACGATTTCCAGACATCAGCTGGTTTGTGGCGTCCACCCCTTCACAGAGGCAGTATCGACAGGTGTCGGCCCACGTGTCAGCTGACGCAAAGGGAATTACAGAAGAAAGCACTTCCTGTATGCCTCCTGAGGAGGGCTTTAAGGATAACTGACAGGAAGTGGGTAACAGGGCCTTGGACAGAACCAAACAAGCCCGAGGTAAAAAAAATAATAATAATGTAGAGAGACAGGAAATGACTGTCAAATGTTCTTTTGAATGTGCTGTATAAAAGTACACCTACGAGAAATAAATGTGGAAGGTTCTTAAGAGTAGAAGTTACAGCTTCAATGTGGAAGACGCAAAAAAAGTGAAGAATAAAAACAACAGATTCAGCATGCAGTCTGAGATCTTCTGGAGCAGTCAAAAGTAACGCCTCTTGTCTTTAGAAATTTGAGACAAATTGGGTTACAATTGTCCATCGAGATGAGGTTTGAATTTAAAAAGTGCCACCCCCTTTCATTAAAATAACTGCTATACTGCCCATGACCTTTCTCCTACTTTCTGGATGGTGCTGAATCAGTATATATCCATAATTATCATTCTGTTTAGAAATTTGGCAGACGGCATTCCCAATTTCCCGCCTGCCTGCCCACCTTACAGGTCCCCTTCCACAGGTGTATAAGTGACGCACGACCCCTGTCATGGAGGCAGTTGAGTCCCCAGGTGGGAACAAAGTGATACAATAAAACACGATCGGTCGTCATCCGCGTCTCAGCATTGGCAGTCCTCACCGATTAGCTGGGCTCTGTTTACGTTGTGTTTACATTTCGCCAGTCGGGAGACGTAATTCCCACAGTCTGATCGCTTAATTGGACAGACGCGAATACAAACATGCCAGCCCATATGGCAGAGTCATTTACCAGGTAATTGTTTGCGACTATAATTCACGGCGACACAAAAGGAAGGAATGTTACGTCGTTTCCTTGACTTCACAGCGGGATCATAAAGAAACTTGGCTTGTAAAGAATGAGAAACTGTGGAAACCACAAGAGAGGTATTATTCGTATTTATACAGATTTCCCTGGAGAATTCCTCAAATAACATACGCCAAAAGCGTAAGCACTTTTTCGATGGAAAGCCCTGTATTATTTTCAAAACAATTAACAAAACGCATAACTCAGCAGAAATTAAACACTTCTCAGTCTCCTGCATTCCTTTAAACAGCGTCGGTGGATATTAAAGGTGCTTTTAATGGGTGCCTTTCACTTCCCCGAGCGAGCGTATAAACAGAGGCACGGGCCCAGACGTCATTCCTCATTAAGCCCGTCTGGGGCGCCAACCTGACGCGGCGGTCCGTGAGCCGCCGCGGCTATTAACCAGCGAGGGACTTGCACAGGCGTCGAAGCCAGGCCTGCCGGTGATGTAACCGCAACCATGCCGTGGCTTTGATCGGCTGCACTTAGATAATGCAGAAACGCAGCTGGTCGCAGTTCCAGCACACATCAGCAAGATTGAAGTTCCCCGTAAACAGACCTCAGGGAGCTGCATCATAGCCGCACTATGCATGTCTGAGTCTATCTAAGCAAGACGGAGCCCAGGAAAAGCCGATATAGCGTATTCTCAAGTCAGTTTAATGTAAGTCCACAATTTCGTTAGAATTTCATCTGTTTCCTGAAAGAACAAACTATAAACTTGTGTAAAAAGTATATGAACTGTGTATTACTTCAAATTTTGCAGAGATTCAAATTTCAGTGCAAGAAAAAAACATATTTGGTTTTAGGCAAACAGTTCTCTGTTAGTGTCAGGACATCTCTTGGGGAAAGGAACGGTGTTCAGCCCAGTTTTTCGGGTCATGTGACCACATTACACAAACAGGCTCGCCCTCCCCATGCTCAGGGCCGTAAAACGGGACACTACGGTCAGTCCTTGGCTGGACTTTATACTGTTACGTTACCCTGCTTTTCTCCTGAGTAAATCAGCTGTAACCCTTCGATTCTGAAGCCCGATAGGGATAGATATGAAAACAAACAAACGGCAGGGGATTGCAGACCCTGGTCCCCGTAAACCCTAATGACTAGTGTATAGTGTATGCATTCACTCTCTTCTGTGTACTGCCACAGAAATGGCCGTCTTTCACTATCCTTTCTCTCCAACGCTTTCTCAAACACATCTCCATCCCGGCACGCAATGCCCCGGTTTTCAAATCCTACAATCCGCCAGTCACACGTTTATGATCTTACCTATGATCTTCTGCTAGAAACCCGAACGGTACTATCGAGAGGTTACAAAAGCCTCAGCAAATCTGACTCATTCAACAAAAACAGCAGCCAAATTTAGCTATACTAAAGCCACTGTAAACAAAACAAGAGCAATGTTTTTGGAAAAGGGTATATTCAAGGGCATCACTACGCATCTGATTTTGTCCAAGTTTTACTGGAGTTGTGTTATGAATAAATTCTGGCCATGACGGTACCTGTCTTCCTCAATGGGAAGTCATCCTTGCAATCCATGGGTGAGGGTGCGGTATACTTGTAGGTGGGGGATGCCCCTCCCAAGGGGGGTGAACTTTGTTCCAATGATGTGTGGTGGGCTGATCTGCTGGGACAAAAAAAGAAGCAGACACACAAATAAGAGTGTGGGACGATGTCATCGAGCTGCGGACAGGTCTGGGACGCTCCCAGGACGTCACTTAAGTGTGGGACGAGGTCATCGAGCTGAGGACAGGTCTGGGATTCTCAGAGGACGCGACTTACTTGTACCAGAGCTTGGGATGGTGGATGATCACGTTCCGGCTGCCGTTGACGTTGGGATCCTTGGCTGATTTACTCAGCAAGAACTCCTGGAGTTTCTGCTTGACCTCTGTGCTGGCGACCGCACCTGCAAGGCCAGAGAGTCGGCCGATTAGCCTCCATCACTCGGCTCAGCATGTCGTCTGCAGCGGGCGAGAATTTCACGTCACGGCTGTGTAAGGGAGAGTAGTCACACTGAGAGATTAGTGGGGAAAAAATGTCACCAAAGCATCCCGGGAAACTGACAGGCGTACAAACCGGCGAACATACAATTTGGACAAAGGAATATCGCCCTCTAGTGGACAGTCAGGGGAAATAAGCATAAAAGCAGCATAGCTCTCAGCTTCCTATATAAAAAAATGCCCAGCTCTGCATTTTATAACCCTAATCCTAAAGCATGATTGATTTGCTGCAGTAGATATACCAGGTATGATATTCAAAGCTCATATTAACATCAGGTGCTTTCTGTAATAGGAGCATGCAGCGGTGTATACTTGGCAATATGCAGTTATGTGCACACATCAGTATTCACTGCATGCAAAGGGCACACAAAACAATGCGAGTGTCCAGTAATGGACTTCTGTACTGTTTATGCATGACTGGTGTGTCTACAGGCCGGGCCAATTAGAGGCATAGACACCCTGGCAGAATGAGGGGGGGCAGCGCTTTACAGGGGGCCAGGAATAAGGCAAATTATACGCCGGCGGCATGCCCCCTACTCTTGCGGCTGCGATCCTTGCTCCTCAGAGCCTGCTGCTCCCGCCGGTGTCGCTCCATCTCCTGCTCGCGGCTCTGCTGCTCCAGCTTGCGCTCCTTCTCCAGCAACTCCTGCTGCTGTTTCATGGCCAGCAGCTCCTGCTGCAGCTGAGGGAGAGCGAGGGGGAGACAGAGAGGGAGAAGGAGAGAGGGAGGTGGAGAAAGATAGAGAGAGAGGGGGATAGGGAGAAGGAGAGAGACAAGAGGAAGAAGGAGTTGGGGAGAGAGAAAGAGGCAGAAGGGAGAAGGAGAGAGAGTGGGAGTGGGAGAGGGATAGAGAGAGAGGGGAGAGGGAGAAAGACAGAGGAGAGAGAGGGAAAGGGAGAGAATGAGGAGAGAGAAGGAAAGGGAGAGTGAGGAGAGAGAAGGAAAGGGAGAGGGTGAGGAGAGAGAGAGAAAGGGAGAGAGCGAGGAGAGAGAAGGAAAGGGAGAGAGCGAGGAGAGAGAAGGAAAGGGAGAGTGAGGAGAGAGAGAGAAAGGGAGAGTGAGGAGAGAGAGGGCGATGGTGCATCAGCAGCGCGACAGGTGGTTGTGGGGGGGAGCTTAGCACGGTGGACTTAGCACACAGATCCCATGAAAACAGTTGCTGGACCCCTGGGGGGGCTCCTTACAGATATCCCATTATGTTATAAGTATCACGCTGCAGAGATAGGTGGAAGTGTAAAGCGATAAGTTCCTGGCCCAGAATAAATACGTCAGTTACCGGATGATAATGAATCACACCACGTGCTTCAGGCGAGGCAGCGATGCTACTTAATGTGCATGTTTTAGAATGAGCCTCCCCCCCATGGAATTATTATCTAGTTCAAAGGGTCTCTCCTATGATATACTTCACAGAGAGCTCTATATTTCAGGTGATGGGGAATCACTGGGGTGGCTGGCAAGCCATGTATAACTTTGGATGCATTTTTGTCTTTTCACTGCAAGTGTCTGCTAAAAAAGTAATAACACACATTATTTAAATGCTTTTTATATTATATTATAAATATCACACTTTGAGTAAATGGGAGTAATATTTTGGTTTGTAGTGTAACTACAGAGAGACTACAGGTACACAGGCAGAGAAACACACTCCCCCTTGCTCTTTGGGTGTCCACTGCACACTCCCACTCGTCCTGTGGGTGTCCACTGCACACTCCCCCTCGCTCTGTGGGTGTCCACTGCACACTCCCACTCGTTCTGTGGGTGTCCACTGCACACTCCCCCTCGCTTTGTGGGTGTCCACTGCACACTCCCCCTCGCTTTGTGGGTGTCCACTGCACACTCCCCCTCGCTCTGTGGGTGTCCACTGCACACTCCCCCTCGCTCTGTGGGTGTCCACTGCACACTTCCCCTCGCTCTGTGGGTGTCCACTGCACACTCCCCCTCGCTGTGTGGGTGTCCACTGCACACTCCCACTCGCTCTGTGGGTGTCCACTGCACACTCCCCCTCGCTCTGTGGGTATCCACTGCACACTCCCCCTCGCTCTGTGGGTGTCCACTGCACACTCCCACTCGCTCTGTGGGTGTCCACTGCACACTCCCCCTTGTCACAGTGTGTGGAATTTTGTGCATGACTGCATCCCGCACCAGCCTGCCACTCCGCCCAGGGTGTACCCTGCCTATTGTCCCTGGATGAGATCCCGGCTCATCACTACCCTGTACAATGGGATTTGGAGCTGGAAGATGGATGGCTATATGGATAGATAGATAGACTAATATATAGATAGATAGACTTGAACATAACATGGGTCACAAGGTCTGATAAATATTCAAATATATCACATTTTTATTAGAAATGTTTTCCTAGCAGTGAGGGTCTGAAGCATGCATAGGGTTATTCATGCATATGTGGCCAGCAGCTTCCATTCTGCCTGGCCATGCAGCATTCAGTCGACATCTGGGTCAACAGCACCGCCTCAAGCTGTCAGTGACCTCCCAAGGCCAGAAGGGGCCCGGTTCTCACCTTGAGGTGTTGCTGCAGCTGAGCCTGGTGCTGGCGGGTCAGGTTCTCATGCTGCTTCTGAAACTCTGTGATGAGCAGCTGCTTCTGGATCTGCTGCTGCTTCTGGATGAGGAGCAGCTCCTGCTGCAGCTGTTTCTCCCACACGCTGGGGTCCGACGTGGAGCCTAGCATCCTGACGTCCGTGGTGCGCAGGTCCAGAGGGGCTGCGGGAACCTCAGGTTTGACTTCCACTGTGAATTCAGAAATGGGGAGAGATTGAGACAAAGAATCAATCTACAGTCACAAATTCAGCCACAATCTACTATAACATATGTAAAGAGTCAGAGTCACAATCTGTAGTCATAAATTCAGTCGTGATCAACAATGAAAAATTGACAAAGAATCAGAGACACGATCTACAGTTTCACATTCACAGTCAGAGACAATCTACAGTCAGAGTCACTGTCTGCAGTCAGAAATTCACAGAGAGTGAGAGTCATTCTGCAATCACAAATTCACAGTTGGTCACAAACTTCAACCACAAACTCACGAAATTTTCTGATTTTCCCAGGAAGTAAGAGCACAGATAGGCCTCTCATTCAAACCAGAAAAACAAAAAATGAATTGCATATGATTCTGCCCCAGTTATGCTATCACAGCTTATAACACCACAAATGATAGGGCACATCACTGGCACGCCCACCAGCGTTTATTCTGCAGCCAATCACCTCTCCAGGAACCGCTCATTAATAAAACCCGGATGATGTCAGTGAAAGAACGGTTTTGTGAATCTCTGCAGATCGCAGGAGGCGGAAGGCAGGAGGGACATGTTCAGACACTCGTCCAGTGAAGGGAGACTGAAAGATGAAAAAGCATGGATGAAAATAGAAGGCAGCCTCCACCCAGCCCCCTCGCTCCTCACCCCAGATAAAAACGGCTGTGTTATTATTTACATAAATTCAGCACAGACACTCAAAATCATACTTCATCTATGGAGGCAGAGGAACATTCATTAGAGGAGTCCTGTGCAAGCTCTTGGTTACTGAATAAATACTGATAAAAATCAGGTGTTTTCAAAGTATTTCCTTGTTCACCTTTTGTTCGCGCAAGATTCCGCAGCCAAAGTTTTCTTATTTAAATAAAAATCAGCTTGTTCAAAGCTTATATATATGGTGTTGTTCATTATTTTTTATTTCACAGTCCAGTTTTAGCTCAAGCATAAAGTCACTTCATTTTCCTATGTTCTTTTTTTTTTAATAAAAATAACGTCATTATAAATATGAAAAGCTCACAGAGGAAAGAGAAGGGGAAAATTCAATGAAATAATGCACTGGGACCCTTAACAGCAATGTAATTGCAGGGACTGGGCATAAACAGGTTTGAAATATCAACAGCGCATTTTCAAGGTTTAGTGTAGGCGAGAATATTCTGTCACATGGGGGGATGATTGCCTGAGAGAGCTGGCAATTTTCCTCTCCAGCTGAAAAGGGTGAGTCAGTGCGATACTGACCGTCCTCATCGCAGAACCTGCCCCCTGCCCATCACTATATTCACAGGACGTGGCCCTGGGGCGGATTGTTCAGGCGAGGGGAGAGAGGAGGCCTCAACACCATTTGCTAATAAGACTGCAGATTATATCACAGCCGGTGTGTCCCAGTGTTACACAGCGTCCCGAAAGGTGAAAATACACAGTCCACAGAAAGGTTACACAGCGTCCTGAAAGGTGAAAATACGCAGTCCACAGAAAGATTACACAGCGTCCTGAAAGGTGAAAATACACAGTCCACAGAAAGGTTACACAGCGTCCTGAAAGGTGAAAATACCCAGTCCACAGAAAGATTACACAGCGTCCTGAAAGGTGAAAATACGCAGTCCACAGAAAGATTACACAGCGTCCTGAAAGGTGAAAATACACA
>JABFEA020000138.1:19051715-19069604 GCA_019775915.2 Cyphomyrus plagiostoma | reverse complement strand
ATTAGTGCTTGCAAAATGTTCCATATGCATTAGTGTACTTGCTATGCAGTTGTTTAGGGTTTATTTTAAATACCATTTGTAGCTTTAACTACAAAACAAACTGGGCAGCACTTTGTCGTCCAAGAACACGATCTCTGAATGCAGCCTTTTTACAGACCCACAACTGGCAAATTACTGAATCGCACAAATAAATAGCCAATGGAATAAATTGCCCAACACAGAGTGCCGCTATCTGCCAACATTTTCACGTTAAACAAATAAACCCATAGCCATAACGACAGAGGCAAATGAGATTTTGGCACCAAATTAACTTTGTAACCATTTTTGCAGACCTGCTACTGTAGAAGATGCCAGACCGCGTGAATGCAGACCAGCCCAACCCTAACAGTGACAGAAACATAATTACTTTCAATTAACATGGCCGCTGGTGCCCACGCATTCCCATAACTATCTGTGTAGCTATCAATGTGCCATATGAGGCATCGTGACAATGAGCAGGAGGACCAACAACTGCACCATCAAA
The DNA here is from genome assembly GCA_019775915.2 of Cyphomyrus plagiostoma. NCBI lineage: Eukaryota > Metazoa > Chordata > Actinopteri > Osteoglossiformes > Mormyridae > Cyphomyrus > Cyphomyrus plagiostoma. The sequence goes on along the minus strand of JABFEA020000138.1, from coordinate 19,069,081 downwards.
GCTTGTAAGATCGAGTCCCTGATCCAAATGCCAATGAAACAAACCGGGACTCCCGTATCGACTCACAACACAGCATGGATTTTGGAAAAGCCGGGAGACATTTTCCAAGACACCGTTCCACAGATCCCTATAACTCTTCATGTGCTCCTATGCACACTTTCCGGAGTGTTTACAAAGCCAGATACCGCAATGACGACAAATGGCTGGAAATAAGGAATTCACAGGAGTCAAAATTAAGAACATTTAAAGGTAAGTAGAACTCTCAGGAAACCAGGTCTTGGTGATCTGGGATGCAGGACTGAGAGCATAGCCAAGAGCAAGGTGCCTTTAAATTTTCATCTTTCTACATAATTTGACCTGTTCCACAGCCACAGGCAGCAAGCCAGCAGGGGCTATTTTTAGCTGTCAAGCTCTGCCGTCTTGCGGACTAGAAAGATAAAAATGTAGTTTTACTGGGCTCATTTGGCCAGGGAAATGCTTAACCCCTCGGCCTGGGTTTCTAAAGGTAGAGAAAGGAGAACGGAAACCCCGGGACGTGGCTGTGAGTTGGGGTATCGGGCGACCGTTATCCCAAAACAGGCGATCGTTGGCTTGTCGGCTCCACGTCAACGAGCACCTACGGCCACCTCCCTACTGCATGCCGTTTAAAACACGCCTCTTTCTCAGAAGCTCCCCAGTTACCATATAAAGAACCTGCAGAAATTAAAGAGCACCTAGATCGCTATATGCTGGAGAATCAGCTGGACAAATAACTAAGCACCCAGACCAGGAGGCGGCAGAAATCTGTATTCCGGTGAGCAGAACGGCATGCTATTTTTGTCCCGGGCTCCTGTAAACGCGTCAGTCCACAGTGTTAGTGCCGCAGCTGAGGTTTGTCACATTTCCTTCAGGATGCTGGAGGTTCAAGGGAGAGGACAGCAGCCTACACGGATAAACCTGGAACACGGAGAACATTTTACCGTTTACGAGTTGCAGGGGAGACGCACCATTCACGTTCGCGTTCTTTGAGTTTCCAGTTCTTAACCCTCCAGACCCACTTTTCTTTATGTTAAATTCCTCGGTTAATTAATTTAGACTGACAGGAGCGATTAACCTGCACTTCCCTATTTATAGCAAGCTTTCCGAGTGACACGCGGAACCGTAAACAGTCCTGCAAGCAGCCAGCGAGGCCAGTTCTCCTTAAAAACCCAACAGAGGCCTTTAATAGCCCGCCTGCGTCAAAGCCATCCACGGCCTGCCTAAGTCCTCTTAAAGCATTTAGCCGCGCACGTCAGAGGACCAGCTGGCAGTGCCAGGGAACGCCCCCCCCAGCCGGACTGCCCATCACCCCATCGCACTGCGTAGGGAAGGCGAGGGGGGTGGGGGGGTGTAGTGCCCGAGGCAGAAATAAAGACAATTAGGGCCACCTCAGAACAGGGAAGGCTGCAAAACAAAAGGTCACAGTACAATGGCTATTGTGTCAGATGAAAGCAAGCGGTGTTTGCTGTTGCACACGTGTGGCTCTGTGGGACTGGTGAAGAGGAAAAAAATAGATAATTGTATTTCCAGGAAAACCTGTGCTGAGTCGCGATTTTATATATATATAATGTGTGTGTGTGCATGTGTGTGTGCATGGAGTATGTTTATACTATGTTGTAGGGGCCAAATGTTCCCCACAATGTGATAAAAACCTGTTATTTTGATGTTGTGGGGACCACTTTTCAGGCCCTCACAAAGATCTGTGACTGCAACGAAAAATACAAAAATACCAGAAGTCTTGTATTTTGTTTGGTTATCATGGTTAAGGTTATGGCTGGTTAGGGATTAAGGTCGTCATGTTGCTATTAGAGATTTCCCCTTAGAAATGAATGAAGAATCCCCATAAAGTTATAATCACAAACCTGTGTGTGTGCATGCGTGCGTGCGTGTGTGTTTATTTTGAATCTCATGCGGCTCGAGCCCAAACACTCAGCACAGGAGGGATGTTACGATCAGCCAGGCCTTTTGTTATATAGGGTGACCTGCTACTGGGGCTAATTTTAAACGATGCAACTCAAAATCCAGTGTGAATTTAGGCAGACTTTACTAATAAACACGGCTGGATTAACAATCCATTTATATGTGCGGATTGAGAGCGAAGCAAGCGAGGTAAATGAGGACAGCCCCACCAAACTGAGCACACTACTCACCTCTTAAGGACAATATAACACGCAGACATACTTTCAACAGATTTCATAATTCCAGCAGTTTGAATCCAAAGTCCCCAAGGCTTCACCCAACGGAAGAGACATTCATATGGGAAAACACACAAAATTATCCTCCCTTTGTACAAACATAGACCTAATCTATAACATAGATAACTGGAGTCCCTATTTTGTCCTCTCACTTGTGCACCCAAAGCTGCTCTCTGCATAAGCATACCCCATTAGCATCGGAGTGGATTATTCCTCCCTGTCTCTTCTCTCAATATACTGTACTCCAAACTTCGCAGAATGCATTGCAACACAAAGCAGAATATGGATTTCTAGAACCAAAACAAGAACTGTGTATGCTACGAAACAGAGTCTAAGAGTCTAATCCTCTGAACTGTCAAATTGTCCCCAAAGTGTAGTAAAACCTGAAATTTCCTTACTTTTGGGGACATTTTTTGAGGTCTCCATTTGAATAACCTCAGTTTTATACAAATCTATGAATACAATCAAAAAAGTCTTGTATTTTAGTTGGTTACTTATGGGTAAGGTTAGGGATGGGTAGGGGTTAAGGGTGTCGTGACTGGGATTAGGGTTTTTCCCATAGAAATTAATGGTCTCCATTTACATAGGAAGACCTATTTGTGTGTGTGTGTCTCTGTATGCGTATGAAGGTGTGCAATCCAACAACATGGTTTCCTCACTCCATCTGGGGAGGGCCTGGTTACACCCAGCCTGGAGTTTGACGTCATGGCGCCAGCGTCGGTTAGGGTTCACTGCTGTGCGCCACTTAATTACCTGAGAAAACACTTTCGGGGAGCACCTGAAATGGGTGACCTCAGAATAATTAGCACTCGCGGCAGACGGCCTCGAGGGCTCCCACGGGCATTCAACACGAAGCGAACACGGGCCGAGCCGGGGAACTGCCACCAGAACAGGACTCATCCACTCTGGCTGCACCATTCCTACATCAGCAGCATGTGGCTCCAGAGTACCAGTTCAATTTGCACATCAGGTACAGTATGAAGAAGGTAGCTAGAAATGCAGCCTCTAGATAAAAAAGAAAAACTAACGAAAACATTTAAATAGCAAAGAAAACGATGAGCCTTAAATTCCTAAGGCTTTCTGAATAAAACTGACCAAAAGTGGATCTTTCTGGATCTTAATTGCCTTCCTGTGGCCCGCTCTCTACAGAGCAGCTCCCAGGAGTCGAGGCACAGACGTGTGCCAGACTTAACTACAGCCCTCCTTTCGCCACATAGAAATTTTCTCGAGCCCAAACCGCAGATGTATGCAGTGAGAGGAAGTGCATCTATGGCCGGCATTGTTTCCCCGCGCAGGTTTCCCACGTGCCGCTGGGAGGCCGACTCGCCTGGGCCGGGGCAGGGCTGCACCGGGGGCGGAGTTATGGGCGCACGGTTAACCCAACCACCGCGGACTTTTGCCGAACAGCATTCAATGTGTCCGCCGGACATCCTCTGAAATCTACATGAATGGCAGAATGCACCTCACAATCAGACCAACAACATTAACTTCTGCATTAGTGCTTTCAGCATCTGCTAGTCCTCTAATCCTCTAGGGATTATTGCATTATTTCATAAATGCAGGATGCCGTTTCTTAAATGTACAATGCGTGGTCTCCAGTACATTACATAAATAATGCAAATGTGCAATCCCCGCTCATGACATGTTTGTTCAGATGTATTCTACCTACACCGCATTGCAGAAATGAGCATTTTTGCATCGTATCTGTTTTCTTTTTGTGGGGAACATAACATGGATCCTTCATGCCCTCACAGCTCCATCTCCCGAGGCTGAGAAAGTTGTAGGTCACACCTGGATCCTCAGTTGTCAGAGGAGTGGTGTACAAGATCTAAGCCTTGATGAAACAAAAGCCACACTTGCAATGCTGAACCAGTGATTTAACGTTTGTTAACGTTGCAGCATCCAGGTTCAGAAGTCACTGGATGAAAAGCGAAACCTGAAAAGGTTATGGGCCTCACAGAAGTACACAGTCTCTCTTACTTTATAGCAAAGATCATAAAAGCACAAATGCACTGAAACTGCTGATTTAACATCAAAATCGTGTTAGTGCTTATGCCCGGAAACATTATGGGAAAGAATTCCCAGCTAATGATTTAGGCTCTCTGGGTTTTATTAAGTTAGCCAGCCTGGTATTTCCTGTTGTGCTCTCTAGGTGATACACACTGCACTTTACAGCTTGTATCAAGTAACGAACAAAAGCTTTTAAAGAGCAATAATTTATGAGTGACTTCATAAATGTAAACACCGCCCGGAAATGCTAATTGCTGTACCATAATGCATACAAGGCGGGGCCCCGGAGATGTACATATGAACTTTCCATTGATGCTTAATAAAATAATAAAGAGTAATGATGCTGCTAAACTGTAATGCTGAACGGGAAATATCTTTTAAGAGTGACAACAGGCCGAGCACCTGTGGGCGCGTCATGTCCGAGGCTATATCTGGCACGCATATTCCAGGCTAACGTCTTTCATTTTTTATGGCAACATATGGTCTCTTTGTTGCCCTGCCTTTGAATCGGTTCCCGAATTATTGTTCCCTGTCGAGCATCAATAGAATTCCAAAAATAACAGTTCAGCAGCACGTTTCACAAAAATAAAACAATGGATGGTATGTAGGAATGGAATCGATCCTCGAGTTCAGCGCAGTTGGATGCCATTGACGTCTTCCTGTTGATGCATTGTCCCTAAAACTAGGCCACTGACACTCTCTAATATAATGCTCATCACCCCCGCGGAGTTACAGCTTATGACTCTGGACAAATTCACCAGCTCTCAGCACTTACCTCTAAAATCAGAAAGCAGTCCGTCCGGATCGAGGCTGTGGACTAAAGCCTATATAGTAGGTGATCCGCGACTGACTAGTTTCGTTCGAGTGTCCCACAGAAGTGAACAGCACAACCCTAACACCAAGGAATCGAGGAAACAGAGCCATGACATCATGCGCGAACAACCCATTGTATGTAAAAATGGATGTGGAAGTGCTCAGCAAAATACAAGACAACACTAGGAAGGAAGAATTGTTAAGATTTGCTATCGGTGTCAAGCAACCAAAAGTTACCGACTTTCTCACCTGGCAAAACTACAATAGTTCAAACAATACAGGTTAGATTCCAGTTTAAAAAGTCAACTGCAGGCATTAAGGAAACAGATAATTCTTTTTAATCGATAAAAAAAAAATATTCTATTAAATATTTTATTGTCATGAAATTAGCAAGCAATGCAAACCACTTTATCTCCACGTCTCCTTTATCACAAATCAACAGTACACATTGTTTGTAGCTCAGATGTCAATTATGAAATATTATTTGCAGAGAATCCTTAAAAGTCTTTGTAAGCATAATAAATTATGTGACTAATAGCAGCCATTGTGTCTCTACCATGGTGTATAAGTGTATCTCAATAGTGACATATAGCTCAGCTTAAAAGTCAAGGCAGAAAGAAGCAGAAGAGCCTGAGGAACTGACTCTTTTCCTTTTAAGTATTCTTTTTTCAGAACTGTTTCAGATTTTTTTATCATTGCTCTCTCTCTGTTGCCATTGTAGACTAGTGGATCTTAAGGAACGTTGTAAACTCTTCCCTTGTTGATCGGGTGACCACCTGGTCCATATCAGGCCGGACACTATGAGCTGTAAACCACTATTTCATCCATTTCAATTAAAAGGATCTGGATTTCACTTAAGCAGTGAGGCCATGCTGTGTGCTGATTGGTCAGTCTTCTATAATGATGCATGTGCCACTATTGTCAATGTGAAACTGCTGGATGAGTCTTTAGGTCAAAGAAACAAACCAGTAAAAGTACAAGATGAACTAATTAGCCAAACACAGGAGCCTTTCAGTTTGAAAGCAGCATGTAAAACCTGAAGTAGCTCATAGTGTCTCTCCTCACATGGATTAGTTGGTCACATTACTTGTCAAACCAAATAGCTCAGAGACTTCCTGCAAAATCATCCACTCTTCAAACAGGCTGCCCCTGCTGATGGGAGACAGTCAGCAGGTGTGTCACTGAAAGGTTCTTACTAGGGCTAAACTGCTAGATGCTGTGCAAAGATACGTCAGCACACCACTTTCCTTAAATCTCTCATTCACACATGCACACAAAACTGCACATTACAGTTAGTCTTCCTTCCCTCCAACGTGCCCGTGTAGATAATCCATCAATCCTCCTCCTCCTCTGAGACGTGCCCCAGCACCCCTTTCAACCGGATGCACATGCCACATCATATAATTTTTCCTGAGCAGCTGGGATGGAGGTCAAAGTTCACCACAACTGTCATGCAGAAAACGCTTGCATCTTAAGACGTCGGAGCAGCTGTACAACTTCCTGGCGGCTCACGCCCACGGTGGATCCATCCATCCTACTTTGCTTCTATCTGTGAGCAAGAATAAAGTGATACAGGGTCCAAATACCAACAACGGTAGAAATGAGCTTGTCAAGTCTGGCTACTTCCTGTTGGATGTTTCACTGGTTCCCATTAGGTTAAAATGGGCAGTGACTAATAGGGGTTTAAATGGGTTGAGACCTTGACTTTTAGAACCTCTGTTCTGCCATCAGTACTACATATTTACAGAAATCTTTGAATGGCATGTGTGGCTCCTTCAGTTATAGGGTACTTATAACTCAACCATTGTCATCACACACACGTCCACACACAGTAACATTCAAAATCTCACATTCAGTTATTTTAAAGCATGATGTGTCCATTGGATTATTTTTTGGACTTAAATATGGAGAATAATTTAAATTATACTCATTAAGATAAACATGGTACTTCACCCTACCAGATTCTAACACCAGCTCACGGGGGCCTGGAAACTAGCAAATATAGTGTGGAAGGCAGGGTGTTGGGTGGGATGCCAGTCAATCACAGAACACACGCACACACACACACACACGCGCGCGCGCGCACACACCTGCAGATACACACACATACACACACACACACACACACACACACACACACACACACACAGATTTGTACTGTAATTATATCTTTGTGGGGACTCTCCATTCATTTCTATGGGGAAAATTCTAATCACAACATGACGACCATAACCCCTACCCAGTAACAAAATACATATCTTTTGACATTTTTAGTTTTTTGATTGCACGCACAGATCTTTCTGGGGGCCTGAAAAATGGTCCCCATAATGTTAAAATAACAGGTTTTTAATCACATTGTGGGGGATATTTGGTAATGTAAACCTAATCCCACACACATATTAAGGGCAAAAGAGATGCAAGTTCACCTTACAGCAGTGTTTCCCAACCCAGTCCTCAGTGTCCCACATTCCACGTTTTTGCTCTACCAGGACCTGGAAGATAGCAAAAATGTGGACCAACTGGCAGGATGCAGAGGCACAACCCTGGAGGTGTGAGGCGTCACACTGCCCACTGCGCTACCAAGCTGCTGTCACAGGGCTCCAGCATCAAATATTTCCAGTTATTTTCTCTATGATTTTTATATATTTCACCCAAAAATTACATAATTGCAGATCATTTTAAAGGACATTTTCAGAGGACAATATGGAAATATTATATATCTTTTAACACTCCTGGCCTTGCCCATTCCTCTCATTCTAAAATAAATTCAGTTGAAAACCAGTTTAAAGGACCTGCAGATCAATATGACCACAGATGTTTTGTCATGTTACTTCAATATGAACGACATTTCAAATGTTGCATGCATTATAATTAATAATGCTTGTGCCACTGGGGAAAAGGAATGTCTTATTCTGCATGTTTTTCATTTTTCAAATGCTCTACACCAAAGAGCATAATGGCTATGCAGACACCCACATATGTGACACCCTTCCAACTATTTGCAGTTTGCCAAGTTTCCATTTTCATTCAGGGAAAAGGAGTCAGTTTTACACGCGTGGGAAAAAAAATGGCAATGCTGCAGCTCAAATGCTTTGTTTAATAAACGGAATGTCATTAAAATCTATATTGAAGGTAACTATGACATCATCAACTGAACTGCTTGAAAAGAAAAGTGACTGAACTGAAGTGGCTGATAGCAAAGAGTAACACTTCCGTCCACGTATGAAGGCCTTTTTCTGACTGTCTTCATGCAAGTACCTGGCTTGCAGTTTGAACTCTCTCCCTTACATAAGCATCGGAACCGCCACATACTTGAGAGAAAATCTTGCTATTGCATCAACAGGGCACGTTCATTTTATTTACGGGTTACATAAGTGTGCCTCTCAAATTGTCTATTTGTTTACTCTTTTGATTTATTTCTTTGATATTTTGAAAGACATAGGTTTACATAGCAAATGTCGAGCCTCGTGATATTGTTTCTTTTAAAACGTCTTCTAGTTCTAGTTGAAAATGAGTTCTGGTCCTAAAAACACTGGCACATGCAATGTGACAGTGGGCGTGTCTTAACCCTGGAGTTGCATAGCTGGGTTTCTTTGCAGCAGCTCCCCCTGGAGGCAGACTGCAAACTACAAGCAGAAAGGTTTCCTATAGAAAGCCACTTCAACGCAGTCTTGCACCCGATTGACTAGCAGAGCCCACAAAATCTGCTGCAACACAATTAAATTAATCCACAGAAAGGGGCAGAAAGATATTCAAAAATGTTTACTATCAGAAAAAAGATATTTGTAACAGCATCTAATTTAGAAGAAGTGGACAATTTAGATTCTGCCTGAACTGCTTGCTGAAAAAGCCTACATCTGTTTAAGATGCAGATTACCATTAGCCATAAAAATTAATTTACCAAGATATAATTATGGTGGATATTAATTTGCCAAGAAAGAGTCAAGACTGTTTGTCATTGGATTACAGAAGTATACTTGCTACTTGACGATTGGAAGGAAACCTGGAATGGATGCTTGGATCAGACAAGGTGAATGGGATAAAACCTAAGCACTCAGAACGGAAAGGTTTGGTTCCCCCTGCTGCCAGGACACCCTAAGCCTTTGCTTCTCTCCAGTCCAATAATTTGTCAACTGACACGTACACAAAGTCTCTGAAGCTGTCAGTGACAAGATGCACATAATATGCCAGTGTGATGTCATAGACAGAAGGGGGGAATAAATCCATGGGTTTGGATGCTGCTTCACTGGTTCCTACAGCCACAAATCAGGGAAAGAGTGTTGTTCTATAGTGCAATATATGTACGTAGCAGATATATATTTTGTATATCCCTGTAGATAGTACTATATCTCATCTCTTTCATCTCTTTTTATATAGTTTTTTCTAGCTATGTTTAATTGGAGCTGTTGCAATAAGCATTTCACTGCAGGTTGTTCTATGTATGATGACGTATGTGACAAATAAAATTTTAATTTGAAAAATAAAAAACAAAATAAAAATGGATGAAGCAGGAAATGTGAAGTGAGAATATAAAGTGTGAAGCTATAAATTCAGAATTGTGTACTTTTCTCCCACATCAGCTGATTGAAAACTTTGACAGAAATTAATTTTAATTGTGATTAAATACTAATGCGTCTTTCAGAAGAATTACTCAATTTCTGACATGAATCCTTCTTTACAATATGACAAAACATCATTAGTTTTAAACTCATTCCTAATATAAAATCCCCCAAGTATATATAATACCAAAATAAAGTGGAAAAATCGGGGTCTTGTGCTTAGTTTCACATGTGTTTTAACTGGCACTTAAAGATGGCCCCCGAGACCCCCTGTCAAACCTTGGCAGCCTCCTTCCGATCCCCAAATGACCCTGTAGGTGGTTTAACCCATTTCATGGCATGGACTGGAGTTCCTGCTGAGCCCTTCTGTCTCATAATTCACAAGAGGGGCTCCCCGGCCTGACAGGTGTCCCTCGGATGAAAGGGCGAGACAAAGTGCCTCAACCTCTCGGATGATTGGCTGGCCCACTGTGACACCCTCAACAGCCCCGAAACGCTTCTGTTTATATCATCAGTGCCAGACTGGCAGCCCGTGACCGAGTAACGTATCGTGGTTGCACCATCCTCCCTTTTGGTCACAAGGTACACCAGCATTTCTCCTTCTGCTGAAAATAGCTATGAGAAATAAAAGAATTGCGTGTCAGTTTTACTACTGTCATTCCACATTACTATTGTCATCTTTTCCTATAGGTACATTATTATCCAATAAAAACAACCTGCATTCGAGATCCAACCATCCATCTTCCATCTGCTCATCCATTCCAGGATTGCGGGGACACATGAGATTGATAACATTGTTTCTGAAGTTTTGTGCGTTTCCATGGACTTGCTAAAAGTGAGAAACCATATTTACACCCGAAGGCTCATTTTCATTTTTTACTATATATCCCGACCCAGAGAGGCCGTTCAGAGACGTACATGATTCACGCTGTAAAACTCACTCCGGCCAGAGTGAATGAGATGTAAAGGGCAGTTAAAATTGAGTGGGAGAGGGTTGATCCCCTGAGGCCGCAAGCACTGAATAAATGATGTGAGAACATCAGATGAGACCACAGGGCTATTCATATATCACGGGGAAGGACAGAATTTGTGTTTCCCGGTGACTGCAGCGGGGAGAGCTCACGTCTTGCAGCACCTCTGCTGATCATATGCTGGAGGAAGATAGATCTGTTCTCTCTGCAAAGTGCTGACCTCTGGACCGCTAAAAGCTTCCCAGGCGGCGGTGAGCAAAGCAGAAAAGTTCTGTAGTACAGAGGGGACGTTCCCGCGTCTACACATCTCCTCGTTCTGCTATGAAATATGAATCTGGTTACTGTCTGCTCATGCAGGTACAGTATGCAAGCCTCAGCCACCATATCAGGGTTGTACGAGCTTACAGACAGCGCATGCAATGCATCCTATCTTGCATTTTTTTCTCATGCCCCTTGGTGCTCCTGACGATGTTACCATGACTGGCTTTGTGATGTTACCATCACAAATACTTTGTATCTGCTTTTATGTTGCTTTTATTTTACCAAGTGCTTTGTTTTGCCTGTTCGATGTCTGTAAGAGTTGTTGCTGTCCCCCCTCCTCCTGCTAATCCCATAATAAACAGCTGTTCTGAGAAAAAAAAAATGACAATAATATTTATTTTGGCCAGAGGAGAGAGTGTGTTTTGTAGAGAGCTGCTGGCTTGATTGTGCCCTGACTGAGAAGCTGAGGAAGGGCCCCGTAAACCAGGCGTGCAAATTGGCGTGCAGCTTCTCGCACGAACAGCAGAGCACATGCCGTTCACGCCACACCAACAGTGAGGCCTTTGTTCCTCTCCGATTAAAACCGATAAGAAAAGGCGAAAGGAACAAGCGAGCGACCATGCAGCTCTTCCTCCGACACTTCGGCTGCTCTGGACCGCCTGGGTCTTTCGGAACCAGACGGTTTCCCCACGCGTGGCACAGGACATGCTAAACGGGTGCCAACCTGCCACTCCTTTGCCCCACAGCACAGGCCCTATCTCCCCCCACCCACAACCCCCCCAAAATCCCCTTTAAGCAGCTTGGTCTGCACAGAACCTCTTCGGGTTTCTTTACACTCTAACCAGAGGCTCGCAGATCAATGCCGGCCTGTAGCTAAGAAGCTTCAGTACCACACAAATCTTAGAACGTTAATGGCCAGGCTTAAGGGCCACAGTAACAAGAATGAAAACAACCGGTCCATTAGTTGTGAAGTTTGGCGAAAAGTAACGGATTTATAGTAATTTCTTGTGGGGATTTCCCAGCAATCAGCATGTCTGGAGCATCAGAGAGGCTTTGACTCACTTGCCATTAGTGACAAAATATTAGACATGTATTTTATTTACTAAAATCTTGATGATGAATGTAAATTACATTTTGAAAAAAGTAATTTTAACTAATTAAGACATCACCCGTGTCTTAAGACTACCCGTTTAATCTAATAAGCACTAATGCTATATTTTACTGAAATTAAATAATGAAGCCACTGATGTCTGAATGTCAGTCTGCGCTTACAGGTTATGTCATGGCTTGGCCAGCAGAGGGCCACATAATCGAAACTGATCCCACCAGTTTCCAGTTAACATGACGCATGTTACTATTGTGTCCTGAAACCTGCGACCCACAGCTTTTGAGAAATAACTTTGCAAGTATGAATATGACCAAAACAAGTCTGCTGGAACCATAAATTTAGCCATATATCTGATGAAGTTATCAGCAGCAGTAACATAAAAAAAGTCAATGTAACTTGGTTTTATAAAAATGAAGTTCAATCTTAGCATTCCTCAGGGACGATGGACAAAGAGCGTCTTCTCTATAGGGTAGCTGCCACCGGAATGACTGCGGTGTATTGTTCTTGCCCATGTGAATTTTACAAGCAGGGGAGCCATAATTGGTAGGACAATTCGAGGCACCCCTGAGTGACTGGGGCCCAAAATAAATTGAAAAATACCTGGATTACTCTGGATTTGGGGTCCAATGTAATATACCTTCATGGGCCACAAAGTCTCTAGCAACGCCCCTGATTACAGGTGAGGTCTTCTGCTCAAAAGAATGACTCCCCTGCTGACATTGTTACGAATTACCCATTTTCTTCAAAACCCCCAAGAAAAAGAATATATAAAAAAGCAAAATTGTCCAGTTCAGTGGCTATAAGCTCTCCTGTGATGCTGGAAGGGGGACTTCAGCTCAGCCACAGCGTGGGCAATTCTGCACAATAGTATAAAAAAAAAAAATTAAAAACATATCTAGAATCAGGATTTCGAAATAATCTATATAGATAGCGACAACCCAATATGCTATTTGTATCAGCTCATAAAAGAACCACCTAAATAAACAGCGTTACATAGCACTACGCTACCATACTGCAGGGAGATGTCTCAAGATAAGGGTGACTACTGTAATGCAAGAATGAGCATAATGCAGTTTGGAAAGCGATTCATACTCATGAACATCCCATTACATAAAAATGCCCTTCTAATATTCATGAGTGCATAAACTCGCCCAAAATATGTCTGTTTTAATATTATATAACTATAACTTATGTATAATTGTGGTATCATTAACTCCACAACCCAGGAAAAGCAGCTTGAAAATGGAGTTCATTAAGACATAATTCATTTATTAGAAATGCACTGTTATTTCCTGTTAAATTACTGCCCACACAAAGGCAATACTATGTACAGTGCAGTGTAAAAGTCTTAAGCAGGCAAAGAAAATGAACCTCTGCATGAATATCTGCATAATAAATGCTTATTTGGTAAGAAAAAAAACTAGACTGTAGAATATGTACAAAAAATATCAAGAATTTGTTCTGCCAGCCAAAAGGTTACTGATACCTTGTTGGACGGTTAGATGAAGCCCTCCTCTCAGGAGTGGCACAGCCAGTTCCTGTATGCTTTTGTCCCACCACCAGGTGTCTTAATGATCAGATGAAGTATTAATTAGCCAAACCCGTGTGCTAGTAGTCAAGTCAATAAATACATGCATATTGGACGGCTGCTTCAAATACTGAGGTGAATTTAGGAGATTTTAGGAGGTTGACTAAGCTGACACACTTTGAAAAGACATAATATCATAGTTTTATACAAATGTGAAGATCATTTAAACTTAATTTTATTTGACTGTTTAAGACTTTTACACAATACTGTATGTTCTATATGAAGGTCTTGTTGTCCATTACATATATTTAGTTTTTTTTTTTTTAAGATTAAGTCGGCTTTGCTGAAAGGCCCAGTTTTGAAATGTGCCTCCTGACCATAGGATTCAGGCAGAGACCTTCTGTTCACTAACATAGGGTCCAAGTCCACAGAGTTACCCCCATATAACTTGAAAGAGGTTCTTCCGAATATTTTAATTTAAGGGAGAGACCTAACTAGCACAGTCAGATGAGTGAGTCAGATTCCTGTCTAAAACAAAATAAATAACTGGAGAGGAGAAGTTCAAATATTTACCCCTTTAAATGTCATTTCAAATGCCGCTTGCGTGGCAGCGCGATCACGGCGGCTGAAAACGCAAATCCCCGTTCAGGAGGGTGAGAGGAAAATGACGGCGCGGTGCATAGAATCTGCCAAAAAGCACATGACTGAAAAACAATCACTGAAACCACAACCGCTGCTTCTGTTTACTGTAAGAGTGTGAAAAACAGGACTGAGTTCTCACTTTTTATTTTTTCTAAAAATCCGTGTTTAGTGACAGAAATGGGAAGTTCCTAAAGGTCATTTTTAATAAAAATAACAGAATATGGAAAACCGTAGCCATACAATTGTAGCGTTTCCTCTTTAAAGGAAATTGTACTTCCCCTTCCTAAGCACATGTTTGCTTTCACTAAGAGCTAAAAAATAAACTGCATCGACCATGAGGAACACATCGATCATAAAAAACACGCACTTACCCGAAGAGGATTCGCCACCCTCCACCTTCGCCCCATTATGTTCTAAAAGATTATGTGACGTCACAATGCCCGTCATGACGTTATTAACGTTTTACCCATTCTGTTACTTAACTGACAAATATTCACTTTGATTTAACCACCTACATCAATGGAGCCTATCTGCCACTTGGGGATATATGAGACAAGATAAATATATTACGACATATATAAAAATATATCAAACAAAACTACAATCTTAATTGTGGATACTAGAATAGTTAGATTATTTTCCAATAATGAATGTTTCTGCTGAAAAATGCTTGTTCCTTATTTTGATATACAGTAGTTAGTTACAATATTAGTCATTAGCAAAAATTACTCATAAGTCGAAACATTTCTGCAAAAATTTTAGCAGAGTTTTATTATTCTCTGTAAAGGGCACGGATGCCGGTTGTTTTGTGCCTGGGTATGGGCTATGCTAATTTACTCCACTGCAGTCAAACGTAATACCAATTTCACACTTATTACAGGACAGCTGGGAAAATAATTAAGTCGGAAATTTCCGAGTGATTCGGCAAATTCTCAAACAATAACCATGGTACAGTAGCTATGTTTTGTTTTTAGAAAGTTGTGGTCTCTTTTAAAAAAAAAAACTTATGTTAGGGGATTTTAAAAACAGCTATTTCTTACTATAGATTTGCATTGCTCTCTGAAAATAAAAACACCAGGCTAGCAGTTCATTGTTGTTCACTGTCTATCTGTTACAGGAGTTCAGGATTCTCTATCTATCTATCTATCTATCTATCTATCATCTATCTATCATCTATCTATCTATCCATCCATCCATCCATCTATCTATCTATCTATTTGTAAAGGTTTCCTTTCGCTCAATACAGTAACGTGTCCCATAATACTTCCATGTTGTTGTTTTTACTGGCCATGTACTGTAATGTTACAGAGGTCCAGACCAATTGTAAGTAGAGTATGTTCATCACAGAGCATGTAACCACATTTTTAGCTGTACAGCCATGTTAACCACAGTATTTCCCTTTATCTAGGGGAGGTTATTGGCTATGTTTGTGATTCTTATCAGCTCTTAATATTTGTCGTAGCCTAAGGACCGATACCTACAGTACATGTTTCTGAAAGATGTGGAGAATGCCACTATTTTTTCAGTGCTGTACGATTTACTGCGGTGTGCATCAATTTCAGATGCAACAGTGAAGTTCATCACATTCATGCAGCGATGAACCAACGTGCGCCGGGTCCTTCACAACGTCCCCCCATCCTCACCCCCCACCCTCTTCAGTGCTTCTGATGCCCAAATGCAAATCAGCACTGTCCTCACAACCCTGCATTTAACTTAAGATACTACCAAAACGTATACGGAGATGGCGGCATTGGCCATGGTTGGCAACGGGGACTTTTAATTTACAAATGAATGTTACAGGTGACCTCCTCTTCCAAATTACTTGCGTAGAGAAGGATAACGAGGCACTTACCATACCCCCAGTAAGAGTACCACGGAGTTAAGAAGTACGGGTTGGGGCCTCCGTCTCGGATTCGGTACACCGGCCTGGGCGTGAACATTCTCCGGTGTGACACACCTATGCTGCAGCCCCGTCTTCTGTCCGCTATATTGTTGGAGTAATGAATAAGTTCCCATTTAGCATTTATTTTGCCGCAAACACATCTCACACCATGATTTATGCCCAAGAACTATCTGCTTTAAAAGCTACTTCACTAAAGTATTTTCTAACCTCTTTTACCAATGTTTTAACAACTTTAATTTCACAGGGCACAAGGCAGGGATACATCCTAACCAGGAGGCCTGATCCCTGTGGGGTGGGCACATTATGGCCAATTTAGGCGCACGTCATGTACAACACAGTTACGGTTACCCCTCCACCTACCTTCCACAAAAGCTCACAACATATGCAACCTTGGTATTCTAAAAAGCGCTATATAAATGTAACCTATTATTATTATTATTATTAGTAGTAGTAGTAGTATTGATTCAGAATCACGGTGAATCAGACCCTAAAGTTAAGGATGTAAACTGTTATCAGATTGACAGCCTTCTTGACCATGATTTTTTAACCCATTTATCCATTTTCCTCAGGCAGTTTGCTGCCACCTGTCATGTTCGCATGCGGCCCTAAGCTGATTTGCCGATGATGATTATGATATCTCAATGACTCGCAATGAATCCACCGTGCTTCTCCAGCGACTCACAGCCTGCTGCTTCCCTCTTCACTTTGGCATTTTTCTCCCCACCTGCACAAGCATCCTGGCATTTTACTTTGGCTTGTAAAAGTCTGAACTCACAAGAGACCCACTGCTCTTCCTGTCATGAGTATGCAGGCCATTCATTATCATGGCCCTGGCCCTTGTGACTCAAACATACAGACGCAAAGCCAAGCAAGCACAAGGTGATGAATCAAGCTTAGATTTTAGTAATCTTTCCTTAAATACATGTATTAAAAGCATATTTCATCATTCAACATTTTGAACCATCGCTGTATTTGCATTGCAGCAACATAACTAATGCATTTATTTTTCTATTGTATAAATAACTTTGAAAGTTAGCTTTTTATTAAATTTCATATCTTTGGCTACATTACTAAGCTTGTCCATAACGGTAGAAACGTAACTGTAAATGCTTAATGAAACATAATTATTAAAATAAGAATATTTTTATGTTTTAAACAAAATTAATCAAAGTTAATGATACAGTATTGCAAAAATAAAAAAGTCCCAGCATCGACCATGTGTGTCTGCCTCACATCTTCATATGTCAATCGATGTGAAAATTATAATTGGTAGATTTTCCAGAAATACTCCAGCTTGCTGCCCTCTGGGGGGGGGGGGGGGGGGGGGGGGGGGGGGGGGGGGGGGGGGGGGGGGGGGG